>OX411277.1:24212708-24862162 GCA_948146005.1 Nomada fucata | reverse complement strand
AGACACCCCATCCAAACCTGGTGCAGTACCAGCCCTTACGGCGTGCTTCTCAACATCCGTCGATGTGATCGGCCACCATAGGGAAGACACGGGAGGGGCTGTGTTGTCCCCAAGACCCGCGCTCTGGACGATGCCCTCGAGGTGTATGCCCCGAGAGATCGGTCCACCGGTATCCTCATGCCTCACGCTAGACGTGCGTCTAGGAAGGCCCGTCATGTCTCCATCAACGGGACTGACGCTCTCCATAAGAGGGCGCCAGTAACCGTCGAATTCGACAGAGGACGGACGATTCCCTTCGACGTCCCCGTCTAGAATCTTATTGAGGCAGGCACGCGCGTTTTTGCGGTAGAGCTTTTGCATTTCTGCAAATTCCCGCCTGCGCCTCTCCTCCCTACTCTCTCTCCCGCTGTCAGGGTTCCGCCATCTCCGTCTGGAGTTACGCTGTGGAGACCCCATCACCTTCTCCGGAAACACGTCCCCTAGCCATCGTGAGATGGCATCGGTTACCGTGGATCCTTCGAGGGCCCGCCGCGCTATGTCACGCAAGCGGCCAGCCTGGAAGGTTTCGAACCGCGCCGTACGCTCAATGAGCGCACGGATCGCGGCTCTCAATCCCTCCGCAACGTCTTGCGGGACCTCAGGACTGGGATGGGGAACGCGCATGTGCGGGCTGGTGGCCGAGGGACCCGGTAGTGAGGTCCCATTGCCGTCATCAGCGTTACCCGGAGAACCCGGGGTAGCCTGTTGGCAAAAACCGCGGACCATCGCTTGGTAGGAGGCCTGTCTCCTCCTTCCCTTGATGGCCTCCACGGTTCTTTGGGGGAACAGGTCACGAAGATGTTGGTTCATGAACCTGATACCCCCGGCCAAGGTCGCTGTAGCCTCAGCCCTGGCCATCAGCCGCACCTCCTCGTCACTCCAACGGGCTTTCACCCGTTCGACATCAATGGCGTCGTTCGCTTGGACGGGGTGTGCTTTAGATATATGCACACCTCGACCTATGTTCGTGGTGAAGCTCCGGCCACAGTGCTCACAGACGAAACCCGGTGTAGCGGAACCGACACCGCCTGACCGGGTTGAGGAGCCTTCTTGGGCCAGAGGTCTACCACCACTGCGCTCGGGTGACTCTCCCGCTCTATCTCTCACACGCAGTGGCCGGGCCATCCGAGAACCCGGCCGTGGAACTCTTTCTTTGTTGTACCTGTCCATGTATCTACGTGTGGGGGGATCTATCAGATTGACAGCCGATAGTCCCCCAATTAGCCCATCCCGTTTTTGGCCTCACATCTTCCGTGGGATTAGGCACTTGGGCCGAAACCCTTTGAGGCGCTCTCGCAGAGGCAGTTCTTTGTTTCCCTCAAGATGTTCAGAGGTACTTGCGGCGGGAACCACGTGGAGGTGACTGCTTGCTAAACTATGGCTGGGGGCTTTCTCAGATCCTAGTACCGGCAAGCCGGCCCGACACGTCACAGATCGCCCCATGCTACGCCTATGGGGACTTGGTCTCGGATACTAGTAGCACCAAAGCGTACCGACACCTCAAGCGACCAGTCCCAACCCGCCCGGAGACTTAAGCTGGCATGCCGCCTCCGTGCCCTTCCTACTAGCGGCGTATTGCTTTACCAACCAGTGTAGATGGAAACGTGGTTTGGGTCCCAGCAAGCAAGAGGTCAAAAAAAGACGGCTGGGAGCCAGGTACTAGCAATAAGCAGATGTTTGATGTCAGTGGTTGGTATTCCACGACATATAGCTATGGCCGCCAGACAGGGTCGTGAGAGCGGCAGACCAGCTTGAGGCTTAAGAGAGTCATAGTTACTCCCGCCGTTTACCCGCGCTTTCTTGAATTTCTTCACGTTGACATTCAGAGCACTGGGCAGAAATCACATTGCGTCAACACCCGCGGGGGCCATCGCAATGCTTTGTTTTAATTAGACAGTCGGATTCCCCTAGTCCGTGCCAGTTCTGAGCTGAGCGTTGAATGGCGGCCGAAGAGAACGACCACGACGGAATTCCGTCACGGAAGCCTCGCAGCAAGGAAGATCCGCGGGAGGCCAAGGCACGGGACCGAGCTCGGATCCCGGTTTCGCAATAATGCGTCCGTTCACCTCGCACAGGCCCGGCACGTCGGCCAAACCCACTTCCCGACCAAGCCCGACACGCCCCGCTCCTCAGAGCCAATCCTTATTCCGAAGTTACGGATCCAATTTGCCGACTTCCCTTACCTACATTAATCTATCGACTAGAGGCTCTTTACCTTGGAGACCTGCTGCGGATATGGGTACGAACCGGCGCGACACCTCCACGTGGCCCTCTCCTGGATTTTCAAGGTCCGAGGGGAAGATCCGGACACCGCCGCAACTGCGGTGCTCTTCGCGTCCCAAACCCTATCTCCCTGCTAGAGGTTTCCAGGGAACTCGAACGCTTATACAGAAAAGAAAACTCTTCCCGGATCTCCCGACGGCGTCTCCAGGTCATTTTGGGTTACCCCGACGAACTCTCTCACCGAGGGCCCGATTGGTATGCGGTTCCGCTGCCGGGTTCCGGAATAGGAACCGGATTCCCTTTCGCCCGACGGGTGTGTTTCTTAATTCATATCGTTATATGTTTTAGGACACCTCATCTACATAGGATTTCTCTTAGGGCTTAGGATCGACTGACTCGTGTGCAACGGCTGTTCACACGAAACCCTTCTCCACGTCAGTCCTCCAGGGCCTCGCTGGAGTATTTGCTACTACCACCAAGATCTGCACCGACGGCGGCTCCAGGCAGGCTCACGCCCAGACCCTTCTGCGCACACCGCCGCGACCCTCCTACTCGTCAGGGCTTCATGGAGGACGGCCACCCGAGGGCGACGCGTCCCTCCCCACTTGCCGCTGACGGCGGAGTATAGGCGCGACGCTTCAGCGCCATCCATTTTCAGGGCTAGTTGCTTCGGCAGGTGAGTTGTTACACACTCCTTAGCGGATTCCGACTTCCATGGCCACCGTCCTGCTGTCTTAAGCAACCAACGCCTTTCATGGTATCCCATAAGCGTCGACTTAGGCGCCTTAACTCTGCGTTTGGTTCATCCCACAGCGCCAGTTCTGCTTACCAAAATTGGCCCACTTGGCACTCTGATCCAAAATCTCGTGGCTTCACTATTCAAGCAAGCCAGAGATCTCACCCATTTAAAGTTTGAGAATAGGTTGAGGTCGTTTCGGCCCCAAGGCCTCTAATCATTCGCTTTACCAGATGAGACTCGCACGCGTTCACAGAGGAACGAGCGAGTGCCAGCTATCCTGAGGGAAACTTCGGAGGGAACCAGCTACTAGATGGTTCGATTAGTCTTTCGCCCCTATACCCAGTTCCGACGATCGATTTGCACGTCAGAATCGCTACGGACCTCCATCAGGGTTTCCCCTGACTTCGTCCTGACCAGGCATAGTTCACCATCTTTCGGGTCCCAACGTGTACGCTCTAGGTGCGCCTCTTCTCGCAATGAGAACGAAACGCCCCGGGAGTGCGAGGCCGCATCTAAACGCGGCCCATCCTCCCTAGGTCGACGCTGAGGCCGACCTTCACTTTCATTTCGCCTTTAGGTTTATGCATCCCAATGACTCGCGCACATGTTAGACTCCTTGGTCCGTGTTTCAAGACGGGTCCTGAGAGTACCCAAAGCAGTAGCGTCGCCGACCGGTAATTCGAAGCTTGGCCAGTCCGAGGACACCGCCTGCTAACAGCTGGTCAGGCCCGGGGACGGCAACGGGTCCGCGCCTCCGGGTTAAACTGACCTAGCTTGCGGCGGGCCTGACGCACACACATTCGAGAATGGATTGGTTGCGGCCCGATACCGTGCGAGTACCGTCGTGCAGCCGGCCAGGCGACCGAGGGTCTGAGCGCGTGCCCTTACAGGCAACGCGACAGGCGCCCGCTCGGACCGTAGACCGACACACAACGGGTCGCGACGTTCTACTAGGGGAGAAGTGCACGACTACGTTACCGGAACATTCAGGCCGAAGGCGGCGTGCCCCTGCGATGTAACCACGAGGGCACATTCGGAGCATCGCGCGCCAACGGGAGCCAGCCTCGTTGACGATGAATCTCCCCATTCGATCTTTTGGGTTTCTCAGGTTTACCCCTGAACGGTTTCACGTACTCTTGAACTCTCTCTTCAAAGTTCTTTTCAACTTTCCCTCACGGTACTTGTTCGCTATCGGTCTCGTGGTCGTATTTAGCCTTAGATGGAGTTTACCACCCACTTAGGGCTGCACTCTCAAGCAACCCGACTCTAAGGAGAGATCCTCCCGAAACGCGTACCGGTCGCTACGGGCCTGGCACCCTCTACGGGTAAATGGCCCCATTCAAGATGGACTTGGACGCGGTTCGACGCCACGGGATAAACGGATCCTCCCGAACACTACATTTCCCGGCGGCTGTACCGCGGGATTCAGTGCTGGGCTAATTCCTGTTCGCTCGCCGCTACTAAGGAAATCCTTGTTAGTTTCTTTTCCTCCGCTTAGTAATATGCTTAAATTCAGCGGGTAATCTCGCCTACTCTGAGGTCGTCTGGTTGTTACGTAATCGAGAACCACGAAACAATTTTTCTGTTTGTTTCGCGATTAGGATTTTATATGCGCGTTGAGTGTGAGAAGGGTACCCCGACAAGGTACAAAAAAAAAACAAAGGAAGAGAAAAAAGGGGGAACGAAAAAAATTAAATGGAAAAAAAAATCGCGCGAGACGGCACGCTGGACATCCAATATAAATTCGAAACCGGGAAAATTTTAACGTCCGTCCACTTTGCGAGGAGAGCAGGATACATTTTGTATACATGTAATGTATAAAATCCTCCTTTTTGCCCTTTCCCATCACAATTTCGGGGACTGGACGACCGGTTTTGGATGCGCGGTCTCGGCGATCGGTCAAAACTAAGGGACGCAAACCCGGGGCGACCAATTTTATATCGTCCATATATTTATTTAACCTGATATATTTGTGTTCGAGGGCCTCGCCAACGAGTATCTGAATGGTTCTCTTGGTTCGGTTTCAACCTCCTCGTCCCCGTCTGTAACGAATGTGTTTCTTTCCTCTTTCTTCTCCCAGGCACTACACGAACGCCTCCCTCGTCGTTCAGAGACTCCGATCGGCCGAACCGCTCACAATCGGGGTACGGAAACATCGGAAGCAAGAGCGCTAAACTCGAGTACACGCGTAGGGGGCAAGGCTCCCTAGCACGGTTGGCGAAACGCGCGGACAATCCGACGAACGTGGCTGGGGTGTGGGTCAACGGCGCGGCGGGCAGAGATAGGCAGAGGAGGGAGAGAGAGAGACAGGCGAGACGACGGGGAATAGTTTTTCATCCCGTTGCAGTGCTCGTGTGGACGCTGTCTCTCTTTCCTCCCCTCTCCTCACTTTCCTGTTTTCTCTCGATAACCGCACGGCGCGCATCGACCGACATATCCCAATGCATCATCGTTCGAGGATACCGCGGCGTAAAACACCAGCCCGGTGCACAGGAAGACCTTTGGCACCTAGGTGACTCGAGGCACGTCAAACTTCCAACGACGACCCACGCGATATGTGTGCATATCGACGCAAGAGTATGTAACAACAGGGTTATTGCGAACGGTGCCAAGAAAAATAGAAAAAATTCTCACACGTTCAATAACGACGGGGGAAAGGTAAAACACACACCATCTCCCAAAAGATACCTGGGGCCCTGTGTAAAAGAACACCATCAGGGACGATCCGGTCGCTCTCCTTCGAGCCCTTCCGTTCTGCCCGTGCTCTTTTTTCCATATTTTATTCTCCTCCCAATTTATATTACTCTCTATCCTTATCATTTTTCACATCTCTCTCTCGCCGTCCGAGTTTCAATTTCGCGATGAAATCTGTTCTCTCGGACGCGCGCAAAGATTCGTTTCGGGCGACGTCGGGAGCGCGGTCTTTATTTAAATACGCGGGTATCCCATCGGGGTGAAAGCGACCGTTCAAAGAGGTCGACAGTTCACCCGAGGGAGCCACACGTTTCCGCGACAAACGCCAACGAACGTCCAACAATCGCTCGTACGTCGCGGAAGTCTCAACATTCCCCTATCATCGTCTCTCATTCTTCCTTCCGAACGCCCGATACGTGTAACGTTCTACGCGAACGACGACGGGGATCCTTCGGAATTGGAAAAGAAACGGGGGTTCAAGCGAGGCGAACGCAACGCAAGCAGTATTTTTGTACGTGAACGACCCTCAGCCAGGCGTGGTCCAGGATTTGGAATCCGTGGACCGCAATGTGCGTTCGAAATGTCGATGTTCATGTGTCCTGCAGTTCACACGTTGACGCGCAATTAGCTGCGTTCTTCATCGACCCACGAGCCAAGTGATCCACCGTTCAGGGTAATCGTATATAATTTTACACATATTGTGTTTTTTTTCTTTCAATCCCTCTGGTACTTCGTTTCGAAATAAACAGAGACCCTACGCAACACGCCAGCGCGCGCGGGAAGCGAGGGCGTCGCCACCGTCTCGGAGTTCGTATAGAATCCCCATTGGAGACGAAAATTTTTGACGACACGATCAGGTCCAATTGACGAAGCACGCCGGGAGACACGCTGACGCGTTTCCCCGACGGCCGGGCGCAGAGTACATTATGTTAAATGAACCGCCGAATGTCACGGGGTCGAGAGGAACGGCGGGAGATTTCCCGACACTGAATTACCCTCCGACTCGCCGCGCGACTTCGAGAACGCACGCGGATGATAACGACGCGCAGCGCCCTTGGTTCGATTTTATCTTACACACACACACAGTGCAACCAGTTGACGGGAGAATATTATTCAAATTTTGTCAAAGAAGGAGTCGAGCGAAACACGCGGCCCGCGGATAGCCTCGAGTCGGTCTTGCGTCCCAATTATTCCGTACGAGGGAATCGACGACGACGGAACAAGATAGGAGGAGCGTTCCCTCTTTCTCTATGTTCGTCGTACGGTATTCTTTCTCGTTTAAACGGCACGGGTGTCCGACGCACGAGCTGCGAGGTTACCGAAGCCGGTTCCATCAATAATCCCGAAGCACCGCTTCCTCGATTAATTTTTATCATTCTCTTCCGACTTTCGGATATACACAATGGTGTGGTTTTATCGAACCTTTAAAATAAACGGGCGCACAATCAACGACGATATATGCGTGTAATTCAATTTTTCGTTCCAGGTTACCCGATCCGTGCACGATAAAATCGTGCAAACAGTTTCGTCTTCAATTGGACGCAAAATTTCCTTCACAGGGCAACAACAACGGAAGAGAGAGAGAGAGAGGAGCACGCAACCCACGGGGCGATATTTCCCTCGGTTGTAAGGAAACCAGAAAAGAACGAAAGAAAAAGAGGAGGAAAAGCGTTCGACAAATTTATATTTCCTTCCTCTCTTCTCTCTTATCCTCTCTGGGCCTTTCAACACCAAGGTACTTACCGGCGCTCGCGCTGGAAGAGATCCTTTTTTCTTTTCTCTCCGATGTGAACCCTCTTGTGAGAGGAACTCGGGAAACGTAAACACGATCGGGGCAAGAGCAGCGAAGAGAACGGTATCTGTAACGCTCTTTTCTTTCTGGTCGCTGGTCTCGACTCTCGCTCGTCCCCAACCTGACACGGGGCAGGCATTGGCGTTAGTATTTTCTAAACGTATATCGGAAGTATTAGAGAACGGCGGGTCGGTGTCGACCTCACGCAAGCGTTCGTTTGTAACTTCTCACGAAAACGTCGCGAAACAAACACACAACACGTTCATCCCGTTTGCCGTGGAGGGCGGAGAGGAGGACGTAGTCTCCAGAGTTCGAACTGGAACAGGCCGTCTTTTCGTCTGAACTTGAGATCCGAAAGGGTTCCCGGTTTCGACGCTTGTTATGACCTCGCGCGCCAACGTCGATCGGATCACGGACGGGAGGGTAGAATGCCTCCGCGCGTAAGCCGTGTATCGTCGACCGACGGGTGCCGAGGCTCGTTCGATCTAATTTTTCATTTGTTCGTTCGATATCGGTTATGCTATCGGACAATTTTTCTCTTTCTTACTTATATAAGCCATATGATTATATTTCTTTTTCGTGTCTTTCAGTGTGTTATTTCATTCGTTAATGATCCTTCCGCAGGTTCACCTACGGAAACCTTGTTACGACTTTTACTTCCTCTAAATGATCAAGTTTGGTCATCTTCCCGGTAACATCGGCAATGCCGAAGCATTGGCCGCGCACCAGTCCGAAGACCTCACTAAATCATTCAATCGGTAGTAGCGACGGGCGGTGTGTACAAAGGGCAGGGACGTAATCAACGCGAGCTTATGACTCGCGCTTACTGGGAATTCCTCGTTCATGGGGAATAATTGCAAGCCCCAATCCCTAGCACGAAGGAGGTTCAGCGGGTTACCCGGGCCTTTCGGTCAGGGAAAACACGCTGATTCCTTCAGTGTAGCGCGCGTGCGGCCCAGAACATCTAAGGGCATCACAGACCTGTTATTGCTCAATCTCGTGCGGCTAGAAGCCGCCTGTCCCTCTAAGAAGATTTGTTTGTACGTTGGTAGTAAAAACCCGCCGACCGGAGCCGGGGGCCTTCGAGATACCATAAGATACGTCTATTTAGCAGGCTAGAGTCTCGTTCGTTATCGGAATTAACCAGACAAATCGCTCCACCAACTAAGAACGGCCATGCACCACCACCCACCGAATCAAGAAAGAGCTATCAATCTGTCAATCCTTCCGGTGTCCGGGCCTGGTGAGGTTTCCCGTGTTGAGTCAAATTAAGCCGCAGGCTCCACTCCTGGTGGTGCCCTTCCGTCAATTCCTTTAAGTTTCAGCTTTGCAACCATACTTCCCCCGGAACCCAAAAGCTTTGGTTTCCCGGAAGCTGCCCGCCGAGTCATCGGAGGAACTTCGGCGGATCGCTAGCTGGCATCGTTTATGGTTAGAACTAGGGCGGTATCTGATCGCCTTCGAACCTCTAACTTTCGTTCTTGATTAATGAAAACATTTTTGGCAAATGCTTTCGCTTCTGTCCGTCTTGCGACGATCCAAGAATTTCACCTCTAACGTCGCAATACGAATGCCCCCATCTGTCCCTATTAATCATTACCTCGGGGTTCCGAAAACCAACAAAATAGAACCGAGGTCCTATTCCATTATTCCATGCACAGAGTATTCAGGCGAAGGTAGCCTGCTTTGAGCACTCTAATTTGTTCAAAGTAAACGTACCGGCCCACCTCGACACTCAGTAAAGAGCACCGCGATGGGATATTAGTTGGACCGCCCGCGAGGAGCTAAGCCCACCGGTAGGACGTACCACATAATGCCAGTTAAACACCGCGAGCGGTGAACCGACACTGTGACACACAGATTCAACTACGAGCTTTTTAACCGCAACAACTTTAATATACGCTATTGGAGCTGGAATTACCGCGGCTGCTGGCACCAGACTTGCCCTCCAATTGGTCCTCGTTAAAGGATTTAAAGTGTACTCATTCCGATTACGGGGCCTCGGATGAGTCCCGTATCGTTATTTTTCGTCACTACCTCCCCGTGCCGGGAGTGGGTAATTTGCGCGCCTGCTGCCTTCCTTGGATGTGGTAGCCGTTTCTCAGGCTCCCTCTCCGGAATCGAACCCTGATTCCCCGTTACCCGTTACAACCATGGTAGGCGCAGAACCTACCATCGACAGTTGATAAGGCAGACATTTGAAAGATGCGTCGCCGGTGCTATTAGACCATGCGATCAGCACAAAGTTATTCAGAGTCACCAAAGCAAACGATGGACGAACGGGCGACCGCCCGCCACCGATTGGTTTTGATCTAATAAAAGCGTTCCTTCCATCTCTGGTCGGAACTCTGGTTTGCATGTATTAGCTCTAGAATTACCACAGTTATCCAAGTAAATGTGGGTACGATCTAAGGAACCATAACTGATTTAATGAGCCATTCGCGGTTTCACCTTAATGCGGCATGTACTGAGACATGCATGGCTTAATCTTTGAGACAAGCATATGACTACTGGCAGGATCAACCAGGGAGCTGCTTCGTGCAAGATACGTCGTACGCGTGCGTACAACGCTCTTTACGCAACTCTACAATATATTCATCGACGTCGTCGGCTCTCACGGAGGACCGATCGACGAGGCATGATTGTGTTTTTAAATAATTTTGCGTTGTTTCCATAATTAACATATCGCCTTTCAACGCTATATATATATAATATATATTTCTTTTAACACCTTTGAAAACCTTCCTCTCCACGTGCAAAAGTGCCTCGGCAACATTAGCACGCCCAAAACTTTTATAAATTTCATTACATCGCCAGAAGACGAAAAAATTTTGTTTTTACTTCCTATCGCTCGAAGCGGAAGAGTTGATGCTCAGTTAGTACGAGTATAACGCCGCAGCGAAAATACAAGTCACCTGCGAGAACCTCGCTCGCCACAATAGGGCCATTCGGTCTATAACACCGACCCGTGGCAATGCTGTACAGAGAGTATATTTTTCTTCTTCGCGTCAACGTACGTAAAGACCATTCAGAACACCGGTGAACTGTATCTCAGCCGAGGCCGTAGTACAGACACGCGATGGAACGCCCCAGCAGACGCTCGTCCTTTCGGTACGCTCGCCGGCTACCTCTCTCTTATAGGTACCGAACGGCCGCCGGGGACGCCGGCGCCGCACGGTCTTATGCACGGGACCATACGGGAGAAAATCGTCGTAACGGAGGGATATTCCAACCGACTTCCAACGAGCTCGTGCCTTATCGAACAATCGATATTAACATTATTCCCGCCGATAAACATTTTCAATTTACATACTTAACAACAACAAATTTTTTTTTTCCATTATCGAATTTCAAGCTTGAACAGCGTGTTGCTTTGTCCCACCCGACTTGAAACTACAAAACCAACACACAAATTGAAAAACAAACTAACAAACTAACTAACTAATTAAGTAACTAACTAACTAACTAACTAACTAAAAAACTAACTAACTTACTAACTAACTAACTAACCAACTAACTAAATAACTACTAAGCTATCTAAACTATCTAACTAACTTACTAACAAACTAATTACTAAACTAATTGACTAACTAACTAACTAACATACGGCGTAATGCTTTGACTCTGCCAGCATCAAAGTGCCAGCGGCGTATTGTTTTGCCATTCGGTCCACCAACCTTCCAGCGGCGTATTGTTTTGCCACTCGGTCCAAAATCCGTCCAGCGGCGTATTGTTTTGCCTTTCGGTCCACCAACCTTCCAGCGGCGTATTGTTTTGCCACTCGGTCCAAAATCCGTCTAGCGGCGTATTGTTTTGCCACTCGGTCCAAAATCCGCCCAGCGGCGTATTGTTTTGCCACTCGGTCCACCAACCTTCCAGCGGCGTATTGCTTTGCCATTCGGTCCACCAACCTTCCAGCGGCGTATTGTTTTGCCACTCGGTCCAAAATCCGTCCAGCGGCGTATTGTTTTGCCTTTCGGTCCACCAACCTTCCAGCGGCGTATTGTTTTGCCACTCGGTCCACCAACCTTCCAGCGGCGTATTGTTTTGCCATTCGGTCCACCAACCTTCCAGCGGCGTATTGCTTTGCCTTTCGGTCAACCAACCTTCCAGCGGCGTATTGTTTTGCCACTCGGTCCACCAACCTTCCAGGTGCGTATTGCTTTGCCTTTCGGTCTACCAACCTTCCAGCGGCGTATTGTTTTGCCACTCGGTCCACCAACCTTCCAGCGGCGTATTGTTTTGCCATTCGGTCCACCAACCTTCCAGCGGCGTATTGTTTTGCCACTCGGTCCAAAATCCGTCCAGCGGCGTATTGCTTTGCCTTTCGGTCCACCAACCTTCCAGCGGCGTATTGCTTTGCCATTCGGTCCACCAACCTTCCAGCGGCGTATTGCTTTGCCACTCGGTCCAAAATCCGTCCAGCGGCGTATTGCTTTGCCATTCGGTCCACCAACCTTCCAGCGGCGTATTGCTTTGCCTTTCGGTCCACCAACCTTCCAGCGGCGTATTGCTTTGCCATTCGGTCCACCAACCTTCCAGCGGCGTATTGCTTTGCCACTCGGTCCACCAACCTTCCAGCGGCGTATTGCTTTGCCTTTCGGTCCATCAACCTTCCAGCGGCGTATTGTTTTGCCATTCGGTCAACCAACCTTCCAGCGGCGTATTGTTTTGCCTTTCGGTCCACCAACCTTCCAGCGGCGTATTGCTTTGCCATTCGGTCCACCAACCTTCCAGCGGCGTATTGCTTTGCCATTCGGTCCACCAACCTTCCAGCGGCGTATTGATTTGCCTTTCGGTCCACCAACCTTCCAGCGGCGTATTGCTTTGCCATTCGGTCCACCAACCTTCCAGCGGCGTATTGCTTTGCCTTTCGGTCAACCAACCTTCCAGCGGCGTATTGTTTTGCCACTCGGTCCAAAATCCGTCCAGCGGCGTATTGCTTTGCCATTCGGTCCACCAACCTTCCAGCGGCGTATTGTTTTGCCATTCGGTCCACCAACCTTCCAGCGGCGTATTGTTTTGCCACTCGGTCCACCAACCTTCCAGCGGCGTAATGTTTTGCCTTTCGGTCCACCAACCTTCCAGCGGCGTATTGCTTTGCCATTCGGTCCACCAACCTTGTAGCGGCGTATTGTTTTGCCATTCGGTCCACCAACCTTCCAGCGGCGTATTGTTTTGCCACTCGGTCCACCAACCTTCCAGCGGCGTATTGATTTGCCTTTCGGTCTACCAACCTTCCAGCGGCGTAATGTTTTGCCACTCGGTCCACCAACCTTCCAGCGGCGTATTGCTTTGCCATTCGGTCCACCAACCTTCCAGCGGCGTATTGTTTTGCCACTCGGTCCAAAATCCGTCCAGCGGCGTATTGTTTTGCCTTTCGGTCCACCAACCTTCCAGCGGCGTATTGCTTTGCCATTCGGTCCACCAACCTTCCAGCGGCGTATTGTTTTGCCACTCGGTCCAAAATCCGTCCAGCGGCGTATTGCTTTGCCATTCGGTCCACCAACCTTCCAGCGGCGTATTGCTTTGCCTTTCGGTCCATCAACCTTCCAGCGGCGTATTGTTTTGCCATTCGGTCAACCAACCTTCCAGCGGCGTATTGTTTTGCCTTTCGGTCCACCAACCTTCCAGCGGCGTATTGCTTTGCCATTCGGTCCACCAACCTTCCAGCGGCGTATTGTTTTGCCATTCGGTCCACCAACCTTCCAGCGGCGTATTGCTTTGCCTTTCGGTCTACCAACCTTCCAGCGGCGTATTGTTTTGCCACTCGGTCCACCAACCTTCCAGCGGCGTATTGTTTTGCCACTCGGTCCACCAACCTTCCAGCGGCGTATTGTTTTGCCACTCGGTCCACCAACCTTCCAGCGGCGTATTGTTTTGCCTCTCGGTCCACCAACCTTCCAGCGGCGTATTGTTTTGCCATTCGGTCCACCAACCTTCCAGCGGCGTATTGTTTTGCCATTCGGTCCACCAACCTTCCAGCGGCGTATTGTTTTGCCACTCGGTCCAAAATCCGTCCAGCGGCGTATTGCTTTGCCATTCGGTCCACCAACCTTCCAGCGGCGTATTGCTTTGCCTTTCGGTCAACCAACCTTCCAGCGGCGTATTGTTTTGCCACTCGGTCCAAAATCCGTCCAGCGGCGTAATGCTTTGCCTTTCGGTCCACCAACCTTCCAGCGGCGTATTGCTTTGCCATTCGGTCCACCAACCTTCCAGCGGCGTATTGCTTTGCCTTTCGGTCAACCAACCTTCCAGCGGCGTATTGTTTTGCCACTCGGTCCACCAACCTTCCAGGTGCGTATTGCTTTGCCTTTCGGTCTACCAACCTTCCAGCGGCGTATTGTTTTGCCACTCGGTCCACCAACCTTCCAGCGGCGTATTGTTTTGCCATTCGGTCCACCAACCTTCCAGCGGCGTATTGTTTTGCCACTCGGTCCAAAATCCGTCCAGCGGCGTATTGCTTTGCCTTTCGGTCCACCAACCTTCCAGCGGCGTATTGCTTTGCCATTCGGTCCACCAACCTTCCAGCGGCGTATTGCTTTGCCACTCGGTCCACCAACCTTCCAGCGGCGTATTGTTTTGCCACTCGGTCCAAAATCCGTCCAGCGGCGTATTGCTTTGCCTTTCGGTCCACCAACCTTCCAGCGGCGTATTGCTTTGCCATTCGGTCCACCAACCTTCCAGCGGCGTATTGCTTTGCCTTTCGGTCCACCAACCTTCCAGCGGCGTATTGGTTTGCCTTTCGGTCCACCAACCTTCCAGCGGCGTATTGCTTTGCCATTCGGTCCACCAACCTTCCAGCGGCGTATTGCTTTGCCTTTCGGTCAACCAACCTTCCAGCGGCGTATTGTTTTGCCACTCGGTCCAAAATCCGTCCAGCGGCGTATTGCTTTGCCTTTCGGTCCACCAACCTTCCAGCGGCGTATTGCTTTGCCATTCGGTCCACCAACCTTCCAGCGGCGTATTGCTTTGCCTTTCGGTCAACCAACCTTCCAGCGGCGTATTGTTTTGCCACTCGGTCCAAAATCCGTCCAGCGGCGTATTGCTTTGCCTTTCGGTCCACCAACCTTCCAGCGGCGTATTGTTTTGCCATTCGGTCCACCAACCTTCCAGCGGCGTATTGTTTTGCCACTCGGTCCACCAACCTTCCAGCGGCGTATTGTTTTGCCATTCGGTCCACCAACCTTCCAGCGGCGTATTGCTTTGCCTTTCGGTCAACCAACCTTCCAGCGGCGTATTGTTTTGCCACTCGGTCCACCAACCTTCCAGGTGCGTATTGCTTTGCCTTTCGGTCTACCAACCTTCCAGCGGCGTATTGTTTTGCCACTCGGTCCACCAACCTTCCAGCGGCGTATTGTTTTGCCATTCGGTCCACCAACCTTCCAGCGGCGTATTGTTTTGCCACTCGGTCCAAAATCCGTCCAGCGGCGTATTGCTTTGCCTTTCGGTCCACCAACCTTCCAGCGGCGTATTGCTTTGCCATTCGGTCCACCAACCTTCCAGCGGCGTATTGCTTTGCCACTCGGTCCACCAACCTTCCAGCGGCGTATTGTTTTGCCACTCGGTCCACCAACCTTCCAGCGGCGTATTGTTTTGCCTCTCGGTCCACCAACCTTCCAGCGGCGTATTGCTTTGCCATTCGGTCCACCAACCTTGTAGCGGCGTATTGTTTTGCCATTCGGTCCACCAACCTTCCAGCGGCGTATTGTTTTGCCACTCGGTCCACCAACCTTCCAGCGGCGTATTGATTTGCCTTTCGGTCTACCAACCTTCCAGCGGCGTAATGTTTTGCCACTCGGTCCACCAACCTTCCAGCGGCGTATTGCTTTGCCATTCGGTCCACCAACCTTCCAGCGGCGTATTGTTTTGCCACTCGGTCCAAAATCCGTCCAGCGGCGTATTGTTTTGCCTTTCGGTCCACCAACCTTCCAGCGGCGTATTGCTTTGCCATTCGGTCCACCAACCTTCCAGCGGCGTATTGTTTTGCCACTCGGTCCACCAACCTTCCAGCGGCGTATTGTTTTGCCATTCGGTCCACCAACCTTCCAGCGGCGTATTGTTTTGCCACTCGGTCCACCAACCTTCCAGCGGCGTATTGCTTTGCCTTTCGGTCTACCAACCTTCCAGCGGCGTATTGTTTTGCCACTCGGTCCACCAACCTTCCAGCGGCGTATTGTTTTGCCATTCGGTCCACCAACCTTCCAGCGGCGTATTGTTTTGCCACTCGGTCCACCAACCTTCCAGCGGCGTATTGTTTTGCCACTCGGTCCACCAACCTTCCAGCGGCGTATTGCTTTGCCATTCGGTCCACCAACCTTCCAGCGGCGTATTGTTTTGCCTTTCGGTCAACCAACCTTCCAGCGGCGTATTGTTTTGCCACTCGGTCCAAAATCCGTCCAGCGGCGTATTGCTTTGCCTTTCGGTCCACCAACCTTCCAGCGGCGTATTGTTTTGCCACTCGGTCTACCAACCTTCCAGCGGCGTATTGTTTTGCCACTCGGTCCACCAACCTTCCAGCGGCGTATTGTTTTGCCATTCGGTCCACCAACCTTCCAGCGGCGTATTGTTTTGCCATTCGGTCCACCAACCTTCCAGCGGCGTATTGTTTTGCCACTCGGTCCACCAACCTTCCAGCGGCGTAATGTTTTGCCTTTCGGTCCACCAACCTTCCAGCGGCGTATTGCTTTGCCATTCGGTCCACCAACCTTGTAGCGGCGTATTGTTTTGCCATTCGGTCCACCAACCTTCCAGCGGCGTATTGTTTTGCCACTCGGTCCACCAACCTTCCAGCGGCGTATTGCTTTGCCTTTCGGTCTACCAACCTTCCAGCGGCGTAATGTTTTGCCACTCGGTCCACCAACCTTCCAGCGGCGTATTGCTTTGCCATTCGGTCCACCAACCTTCCAGCGGCGTATTGATTTGCCACTCGGTCCAAAATCCGTCCAGCGGCGTATTGTTTTGCCTTTCGGTCCACCAACCTTCCAGCGGCGTATTGTTTTGCCATTCGGTCCACCAACCTTCCAGCGGCGTATTGTTTTGCCACTCGGTCCAAAATCCGTCCAGCGGCGTATTGCTTTGCCATTCGGTCCACCAACCTTCCAGCGGCGTATTGCTTTGCCTTTCGGTCCACCAACCTTCCAGCGGCGTATTGTTTTGCCATTCGGTCCACCAACCTTCCAGCGGCGTATTGTTTTGCCATTCGGTCCACCAACCTTCCAGCGGCGTATTGTTTTGCCACTCGGTCCACCAACCTTCCAGCGGCGTATTGCTTTGCCATTCGGTCCACCAACCTTCCAGCGGCGTATTGCTTTGCCTTTCGGTCAACCAACCTTCCAGCGGCGTATTGTTTTGCCACTCGGTCCAAAATCCGTCCAGCGGCGTATTGCTTTGCCATTCGGTCCACCAACCTTCCAGCGGCGTATTGCTTTGCCTTTCGGTCCACCAACCTTCCAGCGGCGTATTGTTTTGCCATTCGGTCCACCAACCTTCCAGCGGCGTATTGTTTTGCCATTCGGTCCACCAACCTTCCAGCGGCGTATTGTTTTGCCATTCGGTCCACCAACCTTCCAGCGGCGTATTGTTTTGCCACTCGGTCCACCAACCTTCCAGCGGCGTAATGTTTTGCCTTTCGGTCCACCAACCTTCCAGCGGCGTATTGCTTTGCCATTCGGTCCACCAACCTTGTAGCGGCGTATTGTTTTGCCACTCGGTCCACCAACCTTCCAGCGGCGTATTGTTTTGCCACTCGGTCCACCAACCTTCCAGCGGCGTATTGCTTTGCCTTTCGGTCTACCAACCTTCCAGCGGCGTAATGTTTTGCCACTCGGTCCACCAACCTTCCAGCGGCGTATTGCTTTGCCATTCGGTCCACCAACCTTCCAGCGGCGTATTGATTTGCCACTCGGTCCAAAATCCGTCCAGCGGCGTATTGTTTTGCCTTTCGGTCCACCAACCTTCCAGCGGCGTATTGCTTTGCCATTCGGTCCACCAACCTTCCAGCGGCGTATTGTTTTGCCACTCGGTCCAAAATCCGTCCAGCGGCGTATTGCTTTGCCATTCGGTCCACCAACCTTCCAGCGGCGTATTGCTTTGCCTTTCGGTCCACCAACCTTCCAGCGGCGTATTGTTTTGCCATTCGGTCCACCAACCTTCCAGCGGCGTATTGTTTTGCCATTCGGTCCACCAACCTTCCAGCGGCGTATTGCTTTGCCATTCGGTCCACCAACCTTCCAGCGGCGTATTGTTTTGCCATTCGGTCCACCAACCTTCCAGCGGCGTATTGTTTTGCCATTCGGTCCACCAACCTTCCAGCGGCGTATTGTTTTGCCACTCGGTCCAAAATCCGTCCAGCGGCGTATTGCTTTGCCATTCGGTCCACCAACCTTCCAGCGGCGTATTGCTTTGCCTTTCGGTCAACCAACCTTCCAGCGGCGTATTGTTTTGCCACTCGGTCCAAAATCCGTCCAGCGGCGTATTGCTTCGCCTTTCGGTCCACCAACCTTCCAGCGGCGTATTGCTTTGCCATTCGGTCCACCAACCTTCCAGCGGCGTATTGCTTTGCCTTTCGGTCAACCAACCTTCCAGCGGCGTATTGTTTTGCCACTCGGTCCACCAACCTTCCAGGTGCGTATTGCTTTGCCTTTCGGTCTACCAACCTTCCAGCGGCGTATTGTTTTGCCATTCGGTCCACCAACCTTCCAGCGGCGTATTGTTTTGCCACTCGGTCCACCAACCTTCCAGCGGCGTATTGTTTTGCCATTCGGTCCACCAACCTTCCAGCGGCGTATTGTTTTGCCACTCGGTCCACCAACCTTCCAGCGGCGTATTGCTTTGCCTTTCGGTCTACCAACCTTCCAGCGGCGTATTGTTTTGCCACTCGGTCCACCAACCTTCCAGCGGCGTATTGTTTTGCCATTCGGTCCACCAACCTTCCAGCGGCGTATTGTTTTGCCACTCGGTCCACCAACCTTCCAGCGGCGTATTGTTTTGCCACTCGGTCCACCAACCTTCCAGCGGCGTATTGCTTTGCCATTCGGTCCACCAACCTTCCAGCGGCGTATTGCTTTGCCTTTCGGTCAACCAACCTTCCAGCGGCGTATTGTTTTGCCACTCGGTCCAAAATCCGTCCAGCGGCGTATTGCTTTGCCTTTCGGTCCACCAACCTTCCAGCGGCGTATTGTTTTGCCATTCGGTCCACCAACCTTCCAGCGGCGTATTGTTTTGCCACTCGGTCCACCAACCTTCCAGCGGCGTATTGTTTTGCCATTCGGTCCACCAACCTTCCAGCGGCGTATTGTTTTGCCACTCGGTCTACCAACCTTCCAGCGGCGTATTGTTTTGCCACTCGGTCCACCAACCTTCCAGCGGCGTATTGTTTTGCCATTCGGTCCACCAACCTTCCAGCGGCGTATTGTTTTGCCATTCGGTCCACCAACCTTCCAGCGGCGTATTGTTTTGCCACTCGGTCCACCAACCTTCCAGCGGCGTAATGTTTTGCCTTTCGGTCCACCAACCTTCCAGCGGCGTATTGCTTTGCCATTCGGTCCACCAACCTTGTAGCGGCGTATTGTTTTGCCATTCGGTCCACCAACCTTCCAGCGGCGTATTGTTTTGCCACTCGGTCCACCAACCTTCCAGCGGCGTATTGCTTTGCCTTTCGGTCTACCAACCTTCCAGCGGCGTAATGTTTTGCCACTCGGTCCACCAACCTTCCAGCGGCGTATTGCTTTGCCATTCGGTCCACCAACCTTCCAGCGGCGTATTGATTTGCCACTCGGTCCAAAATCCGTCCAGCGGCGTATTGTTTTGCCTTTCGGTCCACCAACCTTCCAGCGGCGTATTGTTTTGCCATTCGGTCCACCAACCTTCCAGCGGCGTATTGTTTTGCCACTCGGTCCAAAATCCGTCCAGCGGCGTATTGCTTTGCCATTCGGTCCACCAACCTTCCAGCGGCGTATTGCTTTGCCTTTCGGTCCACCAACCTTCCAGCGGCGTATTGTTTTGCCATTCGGTCCACCAACCTTCCAGCGGCGTATTGTTTTGCCATTCGGTCCACCAACCTTCCAGCGGCGTATTGCTTTGCCATTCGGTCCACCAACCTTCCAGCGGCGTATTGTTTTGCCATTCGGTCCACCAACCTTCCAGCGGCGTATTGTTTTGCCATTCGGTCCACCAACCTTCCAGCGGCGTATTGTTTTGCCACTCGGTCCAAAATCCGTCCAGCGGCGTATTGCTTTGCCATTCGGTCCACCAACCTTCCAGCGGCGTATTGCTTTGCCTTTCGGTCAACCAACCTTCCAGCGGCGTATTGTTTTGCCACTCGGTCCAAAATCCGTCCAGCGGCGTATTGCTTCGCCTTTCGGTCCACCAACCTTCCAGCGGCGTATTGCTTTGCCATTCGGTCCACCAACCTTCCAGCGGCGTATTGCTTTGCCTTTCGGTCAACCAACCTTCCAGCGGCGTATTGTTTTGCCACTCGGTCCACCAACCTTCCAGGTGCGTATTGCTTTGCCTTTCGGTCTACCAACCTTCCAGCGGCGTATTGTTTTGCCATTCGGTCCACCAACCTTCCAGCGGCGTATTGTTTTGCCACTCGGTCCACCAACCTTCCAGCGGCGTATTGTTTTGCCATTCGGTCCACCAACCTTCCAGCGGCGTATTGTTTTGCCACTCGGTCCACCAACCTTCCAGCGGCGTATTGCTTTGCCTTTCGGTCTACCAACCTTCCAGCGGCGTATTGTTTTGCCACTCGGTCCACCAACCTTCCAGCGGCGTATTGTTTTGCCATTCGGTCCACCAACCTTCCAGCGGCGTATTGTTTTGCCACTCGGTCCACCAACCTTCCAGCGGCGTATTGTTTTGCCACTCGGTCCACCAACCTTCCAGCGGCGTATTGCTTTGCCATTCGGTCCACCAACCTTCCAGCGGCGTATTGCTTTGCCTTTCGGTCAACCAACCTTCCAGCGGCGTATTGTTTTGCCACTCGGTCCAAAATCCGTCCAGCGGCGTATTGCTTTGCCTTTCGGTCCACCAACCTTCCAGCGGCGTATTGTTTTGCCATTCGGTCCACCAACCTTCCAGCGGCGTATTGTTTTGCCACTCGGTCCACCAACCTTCCAGCGGCGTATTGTTTTGCCATTCGGTCCACCAACCTTCCAGCGGCGTATTGTTTTGCCACTCGGTCCACCAACCTTCCAGCGGCGTATTGTTTTGCCACTCGGTCCACCAACCTTCCAGCGGCGTAATGTTTTGCCTTTCGGTCCACCAACCTTCCAGCGGCGTATTGCTTTGCCATTCGGTCCACCAACCTTGTAGCGGCGTATTGTTTTGCCATTCGGTCCACCAACCTTCCAGCGGCGTATTGTTTTGCCACTCGGTCCACCAACCTTCCAGCGGCGTATTGTTTTGCCACTCGGTCCACCAACCTTCCAGCGGCGTATTGCTTTGCCATTCGGTCCACCAACCTTCCAGCGGCGTATTGTTTTGCCACTCGGTCCACCAACCTTCCAGCGGCGTATTGCTTTGCCATTCGGTCCACCAACCTTCCAGCGGCGTATTGTTTTGCCACTCGGTCCAAAATCCGTCCAGCGGCGTATTGCTTTGCCATTCGGTCCACCAACCTTCCAGCGGCGTATTGCTTTGCCTTTCGGTCAACCAACCTTCCAGCGGCGTATTGTTTTGCCACTCGGTCCAAAATCCGTCCAGCGGCGTATTGCTTTGCCTTTCGGTCCACCAACCTTCCAGCGGCGTATTGCTTTGCCTTTCGGTCCACCAACCTTCCAGCGGCGTATTGTTTTGCCACTCGGTCCACCAACCTTCCAGCGGCGTATTGCTTTGCCATTCGGTCCACCAACCTTCCAGCGGCGTATTGTTTTGCCACTCGGTCCACCAACCTTCCAGCGGCGTATTGTTTTGCCATTCGGTCCACCAACCTTCCAGCGGCGTATTGTTTTGCCACTCGGTCCAAAATCCGTCCAGCGGCGTATTGCTTTGCCATTCGGTCCACCAACCTTCCAGCGGCGTATTGCTTTGCCTTTCGGTCAACCAACCTTCCAGCGGCGTATTGTTTTGCCACTCGGTCCAAAATCCGTCCAGCGGCGTATTGCTTTGCCTTTCGGTCCACCAACCTTCCAGCGGCGTATTGCTTTGCCATTCGGTCCACCAACCTTCCAGCGGCGTATTGTTTTGCCACTCGGTCCACCAACCTTCCAGCGGCGTATTGTTTTGCCACTCGGTCCACCAACCTTCCAGCGGCGTAATGTTTTGCCTTTCGGTCCACCAACCTTCCAGCGGCGTATTGCTTTGCCTTTCGGTCCACCAACCTTCCAGCGGCGTATTGCTTTGCCTTTCGGTCTACCAACCTTCCAGCGGCGTATTGTTTTGCCACTCGGTCCACCAACCTTCCAGCGGCGTATTGTTTTGCCACTCGGTCCACCAACCTTCCAGCGGCGTATTGTTTTGCCACTCGGTCCACCAACCTTCCAGCGGCGTATTGCTTTGCCTTTCGGTCCACCAACCTTCCAGCGGCGTATTGCTTTGCCTTTCGGTCTACCAACCTTCCAGCGGCGTATTGTTTTGCCACTCGGTCCACCAACCTTCCAGCGGCGTATTGTTTTGCCACTCGGTCCACCAACCTTCCAGCGGCGTAATGTTTTGCCTTTCGGTCCACCAACCTTCCAGCGGCGTATTGCTTTGCCTTTCGGTCCACCAACCTTCCAGCGGCGTATTGCTTTGCCTTTCGGTCTACCAACCTTCCAGCGGCGTATTGTTTTGCCACTCGGTCCACCAACCTTCCAGCGGCGTATTGTTTTGCCATTCGGTCCACCAACCTTCCAGCGGCGTATTGTTTTGCCACTCGGTCCAAAATCCGTCCAGCGGCGTATTGCTTTGCCATTCGGTCCACCAACCTTCCAGCGGCGTATTGTTTTGCCACTCGGTCCAAAATCCGTCCAGCGGCGTATTGTTTTGCCACTCGGTCCAAAATCCGTCCAGCGGCGTATTGCTTTGCCATTCGGTCCACCAACCTTCCAGCGGCGTATTGTTTTGCCACTCGGTCCAAAATCCGTCCAGCGGCGTATTGTTTTGCCTTTCGGTCCACCAACCTTCCAGCGGCGTATTGCTTTGCCTTTCGGTCTACCAACCTTCCAGCGGCGTATTGTTTTGCCACTCGGTCCAAAATCCGTCCAGCGGCGTATTGTTTTGCCTTTCGGTCCACCAACCTTCCAGCGGCGTATTGTTTTGCCTTTCGGTCCACCAACCTTCCAGCGGCGTATTGTTTTGCCACTCGGTCCACCAACCTTCCAGCGGCGTATTGTTTTGCCTTTCGGTCCACCAACCTTCCAGCGGCGTATTGCTTTGCCATTCGGTCCACCAACCTTCCAGCGGCGTATTGCTTTGCCATTCGGTCCACCAACCTTCCAGCGGCGTATTGTTTTGCCATTCGGTCCACCAACCTTCCAGCGGCGTATTGTTTTGCCACTCGGTCCAAAATCCGTCCAGCGGCGTATTGCTTTGCCATTCGGTCCACCAACCTTCCAGCGGCGTATTGTTTTGCCACTCGGTCCAAAATCCGTCCAGCGGCGTATTGTTTTGCCACTCGGTCCAAAATCCGTCCAGCGGCGTATTGCTTTGCCATTCGTTCCACCAACCTTCCAGCGGCGTATTGTTTTGCCACTCGGTCCAAAATCCGTCCAGCGGCGTATTGTTTTGCCTTTCGGTCCACCAACCTTCCAGCGGCGTATTGTTTTGCCACTCGGTCTACCAACCTTCCAGCGGCGTATTGTTTTGCCTTTCGGTCCACCAACCTTCCAGCGGCGTATTGCTTTGCCATTCGGTCCACCAACCTTCCAGCGGCGTATTGTTTTGCCACTCGGTCCACCAACCTTCCAGCGGCGTATTGTTTTGCCTTTCGGTCCACCAACCTTCCAGCGGCGTATTGCTTTGCCATTCGGTCCACCAACCTTCCAGCGGCGTATTGCTTTGCCATTCGGTCCACCAACCTTCCAGCGGCGGATTGTTTTGCCTTTCGGTCTACCAACCTTCCAGCGGCGTATTGCTTTGCCTTTCGGTCTACCAACCTTCCAGCGGCGTATTGTTTTGCCATTCGGTCCACCAACCTTCCAGCGGCGTATTGCTTTGCCATTCGGTCCACCAACCTTCCAGCGGCGTATTGCTTTGCCTTTCGGTCTACCAACCTTCCAGCGGCGTATTGTTTTGCCACTCGGTCCAAAATCCGTCCAGCGGCGTATTGTTTTGCCTTTCGGTCCACCAACCTTCCAGCGGCGTATTGTTTTGCCACTCGGTCCACCAACCTTCCAGCGGCGTATTGTTTTGCCTTTCGGTCCACCAACCTTCCAGCGGCGTATTGCTTTGCCATTCGGTCCACCAACCTTCCAGCGGCGTATTGTTTTGCCACTCGGTCCAAAATCCGTCCAGCGGCGTATTGTTTTGCCTTTCGGTCCACCAACCTTCCAGCGGCGTATTGCTTTGCCTTTCGGTCTACCAACCTTCCAGCGGCGTATTGTTTTGCCACTCGGTCCAAAATCCGTCCAGCGGCGTATTGTTTTGCCTTTCGGTCCACCAACCTTCCAGCGGCGTATTGTTTTGCCTTTCGGTCCACCAACCTTCCAGCGGCGTATTGTTTTGCCACTCGGTCCACCAACCTTCCAGCGGCGTATTGTTTTGCCTTTCGGTCCACCAACCTTCCAGCGGCGTATTGCTTTGCCATTCGGTCCACCAACCTTCCAGCGGCGTATTGCTTTGCCATTCGGTCCACCAACCTTCCAGCGGCGTATTGTTTTGCCATTCGGTCCACCAACCTTCCAGCGGCGTATTGTTTTGCCACTCGGTCCAAAATCCGTCCAGCGGCGTATTGCTTTGCCATTCGGTCCACCAACCTTCCAGCGGCGTATTGTTTTGCCACTCGGTCCAAAATCCGTCCAGCGGCGTATTGTTTTGCCACTCGGTCCAAAATCCGTCCAGCGGCGTATTGCTTTGCCATTCGTTCCACCAACCTTCCAGCGGCGTATTGTTTTGCCACTCGGTCCAAAATCCGTCCAGCGGCGTATTGTTTTGCCTTTCGGTCCACCAACCTTCCAGCGGCGTATTGTTTTGCCACTCGGTCTACCAACCTTCCAGCGGCGTATTGTTTTGCCTTTCGGTCCACCAACCTTCCAGCGGCGTATTGCTTTGCCATTCGGTCCACCAACCTTCCAGCGGCGTATTGTTTTGCCACTCGGTCCACCAACCTTCCAGCGGCGTATTGTTTTGCCTTTCGGTCCACCAACCTTCCAGCGGCGTATTGCTTTGCCATTCGGTCTACCAACCTTCCAGCGGCGTATTGTTTTGCCATTCGGTCCACCAACCTTCCAGCGGCGTAGTGCTTTGCCTTTCGGTCTACCAACCTTCCAGCGGCGTATTGTTTTGCCTTTCGGTCCACCAACCTTCCAGCGGCGTATTGCTTTGCCATTCGGTCCACCAACCTTCCAGCGGCGTATTGTTTTGCCTTTCGGTCCACCAACCTTCCAGCGGCGTATTGCTTTGCCATTCGGTCCACCAACCTTCCAGCGGCGTATTGCTTTGCCATTCGGTCCACCAACCTTCCAGCGGCGTATTGCTTTGCCTTTCGGTCTACCAACCTTCCAGCGGCGTATTGTTTTGCCACTCGGTCCAAAATCCGTCCAGCGGCGTATTGTTTTGCCTTTCGGTCCACCAACCTTCCAGCGGCGTATTGTTTTGCCACTCGGTCCACCAACCTTCCAGCGGCGTATTGTTTTGCCTTTCGGTCCGCCAACCTTCCAGCGGCGTATTGCTTTGCCATTCGGTCCACCAACCTTCCAGCGGCGTAGTGCTTTGCCTTTTGGTCTACCAACCTTCCAGCGGCGTATTGTTTTGCCTTTCGGTCCACCAACCTTCCAGCGGCGTATTGTTTTGCCACTCGGTCTACCAACCTTCCAGCGGCGTATTGCTTTGCCTTTCGGTCTACCAACCTTCCAGCGGCGTATTGTTTTGCCACTCGGTCCACCAACCTTCCAGCGGCGTATTGCTTTGCCTTTCGGTCTACCAACCTTCCAGCGGCGTATTGTTTTGCCACTCGGTCCAAAATCCGTCCAGCGGCGTATTGCTTTGCCATTCGGTCCACCAACCTTCCAGCGGCGTATTGCTTTGCCTTTCGGTCTACCAACCTTCCAGCGGCGTATTGCTTTGCCTTTCGGTCTACCAACCTTCCAGCGGCGTATTGTTTTGCCACTCGGTCCACCAACCTTCCAGCGGCGTATTGCTTTGCCATTCGGTCCACCAACCTTCCAGCGGCGTATTGTTTTGCCACTCGGTCCAAAATCCGTCCAGCGGCGTATTGTTTTGCCTTTCGGTCCACCAACCTTCCAGCGGCGTATTGCTTTGCCTTTCGGTCTACCAACCTTCCAGCGGCGTATTGTTTTGCCACTCGGTCCAAAATCCGTCCAGCGGCGTATTGTTTTGCCTTTCGGTCCACCAACCTTCCAGCGGCGTATTGTTTTGCCTTTCGGTCCACCAACCTTCCAGCGGCGTATTGTTTTGCCACTCGGTCCACCAACCTTCCAGCGGCGTATTGTTTTGCCTTTCGGTCCACCAACCTTCCAGCGGCGTATTGCTTTGCCATTCGGTCCACCAACCTTCCAGCGGCGTATTGCTTTGCCATTCGGTCCACCAACCTTCCAGCGGCGTATTGTTTTGCCATTCGGTCCACCAACCTTCCAGCGGCGTATTGTTATGCCACTCGGTCCAAAATCCGTCCAGCGGCGTATTGCTTTGCCATTCGGTCCACCAACCTTCCAGCGGCGTATTGTTTTGCCACTCGGTCCACCAACCTTCCAGCGGCGTATTGCTTTGCCATTCGGTCCACCAACCTTCCAGCGGCGTATTGTTTTGCCACTCGGTCCACCAACCTTCCAGCGGCGTATTGTTTTGCCTTTCGGTCCACCAACCTTCCAGCGGCGTATTGCTTTGCCATTCGGTCCACCAACCTTCCAGCGGCGTATTGCTTTGCCATTCGGTCTACCAACCTTCCAGCGGCGTATTGTTTTGCCACTCGGTCCAAAATCCGTCCAGCGGCGTATTGTTTTGCCACTCGGTCCAAAATCCGTCCAGCGGCGTATTGCTTTGCCATTCGGTCCACCAACCTTCCAGCGGCGTATTGTTTTGCCACTCGGTCCACCAACCTTCCAGCGGCGTATTGTTTTGCCTTTCGGTCCACCAACCTTCCAGCGGCGTATTGCTTTGCCATTCGGTCCACCAACCTTCCAGCGGCGTATTGCTTTGCCATTCGGTCCACCAACCTTCCAGCGGCGTATTGTTTTGCCATTCGGTCCACCAACCTTCCAGCGGCGTATTGTTTTGCCACTCGGTCCAAAATCCGTCCAGCGGCGTATTGCTTTGCCATTCGGTCCACCAACCTTCCAGCGGCGTATTGTTTTGCCACTCGGTCCAAAATCCGTCCAGCGGCGTATTGTTTTGCCACTCGGTCCAAAATCCGTCCAGCGGCGTATTGCTTTGCCATTCGGTCCACCAACCTTCCAGCGGCGTATTGTTTTGCCACTCGGTCCAAAATCCGTCCAGCGGCGTATTGCTTTGCCTTTCGGTCTACCAACCTTCCAGCGGCGTATTGCTTTGCCTTTCGGTCTACCAACCTTCCAGCGGCGTATTGTTTTGCCACTCGGTCCACCAACCTTCCAGCGGCGTATTGCTTTGCCATTCGGTCTACCAACCTTCCAGCGGCGTATTGCTTTGCCTTTCGGTCTACCAACCTTCCAGCGGCGTATTGTTTTGCCACTCGGTCCACCAACCTTCCAGCGGCGTATTGCTTTGCCTTTCGGTCTACCAACCTTCCAGCGGCGTATTGTTTTGCCACTCGGTCCAAAATCCGTCCAGCGGCGTATTGCTTTGCCATTCGGTCCACCAACCTTCCAGCGGCGTATTGTTTTGCCTTTCGGTCTACCAACCTTCCAGCGGCGTATTGCTTTGCCTTTCGGTCTACCAACCTTCCAGCGGCGTATTGTTTTGCCACTCGGTCCACCAACCTTCCAGCGGCGTATTGCTTTGCCATTCGGTCTACCAACCTTCCAGCGGCGTATTGTTTTGCCACTCGGTCCAAAATCCGTCCAGCGGCGTATTGTTTTGCCACTCGGTCCAAAATCCGTCCAGCGGCGTATTGTTTTGCCACTCGGTCCAAAATCCGTCCAGCGGCGTATTGCTTTGCCATTCGGTCCACCAACCTTCCAGCGGCGTATTGTTTTGCCACTCGGTCCAAAATCCGTCCAGCGGCGTATTGTTTTGCCTTTCGGTCCACCAACCTTCCAGCGGCGTATTGCTTTGCCTTTCGGTCTACCAACCTTCCAGCGGCGTATTGTTTTGCCACTCGGTCCAAAATCCGTCCAGCGGCGTATTGTTTTGCCTTTCGGTCCACCAACCTTCCAGCGGCGTATTGTTTTGCCTTTCGGTCCACCAACCTTCCAGCGGCGTATTGTTTTGCCACTCGGTCCACCAACCTTCCAGCGGCGTATTGTTTTGCCTTTCGGTCCACCAACCTTCCAGCGGCGTATTGCTTTGCCATTCGGTCCACCAACCTTCCAGCGGCGTATTGCTTTGCCATTCGGTCCACCAACCTTCCAGCGGCGTATTGTTTTGCCATTCGGTCCACCAACCTTCCAGCGGCGTATTGTTTTGCCACTCGGTCCAAAATCCGTCCAGCGGCGTATGGCTTTGCCATTCGGTCCACCAACCTTCCAGCGGCGTATTGTTTTGCCACTCGGTCCAAAATCCGTCCAGCGGCGTATTGTTTTGCCACTCGGTCCAAAATCCGTCCAGCGGCGTATTGCTTTGCCATTCGGTCCACCAACCTTCCAGCGGCGTATTGTTTTGCCTTTCGGTCCACCAACCTTCCAGCGGCGTATTGTTTTGCCACTCGGTCTACCAACCTTCCAGCGGCGTATTGTTTTGCCTTTCGGTCCACCAACCTTCCAGCGGCGTATTGCTTTGCCATTCGGTCCACCAACCTTCCAGCGGCGTATTGTTTTGCCACTCGGTCCACCAACCTTCCAGCGGCGTATTGTTTTGCCTTTCGGTCCACCAACCTTCCAGCGGCGTATTGCTTTGCCATTCGGTCCACCAACCTTCCAGCGGCGTATTGCTTTGCCATTCGGTCCACCAACCTTCCAGCGGCGTATTGTTTTGCCTTTCGGTCTACCAACCTTCCAGCGGCGTATTGCTTTGCCTTTCGGTCTACCAACCTTCCAGCGGCGTATTGTTTTGCCACTCGGTCCACCAACCTTCCAGCGGCGTATTGCTTTGCCATTCGGTCTACCAACCTTCCAGCGGCGTATTGTTTTGCCATTCGGTCCACCAACCTTCCAGCGGCGTAGTGCTTTGCCTTTCGGTCTACCAACCTTCCAGCGGCGTATTGTTTTGCCTTTCGGTCCACCAACCTTCCAGCGGCGTATTGCTTTGCCATTCGGTCCACCAACCTTCCAGCGGCGTATTGTTTTGCCTTTCGGTCCACCAACCTTCCAGCGGCGTATTGCTTTGCCATTCGGTCCACCAACCTTCCAGCGGCGTATTGCTTTGCCATTCGGTCCACCAACCTTCCAGCGGCGTAGTGCTTTGCCTTTCGGTCTACCAACCTTCCAGCGGCGTATTGTTTTGCCATTCGGTCCACCAACCTTCCAGCGGCGTAGTGCTTTGCCTTTCGGTCTACCAACCTTCCAGCGGCGTATTGTTTTGCCATTCGGTCCACCAACCTTCCAGCGGCGTAGTGCTTTGCCTTTCGGTCTACCAACCTTCCAGCGGCGTATTGTTTTGCCTTTCGGTCCACCAACCTTCCAGCGGCGTATTGCTTTGCCATTCGGTCCACCAACCTTCCAGCGGCGTATTGCTTTGCCATTCGGTCCACCAACCTTCCAGCGGCGTATTGCTTTGCCTTTCGGTCTACCAACCTTCCAGCTGCGTATTGTTTTGCCACTCGGTCCAAAATCCGTCCAGCGGCGTATTGTTTTGCCTTTCGGTCCACCAACCTTCCAGCGGCGTATTGTTTTGCCACTCGGTCCACCAACCTTCCAGCGGCGTATTGTTTTGCCTTTCGGTCCACCAACCTTCCAGCGGCGTATTGCTTTGCCATTCGGTCCACCAACCTTCCAGCGGCGTAGTGCTTTGCCTTTTGGTCTACCAACCTTCCAGCGGCGTATTGTTTTGCCTTTCGGTCCACCAACCTTCCAGCGGCGTATTGTTTTGCCACTCGGTCTACCAACCTTCCAGCGGCGTATTGCTTTGCCTTTCGGTCTACCAACCTTCCAGCGGCGTATTGTTTTGCCACTCGGTCCACCAACCTTCCAGCGGCGTAATGCTTTGCCTTTCGGTCTACCAACCTTCCAGCGGCGTATTGTTTTGCCACTCGGTCCAAAATCCGTCCAGCGGCGTATTGCTTTGCCATTCGGTCCACCAACCTTCCAGCGGCGTATTGCTTTGCCTTTCGGTCTACCAACCTTCCAGCGGCGTATTGCTTTGCCTTTCGGTCTACCAACCTTCCAGCGGCGTATTGTTTTGCCACTCGGTCCACCAACCTTCCAGCGGCGTATTGCTTTGCCATTCGGTCTACCAACCTTCCAGCGGCGTATTGTTTTGCCACTCGGTCCAAAATCCGTCCAGCGGCGTATTGTTTTGCCACTCGGTCCAAAATCCGTCCAGCGGCGTATTGCTTTGCCATTCGGTCCACCAACCTTCCAGCGGCGTATTGTTTTGCCACTCGGTCCAAAATCCGTCCAGCGGCGTATTGTTTTGCCTTTCGGTCCACCAACCTTCCAGCGGCGTATTGTTTTGCCACTCGGTCTACCAACCTTCCAGCGGCGTATTGTTTTGCCTTTCGGTCCACCAACCTTCCAGCGGCGTAATGCTTTGCCTTTCGGTCTACCAACCTTCCAGCGGCGTATTGTTTTGCCACTCGGTCCAAAATCCGTCCAGCGGCGTATTGTTTTGCCACTCGGTCCACCAACCTTCCAGCGGCGTATTGTTTTGCCTTTCGGTCCACCAACCTTCCAGCGGCGTATTGCTTTGCCATTCGGTCCACCAACCTTCCAGCGGCGTATTGCTTTGCCATTCGGTCCACCAACCTTCCAGCGGCGTATTGTTTTGCCTTTCGGTCTACCAACCTTCCAGCGGCGTATTGCTTTGCCTTTCGGTCTACCAACCTTCCAGCGGCGTATTGTTTTGCCACTCGGTCCACCAACCTTCCAGCGGCGTATTGCTTTGCCATTCGGTCTACCAACCTTCCAGCGGCGTATTGTTTTGCCATTCGGTCCACCAACCTTCCAGCGGCGTAGTGCTTTGCCTTTCGGTCTACCAACCTTCCAGCGGCGTATTGTTTTGCCTTTCGGTCCACCAACCTTCCAGCGGCGTATTGCTTTGCCATTCGGTCCACCAACCTTCCAGCGGCGTATTGTTTTGCCTTTCGGTCCACCAACCTTCCAGCGGCGTATTGCTTTGCCATTCGGTCCACCAACCTTCCAGCGGGGTATTGCTTTGCCATTCGGTCCACCAACCTTCCAGCGGCGTAGTGCTTTGCCTTTCGGTCTACCAACCTTCCAGCGGCGTATTGTTTTGCCATTCGGTCCACCAACCTTCCAGCGGCGTAGTGCTTTGCCTTTCGGTCTACCAACCTTCCAGCGGCGTATTGTTTTGCCATTCGGTCCACCAACCTTCCAGCGGCGTAGTGCTTTGCCTTTCGGTCTACCAACCTTCCAGCGGCGTATTGTTTTGCCTTTCGGTCCACCAACCTTCCAGCGGCGTATTGCTTTGCCATTCGGTCCACCAACCTTCCAGCGGCGTATTGCTTTGCCATTCGGTCCACCAACCTTCCAGCGGCGTATTGCTTTGCCTTTCGGTCTACCAACCTTCCAGCGGCGTATTGTTTTGCCACTCGGTCCAAAATCCGTCCAGCGGCGTATTGTTTTGCCTTTCGGTCCACCAACCTTCCAGCGGCGTATTGTTTTGCCACTCGGTCCACCAACCTTCCAGCGGCGTATTGTTTTGCCTTTCGGTCCACCAACCTTCCAGCGGCGTATTGCTTTGCCATTCGGTCCACCAACCTTCCAGCGGCGTAGTGCTTTGCCTTTTGGTCTACCAACCTTCCAGCGGCGTATTGTTTTGCCTTTCGGTCCACCAACCTTCCAGCGGCGTATTGTTTTGCCACTCGGTCTACCAACCTTCCAGCGGCGTATTGTTTTGCCACTCGGTCTACCAACCTTCCAGCGGCGTATTGCTTTGCCTTTCGGTCTACCAACCTTCCAGCGGCGTATTGTTTTGCCACTCGGTCCACCAACCTTCCAGCGGCGTAATGCTTTGCCTTTCGGTCTACCAACCTTCCAGCGGCGTATTGTTTTGCCACTCGGTCCAAAATCCGTCCAGCGGCGTATTGCTTTGCCATTCGGTCCACCAACCTTCCAGCGGCGTATTGCTTTGCCTTTCGGTCTACCAACCTTCCAGCGGCGTATTGCTTTGCCTTTCGGTCTACCAACCTTCCAGCGGCGTATTGTTTTGCCACTCGGTCCACCAACCTTCCAGCGGCGTATTGCTTTGCCATTCGGTCTACCAACCTTCCAGCGGCGTATTGTTTTGCCACTCGGTCCAAAATCCGTCCAGCGGCGTATTGTTTTGCCACTCGGTCCAAAATCCGTCCAGCGGCGTATTGCTTTGCCATTCGGTCCACCAACCTTCCAGCGGCGTATTGTTTTGCCACTCGGTCCAAAATCCGTCCAGCGGCGTATTGTTTTGCCTTTCGGTCCACCAACCTTCCAGCGGCGTATTGTTTTGCCACTCGGTCTACCAACCTTCCAGCGGCGTATTGTTTTGCCTTTCGGTCCACCAACCTTCCAGCGGCGTAATGCTTTGCCTTTCGGTCTACCAACCTTCCAGCGGCGTATTGTTTTGCCACTCGGTCCAAAATCCGTCCAGCGGCGTATTGTTTTGCCACTCGGTCCACCAACCTTCCAGCGGCGTATTGTTTTGCCTTTCGGTCCACCAACCTTCCAGCGGCGTATTGCTTTGCCATTCGGTCCACCAACCTTCCAGCGGCGTATTGCTTTGCCATTCGGTCCACCAACCTTCCAGCGGCGTATTGTTTTGCCTTTCGGTCTACCAACCTTCCAGCGGCGTATTGTTTTGCCTTTCGGTCTACCAACCTTCCAGCGGCGTATTGTTTTGCCACTCGGTCCACCAACCTTCCAGCGGCGTATTGCTTTGCCATTCGGTCTACCAACCTTCCAGCGGCGTATTGTTTTGCCATTCGGTCCACCAACCTTCCAGCGGCGTAGTGCTTTGCCTTTCGGTCTACCAACCTTCCAGCGGCGTATTGTTTTGCCTTTCGGTCCACCAACCTTCCAGCGGCGTATTGCTTTGCCATTCGGTCCACCAACCTTCCAGCGGCGTATTGTTTTGCCTTTCGGTCCACCAACCTTCCAGCGGCGTATTGCTTTGCCATTCGGTCCACCAACCTTCCAGCGGCGTATTGCTTTGCCATTCGGTCCACCAACCTTCCAGCGGCGTAGTGCTTTGCCTTTCGGTCTACCAACCTTCCAGCGGCGTATTGTTTTGCCATTCGGTCCACCAACCTTCCAGCGGCGTAGTGCTTTGCCTTTCGGTCTACCAACCTTCCAGCGGCGTATTGTTTTGCCATTCGGTCCACCAACCTTCCAGCGGCGTAGTGCTTTGCCTTTCGGTCTACCAACCTTCCAGCGGCGTATTGTTTTGCCTTTCGGTCCACCAACCTTCCAGCGGCGTATTGCTTTGCCATTCGGTCCACCAACCTTCCAGCGGCGTATTGCTTTGCCATTCGGTCCACCAACCTTCCAGCGGCGTATTGCTTTGCCTTTCGGTCTACCAACCTTCCAGCGGCGTATTGTTTTGCCACTCGGTCCAAAATCCGTCCAGCGGCGTATTGTTTTGCCTTTCGGTCCACCAACCTTCCAGCGGCGTATTGTTTTGCCACTCGGTCCACCAACCTTCCAGCGGCGTATTGTTTTGCCTTTCGGTCCACCAACCTTCCAGCGGCGTATTGCTTTGCCATTCGGTCCACCAACCTTCCAGCGGCGTAGTGCTTTGCCTTTTGGTCTACCAACCTTCCAGCGGCGTATTGTTTTGCCTTTCGGTCCACCAACCTTCCAGCGGCGTATTGTTTTGCCACTCGGTCTACCAACCTTCCAGCGGCGTATTGCTTTGCCTTTCGGTCTACCAACCTTCCAGCGGCGTATTGTTTTGCCACTCGGTCCACCAACCTTCCAGCGGCGTATTGCTTTGCCTTTCGGTCTACCAACCTTCCAGCGGCGTATTGTTTTGCCACTCGGTCCAAAATCCGTCCAGCGGCGTATTGCTTTGCCATTCGGTCCACCAACCTTCCAGCGGCGTATTGCTTTGCCTTTCGGTCTACCAACCTTCCAGCGGCGTATTGCTTTGCCTTTCGGTCTACCAACCTTCCAGCGGCGTATTGTTTTGCCACTCGGTCCACCAACCTTCCAGCGGCGTATTGCTTTGCCATTCGGTCTACCAACCTTCCAGCGGCGTATTGTTTTGCCACTCGGTCCAAAATCCGTCCAGCGGCGTATTGTTTTGCCACTCGGTCCAAAATCCGTCCAGCGGCGTATTGCTTTGCCATTCGGTCCACCAACCTTCCAGCGGCGTATTGTTTTGCCACTCGGTCCAAAATCCGTCCAGCGGCGTATTGTTTTGCCTTTCGGTCCACCAACCTTCCAGCGGCGTATTGCTTTGCCTTTCGGTCTACCAACCTTCCAGCGGCGTATTGTTTTGCCACTCGGTCCAAAATCCGTCCAGCGGCGTATTGTTTTGCCTTTCGGTCCACCAACCTTCCAGCGGCGTATTGTTTTGCCTTTCGGTCCACCAACCTTCCAGCGGCGTATTGTTTTGCCACTCGGTCCACCAACCTTCCAGCGGCGTATTGTTTTGCCTTTCGGTCCACCAACCTTCCAGCGGCGTATTGCTTTGCCATTCGGTCCACCAACCTTCCAGCGGCGTATTGCTTTGCCATTCGGTCCACCAACCTTCCAGCGGCGTATTGTTTTGCCATTCGGTCCACCAACCTTCCAGCGGCGTATTGTTTTGCCACTCGGTCCAAAATCCGTCCAGCGGCGTATTGTTTTGCCACTCGGTCCAAAATCCGTCCAGCGGCGTATTGCTTTGCCATTCGGTCCACCAACCTTCCAGCGGCGTATTGTTTTGCCACTCGGTCCAAAATCCGTCCAGCGGCGTATTGTTTTGCCTTTCGGTCCACCAACCTTCCAGCGGCGTATTGTTTTGCCACTCGGTCTACCAACCTTCCAGCGGCGTATTGTTTTGCCTTTCGGTCCACCAACCTTCCAGCGGCGTATTGTTTTGCCACTCGGTCTACCAACCTTCCAGCGGCGTATTGTTTTGCCTTTCGGTCCACCAACCTTCCAGCGGCGTAGTGCTTTGCCTTTCGGTCTACCAACCTTCCAGCGGCGTATTGTTTTGCCTTTCGGTCCACCAACCTTCCAGCGGCGTATTGTTTTGCCACTCGGTCCACCAACCTTCCAGCGGCGTATTGCTTTGCCATTCGGTCCACCAACCTTCCAGCGGCGTATTGTTTTGCCACTCGGTCCACCAACCTTCCAGCGGCGTATTGTTTTGCGTTTCGGTCCACCAACCTTCCAGCGGCGTATTGCTTTGCCATTCGGTCCACCAACCTTCCAGCGGCGTATTGCTTTGCCATTCGGTCCACCAACCTTCCAGCGGCGTATTGTTTTGCCATTCGGTCCACCAACCTTCCAGCGGCGTATTGTTTTGCCACTCGGTCCAAAATCCGTCCAGCCGCGTATTGTTTTGCCATTCGGTCCACCAACCTTCCAGCGGCGTAGTGCTTTGCCTTTCGGTCTACCAACCTTCCAGCGGCGTATTGTTTTGCCTTTCGGTCCACCAACCTTCCAGCGGCGTATTGTTTTGCCACTCGGTCCACCAACCTTCCAGCGGCGTATTGCTTTGCCATTCGGTCCACCAACCTTCCAGCGGCGTATTGCTTTGCCATTCGGTCCACCAACCTTCCAGCGGCGTATTGTTTTGCCATTCGGTCCACCAACCTTCCAGCGGCGTATTGTTTTGCCACTCGGTCCAAAATCCGTCCAGCCGCGTATTGTTTTGCCATTCGGTCCACCAACCTTCCAGCGGCGTAGTGCTTTGCCTTTCGGTCTACCAACCTTCCAGCGGCGTATTGTTTTGCCTTTCGGTCCACCAACCTTCCAGCGGCGTATTGTTTTGCCACTCGGTCCACCAACCTTCCAGCGGCGTATTGTTTTGCCTTTCGGTCCACCAACCTTCCAGCGGCGTATTGCTTTGCCATTCGGTCCACCAACCTTCCAGCGGCGTATTGTTTTGCCTTTCGGTCCACCAACCTTCCAGCGGCGTATTGCTTTGCCATTCGGTCCACCAACCTTCCAGCGGCGTATTGCTTTGCCATTCGGTCCACCAACCTTCCAGCGGCGTATTGCTTTGCCTTTCGGTCTACCAACCTTCCAGCGGCGTATTGTTTTGCCACTCGGTCCAAAATCCGTCCAGCGGCGTATTGTTTTGCCTTTCGGTCCACCAACCTTCCAGCGGCGTATTGTTTTGCCACTCGGTCCACCAACCTTCCAGCGGCGTATTGTTTTGCCTTTCGGTCCACCAACCTTCCAGCGGCGTATTGCTTTGCCATTCGGTCCACCAACCTTCCAGCGGCGTAGTGCTTTGCCTTTTGGTCTACCAACCTTCCAGCGGCGTATTGTTTTGCCTTTCGGTCCACCAACCTTCCAGCGGCGTATTGTTTTGCCACTCGGTCCACCAACCTTCCAGCGGCGTATTGTTTTGCCTTTCGGTCCACCAACCTTCCAGCGGCGTATTGCTTTGCCATTCGGTCCACCAACCTTCCAGCGGCGTATTGTTTTGCCACTCGGTCCAAAATCCGTCCAGCGGCGTATTGCTTTGCCATTCGGTCCACCAACCTTCCAGCGGCGTATAGTTTTGCCACTCGGTCCAAAATCCGTCCAGCGGCGTATTGTTTTGCCACTCGGTCCAAAATCCGTCCAGCGGCGTATTGCTTTGACTTTTGGTCTACCAACCTTCCAGCGGCGTATTGTTTTGCCTTTCGGTCCACCAACCTTCCAGCGGCGTATTGTTTTGCCTTTCGGTCCACCAACCTTCCAGCGGCGTATTGTTTTGCCACTCGGTCCACCAACCTTCCAGCGGCGTATTGTTTTGCCTTTCGGTCCACCAACCTTCCAGCGGCGTATTGTTTTGCCATTCGGTCCACCAACCTTCCAGCGGCGTATTGTTTTGCCACTCGGTCCAAAATCCGTCCAGCCGCGTATTGTTTTGCCATTCGGTCCACCAACCTTCCAGCGGCGTAGTGCTTTGCCTTTCGGCCTACCAACCTTCCAGCGGCGTATTGATTTGCCTTTCGGTCCACCAACCTTCCAGCGGCGTATTGTTTTGCCACTCGGTCCACCAACCTTCCAGCGGCGTATTGCTTTGCCATTCGGTCCACCAACCTTCCAGCGGCGTATTGCTTTGCCATTCGGTCCACCAACCTTCCAGCGGCGTATTGTTTTGCCATTCGGTCCACCAACCTTCCAGCGGCGTATTGTTTTGCCATTCGGTCCACCAACCTTCCAGCGGCGTATTGTTTTGCCACTCGGTCCAAAATCCGTCCAGCCGCGTATTGTTTTGCCATTCGGTCCACCAACCTTCCAGCGGCGTAGTGCTTTGCCTTTCGGTCCACCAACCTTCCAGCGGCGTATTGCTTTGCCATTCGGTCCACCAACCTTCCAGCGGCGTATTGCTTTGCCTTTCGGTCTACCAACCTTCCAGCGGCGTATTGTTTTGCCACTCGGTCCAAAATCCGTCCAGCGGCGTATTGCTTCGGTCGATCGTACACCAAAGTGCCAGCGGCGTATTGCTTCGGTCGATCGTACACCAAAGTGCCAGCGGCGTATTGGTTTGCCATTCGGTCCACCAACCTTCCAGCGGCGTATTGCTTTGCCATTCGGTCCACCAACCTTCCAGCGGCGTATTGCTTTGCCATTCGGTCCACCAACCTTCCAGCGGCGTATTGTTTTGCCTTTCGGTCCACCAACCTTCCAGCGGCGTATTGCTTTGCCATTCGGTCCACCAACCTTCCAGCGGCGTATTGCTTTGCCTTTCGGTCCACCAACCTTCCAGCGGCGTATTGTTTTGCCACTCGGTCCAAAATCCGTCCAGCGGCGTATTGTTTTGCCTTTCGGTCCACCAACCTTCCAGCGGCGTATTGTTTTGCCATTCGGTCCACCAACCTTCCAGCGGCGTATTGTTTTGCCACTCGGTCCAAAATCCGTCCAGCCGCGTATTGTTTTGCCATTCGGTCCACCAACCTTCCAGCGGCGTATTGCTTTGCCATTCGGTCCACCAACCTTCCAGCGGCGTATTGTTTTGCCTTTCGGTCCACCAACCTTCCAGCGGCGTATTGTTTTGCCACTCGGTCCACCAACCTTCCAGCGGCGTATTGTTTTGCCTTTCGGTCCACCAACCTTCCAGCGGCGTATTGTTTTGCCATTCGGTCCACCAACCTTCCAGCGGCGTATTGTTTTGCCACTCGGTCCAAAATCCGTCCAGCCGCGTATTGTTTTGCCATTCGGTCCACCAACCTTCCAGCGGCGTAGTGCTTTGCCTTTCGGTCTACCAACCTTCCAGCGGCGTATTGTTTTGCCTTTCGGTCCACCAACCTTCCAGCGGCGTATTGTTTTGCCACTCGGTCCACCAACCTTCCAGCGGCGTATTGCTTTGCCATTCGGTCCACCAACCTTCCAGCGGCGTATTGTTTTGCCATTCGGTCCACCAACCTTCCAGCGGCGTATTGTTTTGCCATTCGGTCCACCAACCTTCCAGCGGCGTATTGTTTTGCCATTCGGTCCACCAACCTTCCAGCGGCGTATTGTTTTGCCACTCGGTCCAAAATCCGTCCAGCCGCGTATTGTTTTGCCATTCGGTCCACCAACCTTCCAGCGGCGTAGTGCTTTGCCTTTCGGTCTACCAACCTTCCAGCGGCGTATTGTTTTGCCACTCGGTCCACCAACCTTCCAGCGGCGTATTGTTTTGCCTTTCGGTCCACCAACCTTCCAGCGGCGTATTGCTTTGCCATTCGGTCCACCAACCTTCCAGCGGCGTATTGTTTTGCCACTCGGTCCAAAATCCGTCTAGCGGCGTATTGTTTTGCCACTCGGTCCAAAATCCGCCCAGCGGCGTATTGGTTTGCCATTCGGTCCACCAACCTTCCAGCGGCGTATTGCTTTGCCATTCGGTCCACCAACCTTCCAGCGGCGTATTGCTTTGCCTTTCGGTCTACCAACCTTCCAGCGGCGTATTGTTTTGCCACTCGGTCCAAAATCCGTCCAGCGGCGTATTGTTTTGCCTTTCGGTCCACCAACCTTCCAGCGGCGTATTGTTTTGCCACTCGGTCCACCAACCTTCCAGCGGCGTATTGTTTTGCCTTTCGGTCCACCAACCTTCCAGCGGCGTATTGCTTTGCCATTCGGTCCACCAACCTTCCAGCGGCGTATTGCTTTGCCTTTCGGTCTACCAACCTTCCAGCGGCGTATTTTTTTGCCACTCGGTCCAAAATCCGTCCAGCGGCGTATTGCTTCGGTCGATCGTACACCAAAGTGCCAGCGGCGTATTGCTTCGGTCGATCGTACACCAAAGTGCCAGCGGCGTATTGGTTTGCCATTCGGTCCACCAACCTTCCAGCGGCGTATTGCTTTGCCATTCGGTCCACCAACCTTCCAGCGGCGTATTGCTTTGCCTTTCGGTCTACCAACCTTCCAGCGGCGTATTGTTTTGCCTTTCGGTCCACCAACCTTCCAGCGGCGTATTGCTTTGCCATTCGGTCCACCAACCTTCCAGCGGCGTATTGCTTTGCCTTTCGGTCCACCAACCTTCCAGCGGCGTATTGTTTTGCCACTCGGTCCAAAATCCGTCCAGCGGCGTATTGTTTTGCCTTTCGGTCCACCAACCTTCCAGCGGCGTATTGCTTTGCCTTTCGGTCTACCAACCTTCCAGCGGCGTATTGTTTTGCCACTCGGTCCAAAATCCGTCCAGCGGCGTATTGTTTTGCCTTTCGGTCCACCAACCTTCCAGCGGCGTATTGTTTTGCCACTCGGTCCACCAACCTTCCAGCGGCGTATTGTTTTGCCTTTCGGTCCACCAACCTTCCAGCGGCGTATTGCTTTGCCATTCGGTCCACCAACCTTCCAGCGGCGTATTGCTTTGCCATTCGGTCCACCAACCTTCCAGCGGCGTATTGTTTTGCCATTCGGTCCACCAACCTTCCAGCGGCGTATTGTTTTGCCACTCGGTCCAAAATCCGTCCAGCCGCGTATTGTTTTGCCATTCGGTCCACCAACCTTCCAGCGGCGTAGTGCTTTGCCTTTCGGTCTACCAACCTTCCAGCGGCGTATTGTTTTGCCTTTCGGTCCACCAACCTTCCAGCGGCGTATTGTTTTGCCACTCGGTCCACCAACCTTCCAGCGGCGTATTGTTTTGCCTTTCGGTCCACCAACCTTCCAGCGGCGTATTGCTTTGCCATTCGGTCCACCAACCTTCCAGCGGCGTATTGTTTTGCCACTCGGTCCAAAATCCGTCTAGCGGCGTATTGTTTTGCCACTCGGTCCAAAATCCGCCCAGCGGCGTATTGGTTTGCCATTCGGCCCACCAACCTTCCAGCGGCGTATTGCTTTGCCATTCGGTCCACCAACCTTCCAGCGGCGTATTGCTTTGCCTTTCGGTCTACCAACCTTCCAGCGGCGTATTGTTTTGCCACTCGGTCCAAAATCCGTCCAGCGGCGTATTGTTTTGCCATTCGGTCCACCAACCTTCCAGCGGCGTATTGCTTTGCCATTCGGTCCACCAACCTTCCAGCGGCGTATTGCTTTGCCTTTCGGTCTACCAACCTTCCAGCGGCGTATTGTTTTGCCACTCGGTCCAAAATCCGTCCAGCGGCGTATTGTTTTGCCTTTCGGTCCACCAACCTTCCAGCGGCGTATTGTTTTGCCACTCGGTCCACCAACCTTCCAGCGGCGTATTGTTTTGCCTTTCGGTCCACCAACCTTCCAGCGGCGTATTGCTTTGCCATTCGGTCCACCAACCTTCCAGCGGCGTAGTGCTTTGCCTTTTGGTCTACCAACCTTCCAGCGGCGTATTGTTTTGCCTTTCGGTCCACCAACCTTCCAGCGGCGTATTGTTTTGCCACTCGGTCCACCAACCTTCCAGCGGCGTATTGTTTTGCCTTTCGGTCCACCAACCTTCCAGCGGCGTATTGCTTTGCCATTCGGTCCACCAACCTTCCAGCGGCGTATTGTTTTGCCACTCGGTCCAAAATCCGTCCAGCGGCGTATTGCTTTGCCATTCGGTCCACCAACCTTCCAGCGGCGTATTGTTTTGCCACTCGGTCCAAAATCCGTCCAGCGGCGTATTGTTTTGCCACTCGGTCCAAAATCCGTCCAGCGGCGTATTGCTTTGCCATTCGGTCCACCAACCTTCCAGCGGCGTATTGTTTTGCCACTCGGTCCAAAATCCGTCCAGCGGCGTATTGTTTTGCCTTTCGGTCCACCAACCTTCCAGGGGCGTATTGTTTTGCCACTCGGTCTACCAACCTTCCAGCGGCGTATTGTTTTGCCTTTCGGTCCACCAACCTTCCAGCGGCGTATTGTTTTGCCACTCGGTCTACCAACCTTCCAGCGGCGTATTGTTTTGCCTTTCGGTCCACCAACCTTCCAGCGGCGTATTGCTTTGCCATTCGGTCCACCAACCTTCCAGCGGCGTATTGTTTTGCCACTCGGTCCACCAACCTTCCAGCGGCGTATTGTTTTGCCTTTCGGTCCACCAACCTTCCAGCGGCGTATTGCTTTGCCATTCGGTCCACCAACCTTCCAGCGGCGTATTGCTTTGCCATTCGGTCCACCAACCTTCCAGCGGCGTATTGTTTTGCCATTCGGTCCACCAACCTTCCAGCGGCGTATTGTTTTGCCACTCGGTCCAAAATCCGTCCAGCCGCGTATTGTTTTGCCATTCGGTCCACCAACCTTCCAGCGGCGTAGTGCTTTGCCTTTCGGTCTACCAACCTTCCAGCGGCGTATTGTTTTGCCTTTCGGTCCACCAACCTTCCAGCGGCGTATTGTTTTGCCACTCGGTCCACCAACCTTCCAGCGGCGTATTGCTTTGCCATTCGGTCCACCAACCTTCCAGCGGCGTATTGCTTTGCCATTCGGTCCACCAACCTTCCAGCGGCGTATTGTTTTGCCATTCGGTCCACCAACCTTCCAGCGGCGTATTGTTTTGCCACTCGGTCCAAAATCCGTCCAGCCGCGTATTGTTTTGCCATTCGGTCCACCAACCTTCCAGCGGCGTAGTGCTTTGCCTTTCGGTCTACCAACCTTCCAGCGGCGTATTGTTTTGCCTTTCGGTCCACCAACCTTCCAGCGGCGTATTGTTTTGCCACTCGGTCCACCAACCTTCCAGCGGCGTATTGTTTTGCCTTTCGGTCCACCAACCTTCCAGCGGCGTATTGCTTTGCCATTCGGTCCACCAACCTTCCAGCGGCGTATTGTTTTGCCTTTCGGTCCACCAACCTTCCAGCGGCGTATTGCTTTGCCATTCGGTCCACCAACCTTCCAGCGGCGTATTGCTTTGCCATTCGGTCCACCAACCTTCCAGCGGCGTATTGCTTTGCCTTTCGGTCTACCAACCTTCCAGCGGCGTATTGTTTTGCCACTCGGTCCAAAATCCGTCCAGCGGCGTATTGTTTTGCCTTTCGGTGCACCAACCTTCCAGCGGCGTATTGTTTTGCCACTCGGTCCACCAACCTTCCAGCGGCGTATTGTTTTGCCTTTCGGTCCACCAACCTTCCAGCGGCGTATTGCTTTGCCATTCGGTCCACCAACCTTCCAGCGGCGTAGTGCTTTGCCTTTTGGTCTACCAACCTTCCAGCGGCGTATTGTTTTGCCTTTCGGTCCACCAACCTTCCAGCGGCGTATTGTTTTGCCACTCGGTCCACCAACCTTCCAGCGGCGTATTGTTTTGCCTTTCGGTCCACCAACCTTCCAGCGGCGTATTGCTTTGCCATTCGGTCCACCAACCTTCCAGCGGCGTATTGTTTTGCCACTCGGTCCAAAATCCGTCCAGCGGCGTATTGCTTTGCCATTCGGTCCACCAACCTTCCAGCGGCGTATTGTTTTGCCACTCGGTCCAAAATCCGTCCAGCGGCGTATTGTTTTGCCACTCGGTCCAAAATCCGTCCAGCGGCGTATTGCTTTGCCATTCGGTCCACCAACCTTCCAGCGGCGTATTGTTTTGCCACTCGGTCCAAAATCCGTCCAGCGGCGTATTGTTTTGCCTTTCGGTCCACCAACCTTCCAGCGGCGTAGTGCTTTGCCTTTTGGTCTACCAACCTTCCAGCGGCGTATTGTTTTGCCTTTCGGTCCACCAACCTTCCAGCGGCGTATTGTTTTGCCTTTCGGTCCACCAACCTTCCAGCGGCGTATTGTTTTGCCACTCGGTCCACCAACCTTCCAGCGGCGTATTGTTTTGCCTTTCGGTCCACCAACCTTCCAGCGGCGTATTGTTTTGCCATTCGGTCCACCAACCTTCCAGCGGCGTATTGTTTTGCCACTCGGTCCAAAATCCGTCCAGCCGCGTATTGTTTTGCCATTCGGTCCACCAACCTTCCAGCGGCGTAGTGCTTTGCCTTTCGGTCTACCAACCTTCCAGCGGCGTATTGTTTTGCCATTCGGTCCACCAACCTTCCAGCGGCGTATTGTTTTGCCACTCGGTCCAAAATCCGTCCAGCGGCGTATTGCTTTGCCATTCGGTCCACCAACCTTCCAGCGGCGTATTGTTTTGCCACTCGGTCCAAAATCCGTCCAGCGGCGTATTGTTTTGCCTTTCGGTCCACCAACCTTCCAGCGGCGTAGTGCTTTGCCTTTTGGTCTACCAACCTTCCAGCGGCGTATTGTTTTGCCTTTCGGTCCACCAACCTTCCAGCGGCGTATTGTTTTGCCTTTCGGTCCACCAACCTTCCAGCGGCGTATTGTTTTGCCACTCGGTCCACCAACCTTCCAGCGGCGTATTGTTTTGCCACTCGGTCCACCAACCTTCCAGCGGCGTATTGTTTTGCCTTTCGGTCCACCAACCTTCCAGCGGCGTATTGTTTTGCCACTCGGTCCAAAATCCGTCTAGCGGCGTATTGTTTTGCCACTCGGTCCAAAATCCGCCCAGCGGCGTATTGGTTTGCCATTCGGTCCACCAACCTTCCAGCGGCGTATTGCTTTGCCATTCGGTCCACCAACCTTCCAGCGGCGTATTGCTTTGCCTTTCGGTCTACCAACCTTCCAGCGGCGTATTGTTTTGCCACTCGGTCCAAAATCCGTCCAGCGGCGTATTGTTTTGCCTTTCGGTCCACCAACCTTCCAGCGGCGTATTGTTTTGCCACTCGGTCCACCAACCTTCCAGCGGCGTATTGTTTTGCCTTTCGGTCCACCAACCTTCCAGCGGCGTATTGCTTTGCCATTCGGTCCACCAACCTTCCAGCGGCGTATTGTTTTGCCTTTCGGTCCACCAACCTTCCAGCGGCGTATTGCTTTGCCATTCGGTCCACCAACCTTCCAGCGGCGTATTGCTTTGCCATTCGGTCCACCAACCTTCCAGCGGCGTATTGCTTTGCCTTTCGGTCTACCAACCTTCCAGCGGCGTATTGTTTTGCCACTCGGTCCAAAATCCGTCCAGCGGCGTATTGTTTTGCCTTTCGGTCCACCAACCTTCCAGCGGCGTATTGTTTTGCCACTCGGTCCACCAACCTTCCAGCGGCGTATTGTTTTGCCTTTCGGTCCACCAACCTTCCAGCGGCGTATTGCTTTGCCATTCGGTCCACCAACCTTCCAGCGGCGTAGTGCTTTGCCTTTTGGTCTACCAACCTTCCAGCGGCGTATTGTTTTGCCTTTCGGTCCACCAACCTTCCAGCGGCGTATTGTTTTGCCACTCGGTCCACCAACCTTCCAGCGGCGTATTGTTTTGCCTTTCGGTCCACCAACCTTCCAGCGGCGTATTGCTTTGCCATTCGGTCCACCAACCTTCCAGCGGCGTATTGTTTTGCCACTCGGTCCAAAATCCGTCCAGCGGCGTATTGCTTTGCCATTCGGTCCACCAACCTTCCAGCGGCGTATTGTTTTGCCACTCGGTCCAAAATCCGTCCAGCGGCGTATTGTTTTGCCACTCGGTCCAAAATCCGTCCAGCGGCGTATTGCTTTGCCATTCGGTCCACCAACCTTCCAGCGGCGTATTGTTTTGCCACTCGGTCCAAAATCCGTCCAGCGGCGTATTGTTTTGCCTTTCGGTCCACCAACCTTCCAGCGGCGTATTGTTTTGCCACTCGGTCTACCAACCTTCCAGCGGCGTATTGTTTTGCCTTTCGGTCCACCAACCTTCCAGCGGCGTATTGCTTTGCCATTCGGTCCACCAACCTTCCAGCGGCGTATTGCTTTGCCTTTCGGTCCACCAACCTTCCAGCGGCGTATTGTTTTGCCACTCGGTCCAAAATCCGTCCAGCGGCGTATTGTTTTGCCTTTCGGTCCACCAACCTTCCAGCGGCGTATTGCTTTGCCTTTCGGTCTACCAACCTTCCAGCGGCGTATTGTTTTGCCACTCGGTCCAAAATCCGTCCAGCGGCGTATTGTTTTGCCTTTCGGTCCACCAACCTTCCAGCGGCGTATTGTTTTGCCACTCGGTCCACCAACCTTCCAGCGGCGTATTGTTTTGCCTTTCGGTCCACCAACCTTCCAGCGGCGTATTGTTTTGCCATTCGGTCCACCAACATTCCAGCGGCGTATAGTTTTGCCACTCGGTCCAAAATCCGTCCAGCCGCGTATTGTTTTGCCATTCGGTCCACCAACCTTCCAGCGGCGTAGTGCTTTGCCTTTCGGTCTACCAACCTTCCAGCGGCGTATTGTTTTGCCACTCGGTCCACCAACCTTCCAGCGGCGTATTGTTTTGCCTTTCGGTCCACCAACCTTCCAGCGGCGTATTGTTTTGCCATTCGGTCCACCAACATTCCAGCGGCGTATTGTTTTGCCACTCGGTCCAAAATCCGTCCAGCCGCGTATTGTTTTGCCATTCGGTCCACCAACCTTCCAGCGGCGTATTGTTTTGCCACTCGGTCCAAAATCCGTCCAGCCGCGTATTGTTTTGCCATTCGGTCCACCAACCTTCCAGCGGCGTAGTGCTTTGCCTTTCGGTCTACCAACCTTCCAGCGGCGTATTGTTTTGCCATTCGGTCCACCAACCTTCCAGCGGCGTATTGTTTTGCCACTCGGTCCAAAATCCGTCCAGCGGCGTATTGCTTTGCCATTCGGTCCACCAACCTTCCAGCGGCGTATTGTTTTGCCACTCGGTCCAAAATCCGTCCAGCGGCGTATTGTTTTGCCTTTCGGTCCACCAACCTTCCAGCGGCGTAGTGCTTTGCCTTTTGGTCTACCAACCTTCCAGCGGCGTATTGTTTTGCCTTTCGGTCCACCAACCTTCCAGCGGCGTATTGTTTTGCCTTTCGGTCCACCAACCTTCCAGCGGCGTATTGTTTTGCCACTCGGTCCACCAACCTTCCAGCGGCGTATTGTTTTGCCACTCGGTCCACCAACCTTCCAGCGGCGTATTGTTTTGCCTTTCGGTCCACCAACCTTCCAGCGGCGTATTGTTTTGCCACTCGGTCCAAAATCCGTCTAGCGGCGTATTGTTTTGCCACTCGGTCCAAAATCCGCCCAGCGGCGTATTGGTTTGCCATTCGGTCCACCAACCTTCCAGCGGCGTATTGCTTTGCCATTCGGTCCACCAACCTTCCAGCGGCGTATTGCTTTGCCTTTCGGTCTACCAACCTTCCAGCGGCGTATTGTTTTGCCACTCGGTCCAAAATCCGTCCAGCGGCGTATTGTTTTGCCTTTCGGTCCACCAACCTTCCAGCGGCGTATTGTTTTGCCACTCGGTCCACCAACCTTCCAGCGGCGTATTGTTTTGCCTTTCGGTCCACCAACCTTCCAGCGGCGTATTGCTTTGCCATTCGGTCCACCAACCTTCCAGCGGCGTATTGTTTTGCCTTTCGGTCCACCAACCTTCCAGCGGCGTATTGCTTTGCCATTCGGTCCACCAACCTTCCAGCGGCGTATTGCTTTGCCATTCGGTCCACCAACCTTCCAGCGGCGTATTGCTTTGCCTTTCGGTCTACCAACCTTCCAGCGGCGTATTGTTTTGCCACTCGGTCCAAAATCCGTCCAGCGGCGTATTGTTTTGCCTTTCGGTCCACCAACCTTCCAGCGGCGTATTGTTTTGCCACTCGGTCCACCAACCTTCCAGCGGCGTATTGTTTTGCCTTTCGGTCCACCAACCTTCCAGCGGCGTATTGCTTTGCCATTCGGTCCACCAACCTTCCAGCGGCGTAGTGCTTTGCCTTTTGGTCTACCAACCTTCCAGCGGCGTATTGTTTTGCCTTTCGGTCCACCAACCTTCCAGCGGCGTATTGTTTTGCCACTCGGTCCACCAACCTTCCAGCGGCGTATTGTTTTGCCTTTCGGTCCACCAACCTTCCAGCGGCGTATTGCTTTGCCATTCGGTCCACCAACCTTCCAGCGGCGTATTGTTTTGCCACTCGGTCCAAAATCCGTCCAGCGGCGTATTGCTTTGCCATTCGGTCCACCAACCTTCCAGCGGCGTATTGTTTTGCCACTCGGTCCAAAATCCGTCCAGCGGCGTATTGTTTTGCCACTCGGTCCAAAATCCGTCCAGCGGCGTATTGCTTTGCCATTCGGTCCACCAACCTTCCAGCGGCGTATTGTTTTGCCACTCGGTCCAAAATCCGTCCAGCGGCGTATTGTTTTGCCTTTCGGTCCACCAACCTTCCAGCGGCGTATTGTTTTGCCACTCGGTCTACCAACCTTCCAGCGGCGTATTGTTTTGCCTTTCGGTCCACCAACCTTCCAGCGGCGTAATGTTTTGCCACTCGGTCTACCAACCTTCCAGCGGCGTATTGTTTTGCCTTTCGGTCCACCAACCTTCCAGCGGCGTATTGCTTTGCCATTCGGTCCACCAACCTTCCAGCGGCGTATTGTTTTGCCACTCGGTCCACCAACCTTCCAGCGGCGTATTGTTTTGCCTTTCGGTCCACCAACCTTCCAGCGGCGTATTGCTTTGCCATTCGGTCCACCAACCTTCCAGCGGCGTATTGCTTTGCCATTCGGTCCACCAACCTTCCAGCGGCGTATTGTTTTGCCATTCGGTCCACCAACCTTCCAGCGGCGTATTGTTTTGCCACTCGGTCCAAAATCCGTCCAGCCGCGTATTGTTTTGCCATTCGGTCCACCAACCTTCCAGCGGCGTAGTGCTTTGCCTTTCGGTCTACCAACCTTCCAGCGGCGTATTGTTTTGCCTTTCGGTCCACCAACCTTCCAGCGGCGTATTGTTTTGCCACTCGGTCCACCAACCTTCCAGCGGCGTATTGTTTTGCCATTCGGTCCACCAACCTTCCAGCGGCGTATTGCTTTGCCATTCGGTCCACCAACCTTCCAGCGGCGTATTGTTTTGCCATTCGGTCCACCAACCTTCCAGCGGCGTATTGTTTTGCCACTCGGTCCAAAATCCGTCCAGCCGCGTATTGTTTTGCCATTCGGTCCACCAACCTTCCAGCGGCGTAGTGTTTTGCCTTTCGGTCTACCAACCTTCCAGCGGCGTATTGTTTTGCCTTTCGGTCCACCAACCTTCCAGCGGCGTATTGTTTTGCCACTCGGTCCACCAACCTTCCAGCGGCGTATTGTTTTGCCTTTCGGTCCACCAACCTTCCAGCGGCGTATTGCTTTGCCGTTCGGTCCACCAACCTTCCAGCGGCGTATTGTTTTGCCTTTCGGTCCACCAACCTTCCAGCGGCGTATTGCTTTGCCATTCGGTCCACCAACCTTCCAGCGGCGTATTGCTTTGCCATTCGGTCCACCAACCTTCCAGCGGCGTATTGCTTTGCCTTTCGGTCTACCAACCTTCCAGCGGCGTATTGTTTTGCCACTCGGTCCAAAATCCGTCCAGCGGCGTATTGTTTTGCCTTTCGGTCCACCAACCTTCCAGCGGCGTATTGTTTTGCCACTCGGTCCACCAACCTTCCAGCGGCGTATTGTTTTGCCTTTCGGTCCACCAACCTTCCAGCGGCGTATTGCTTTGCCATTCGGTCCACCAACCTTCCAGCGGCGTAGTGCTTTGCCTTTTGGTCTACCAACCTTCCAGCGGCGTATTGTTTTGCCTTTCGGTCCACCAACCTTCCAGCGGCGTATTGTTTTGCCACTCGGTCCACCAACCTTCCAGCGGCGTATTGTTTTGCCTTTCGGTCCACCAACCTTCCAGCGGCGTATTGCTTTGCCATTCGGTCCACCAACCTTCCAGCGGCGTATTGTTTTGCCACTCGGTCCAAAATCCGTCCAGCGGCGTATTGCTTTGCCATTCGGTCCACCAACCTTCCAGCGGCGTATTGTTTTGCCACTCGGTCCAAAATCCGTCCAGCGGCGTATTGTTTTGCCACTCGGTCCAAAATCCGTCCAGCGGCGTATTGCTTTGCCATTCGGTCCACCAACCTTCCAGCGGCGTATTGTTTTGCCACTCGGTCCAAAATCCGTCCAGCCGCGTATTGTTTTGCCATTCGGTCCACCAACCTTCCAGCGGCGTAGTGCTTTGCCTTTCGGTCTACCAACCTTCCAGCGGCGTATTGTTTTGCCTTTCGGTCCACCAACCTTCCAGCGGCGTATTGTTTTGCCACTCGGTCCACCAACCTTCCAGCGGCGTATTGCTTTGCCATTCGGTCCACCAACCTTCCAGCGGCGTATTGCTTTGCCATTCGGTCCACCAACCTTCCAGCGGCGTATTGTTTTGCCATTCGGTCCACCAACCTTCCAGCGGCGTATTGTTTTGCCATTCGGTCCACCAACCTTCCAGCGGCGTATTGTTTTGCCACTCGGTCCACCAACCTTCCAGCGGCGTTTTGTTTTGCCACTCGGTCCAAAATCCGTCCAGCCGCGTATTGTTTTGCCATTCGGTCCACCAACCTTCCAGCGGCGTAGTGCTTTGCCTTTCGGTCTACCAACCTTCCAGCGGCGTATTGTTTTGCCTTTCGGTCCACCAACCTTCCAGCGGCGTATTGTTTTGCCACTCGGTCCACCAACCTTCCAGCGGCGTATTGTTTTGCCTTTCGGTCCACCAACCTTCCAGCGGCGTATTGCTTTGCCATTCGGTCCACCAACCTTCCAGCGGCGTATTGTTTTGCCTTTCGGTCCACCAACCTTCCAGCGGCGTATTGCTTTGCCATTCGGTCCACCAACCTTCCAGCGGCGTATTGCTTTGCCATTCGGTCCACCAACCTTCCAGCGGCGTATTGCTTTGCCTTTCGGTCTACCAACCTTCCAGCGGCGTATTGTTTTGCCACTCGGTCCAAAATCCGTCCAGCGGCGTATTGTTTTGCCTTTCGGTCCACCAACCTTCCAGCGGCGTATTGTTTTGCCACTCGGTCCACCAACCTTCCAGCGGCGTATTGTTTTGCCTTTCGGTCCACCAACCTTCCAGCGGCGTATTGCTTTGCCATTCGGTCCACCAACCTTCCAGCGGCGTAGTGCTTTGCCTTTTGGTCTACCAACCTTCCAGCGGCGTATTGTTTTGCCTTTCGGTCCACCAACCTTCCAGCGGCGTATTGTTTTGCCACTCGGTCCACCAACCTTCCAGCGGCGTATTGTTTTGCCTTTCGGTCCACCAACCTTCCAGCGGCGTATTGCTTTGCCATTCGGTCCACCAACCTTCCAGCGGCGTATTGTTTTGCCACTCGGTCCAAAATCCGTCCAGCGGCGTATTGCTTTGCCATTCGGTCCACCAACCTTCCAGCGGCGTATTGTTTTGCCACTCGGTCCAAAATCCGTCCAGCGGCGTATTGTTTTGCCACTCGGTCCAAAATCCGTCCAGCGGCGTATTGCTTTGCCATTCGGTCCACCAACCTTCCAGCGGCGTATTGTTTTGCCACTCGGTCCAAAATCCGTCCAGCGGCGTATTGTTTTGCCTTTCGGTCCACCAACCTTCCAGCGGCGTAGTGCTTTGCCTTTTGGTCTACCAACCTTCCAGCGGCGTATTGTTTTGCCTTTCGGTCCACCAACCTTCCAGCGGCGTATTGTTTTGCCTTTCGGTCCACCAACCTTCCAGCGGCGTATTGTTTTGCCACTCGGTCCACCAACCTTCCAGCGGCGTATTGTTTTGCCACTCGGTCCACCAACCTTCCAGCGGCGTATTGTTTTGCCTTTCGGTCCACCAACCTTCCAGCGGCGTATTGCTTTGCCATTCGGTCCACCAACCTTCCAGCGGCGTATTGCTTTGCCATTCGGTCCACCAACCTTCCAGCGGCGTATTGCTTTGCCTTTCGGTCTACCAACCTTCCAGCGGCGTATTGTTTTGCCACTCGGTCCAAAATCCGTCCAGCGGCGTATTGTTTTGCCTTTCGGTCCACCAACCTTCCAGCGGCGTATTGTTTTGCCACTCGGTCCACCAACCTTCCAGCGGCGTATTGTTTTGCCTTTCGGTCCACCAACCTTCCAGCGGCGTATTGCTTTGCCATTCGGTCCACCAACCTTCCAGCGGCGTAGTGCTTTGCCTTTTGGTCTACCAACCTTCCAGCGGCGTATTGTTTTGCCTTTCGGTCCACCAACCTTCCAGCGGCGTATTGTTTTGCCACTCGGTCCACCAACCTTCCAGCGGCGTATTGTTTTGCCTTTCGGTCCACCAACCTTCCAGCGGCGTATTGCTTTGCCATTCGGTCCACCAACCTTCCAGCGGCGTATTGTTTTGCCACTCGGTCCAAAATCCGTCCAGCGGCGTATTGCTTTGCCATTCGGTCCACCAACCTTCCAGCGGCGTATTGTTTTGCCACTCGGTCCAAAATCCGTCCAGCGGCGTATTGTTTTGCCACTCGGTCCAAAATCCGTCCAGCGGCGTATTGCTTTGCCATTCGGTCCACCAACCTTCCAGCGGCGTAGTGCTTTGCCTTTTGGTCTACCAACCTTCCAGCGGCGTATTGTTTTGCCTTTCGGTCCACCAACCTTCCAGCGGCGTATTGTTTTGCCTTTCGGTCCACCAACCTTCCAGCGGCGTATTGTTTTGCCACTCGGTCCACCAACCTTCCAGCGGCGTATTGTTTTGCCTTTCGGTCCACCAACCTTCCAGCGGCGTATTGTTTTGCCATTCGGTCCACCAACCTTCCAGCGGCGTATTGCTTTGCCATTCGGTCCACCAACCTTCCAGCGGCGTATTGTTTTGCCACTCGGTCCAAAATCCGTCCAGCGGCGTATTGCTTTGCCATTCGGTCCACCAACCTTCCAGCGGCGTATTGTTTTGCCACTCGGTCCAAAATCCGTCCAGCGGCGTATTGTTTTGCCACTCGGTCCAAAATCCGTCCAGCGGCGTATTGCTTTGCCATTCGGTCCACCAACCTTCCAGCGGCGTATTGTTTTGCCACTCGGTCCAAAATCCGTCCAGCGGCGTATTGTTTTGCCTTTCGGTCCACCAACCTTCCAGCGGCGTAGTGCTTTGCCTTTTGGTCTACCAACCTTCCAGCGGCGTATTGTTTTGCCTTTCGGTCCACCAACCTTCCAGCGGCGTATTGTTTTGCCTTTCGGTCCACCAACCTTCCAGCGGCGTATTGTTTTGCCACTCGGTCCACCAACCTTCCAGCGGCGTATTGTTTTGCCTTTCGGTCCACCAACCTTCCAGCGGCGTATTGTTTTGCCATTCGGTCCACCAACCTTCCAGCGGCGTATTGTTTTGCCACTCGGTCCAAAATCCGTCCAGCCGCGTATTGTTTTGCCATTCGGTCCACCAACCTTCCAGCGGCGTAGTGCTTTGCCTTTCGGTCTACCAACCTTCCAGCGGCGTATTGTTTTGCCATTCGGTCCACCAACCTTCCAGCGGCGTATTGTTTTGCCACTCGGTCCAAAATCCGTCCAGCGGCGTATTGCTTTGCCTTTCGGTCCACCAACCTTCCAGCGGCGTATTGTTTTGCCTTTCGGTCTACCAACCTTCCAGCGGCGTATTGTTTTGCCACTCGGTCCACCAACCTTCCAGCGGCGTATTGTTTTGCCTTTCGGTCCACCAACCTTCCAGCGGCGTATTGTTTTGCCATTCGGTCCACCAACCTTCCAGCGGCGTATTGTTTTGCCACTCGGTCCACCAACCTTCCAGCGGCGTATTGTTTTGCCATTCGGTCCACCAACCTTCCAGCGGCGTATTGTTTTGCCACTCGGTCCACCAACCTTCCAGCGGCGTATTGCTTTGCCTTTCGGTCTACCAACCTTCCAGCGGCGTATTGTTTTGCCACTCGGTCCACCAACCTTCCAGCGGCGTATTGTTTTGCCATTCGGTCCACCAACCTTCCAGCGGCGTATTGTTTTGCCACTCGGTCCACCAACCTTCCAGCGGCGTATTGCTTTGCCTTTCGGTCAACCAACCTTCCAGCGGCGTATTGTTTTGCCACTCGGTCCAAAATCCGTCCAGCGGCGTATTGCTTTGCCTTTCGGTCCACCAACCTTCCAGCGGCGTATTGTTTTGCCTTTCGGTCTACCAACCTTCCAGCGGCGTATTGTTTTGCCACTCGGTCCACCAACCTTCCAGCGGCGTATTGTTTTGCCTTTCGGTCCACCAACCTTCCAGCGGCGTATTGTTTTGCCATTCGGTCCACCAACCTTCCAGCGGCGTATTGTTTTGCCACTCGGTCCACCAACCTTCCAGCGGCGTATTGTTTTGCCATTCGGTCCACCAACCTTCCAGCGGCGTATTGTTTTGCCACTCGGTCCACCAACCTTCCAGCGGCGTATTGCTTTGCCTTTCGGTCTACCAACCTTCCAGCGGCGTATTGTTTTGCCACTCGGTCCACCAACCTTCCAGCGGCGTATTGTTTTGCCATTCGGTCCACCAACCTTCCAGCGGCGTATTGTTTTGCCACTCGGTCCACCAACCTTCCAGCGGCGTATTGCTTTGCCTTTCGGTCAACCAACCTTCCAGCGGCGTATTGTTTTGCCACTCGGTCCAAAATCCGTCCAGCGGCGTATTGCTTTGCCTTTCGGTCCACCAACCTTCCAGCGGCGTATTGCTTTGCCATTCGGTCCACCAACCTTCCAGCGGCGTATTGCTTTGCCTTTCGGTCAACCAACCTTCCAGCGGCGTATTGTTTTGCCACTCGGTCCAAAATCCGTCCAGCGGCGTATTGCTTTGCCTTTCGGTCCACCAACCTTCCAGCGGCGTATTGTTTTGCCATTCGGTCCACCAACCTTCCAGCGGCGTATTGTTTTGCCACTCGGTCCACCAACCTTCCAGCGGCGTATTGTTTTGCCATTCGGTCCACCAACCTTCCAGCGGCGTATTGTTTTGCCACTCGGTCCACCAACCTTCCAGCGGCGTATTGCTTTGCCTTTCGGTCTACCAACCTTCCAGCGGCGTATTGTTTTGCCACTCGGTCCACCAACCTTCCAGCGGCGTATTGTTTTGCCACTCGGTCTACCAACCTTCCAGCGGCGTATTGTTTTGCCACTCGGTCCACCAACCTTCCAGCGGCGTATTGCTTTGCCATTCGGTCCACCAACCTTCCAGCGGCGTATTGTTTTGCCACTCGGTCCAAAATCCGTCCAGCGGCGTATTGCTTTGCCATTCGGTCCACCAACCTTCCAGCGGCGTATTGTTTTGCCACTCGGTCCAAAATCCGTCCAGCGGCGTATAGTTTTGCCTTTCGGTCCACCAACCTTCCAGCGGCGTATTGCTTTGCCATTCGGTCCACCAACCTTCCAGCGGCGTATTGTTTTGCCATTCGGTCCACCAACCTTCCAGCGGCGTATTGTTTTGCCACTCGGTCCACCAACCTTCCAGCGGCGTATTGCTTTGCCTTTCGGTCTACCAACCTTCCAGCGGCGTATTGTTTTGCCACTCGGTCCACCAACCTTCCAGCGGCGTATTGTTTTGCCATTCGGTCCACCAACCTTCCAGCGGCGTATTGTTTTGCCACTCGGTCCACCAACCTTCCAGCGGCGTATAGTTTTGCCACTCGGTCCACCAACCTTCCAGCGGCGTATTGCTTTGCCATTCGGTCCACCAACCTTCCAGCGGCGTATTGTTTTGCCACTCGGTCCACCAACCTTCCAGCGGCGTATTGCTTTGCCTTTCGGTCTACCAACCTTCCAGCGGCGTATTGTTTTGCCACTCGGTCCACCAACCTTCCAGCGGCGTATTGCTTTGCCATTCGGTCCACCAACCTTCCAGCGGCGTATTGTTTTGCCACTCGGTCCAAAATCCGTCCAGCGGCGTATTGCTTTGCCTTTCGGTCCACCAACCTTCCAGCGGCGTATTGTTTTGCCATTCGGTCCACCAACCTTCCAGCGGCGTATTGTTTTGCCACTCGGTCCAAAATCCGTCCAGCGGCGTATTGCTTTGCCATTCGGTCCACCAACCTTCCAGCGGCGTATTGCTTTGCCATTCGGTCCACCAACCTTCCAGCGGCGTATTGTTTTGCCATTCGGTCCACCAACCTTCCAGCGGCGTATTGTTTTGCCACTCGGTCCACCAACCTTCCAGCGGCGTATTGCTTTGCCTTTCGGTCTACCAACCTTCCAGCGGCGTATTGTTTTGCCACTCGGTCCACCAACCTTCCAGCGGCGTATTGTTTTGCCACTCGGTCCAAAATCCGTCCAGCGGCGTATTGTTTTGCCTTTCGGTCCACCAACCTTCCAGCGGCGTATTGTTTTGCCACTCGGTCCACCAACCTTCCAGCGGCGTATTGTTTTGCCTTTCGGTCCACCAACCTTCCAGCGGCGTATTGCTTTGCCATTCGGTCCACCAACCTTCCAGCGGCGTAGTGCTTTGCCTTTTGGTCTACCAACCTTCCAGCGGCGTATTGTTTTGCCTTTCGGTCCACCAACCTTCCAGCGGCGTATTGTTTTGCCACTCGGTCCACCAACCTTCCAGCGGCGTATTGTTTTGCCTTTCGGTCCACCAACCTTCCAGCGGCGTATTGCTTTGCCATTCGGTCCACCAACCTTCCAGCGGCGTATTGTTTTGCCACTCGGTCCAAAATCCGTCCAGCGGCGTATTGCTTTGCCATTCGGTCCACCAACCTTCCAGCGGCGTATTGTTTTGCCACTCGGTCCAAAATCCGTCCAGCGGCGTATTGTTTTGCCACTCGGTCCAAAATCCGTCCAGCGGCGTATTGCTTTGCCATTCGGTCCACCAACCTTCCAGCGGCGTATTGTTTTGCCACTCGGTCCAAAATCCGTCCAGCGGCGTATTGTTTTGCCTTTCGGTCCACCAACCTTCCAGCGGCGTATTGTTTTGCCACTCGGTCTACCAACCTTCCAGCGGCGTATTGTTTTGCTATTCGGTCCACCAACCTTCCAGCGGCGTATTGCTTTGCCATTCGGTCCACCAACCTTCCAGCGGCGTATTGCTTTGCCTTTCGGTCCACCAACCTTCCAGCGGCGTATTGTTTTGCCACTCGGTCCAAAATCCGTCCAGCGGCGTATTGTTTTGCCTTTCGGTCCACCAACCTTCCAGCGGCGTAATGCTTTGCCTTTCGGTCTACCAACCTTCCAGCGGCGTATTGGTTTGCCACTCGGTCCAAAATCCGTCCAGCGGCGTATTGTTTTGCCTTTCGGTCCACCAACCTTCCAGCGGCGTATTGTTTTGCCACTCGGTCCACCAACCTTCCAGCGGCGTATTGTTTTGCCTTTCGGTCCACCAACCTTCCAGCGGCGTATTGCTTTGCCATTCGGTCCACCAACCTTCCAGCGGCGTATTGCTTTGCCATTCGGTCCACCAACCTTCCAGCGGCGTATTGTTTTGCCATTCGGTCCACCAACCTTCCAGCGGCGTATTGTTTTGCCACTCGGTCCAAAATCCGTCCAGCCGCGTATTGTTTTGCCATTCGGTCCACCAACCTTCCAGCGGCGTAGTGCTTTGCCTTTCGGTCTACCAACCTTCCAGCGGCGTATTGTTTTGCCTTTCGGTCCACCAACCTTCCAGCGGCGTATTGTTTTGCCACTCGGTCCACCAACCTTCCAGCGGCGTATTGTTTTGCCTTTCGGTCCACCAACCTTCCAGCGGCGTATTGCTTTGCCATTCGGTCCACCAACCTTCCAGCGGCGTATTGTTTTGCCACTCGGTCCAAAATCCGTCTAGCGGCGTATTGTTTTGCCACTCGGTCCAAAATCCGCCCAGCGGCGTATTGGTTTGCCATTCGGTCCACCAACCTTCCAGCGGCGTATTGCTTTGCCATTCGGTCCACCAACCTTCCAGCGGCGTATTGCTTTGCCATTCGGTCCACCAACCTTCCAGCGGCGTATTGCTTTGCCTTTCGGTCTACCAACCTTCCAGCGGCGTATTGTTTTGCCACTCGGTCCAAAATCCGTCCAGCGGCGTATTGTTTTGCCATTCGGTCCACCAACCTTCCAGCGGCGTATTGCTTTGCCATTCGGTCCACCAACCTTCCAGCGGCGTATTGCTTTGCCTTTCGGTCTACCAACCTTCCAGCGGCGTATTGTTTTGCCACTCGGTCCAAAATCCGTCCAGCGGCGTATTGTTTTGCCTTTCGGTCCACCAACCTTCCAGCGGCGTATTGTTTTGCCACTCGGTCCACCAACCTTCCAGCGGCGTATTGTTTTGCCTTTCGGTCCACCAACCTTCCAGCGGCGTATTGCTTTGCCATTCGGTCCACCAACCTTCCAGCGGCGTAGTGCTTTGCCTTTTGGTCTACCAACCTTCCAGCGGCGTATTGTTTTGCCTTTCGGTCCACCAACCTTCCAGCGGCGTATTGTTTTGCCACTCGGTCCACCAACCTTCCAGCGGCGTATTGTTTTGCCTTTCGGTCCACCAACCTTCCAGCGGCGTATTGTTTTGCCACTCGGTCCAAAATCCGTCCAGCGGCGTATTGTTTTGCCACTCGGTCCAAAATCCGTCCAGCGGCGTATTGCTTTGCCATTCGGTCCACCAACCTTCCAGCGGCGTATTGTTTTGCCACTCGGTCCAAAATCCGTCCAGCGGCGTATTGTTTTGCCTTTCGGTCCACCAACCTTCCAGCGGCGTAGTGCTTTGCCTTTTGGTCTACCAACCTTCCAGCGGCGTATTGTTTTGCCTTTCGGTCCACCAACCTTCCAGCGGCGTATTGTTTTGCCTTTCGGTCCACCAACCTTCCAGCGGCGTATTGTTTTGCCACTCGGTCCACCAACCTTCCAGCGGCGTATTGTTTTGCCTTTCGGTCCACCAACCTTCCAGCGGCGTATTGTTTTGCCATTCGGTCCACCAACCTTCCAGCGGCGTATTGCTTTGCCATTCGGTCCACCAACCTTCCAGCGGCGTATTGTTTTGCCACTCGGTCCAAAATCCGTCCAGCGGCGTATTGCTTTGCCATTCGGTCCACCAACCTTCCAGCGGCGTATTGTTTTGCCACTCGGTCCAAAATCCGTCCAGCGGCGTATTGTTTTGCCACTCGGTCCAAAATCCGTCCAGCGGCGTATTGCTTTGCCATTCGGTCCACCAACCTTCCAGCGGCGTATTGTTTTGCCACTCGGTCCAAAATCCGTCCAGCGGCGTATTGTTTTGCCTTTCGGTCCACCAACCTTCCAGCGGCGTAGTGCTTTGCCTTTTGGTCTACCAACCTTCCAGCGGCGTATTGTTTTGCCTTTCGGTCCACCAACCTTCCAGCGGCGTATTGTTTTGCCTTTCGGTCCACCAACCTTCCAGCGGCGTATTGTTTTGCCACTCGGTCCACCAACCTTCCAGCGGCGTATTGTTTTGCCTTTCGGTCCACCAACCTTCCAGCGGCGTATTGTTTTGCCATTCGGTCCACCAACCTTCCAGCGGCGTATTGTTTTGCCACTCGGTCCAAAATCCGTCCAGCCGCGTATTGTTTTGCCATTCGGTCCACCAACCTTCCAGCGGCGTAGTGCTTTGCCTTTCGGTCTACCAACCTTCCAGCGGCGTATTGTTTTGCCATTCGGTCCACCAACCTTCCAGCGGCGTATTGTTTTGCCACTCGGTCCAAAATCCGTCCAGCGGCGTATTGCTTTGCCATTCGGTCCACCAACCTTCCAGCGGCGTATTGTTTTGCCACTCGGTCCAAAATCCGTCCAGCGGCGTATTGTTTTGCCTTTCGGTCCACCAACCTTCCAGCGGCGTTGTGCTTTGCCTTTTGGTCTACCAACCTTCCAGCGGCGTATTGTTTTGCCTTTCGGTCCACCAACCTTCCAGCGGCGTATTGTTTTGCCTTTCGGTCCACCAACCTTCCAGCGGCGTATTGTTTTGCCACTCGGTCCACCAACCTTCCAGCGGCGTATTGTTTTGCCACTCGGTCCAAAATCCGTCCAGCGGCGTATTGCTTTGCCATTCGGTCCACCAACCTTCCAGCGGCGTATTGTTTTGCCACTCGGTCCAAAATCCGTCCAGCGGCGTATTGTTTTGCCACTCGGTCCAAAATCCGTCCAGCGGCGTATTGCTTTGCCATTCGGTCCACCAACCTTCCAGCGGCGTATTGTTTTGCCACTCGGTCCAAAATCCGTCCAGCGGCGTATTGTTTTGCCTTTCGGTCCACCAACCTTCCAGCGGCGTAGTGCTTTGCCTTTTGGTCTACCAACCTTCCAGCGGCGTATTGTTTTGCCTTTCGGTCCACCAACCTTCCAGCGGCGTATTGTTTTGCCTTTCGGTCCACCAACCTTCCAGCGGCGTATTGTTTTGCCACTCGGTCCACCAACCTTCCAGCGGCGTATTGTTTTGCCTTTCGGTCCACCAACCTTCCAGCGGCGTATTGTTTTGCCATTCGGTCCACCAACCTTCCAGCGGCGTATTGCTTTGCCATTCGGTCCACCAACCTTCCAGCGGCGTATTGTTTTGCCACTCGGTCCAAAATCCGTCCAGCGGCGTATTGCTTTGCCATTCGGTCCACCAACCTTCCAGCGGCGTATTGTTTTGCCACTCGGTCCAAAATCCGTCCAGCGGCGTATTGTTTTGCCACTCGGTCCAAAATCCGTCCAGCGGCGTATTGCTTTGCCATTCGGTCCACCAACCTTCCAGCGGCGTATTGTTTTGCCACTCGGTCCAAAATCCGTCCAGCGGCGTATTGTTTTGCCTTTCGGTCCACCAACCTTCCAGCGGCGTAGTGCTTTGCCTTTTGGTCTACCAACCTTCCAGCGGCGTATTGTTTTGCCTTTCGGTCCACCAACCTTCCAGCGGCGTATTGTTTTGCCTTTCGGTCCACCAACCTTCCAGCGGCGTATTGTTTTGCCACTCGGTCCACCAACCTTCCAGCGGCGTATTGTTTTGCCTTTCGGTCCACCAACCTTCCAGCGGCGTATTGTTTTGCCATTCGGTCCACCAACCTTCCAGCGGCGTATTGTTTTGCCACTCGGTCCAAAATCCGTCCAGCCGCGTATTGTTTTGCCATTCGGTCCACCAACCTTCCAGCGGCGTAGTGCTTTGCGTTTCGGTCTACCAACCTTCCAGCGGCGTATTGTTTTGCCATTCGGTCCACCAACCTTCCAGCGGCGTATTGTTTTGCCACTCGGTCCAAAATCCGTCCAGCGGCGTATTGCTTTGCCATTCGGTCCACCAACCTTCCAGCGGCGTATTGTTTTGCCACTCGGTCCAAAATCCGTCCAGCGGCGTATTGTTTTGCCTTTCGGTCCACCAACCTTCCAGCGGCGTAGTGCTTTGCCTTTTGGTCTACCAACCTTCCAGCGGCGTATTGTTTTGCCTTTCGGTCCACCAACCTTCCAGCGGCGTATTGTTTTGCCTTTCGGTCCACCAACCTTCCAGCGGCGTATTGTTTTGCCACTCGGTCCACCAACCTTCCAGCGGCGTATTGTTTTGCCACTCGGTCCACCAACCTTCCAGCGGCGTATTGTTTTGCCTTTCGGTCCACCAACCTTCCAGCGGCGTATTGTTTTGCCACTCGGTCCAAAATCCGTCTAGCGGCGTATTGTTTTGCCACTCGGTCCAAAATCCGCCCAGCGGCGTATTGGTTTGCCATTCGGTCCACCAACCTTCCAGCGGCGTATTGCTTTGCCATTCGGTCCACCAACCTTCCAGCGGCGTATTGCTTTGCCTTTCGGTCTACCAACCTTCCAGCGGCGTATTGTTTTGCCACTCGGTCCAAAATCCGTCCAGCGGCGTATTGTTTTGCCTTTCGGTCCACCAACCTTCCAGCGGCGTATTGTTTTGCCACTCGGTCCACCAACCTTCCAGCGGCGTATTGTTTTGCCTTTCGGTCCACCAACCTTCCAGCGGCGTATTGCTTTGCCATTCGGTCCACCAACCTTCCAGCGGCGTATTGTTTTGCCTTTCGGTCCACCAACCTTCCAGCGGCGTATTGCTTTGCCATTCGGTCCACCAACCTTCCAGCGGCGTATTGCTTTGCCATTCGGTCCACCAACCTTCCAGCGGCGTATTGCTTTGCCTTTCGGTCTACCAACCTTCCAGCGGCGTATTGTTTTGCCACTCGGTCCAAAATCCGTCCAGCGGCGTATTGTTTTGCCTTTCGGTCCACCAACCTTCCAGCGGCGTATTGTTTTGCCACTCGGTCCACCAACCTTCCAGCGGCGTATTGTTTTGCCTTTCGGTCCACCAACCTTCCAGCGGCGTATTGCTTTGCCATTCGGTCCACCAACCTTCCAGCGGCGTAGTGCTTTGCCTTTTGGTCTACCAACCTTCCAGCGGCGTATTGTTTTGCCTTTCGGTCCACCAACCTTCCAGCGGCGTATTGTTTTGCCACTCGGTCCACCAACCTTCCAGCGGCGTATTGTTTTGCCTTTCGGTCCACCAACCTTCCAGCGGCGTATTGCTTTGCCATTCGGTCCACCAACCTTCCAGCGGCGTATTGTTTTGCCACTCGGTCCAAAATCCGTCCAGCGGCGTATTGCTTTGCCATTCGGTCCACCAACCTTCCAGCGGCGTATTGTTTTGCCACTCGGTCCAAAATCCGTCCAGCGGCGTATTGTTTTGCCACTCGGTCCAAAATCCGTCCAGCGGCGTATTGCTTTGCCATTCGGTCCACCAACCTTCCAGCGGCGTATTGTTTTGCCACTCGGTCCAAAATCCGTCCAGCGGCGTATTGTTTTGACTTTCGGTCCACCAACCTTCCAGCGGCGTATTGTTTTGCCACTCGGTCTACCAACCTTCCAGCGGCGTATTGTTTTGCCTTTCGGTCCACCAACCTTCCAGCGGCGTATTGCTTTGCCATTCGGTCCACCAACCTTCCAGCGGCGTATTGCTTTGCCTTTCGGTCCACCAACCTTCCAGCGGCGTATTGTTTTGCCACTCGGTCCAAAATCCGTCCAGCGGCGTATTGTTTTGCCTTTCGGTCCACCAACCTTCCAGCGGCGTATTGCTTTGCCTTTCGGTCTACCAACCTTCCAGCGGCGTAATGTTTTGCCACTCGGTCCAAAATCCGTCCAGCGGCGTATTGTTTTGCCTTTCGGTCCACCAACCTTCCAGCGGCGTATTGTTTTGCCACTCGGTCCACCAACCTTCCAGCGGCGTATTGTTTTGCCTTTCGGTCCACCAACCTTCCAGCGGCGTATTGCTTTGCCATTCGGTCCACCAACCTTCCAGCGGCGTATTGCTTTGCCATTCGGTCCACCAACCTTCCAGCGGCGTATTGTTTTGCCATTCGGTCCACCAACCTTCCAGCGGCGTATTGTTTTGCCACTCGGTCCAAAATCCGTCCAGCCGCGTATTGTTTTGCCATTCGGTCCACCAACCTTCCAGCGGCGTAGTGCTTTGCCTTTCGGTCTACCAACCTTCCAGCGGCGTATTGTTTTGCCTTTCGGTCCACCAACCTTCCAGCGGCGTATTGTTTTGCCACTCGGTCCACCAACCTTCCAGCGGCGTATTGTTTTGCCTTTCGGTCCATCAACCTTCCAGCGGCGTATTGCTTTGCCATTCGGTCCACCAACCTTCCAGCGGCGTATTGTTTTGCCACTCGGTCCAAAATCCGTCTAGCGGCGTATTGTTTTGCCACTCGGTCCAAAATCCGCCCAGCGGCGTATTGGTTTGCCATTCGGTCCACCAACCTTCCAGCGGCGTATTGCTTTGCCATTCGGTCCACCAACCTTCCAGCGGCGTATTGCTTTGCCATTCGGTCCACCAACCTTCCAGCGGCGTATTGATTTGCCTTTCGGTCTACCAACCTTCCAGCGGCGTATTGTTTTGCCACTCGGTCCAAAATCCGTCCAGCGGCGTATTGTTTTGCCATTCGGTCCACCAACCTTCCAGCGGCGTATTGCTTTGCCATTCGGTCCACCAACCTTCCAGCGGCGTATTGCTTTGCCTTTCGGTCTACCAACCTTCCAGCGGCGTATTGTTTTGCCACTCGGTCCAAAATCCGTCCAGCGGCGTATTGTTTTGCCTTTCGGTCCACCAACCTTCCAGCGGCGTATTGTTTTGCCACTCGGTCCACCAACCTTCCAGCGGCGTATTGTTTTGCCTTTCGGTCCACCAACCTTCCAGCGGCGTATTGCTTTGCCATTCGGTCCACCAACCTTCCAGCGGCGTAGTGCTTTGCCTTTTGGTCTACCAACCTTCCAGCGGCGTATTGTTTTGCCTTTCGGTCCACCAACCTTCCAGCGGCGTATTGTTTTGCCACTCGGTCCACCAACCTTCCAGCGGCGTATTGTTTTGCCTTTCGGTCCACCAACCTTCCAGCGGCGTATTGCTTTGCCATTCGGTCCACCAACCTTCCAGCGGCGTATTGTTTTGCCACTCGGTCCAAAATCCGTCCAGCGGCGTATTGCTTTGCCATTCGGTCCACCAACCTTCCAGCGGCGTATTGTTTTGCCACTCGGTCCAAAATCCGTCCAGCGGCGTATTGTTTTGCCACTCGGTCCAAAATCCGTCCAGCGGCGTATTGCTTTGCCATTCGGTCCACCAACCTTCCAGCGGCGTATTGTTTTGCCACTCGGTCCAAAATCCGTCCAGCGGCGTATTGTTTTGCCTTTCGGTCCACCAACCTTCCAGCGGCGTATTGTTTTGCCACTCGGTCTACCAACCTTCCAGCGGCGTATTGTTTTGCCTTTCGGTCCACCAACCTTCCAGCGGCGTATTGTTTTGCCACTCGGTCTACCAACCTTCCAGCGGCGTATTGTTTTGCCTTTCGGTCCACCAACCTTCCAGCGGCGTATTGCTTTGCCATTCGGTCCACCAACCTTCCAGCGGCGTATTGTTTTGCCACTCGGTCCACCAACCTTCCAGCGGCGTATTGTTTTGCCTTTCGGTCCACCAACCTTCCAGCGGCGTATTGCTTTGCCATTCGGTCCACCAACCTTCCAGCGGCGTATTGCTTTGCCATTCGGTCCACCAACCTTCCAGCGGCGTATTGTTTTGCCATTCGGTCCACCAACATTCCAGCGGCGTATTGTTTTGCCACTCGGTCCAAAATCCGTCCAGCCGCGTATTGTTTTGCCATTCGGTCCACCAACCTTCCAGCGGCGTAGTGCTTTGCCTTTCGGTCTACCAACCTTCCAGCGGCGTATTGTTTTGCCTTTCGGTCCACCAACCTTCCAGCGGCGTATTGTTTTGCCACTCGGTCCACCAACCTTCCAGCGGCGTATTGCTTTGCCATTCGGTCCACCAACCTTCCAGCGGCGTATTGCTTTGCCATTCGGTCCACCAACCTTCCAGCGGCGTATTGTTTTGCCATTCGGTCCACCAACCTTCCAGCGGCGTATTGTTTTGCCACTCGGTCCAAAATCCGTCCAGCCGCGTATTGTTTTGCCATTCGGTCCACCAACCTTCCAGCGGCGTAGTGCTTTGCCTTTCGGTCTACCAACCTTCCAGCGGCGTATTGTTTTGCCTTTCGGTCCACCAACCTTCCAGCGGCGTATTGTTTTGCCACTCGGTCCACCAACCTTCCAGCGGCGTATTGTTTTGCCTTTCGGTCCACCAACCTTCCAGCGGCGTATTGCTTTGCCATTCGGTCCACCAACCTTCCAGCGGCGTATTGTTTTGCCTTTCGGTCCACCAACCTTCCAGCGGCGTATTGCTTTGCCATTCGGTCCACCAACCTTCCAGCGGCGTATTGCTTTGCCATTCGGTCCACCAACCTTCCAGCGGCGTATTGCTTTGCCTTTCGGTCTACCAACCTTCCAGCGGCGTATTGTTTTGCCACTCGGTCCAAAATCCGTCCAGCGGCGTATTGTTTTGCCTTTCGGTCCACCAACCTTCCAGCGGCGTATTGTTTTGCCACTCGGTCCACCAACCTTCCAGCGGCGTATTGTTTTGCCTTTCGGTCCACCAACCTTCCAGCGGCGTATTGCTTTGCCATTCGGTCCACCAACCTTCCAGCGGCGTAGTGCTTTGCCTTTTGGTCTACCAACCTTCCAGCGGCGTATTGTTTTGCCTTTCGGTCCACCAACCTTCCAGCGGCGTATTGTTTTGCCACTCGGTCCACCAACCTTCCAGCGGCGTATTGTTTTGCCTTTCGGTCCACCAACCTTCCAGCGGCGTATTGCTTTGCCATTCGGTCCACCAACCTTCCAGCGGCGTATTGTTTTGCCACTCGGTCCAAAATCCGTCCAGCGACGTATTGCTTTGCCATTCGGTCCACCAACCTTCCAGCGGCGTATTGTTTTGCCACTCGGTCCAAAATCCGTCCAGCGGCGTATTGTTTTGCCACTCGGTCCAAAATCCGTCCAGCGGCGTATTGCTTTGCCATTCGGTCCACCAACCTTCCAGCGGCGTATTGTTTTGCCACTCGGTCCAAAATCCGTCCAGCGGCGTATTGTTTTGCCTTTCGGTCCACCAACCTTCCAGCGGCGTAGTGCTTTGCCTTTTGGTCTACCAACCTTCCAGCGGCGTATTGTTTTGCCTTTCGGTCCACCAACCTTCCAGCGGCGTATTGTTTTGCCTTTCGGTCCACCAACCTTCCAGCGGCGTATTGTTTTGCCACTCGGTCCACCAACCTTCCAGCGGCGTATTGTTTTGCCTTTCGGTCCACCAACCTTCCAGCGGCGTATTGTTTTGCCATTCGGTCCACCAACCTTCCAGCGGCGTATTGTTTTGCCACTCGGTCCAAAATCCGTCCAGCCGCGTATTGTTTTGCCATTCGGTCCACCAACCTTCCAGCGGCGTAGTGCTTTGCCTTTCGGTCTACCAACCTTCCAGCGGCGTATTGTTTTGCCATTCGGTCCACCAACCTTCCAGCGGCGTATTGTTTTGCCACTCGGTCCAAAATCCGTCCAGCGGCGTATTGCTTTGCCATTCGGTCCACCAACCTTCCAGCGGCGTATTGTTTTGCCACTCGGTCCAAAATCCGTCCAGCGGCGTATTGTTTTGCCTTTCGGTCCACCAACCTTCCAGCGGCGTAGTGCTTTGCCTTTTGGTCTACCAACCTTCCAGCGGCGTATTGTTTTGCCTTTCGGTCCACCAACCTTCCAGCGGCGTATTGTTTTGCCTTTCGGTCCACCAACCTTCCAGCGGCGTATTGTTTTGCCACTCGGTCCACCAACCTTCCAGCGGCGTATTGTTTTGCCACTCGGTCCACCAACCTTCCAGCGGCGTATTGTTTTGCCTTTCGGTCCACCAACCTTCCAGCGGCGTATTGTTTTGCCACTCGGTCCAAAATCCGTCTAGCGGCGTATTGTTTTGCCACTCGGTCCAAAATCCGCCCAGCGGCGTATTGGTTTGCCATTCGGTCCACCAACCTTCCAGCGGCGTATTGCTTTGCCATTCGGTCCACCAACCTTCCAGCGGCGTATTGCTTTGCCTTTCGGTCTACCAACCTTCCAGCGGCGTATTGTTTTGCCACTCGGTCCAAAATCCGTCCAGCGGCGTATTGTTTTGCCTTTCGGTCCACCAACCTTCCAGCGGCGTATTGTTTTGCCACTCGGTCCACCAACCTTCCAGCGGCGTATTGTTTTGCCTTTCGGTCCACCAACCTTCCAGCGGCGTATTGCTTTGCCATTCGGTCCACCAACCTTCCAGCGGCGTATTGTTTTGCCTTTCGGTCCACCAACCTTCCAGCGGCGTATTGCTTTGCCATTCGGTCCACCAACCTTCCAGCGGCGTATTGCTTTGCCATTCGGTCCACCAACCTTCCAGCGGCGTATTGCTTTGCCTTTCGGTCTACCAACCTTCCAGCGGCGTATTGTTTTGCCACTCGGTCCAAAATCCGTCCAGCGGCGTATTGTTTTGCCTTTCGGTCCACCAACCTTCCAGCGGCGTATTGTTTTGCCACTCGGTCCACCAACCTTCCAGCGGCGTATTGTTTTGCCTTTCGGTCCACCAACCTTCCAGCGGCGTATTGCTTTGCCATTCGGTCCACCAACCTTCCAGCGGCGTAGTGCTTTGCCTTTTGGTCTACCAACCTTCCAGCGGCGTATTGTTTTGCCTTTCGGTCCACCAACCTTCCAGCGGCGTATTGTTTTGCCACTCGGTCCACCAACCTTCCAGCGGCGTATTGTTTTGCCTTTCGGTCCACCAACCTTCCAGCGGCGTATTGCTTTGCCATTCGGTCCACCAACCTTCCAGCGGCGTATTGTTTTGCCACTCGGTCCAAAATCCGTCCAGCGGCGTATTGCTTTGCCATTCGGTCCACCAACCTTCCAGCGGCGTATTGTTTTGCCACTCGGTCCAAAATCCGTCCAGCGGCGTATTGTTTTGCCACTCGGTCCAAAATCCGTCCAGCGGCGTATTGCTTTGCCATTCGGTCCACCAACCTTCCAGCGGCGTATTGTTTTGCCACTCGGTCCAAAATCCGTCCAGCGGCGTATTGTTTTGCCTTTCGGTCCACCAACCTTCCAGCGGCGTATTGTTTTGCCACTCGGTCTACCAACCTTCCAGCGGCGTATTGGTTTGCCTTTCGGTCCACCAACCTTCCAGCGGCGTATTGTTTTGCCACTCGGTCTACCAACCTTCCAGCGGCGTATTGTTTTGCCTTTCGGTCCACCAACCTTCCAGCGGCGTATTGCTTTGCCATTCGGTCCACCAACCTTCCAGCGGCGTATTGTTTTGCCACTCGGTCCACCAACCTTCCAGCGGCGTATTGTTTTGCCTTTCGGTCCACCAACCTTCCAGCGGCGTATTGCTTTGCCATTCGGTCCACCAACCTTCCAGCGGCGTATTGCTTTGCCATTCGGTCCACCAACCTTCCAGCGGCGTATTGTTTTGCCATTCGGTCCACCAACCTTCCAGCGGCGTATTGTTTTGCCACTCGGTCCAAAATCCGTCCAGCCGCGTATTGTTTTGCCATTCGGTCCACCAACCTTCCAGCGGCGTAGTGCTTTGCCTTTCGGTCTACCAACCTTCCAGCGGCGTATTGTTTTGCCTTTCGGTCCACCAACCTTCCAGCGGCGTATTGTTTTGCCACTCGGTCCACCAACCTTCCAGCGGCGTATTGCTTTGCCATTCGGTCCACCAACCTTCCAGCGGCGTATTGCTTTGCCATTCGGTCCACCAACCTTCCAGCGGCGTATTGTTTTGCCATTCGGTCCACCAACCTTCCAGCGGCGTATTGTTTTGCCACTCGGTCCAAAATCCGTCCAGCCGCGTATTGTTTTGCCATTCGGTCCACCAACCTTCCAGCGGCGTAGTGCTTTGCCTTTCGGTCTACCAACCTTCCAGCGGCGTATTGTTTTGCCTTTCGGTCCACCAACCTTCCAGCGGCGTATTGTTTTGCCACTCGGTCCACCAACCTTCCAGCGGCGTATTGTTTTGCCTTTCGGTCCACCAACCTTCCAGCGGCGTATTGCTTTGCCATTCGGTCCACCAACCTTCCAGCGGCGTATTGTTTTGCCTTTCGGTCCACCAACCTTCCAGCGGCGTATTGCTTTGCCATTCGGTCCACCAACCTTCCAGCGGCGTATTGCTTTGCCATTCGGTCCACCAACCTTCCAGCGGCGTATTGCTTTGCCTTTCGGTCTACCAACCTTCCAGCGGCGTATTGTTTTGCCACTCGGTCCAAAATCCGTCCAGCGGCGTATTGTTTTGCCTTTCGGTCCACCAACCTTCCAGCGGCGTATTGTTTTGCCACTCGGTCCACCAACCTTCCAGCGGCGTATTGTTTTGCCTTTCGGTCCACCAACCTTCCAGCGGCGTATTGCTTTGCCATTCGGTCCACCAACCTTCCAGCGGCGTAGTGCTTTGCCTTTTGGTCTACCAACCTTCCAGCGGCGTATTGTTTTGCCTTTCGGTCCACCAACCTTCCAGCGGCGTATTGTTTTGCCACTCGGTCCACCAACCTTCCAGCGGCGTATTGTTTTGCCTTTCGGTCCACCAACCTTCCAGCGGCGTATTGCTTTGCCATTCGGTCCACCAACCTTCCAGCGGCGTATTGTTTTGCCACTCGGTCCAAAATCCGTCCAGCGGCGTATTGCTTTGCCATTCGGTCCACCAACCTTCCAGCGGCGTATTGTTTTGCCACTCGGTCCAAAATCCGTCCAGCGGCGTATTGTTTTGCCACTCGGTCCAAAATCCGTCCAGCGGCGTATTGCTTTGCCATTCGGTCCACCAACCTTCCAGCGGCGTATTGTTTTGCCACTCGGTCCAAAATCCGTCCAGCGGCGTATTGTTTTGCCTTTCGGTCCACCAACCTTCCAGCGGCGTAGTGCTTTGCCTTTTGGTCTACCAACCTTCCAGCGGCGTATTGGTTTGCCTTTCGGTCCACCAACCTTCCAGCGGCGTATTGTTTTGCCTTTCGGTCCACCAACCTTCCAGCGGCGTATTGTTTTGCCACTCGGTCCACCAACCTTCCAGCGGCGTATTGTTTTGCCTTTCGGTCCACCAACCTTCCAGCGGCGTATTGTTTTGCCATTCGGTCCACCAACCTTCCAGCGGCGTATTGTTTTGCCACTCGGTCCAAAATCCGTCCAGCCGCGTATTGTTTTGCCATTCGGTCCACCAACCTTCCAGCGGCGTAGTGCTTTGCCTTTCGGTCTACCAACCTTCCAGCGGCGTATTGTTTTGCCTTTCGGTCCACCAACCTTCCAGCGGCGTATTGTTTTGCCACTCGGTCCACCAACCTTCCAGCGGCGTATTGCTTTGCCATTCGGTCCACCAACCTTCCAGCGGCGTATTGCTTTGCCATTCGGTCCACCAACCTTCCAGCGGCGTATTGTTTTGCCATTCGGTCCACCAACCTTCCAGCGGCGTATTGTTTTGCCATTCGGTCCACCAACCTTCCAGCGGCGTATTGTTTTGCCACTCGGTCCAAAATCCGTCCAGCCGCGTATTGTTTTGCCATTCGGTCCACCAACCTTCCAGCGGCGTAGTGCTTTGCCTTTCGGTCTACCAACCTTCCAGCGGCGTATTGTTTTGCCACTCGGTCCACCAACCTTCCAGCGGCGTATTGTTTTGCCTTTCGGTCCACCAACCTTCCAGCGGCGTATTGCTTTGCCATTCGGTCCACCAACCTTCCAGCGGCGTATTGTTTTGCCACTCGGTCCAAAATCCGTCTAGCGGCGTATTGTTTTGCCACTCGGTCCAAAATCCGCCCAGCGGCGTATTGGTTTGCCATTCGGTCCACCAACCTTCCAGCGGCGTATTGCTTTGCCATTCGGTCCACCAACCTTCCAGCGGCGTATTGCTTTGCCTTTCGGTCTACCAACCTTCCAGCGGCGTATTGTTTGGCCACTCGGTCCAAAATCCGTCCAGCGGCGTATTGTTTTGCCTTTCGGTCCACCAACCTTCCAGCGGCGTATTGTTTTGCCACTCGGTCCACCAACCTTCCAGCGGCGTATTGTTTTGCCTTTCGGTCCACCAACCTTCCAGCGGCGTATTGCTTTGCCATTCGGTCCACCAACCTTCCAGCGGCGTATTGCTTTGCCTTTCGGTCTACCAACCTTCCAGCGGCGTATTGTTTTGCCACTCGGTCCAAAATCCGTCCAGCCGCGTATTGTTTTGCCATTCGGTCCACCAACCTTCCAGCGGCGTAGTGCTTTGCCTTTCGGTCTACCAACCTTCCAGCGGCGTATTGTTTTGCCTTTCGGTCCACCAACCTTCCAGCGGCGTATTGTTTTGCCACTCGGTCCACCAACCTTCCAGCGGCGTATTGTTTTGCCTTTCGGTCCACCAACCTTCCAGCGGCGTATTGCTTTGCCATTCGGTCCACCAACCTTCCAGCGGCGTAATGTTTTGCCACTCGGTCCAAAATCCGTCCAGCGGCGTATTGTTTTGCCTTTCGGTCCACCAACCTTCCAGCGGCGTATTGTTTTGCCACTCGGTCCACCAACCTTCCAGCGGCGTCTTGTTTTGCCTTTCGGTCCACCAACCTTCCAGCGGCGTATTGCTTTGCCATTCGGTCCACCAACCTTCCAGCGGCGTATTGCTTTGCCTTTCGGTCTACCAACCTTCCAGCGGCGTATTGTTTTGCCACTCGGTCCAAAATCCGTCCAGCGGCGTATTGCTTTGCCATTCGGTCCACCAACCTTCCAGCGGCGTATTGATTTGCCTTTCGGTCTACCAACCTTCCAGCGGCGTATTGCTTTGCCTTTCGGTCTACCAACCTTCCAGCGGCGTATTGTTTTGCCACTCGGTCCACCAACCTTCCAGCGGCGTATTGCTTTGCCATTCGGTCTACCAACCTTCCAGCGGCGTATTGTTTTGCCACTCTGTCCAAAATCCGTCCAGCCGCGTATTGTTTTGCCATTCGGTCCACCAACCTTCCAGCGGCGTAGTGCTTTGCCTTTCGGTCTACCAACCTTCCAGCGGCGTATTGTTTTGCCTTTCGGTCCACCAACCTTCCAGCGGCGTATTGCTTTGCCATTCGGTCCACCAACCTTCCAGCGGCGTATTGTTTTGCCACTCGGTCCACCAACCTTCCAGCGGCGTATTGTTTTGCCTTTCGGTCCACCAACCTTCCAGCGGCGTATTGCTTTGCCATTCGGTCCACCAACCTTCCAGCGGCGTATTGCTTTGCCATTCGGTCCACCAACCTTCCAGCGGCGTATTGTTTTGCCATTCGGTCCACCAACCTTCCAGCGGCGTATTGTTTTGCCACTCGGTCCAAAATCCGTCCAGCCGCGTATTGTTTTGCCATTCGGTCCACCAACCTTCCAGCGGCGTAGTGCTTTGCCTTTCGGTCTACCAACCTTCCAGCGGCGTATTGTTTTGCCTTTCGGTCCACCAACCTTCCAGCGGCGTATTGTTTTGCCACTCGGTCCACCAACCTTCCAGCGGCGTATTGTTTTGCCTTTCGGTCCACCAACCTTCCAGCGGCGTATTGCTTTGCCATTCGGTCCACCAACCTTCCAGCGGCGTATTGTTTTGCCACTCGGTCCAAAATCCGTCCAGCGGCGTATTGCTTTGCCATTCGGTCCACCAACCTTCCAGCGGCGTATTGTTTTGCCACTCGGTCCAAAATCCGTCCAGCGGCGTATTGCTTTGCCATTCGGTCTACCAACCTTCCAGCGGCGTAGTGCTTTGCCTTTCGGTCTACCAACCTTCCAGCGGCGTATTGTTTTGCCTTTCGGTCCACCAACCTTCCAGCGGCGTATTGCTTTGCCATTCGGTCCACCAACCTTCCAGCGGCGTATTGCTTTGCCTTTCGGTCTACCAACCTTCCAGCGGCGTATTGCTTTGCCTTTCGGTCTACCAACCTTCCAGCGGCGTATTGTTTTGCCACTCGGTCCACCAACCTTCCAGCGGCGTATTGCTTTGCCATTCGGTCTACCAACCTTCCAGCGGCGTATTGCTTTGCCTTTCGGTCTACCAACCTTCCAGCGGCGTATTGTTTTGCCACTCGGTCCACCAACCTTCCAGCGGCGTATTGCTTTGCCTTTCGGTCTACCAACCTTCCAGCGGCGTATTGTTTTGCCACTCGGTCCAAAATCCGTCCAGCGGCGTATTGCTTTGCCATTCGGTCCACCAACCTTCCAGCGGCGTATTGCTTTGCCTTTCGGTCTACCAACCTTCCAGCGGCGTATTGCTTTGCCTTTCGGTCTACCAACCTTCCAGCGGCGTATTGTTTTGCCACTCGGTCCACCAACCTTCCAGCGGCGTATTGCTTTGCCATTCGGTCTACCAACCTTCCAGCGGCGTATTGTTTTGCCACTCGGTCCAAAATCCGTCCAGCGGCGTATTGTTTTGCCACTCGGTCCAAAATCCGTCCAGCGGCGTATTGCTTTGCCATTCGGTCCACCAACCTTCCAGCGGCGTATTGTTTTGCCACTCGGTCCAAAATCCGTCCAGCGGCGTATTGTTTTGCCTTTCGGTCCACCAACCTTCCAGCGGCGTATTGCTTTGCCTTTCGGTCTACCAACCTTCCAGCGGCGTATTGTTTTGCCACTCGGTCCAAAATCCGTCCAGCGGCGTATTGTTTTGCCTTTCGGTCCACCAACCTTCCAGCGGCGTATTGTTTTGCCTTTCGGTCCACCAACCTTCCAGCGGCGTATTGTTTTGCCACTCGGTCCACCAACCTTCCAGCGGCGTATTGTTTTGCCTTTCGGTCCACCAACCTTCCAGCGGCGTATTGCTTTGCCATTCGGTCCACCAACCTTCCAGCGGCGTATTGCTTTGCCATTCGGTCCACCAACCTTCCAGCGGCGTATTGTTTTGCCATTCGGTCCACCAACCTTCCAGCGGCGTATTGTTTTGCCACTCGGTCCAAAATCCGTCCAGCGGCGTATTGCTTTGCCATTCGGTCCACCAACCTTCCAGCGGCGTATTGTTTTGCCACTCGGTCCAAAATCCGTCCAGCGGCGTATTGTTTTGCCACTCGGTCCAAAATCCGTCCAGCGGCGTATTGCTTTGCCATTCGGTCCACCAACCTTCCAGCGGCGTATTGTTTTGCCACTCGGTCCAAAATCCGTCCAGCGGCGTATTGTTTTGCCTTTCGGTCCACCAACCTTCCAGCGGCGTATTGTTTTGCCACTCGGTCTACCAACCTTCCAGCGGCGTATTGTTTTGCCTTTCGGTCCACCAACCTTCCAGCGGCGTATTGCTTTGCCATTCGGTCCACCAACCTTCCAGCGGCGTATTGTTTTGCCACTCGGTCCACCAACCTTCCAGCGGCGTATTGTTTTGCCTTTCGGTCCACCAACCTTCCAGCGGCGTATTGCTTTGCCATTCGGTCCACCAACCTTCCAGCGGCGTATTGCTTTGCCATTCGGTCCACCAACCTTCCAGCGGCGTATTGTTTTGCCTTTCGGTCTACCAACCTTCCAGCGGCGTATTGCTTTGCCTTTCGGTCTACCAACCTTCCAGCGGCGTATTGTTTTGCCTTTCGGTCCACCAACCTTCCAGCGGCGTATTGCTTTGCCATTCGGTCCACCAACCTTCCAGCGGCGTATTGCTTTGCCATTCGGTCCACCAACCTTCCAGCGGCGTATTGTTTTGCCATTCGGTCCACCAACCTTCCAGCGGCGTATTGTTTTGCCACTCGGTCCAAAATCCGTCCAGCGGCGTATTGCTTTGCCATTCGGTCCACCAACCTTCCAGCGGCGTATTGTTTTGCCACTCGGTCCAAAATCCGTCCAGCGGCGTATTGTTTTGCCACTCGGTCCAAAATCCGTCCAGCGGCGTATTGCTTTGCCATTCGGTCCACCAACCTTCCAGCGGCGTATTGTTTTGCCACTCGGTCCAAAATCCGTCCAGCGGCGTATTGTTTTGCCTTTCGGTCCACCAACCTTCCAGCGGCGTATTGTTTTGCCACTCGGTCTACCAACCTTCCAGCGGCGTATTGTTTTGCCTTTCGGTCCACCAACCTTCCAGCGGCGTATTGCTTTGCCATTCGGTCCACCAACCTTCCAGCGGCGTATTGTTTTGCCACTCGGTCCACCAACCTTCCAGCGGCGTATTGTTTTGCCTTTCGGTCCACCAACCTTCCAGCGGCGTATTGCTTTGCCATTCGGTCCACCAACCTTCCAGCGGCGTATTGCTTTGCCATTCGGTCCACCAACCTTCCAGCGGCGTATTGTTTTGCCTTTCGGTCTACCAACCTTCCAGCGGCGTATTGCTTTGCCTTTCGGTCTACCAACCTTCCAGCGGCGTATTGTTTTGCCACTCGGTCCACCAACCTTCCAGCGGCGTATTGCTTTGCCATTCGGTCTACCAACCTTCCAGCGGCGTATTGTTTTGCCATTCGGTCCACCAACCTTCCAGCGGCGTAGTGCTTTGCCTTTCGGTCTACCAACCTTCCAGCGGCGTATTGTTTTGCCTTTCGGTCCACCAACCTTCCAGCGGCGTATTGCTTTGCCATTCGGTCCACCAACCTTCCAGCGGCGTATTGTTTTGCCTTTCGGTCCACCAACCTTCCAGCGGCGTATTGCTTTGCCATTCGGTCCACCAACCTTCCAGCGGCGTATTGCTTTGCCATTCGGTCCACCAACCTTCCAGCGGCGTATTGCTTTGCCTTTCGGTCTACCAACCTTCCAGCGGCGTATTGTTTTGCCACTCGGTCCAAAATCCGTCCAGCGGCGTATTGTTTTGCCTTTCGGTCCACCAACCTTCCAGCGGCGTATTGTTTTGCCACTCGGTCCACCAACCTTCCAGCGGCGTATTGTTTTGCCTTTCGGTCCACCAACCTTCTAGCGGCGTATTGCTTTGCCATTCGGTCCACCAACCTTCCAGCGGCGTAGTGCTTTGCCTTTTGGTCTACCAACCTTCCAGCGGCGTATTGTTTTGCCTTTCGGTCCACCAACCTTCCAGCGGCGTATTGTTTTGCCACTCGGTCCACCAACCTTCCAGCGGCGTATTGTTTTGCCTTTCGGTCCACCAACCTTCCAGCGGCGTATTGCTTTGCCATTCGGTCCACCAACCTTCCAGCGGCGTATTGTTTTGCCACTCGGTCCAAAATCCGTCCAGCGGCGTATTGCTTTGCCATTCGGTCCACCAACCTTCCAGCGGCGTATTGTTTTGCCACTCGGTCCAAAATCCGTCCAGCGGCGTATTGTTTTGCCACTCGGTCCAAAATCCGTCCAGCGGCGTATTGCTTTGCCATTCGGTCCACCAACCTTCCAGCGGCGTATTGTTTTGCCACTCGGTCCAAAATCCGTCCAGCGGCGTATTGTTTTGCCTTTCGGTCCACCAACCTTCCAGCGGCGTAGTGCTTTGCCTTTTGGTCTACCAACCTTCCAGCGGCGTATTGTTTTGCCTTTCGGTCCACCAACCTTCCAGCGGCGTATTGTTTTGCCTTTCGGTCCACCAACCTTCCAGCGGCGTATTGTTTTGCCACTCGGTCCACCAACCTTCCAGCGGCGTATTGTTTTGCCATTCGGTCCACCAACCTTCCAGCGGCGTAGTGCTTTGCCTTTCGGTCTACCAACCTTCCAGCGGCGTATTGTTTTGCCTTTCGGTCCACCAACCTTCCAGCGGCGTATTGTTTTGCCACTCGGTCCACCAACCTTCCAGCGGCGTATTGCTTTGCCATTCGGTCCACCAACCTTCCAGCGGCGTATTGCTTTGCCATTCGGTCCACCAACCTTCCAGCGGCGTATTGTTTTGCCATTCGGTCCACCAACCTTCCAGCGGCGTATTGTTTTGCCATTCGGTCCACCAACCTTCCAGCGGCGTATTGTTTTGCCACTCGGTCCAAAATCCGTCCAGCCGCGTATTGTTTTGCCATTCGGTCCACCAACCTTCCAGCGGCGTAGTGCTTTGCCTTTCGGTCCACCAACCTTCCAGCGGCGTATTGTTTTGCCACTCGGTCCACCAACCTTCCAGCGGCGTATTGTTTTGCCTTTCGGTCCACCAACCTTCCAGCGGCGTATTGCTTTGCCATTCGGTCCACCAACCTTCCAGCGGCGTATTGTTTTGCCACTCGGTCCAAAATCCGTCTAGCGGCGTATTGTTTTGCCACTCGGTCCAAAATCCGCCCAGCGGCGTATTGGTTTGCCATTCGGTCCACCAACCTTCCAGCGGCGTATTGCTTTGCCATTCGGTCCACCAACCTTCCAGCGGCGTATTGCTTTGCCTTTCGGTCTACCAACCTTCCAGCGGCGTATTGTTTTGCCACTCGGTCCAAAATCCGTCCAGCGGCGTATTGTTTTGCCTTTCGGTCCACCAACCTTCCAGCGGCGTATTGTTTTGCCACTCGGTCCACCAACCTTCCAGCGGCGTATTGTTTTGCCTTTCGGTCCACCAACCTTCCAGCGGCGTATTGCTTTGCCATTCGGTCCACCAACCTTCCAGCGGCGTATTGCTTTGCCATTCGGTCCACCAACCTTCCAGCGGCGTATTGTTTTGCCACTCGGTCCAAAATCCGTCTAGCGGCGTATTGTTTTGCCACTCGGTCCAAAATCCGCCCAGCGGCGTATTGGTTTGTCATTCGGTCTACCAACCTTCCAGCGGCGTATTGTTTTGCCACTCGGTCCAAAATCCGTCCAGCGGCGTATTGTTTTGCCTTTCGGTCCACCAACCTTCCAGCGGCGTATTGTTTTGCCACTCGGTCCACCAACCTTCCAGCGGCGTATTGTTTTGCCTTTCGGTCCACCAACCTTCCAGCGGCGTATTGCTTTGCCATTCGGTCCACCAACCTTCCAGCGGCGTATTGCTTTGCCTTTCGGTCTACCAACCTTCCAGCGGCGTATTGTTTTGCCACTCGGTCCAAAATCCGTCCAGCGGCGTATTGCTTCGGTCGATCGTACACCAAAGTGCCAGCGGCGTATTGCTTCGGTCGATCGTACACCAAAGTGCCAGCGGCGTATTGGTTTGCCATTCGGTCCACCAACCTTCCAGCGGCGTATTGCTTTGCCATTCGGTCCACCAACCTTCCAGCGGCGTATTGCTTTGCCTTTCGGTCTACCAACCTTCCAGCGGCGTATTGTTTTGCCTTTCGGTCCACCAACCTTCCAGCGGCGTATTGCTTTGCCATTCGGTCCACCAACATTCCAGCGGCGTAATGCTTTGCCTTTCGGTCCACCAACCTTCCAGCGGCGTATTGTTTTGCCACTCGGTCCAAAATCCGTCCAGCGGCGTATTGATTTGCCTTCGGTCCACCAACCTTCCAGCGGCGTATTGCTTTGCCTTTCGGTCTACCAACCTTCCAGCGGCGTATTGTTTTGCCACTCGGTCCAAAATCCGTCCAGCGGCGTATTGTTTTGCCTTTCGGTCCACCAACCTTCCAGCGGCGTATTGTTTTGCCACTCGGTCCACCAACCTTCCAGCGGCGTATTGTTTTGCCTTTCGGTCCACCAACCTTCCAGCGGCGTATTGCTTTGCCATTCGGTCCACCAACCTTCCAGCGGCGTATTGCTTTGCCATTCGGTCCACCAACCTTCCAGCGGCGTATTGTTTTGCCATTCGGTCCACCAACCTTCCAGCGGCGTATTGTTTTGCCACTCGGTCCAAAATCCGTCCAGCCGCGTATTGTTTTGCCATTCGGTCCACCAACCTTCCAGCGGCGTAGTGCTTTGCCTTTCGGTCTACCAACCTTCCAGCGGCGTATTGTTTTGCCTTTCGGTCCACCAACCTTCCAGCGGCGTATTGTTTTGCCACTCGGTCCACCAACCTTCCAGCGGCGTATTGTTTTGCCTTTCGGTCCACCAACCTTCCAGCGGCGTATTGCTTTGCCATTCGGTCCACCAACCTTCCAGCGGCGTATTGTTTTGCCACTCGGTCCAAAATCCGTCTAGCGGCGTATTGTTTTGCCACTCGGTCCAAAATCCGCCCAGCGGCGTATTGGTTTGCCATTCGGTCCACCAACCTTCCAGCGGCGTATTGCTTTGCCATTCGGTCCACCAACCTTCCAGCGGCGTATTGCTTTGCCTTTCGGTCTACCAACCTTCCAGCGGCGTATTGTTTTGCCACTCGGTCCAAAATCCGTCCAGCGGCGAATTGTTTTGCCTTTCGGTCCACCAACCTTCCAGCGGCGTATTGTTTTGCCACTCGGTCCACCAACCTTCCAGCGGCGTATTGTTTTGCCTTTCGGTCCACCAACCTTCCAGCGGCGTATTGCTTTGCCATTCGGTCCACCAACCTTCCAGCGGCGTATTGTTTTGCCTTTCGGTCCACCAACCTTCCAGCGGCGTATTGCTTTGCCATTCGGTCCACCAACCTTCCAGCGGCGTATTGCTTTGCCATTCGGTCCACCAACCTTCCAGCGGCGTATTGCTTTGCCTTTCGGTCTACCAACCTTCCAGCGGCGTATTGTTTTGCCACTCGGTCCAAAATCCGTCCAGCGGCGTATTGTTTTGCCTTTCGGTCCACCAACCTTCCAGCGGCGTATTGTTTTGCCACTCGGTCCACCAACCTTCCAGCGGCGTATTGTTTTGCCTTTCGGTCCACCAACCTTCCAGCGGCGTATTGCTTTGCCATTCGGTCCACCAACCTTCCAGCGGCGTAGTGCTTTGCCTTTTGGTCTACCAACCTTCCAGCGGCGTATTGTTTTGCCTTTCGGTCCACCAACCTTCCAGCGGCGTATTGTTTTGCCACTCGGTCCACCAACCTTCCAGCGGCGTATTGTTTTGCCTTTCGGTCCACCAACCTTCCAGCGGCGTATTGCTTTGCCATTCGGTCCACCAACCTTCCAGCGGCGTATTGTTTTGCCACTCGGTCCAAAATCCGTCCAGCGGCGTATTGCTTTGCCATTCGGTCCACCAACCTTCCAGCGGCGTATTGTTTTGCCACTCGGTCCAAAATCCGTCCAGCGGCGTATTGTTTTGCCACTCGGTCCAAAATCCGTCCAGCGGCGTATTGCTTTGCCATTCGGTCCACCAACCTTCCAGCGGCGTATTGTTTTGCCACTCGGTCCAAAATCCGTCCAGCGGCGTATTGTTTTGCCTTTCGGTCCACCAACCTTCCAGCGGCGTATTGTTTTGCCACTCGGTCTACCAACCTTCCAGCGGCGTATTGTTTTGCCTTTCGGTCCACCAACCTTCCAGCGGCGTATTGTTTTGCCACTCGGTCTACCAACCTTCCAGCGGCGTATTGTTTTGCCTTTCGGTCCACCAACCTTCCAGCGGCGTAGTGCTTTGCCTTTCGGTCTACCAACCTTCCAGCGGCGTATTGTTTTGCCTTTCGGTCCACCAACCTTCCAGCGGCGTATTGTTTTGCCACTCGGTCCACCAACCTTCCAGCGGCGTATTGCTTTGCCATTCGGTCCACCAACCTTCCAGCGGCGTATTGTTTTGCCACTCGGTCCACCAACCTTCCAGCGGCGTATTGTTTTGCCTTTCGGTCCACCAACCTTCCAGCGGCGTATTGCTTTGCCATTCGGTCCACCAACCTTCCAGCGGCGTATTGCTTTGCCATTCGGTCCACCAACCTTCCAGCGGCGTATTGTTTTGCCATTCGGTCCACCAACCTTCCAGCGGCGTATTGTTTTGCCACTCGGTCCAAAATCCGTCCAGCCGCGTATTGTTTTGCCATTCGGTCCACCAACCTTCCAGCGGCGTAGTGCTTTGCCTTTCGGTCTACCAACCTTCCAGCGGCGTATTGTTTTGCCTTTCGGTCCACCAACCTTCCAGCGGCGTATTGTTTTGCCACTCGGTCCACCAACCTTCCAGCGGCGTATTGCTTTGCCATTCGGTCCACCAACCTTCCAGCGGCGTATTGCTTTGCCATTCGGTCCACCAACCTTCCAGCGGCGTATTGTTTTGCCATTCGGTCCACCAACCTTCCAGCGGCGTATTGTTTTGCCACTCGGTCCAAAATCCGTCCAGCCGCGTATTGTTTTGCCATTCGGTCCACCAACCTTCCAGCGGCGTAGTGCTTTGCCTTTCGGTCTACCAACCTTCCAGCGGCGTATTGTTTTGCCTTTCGGTCCACCAACCTTCCAGCGGCGTATTGTTTTGCCACTCGGTCCACCAACCTTCCAGCGGCGTATTGTTTTGCCTTTCGGTCCACCAACCTTCCAGCGGCGTATTGCTTTGCCATTCGGTCCACCAACCTTCCAGCGGCGTATTGTTTTGCCTTTCGGTCCACCAACCTTCCAGCGGCGTATTGCTTTGCCATTCGGTCCACCAACCTTCCAGCGGCGTATTGCTTTGCCATTCGGTCCACCAACCTTCCAGCGGCGTATTGCTTTGCCTTTCGGTCTACCAACCTTCCAGCGGCGTATTGTTTTGCCACTCGGTCCAAAATCCGTCCAGCGGCGTATTGTTTTGCCTTTCGGTCCACCAACCTTCCAGCGGCGTATTGTTTTGCCACTCGGTCCACCAACCTTCCAGCGGCGTATTGTTTTGCCTTTCGGTCCACCAACCTTCCAGCGGCGTATTGCTTTGCCATTCGGTCCACCAACCTTCCAGCGGCGTAGTGTTTTGCCTTTTGGTCTACCAACCTTCCAGCGGCGTATTGTTTTGCCTTTCGGTCCACCAACCTTCCAGCGGCGTATTGTTTTGCCACTCGGTCCACCAACCTTCCAGCGGCGTATTGTTTTGCCTTTCGGTCCACCAACCTTCCAGCGGCGTATTGCTTTGCCATTCGGTCCACCAACCTTCCAGCGGCGTATTGTTTTGCCACTCGGTCCAAAATCCGTCCAGCGGCGTATTGCTTTGCCATTCGGTCCACCAACCTTCCAGCGGCGTATTGTTTTGCCACTCGGTCCAAAATCCGTCCAGCGGCGTATTGTTTTGCCTTTCGGTCCACCAACCTTCCAGCGGCGTAGTGCTTTGCCTTTTGGTCTACCAACCTTCCAGCGGCGTATTGTTTTGCCTTTCGGTCCACCAACCTTCCAGCGGCGTATTGTTTTGCCTTTCGGTCCACCAACCTTCCAGCGGCGTATTGTTTTGCCACTCGGTCCACCAACCTTCCAGCGGCGTATTGTTTTGCCTTTCGGTCCACCAACCTTCCAGCGGCGTATTGTTTTGCCATTCGGTCCACCAACGTTCCAGCGGCGTATTGTTTTGCCACTCGGTCCAAAATCCGTCCAGCCGCGTATTGTTTTGCCATTCGGTCCACCAACCTTCCAGCGGCGTAGTGCTTTGCCTTTCGGTCTACCAACCTTCCAGCGGCGTATTGTTTTGCCTTTCGGTCTACCAACCTTCCAGCGGCGTATTGTTTTGCCACTCGGTCCACCAACCTTCCAGCGGCGTATTGCTTTGCCATTCGGTCCACCAACCTTCCAGCGGCGTATTGCTTTGCCATTCGGTCCACCAACCTTCCAGCGGCGTATTGTTTTGCCATTCGGTCCACCAACCTTCCAGCGGCGTATTGTTTTGCTATTCGGTCCACCAACCTTCCAGCGGCGTATTGTTTTGCCACTCGGTCCAAAATCCGTCCAGCCGCGTATTGTTTTGCCATTCGGTCCACCAACCTTCCAGCGGCGTAGTGCTTTGCCTTTCGGTCTACCAACCTTCCAGCGGCGTATTGTTTTGCCACTCGGTCCACCAACCTTCCAGCGGCGTATTGTTTTGCCTTTCGGTCCACCAACCTTCCAGCGGCGTATTGCTTTGCCATTCGGTCCACCAACCTTCCAGCGGCGTATTGTTTTGCCACTCGGTCCAAAATCCGTCTAGCGGCGTATTGTTTTGCCACTCGGTCCAAAATCCGCCCAGCGGCGTATTGGTTTGCCATTCGGTCCACCAACCTTCCAGCGGCGTATTGCTTTGCCATTCGGTCCACCAACCTTCCAGCGGCGTATTGCTTTGCCTTTCGGTCTACCAACCTTCCAGCGGCGTATTGTTTTGCCACTCGGTCCAAAATCCGTCCAGCGGCGTATTGTTTTGCCTTTCGGTCCACCAACCTTCCAGCGGCGTATTGTTTTGCCACTCGGTCCACCAACCTTCCAGCGGCGTATTGTTTTGCCTTTCGGTCCACCAACCTTCCAGCGGCGTATTGCTTTGCCATTCGGTCCACCAACCTTCCAGCGGCGTATTGCTTTGCCTTTCGGTCTACCAACCTTCCAGCGGCGTATTGTTTTGCCACTCGGTCCAAAATCCGTCCAGCGGCGTATTGCTTCGGTCGATCGTACACCAAAGTGCCAGCGGCGTATTGCTTCGGTCGATCGTACACCAAAGTGCCAGCGGCGTATTGGTTTGCCATTCGGTCCACCAACCTTCCAGCGGCGTATTGCTTTGCCATTCGGTCCACCAACCTTCCAGCGGCGTATTGCTTTGCCTTTCGGTCTACCAACCTTCCAGCGGCGTATTGTTTTGCCTTTCGGTCCACCAACCTTCCAGCGGCGTATTGCTTTGCCATTCGGTCCACCAACCTTCCAGCGGCGTATTGCTTTGCCTTTCGGTCCACCAACCTTCCAGCGGCGTATTGTTTTGCCACTCGGTCCAAAATCCGTCCAGCGGCGTATTGTTTTGCCTTTCGGTCCACCAACCTTCCAGCGGCGTATTGCTTTGCCTTTCGGTCTACCAACCTTCCAGCGGCGTATTGTTTTGCCACTCGGTCCAAAATCCGTCCAGCGGCGTATTGTTTTGCCTTTCGGTCCACCAACCTTCCAGCGGCGTATTGTTTTGCCACTCGGTCCACCAACCTTCCAGCGGCGTATTGTTTTGCCTTTCGGTCCACCAACCTTCCAGCGGCGTATTGCTTTGCCATTCGGTCCACCAACCTTCCAGCGGCGTATTGCTTTGCCATTCGGTCCACCAACCTTCCAGCGGCGTATTGTTTTGCCATTCGGTCCACCAACCTTCCAGCGGCGTATTGTTTTGCCACTCGGTCCAAAATCCGTCCAGCCGCGTAATGTTTTGCCATTCGGTCCACCAACCTTCCAGCGGCGTAGTGCTTTGCCTTTCGGTCTACCAACCTTCCAGCGGCGTATTGTTTTGCCTTTCGGTCCACCAACCTTCCAGCGGCGTATTGTTTTGCCACTCGGTCCACCAACCTTCCAGCGGCGTATTGTTTTGCCTTTCGGTCCACCAACCTTCCAGCGGCGTATTGCTTTGCCATTCGGTCCACCAACCTTCCAGCGGCGTAATGTTTTGCCACTCGGTCCAAAATCCGTCTAGCGGCGTATTGTTTTGCCACTCGGTCCAAAATCCGCCCAGCGGCGTATTGGTTTGCCATTCGGTCCACCAACCTTCCAGCGGCGTATTGCTTTGCCATTCGGTCCACCAACCTTCCAGCGGCGTATTGCTTTGCCTTTCGGTCTACCAACCTTCCAGCGGCGTATTGTTTTGCCACTCGGTCCAAAATCCGTCCAGCGGCGTATTGTTTTGCCTTTCGGTCCACCAACCTTCCAGCGGCGTATTGTTTTGCCACTCGGTCCACCAACCTTCCAGCGGCGTATTGTTTTGCCTTTCGGTCCACCAACCTTCCAGCGGCGTATTGCTTTGCCATTCGGTCCACCAACCTTCCAGCGGCGTATTGTTTTGCCTTTCGGTCCACCAACCTTCCAGCGGCGTATTGCTTTGCCATTCGGTCCACCAACCTTCCAGCGGCGTATTGCTTTGCCATTCGGTCCACCAACCTTCCAGCGGCGTATTGCTTTGCCTTTCGGTCTACCAACCTTCCAGCGGCGTATTGTTTTGCCACTCGGTCCAAAATCCGTCCAGCGGCGTATTGTTTTGCCTTTCGGTCCACCAACCTTCCAGCGGCGTATTGTTTTGCCACTCGGTCCACCAACCTTCCAGCGGCGTATTGTTTTGCCTTTCGGTCCACCAACCTTCCAGCGGCGTATTGCTTTGCCATTCGGTCCACCAACCTTCCAGCGGCGTAGTGCTTTGCCTTTTGGTCTACCAACCTTCCAGCGGCGTATTGTTTTGCCTTTCGGTCCACCAACCTTCCAGCGGCGTATTGTTTTGCCACTCGGTCCACCAACCTTCCAGCGGCGTATTGTTTTGCCTTTCGGTCCACCAACCTTCCAGCGGCGTATTGCTTTGCCATTCGGTCCACCAACCTTCCAGCGGCGTATTGTTTTGCCACTCGGTCCAAAATCCGTCCAGCGGCGTATTGCTTTGCCATTCGGTCCACCAACCTTCCAGCGGCGTATTGTTTTGCCACTCGGTCCAAAATCCGTCCAGCGGCGTATTGTTTTGCCACTCGGTCCAAAATCCGTCCAGCGGCGTATTGCTTTGCCATTCGGTCCACCAACCTTCCAGCGGCGTATTGTTTTGCCACTCGGTCCAAAATCCGTCCAGCGGCGTATTGTTTTGCCTTTCGGTCCACCAACCTTCCAGCGGCGTATTGTTTTGCCACTCGGTCTACCAACCTTCCAGCGGCGTATTGTTTTGCCTTTCGGTCCACCAACCTTCCAGCGGCGTATTGTTTTGCCACTCGGTCTACCAACCTTCCAGCGGCGTATTGTTTTGCCTTTCGGTCCACCAACCTTCCAGCGGCGTAGTGCTTTGCCTTTCGGTCTACCAACCTTCCAGCGGCGTATTGTTTTGCCTTTCGGTCCACCAACCTTCCAGCGGCGTATTGTTTTGCCACTCGGTCCACCAACCTTCCAGCGGCGTATTGCTTTGCCATTCGGTCCACCAACCTTCCAGCGGCGTATTGTTTTGCCACTCGGTCCACCAACCTTCCAGCGGCGTATTGTTTTGCCTTTCGGTCCACCAACCTTCCAGCGGCGTATTGCTTTGCCATTCGGTCCACCAACCTTCCAGCGGCGTATTGCTTTGCCATTCGGTCCACCAACCTTCCAGCGGCGTATTGTTTTGCCATTCGGTCCACCAACCTTCCAGCGGCGTATTGTTTTGCCACTCGGTCCAAAATCCGTCCAGCCGCGTATTGTTTTGCCATTCGGTCCACCAACCTTCCAGCGGCGTAGTGCTTTGCCTTTCGGTCTACCAACCTTCCAGCGGCGTATTGTTTTGCCTTTCGGTCCACCAACCTTCCAGCGGCGTATTGTTTTGCCACTCGGTCCACCAACCTTCCAGCGGCGTATTGCTTTGCCATTCGGTCCACCAACCTTCCAGCGGCGTATTGCTTTGCCATTCGGTCCACCAACCTTCCAGCGGCGTATTGTTTTGCCATTCGGTCCACCAACCTTCCAGCGGCGTATTGTTTTGCCACTCGGTCCAAAATCCGTCCAGCCGCGTATTGTTTTGCCATTCGGTCCACCAACCTTCCAGCGGCGTAGTGCTTTGCCTTTCGGTCTACCAACCTTCCAGCGGCGTATTGTTTTGCCTTTCGGTCCACCAACCTTCCAGCGGCGTATTGTTTTGCCACTCGGTCCACCAACCTTCCAGCGGCGTATTGTTTTGCCTTTCGGTCCACCAACCTTCCAGCGGCGTATTGCTTTGCCATTCGGTCCACCAACCTTCCAGCGGCGTATTGTTTTGCCTTTCGGTCCACCAACCTTCCAGCGGCGTATTGTTTTGCCACTCGGTCCACCAACCTTCCAGCGGCGTATTGTTTTGCCTTTCGGTCCACCAACCTTCCAGCGGCGTATTGCTTTGCCATTCGGTCCACCAACCTTCCAGCGGCGTATTGTTTTGCCACTCGGTCCAAAATCCGTCCAGCGGCGTATTGCTTTGCCATTCGGTCCACCAACCTTCCAGCGGCGTATTGTTTTGCCACTCGGTCCAAAATCCGTCCAGCGGCGTATTGTTTTGCCACTCGGTCCAAAATCCGTCCAGCGGCGTATTGCTTTGCCATTCGGTCCACCAACCTTCCAGCGGCGTATTGTTTTGCCACTCGGTCCAAAATCCGTCCAGCGGCGTATTGTTTTGCCTTTCGGTCCACCAACCTTCCAGCGGCGTAGTGCTTTGCCTTTTGGTCTACCAACCTTCCAGCGGCGTATTGTTTTGCCTTTCGGTCCACCAACCTTCCAGCGGCGTATTGTTTTGCCTTTCGGTCCACCAACCTTCCAGCGGCGTATTGTTTTGCCACTCGGTCCACCAACCTTCCAGCGGCGTATTGTTTTGCCTTTCGGTCCACCAACCTTCCAGCGGCGTATTGTTTTGCCATTCGGTCCACCAACCTTCCAGCGGCGTATTGTTTTGCCACTCGGTCCAAAATCCGTCCAGCCGCGTATTGTTTTGCCATTCGGTCCACCAACCTTCCAGCGGCGTAGTGCTTTGCCTTTCGGTCTACCAACCTTCCAGCGGCGTATTGTTTTGCCTTTCGGTCCACCAACCTTCCAGCGGCGTATTGTTTTGCCACTCGGTCCACCAACCTTCCAGCGGCGTATTGCTTTGCCATTCGGTCCACCAACCTTCCAGCGGCGTATTGCTTTGCCATTCGGTCCACCAACCTTCCAGCGGCGTATTGTTTTGCCATTCGGTCCACCAACCTTCCAGCGGCGTATTGTTTTGCCATTCGGTCCACCAACCTTCCAGCGGCGTATTGTTTTGCCACTCGGTCCAAAATCCGTCCAGCCGCGTATTGTTTTGCCATTCGGTCCACCAACCTTCCAGCGGCGTAGTGCTTTGCCTTTCGGTCTACCAACCTTCCAGCGGCGTATTGTTTTGCCACTCGGTCCACCAACCTTCCAGCGGCGTATTGTTTTGCCTTTCGGTCCACCAACCTTCCAGCGGCGTATTGCTTTGCCATTCGGTCCACCAACCTTCCAGCGGCGTATTGTTTTGCCACTCGGTCCAAAATCCGTCTAGCGGCGTATTGTTTTGCCACTCGGTCCAAAATCCGCCCAGCGGCGTATTGGTTTGCCATTCGGTCCACCAACCTTCCAGCGGCGTATTGCTTTGCCATTCGGTCCACCAACCTTCCAGCGGCGTATTGCTTTGCCTTTCGGTCTACCAACCTCCAGCGGCGTATTGTTTTGCCACTCGGTCCAAAATCCGTCCAGCGGCGTATTGTTTTGCCTTTCGGTCCACCAACCTTCCAGCGGCGTATTGTTTTGCCACTCGGTCCACCAACCTTCCAGCGGCGTATTGTTTTGCCTTTCGGTCCACCAACCTTCCAGCGGCGTATTGCTTTGCCATTCGGTCCACCAACCTTCCAGCGGCGTATTGTTTTGCCACTCGGTCCAAAATCCGTCTAGCGGCGTATTGTTTTGCCACTCGGTCCAAAATCCGCCCAGCGGCGTATTGGTTTGCCATTCGGTCCACCAACCTTCCAGCGGCGTATTGCTTTGCCATTCGGTCCACCAACCTTCCAGCGGCGTATTGCTTTGCCTTTCGGTCTACCAACCTTCCAGCGGCGTATTGTTTTGCCACTCGGTCCACCAACCTTCCAGCGGCGTATTGCTTTGCCATTCGGTCCACCAACCTTCCAGCGGCGTATTGCTTTGCCATTCGGTCCACCAACCTTCCAGCGGCGTATTGTTTTGCCATTCGGTCCACCAACCTTCCAGCGGCGTATTGTTTTGCCACTCGGTCCAAAATCCGTCCAGCCGCGTATTGTTTTGCCATTCGGTCCACCAACCTTCCAGCGGCGTAGTGCTTTGCCTTTCGGTCTACCAACCTTCCAGCGGCGTATTGTTTTGCCTTTCGGTCCACCAACCTTCCAGCGGCGTATTGTTTTGCCACTCGGTCCACCAACCTTCCAGCGGCGTATTGTTTTGCCTTTCGGTCCACCAACCTTCCAGCGGCGTATTGCTTTGCCATTCGGTCCACCAACCTTCCAGCGGCGTATTGTTTTGCCTTTCGGTCCACCAACCTTCCAGCGGCGTATTGTTTTGCCACTCGGTCCACCAACCTTCCAGCGGCGTATTGTTTTGCCTTTCGGTCCACCAACCTTCCAGCGGCGTATTGCTTTGCCATTCGGTCCACCAACCTTCCAGCGGCGTATTGTTTTGCCACTCGGTCCAAAATCCGTCCAGCGGCGTATTGCTTTGCCATTCGGTCCACCAACCTTCCAGCGGCGTATTGTTTTGCCACTCGGTCCAAAATCCGTCCAGCGGCGTATTGTTTTGCCACTCGGTCCAAAATCCGTCCAGCGGCGTATTGCTTTGCCATTCGGTCCACCAACCTTCCAGCGGCGTATTGTTTTGCCACTCGGTCCAAAATCCGTCCAGCGGCGTATTGTTTTGCCTTTCGGTCCACCAACCTTCCAGCGGCGTAGTGCTTTGCCTTTTGGTCTACCAACCTTCCAGCGGCGTATTGTTTTGCCTTTCGGTCCACCAACCTTCCAGCGGCGTATTGTTTTGCCTTTCGGTCCACCAACCTTCCAGCGGCGTATTGTTTTGCCACTCGGTCCACCAACCTTCCAGCGGCGTATTGTTTTGCCTTTCGGTCCACCAACCTTCCAGCGGCGTATTGTTTTGCCATTCGGTCCACCAACCTTCCAGCGGCGTATTGTTTTGCCACTCGGTCCAAAATCCGTCCAGCCGCGTATTGTTTTGCCATTCGGTCCACCAACCTTCCAGCGGCGTAGTGCTTTGCCTTTCGGTCTACCAACCTTCCAGCGGCGTATTGTTTTGCCTTTCGGTCCACCAACCTTCCAGCGGCGTATTGTTTTGCCACTCGGTCCACCAACCTTCCAGCGGCGTATTGCTTTGCCATTCGGTCCACCAACCTTCCAGCGGCGTATTGCTTTGCCATTCGGTCCACCAACCTTCCAGCGGCGTATTGTTTTGCCATTCGGTCCACCAACCTTCCAGCGGCGTATTGTTTTGCCATTCGGTCCACCAACCTTCCAGCGGCGTATTGTTTTGCCACTCGGTCCAAAATCCGTCCAGCCGCGTATTGTTTTGCCATTCGGTCCACCAACCTTCCAGCGGCGTAGTGCTTTGCCTTTCGGTCTACCAACCTTCCAGCGGCGTATTGTTTTGCCACTCGGTCCACCAACCTTCCAGCGGCGTATTGTTTTGCCTTTCGGTCCACCAACCTTCCAGCGGCGTATTGCTTTGCCATTCGGTCCACCAACCTTCCAGCGGCGTATTGTTTTGCCACTCGGTCCAAAATCCGTCTAGCGGCGTATTGTTTTGCCACTCGGTCCAAAATCCGCCCAGCGGCGTATTGGTTTGCCATTCGGTCCACCAACCTTCCAGCGGCGTATTGCTTTGCCATTCGGTCCACCAACCTTCCAGCGGCGTATTGCTTTGCCTTTCGGTCTACCAACCTCCAGCGGCGTATTGTTTTGCCACTCGGTCCAAAATCCGTCCAGCGGCGTATTGTTTTGCCTTTCGGTCCACCAACCTTCCAGCGGCGTATTGTTTTGCCACTCGGTCCACCAACCTTCCAGCGGCGTATTGTTTTGCCTTTCGGTCCACCAACCTTCCAGCGGCGTATTGCTTTGCCATTCGGTCCACCAACCTTCCAGCGGCGTATTGTTTTGCCACTCGGTCCAAAATCCGTCTAGCGGCGTATTGTTTTGCCACTCGGTCCAAAATCCGCCCAGCGGCGTATTGGTTTGCCATTCGGTCCACCAACCTTCCAGCGGCGTATTGCTTTGCCATTCGGTCCACCAACCTTCCAGCGGCGTATTGCTTTGCCTTTCGGTCTACCAACCTTCCAGCGGCGTATTGTTTTGCCACTCGGTCCAAAATCCGTCCAGCGGCGAATTGTTTTGCCTTTCGGTCCACCAACCTTCCAGCGGCGTATTGTTTTGCCACTCGGTCCACCAACCTTCCAGCGGCGTATTGTTTTGCCTTTCGGTCCACCAACCTTCCAGCGGCGTATTGCTTTGCCATTCGGTCCACCAACCTTCCAGCGGCGTATTGTTTTGCCTTTCGGTCCACCAACCTTCCAGCGGCGTATTGCTTTGCCATTCGGTCCACCAACCTTCCAGCGGCGTATTGCTTTGCCATTCGGTCCACCAACCTTCCAGCGGCGTATTGCTTTGCCTTTCGGTCTACCAACCTTCCAGCGGCGTATTGTTTTGCCACTCGGTCCAAAATCCGTCCAGCGGCGTATTGTTTTGCCTTTCGGTCCACCAACCTTCCAGCGGCGTATTGTTTTGCCACTCGGTCCACCAACCTTCCAGCGGCGTATTGTTTTGCCTTTCGGTCCACCAACCTTCCAGCGGCGTATTGTTTTGCCTTTCGGTCCACCAACCTTCCAGCGGCGTATTGTTTTGCCACTCGGTCCACCAACCTTCCAGCGGCGTATTGTTTTGCCTTTCGGTCCACCAACCTTCCAGCGGCGTATTGCTTTGCCATTCGGTCCACCAACCTTCCAGCGGCGTATTGTTTTGCCACTCGGTCCAAAATCCGTCCAGCGGCGTATTGCTTTGCCATTCGGTCCACCAACCTTCCAGCGGCGTATTGTTTTGCCACTCGGTCCAAAATCCGTCCAGCGGCGTATTGTTTTGCCACTCGGTCCAAAATCCGTCCAGCGGCGTATTGCTTTGCCATTCGGTCCACCAACCTTCCAGCGGCGTATTGTTTTGCCACTCGGTCCAAAATCCGTCCAGCGGCGTATTGTTTTGCCTTTCGGTCCACCAACCTTCCAGCGGCGTATTGTTTTGCCACTCGGTCTACCAACCTTCCAGCGGCGTATTGTTTTGCCTTTCGGTCCACCAACCTTCCAGCGGCGTATTGTTTTGCCACTCGGTCTACCAACCTTCCAGCGGCGTATTGTTTTGCCTTTCGGTCCACCAACCTTCCAGCGGCGTAGTGCTTTGCCTTTCGGTCTACCAACCTTCCAGCGGCGTATTGTTTTGCCTTTCGGTCCACCAACCTTCCAGCGGCGTATTGTTTTGCCACTCGGTCCACCAACCTTCCAGCGGCGTATTGCTTTGCCATTCGGTCCACCAACCTTCCAGCGGCGTATTGTTTTGCCACTCGGTCCACCAACCTTCCAGCGGCGTATTGTTTTGCCTTTCGGTCCACCAACCTTCCAGCGGCGTATTGCTTTGCCATTCGGTCCACCAACCTTCCAGCGGCGTATTGCTTTGCCATTCGGTCCACCAACCTTCCAGCGACGTATTGTTTTGCCATTCGGTCCACCAACCTTCCAGCGGCGTATTGTTTTGCCACTCGGTCCAAAATCCGTCCAGCCGCGTATTGTTTTGCCATTCGGTCCACCAACCTTCCAGCGGCGTAGTGCTTTGCCTTTCGGTCTACCAACCTTCCAGCGGCGTATTGTTTTGCCTTTCGGTCCACCAACCTTCCAGCGGCGTATTGTTTTGCCACTCGGTCCACCAACCTTCCAGCGGCGTATTGCTTTGCCATTCGGTCCACCAACCTTCCAGCGGCGTATTGCTTTGCCATTCGGTCCACCAACCTTCCAGCGGCGTATTGTTTTGCCATTCGGTCCACCAACCTTCCAGCGGCGTATTGTTTTGCCACTCGGTCCAAAATCCGTCCAGCCGCGTATTGTTTTGCCATTCGGTCCACCAACCTTCCAGCGGCGTAGTGCTTTGCCTTTCGGTCTACCAACCTTCCAGCGGCGTATTGTTTTGCCTTTCGGTCCACCAACCTTCCAGCGGCGTATTGCTTTGCCTTTCGGTCTACCAACCTTCCAGCGGCGTATTGTTTTGCCACTCGGTCCAAAATCCGTCCAGCGGCGTATTGTTTTGCCTTTCGGTCCACCAACCTTCCAGCGGCGTATTGTTTTGCCACTCGGTCCACCAACCTTCCAGCGGCGTATTGTTTTGCCTTTCGGTCCACCAACCTTCCAGCGGCGTATTGCTTTGCCATTCGGTCCACCAACCTTCCAGCGGCGTAGTGCTTTGCCTTTTGGTCTACCAACCTTCCAGCGGCGTATTGTTTTGCCTTTCGGTCCACCAACCTTCCAGCGGCGTATTGTTTTGCCACTCGGTCCACCAACCTTCCAGCGGCGTATTGTTTTGCCTTTCGGTCCACCAACCTTCCAGCGGCGTATTGCTTTGCCATTCGGTCCACCACCCTTCCAGCGGCGTATTGTTTTGCCACTCGGTCCAAAATCCGTCCAGCGGCGTATTGCTTTGCCATTCGGTCCACCAACCTTCCAGCGGCGTATTGTTTTGCCTTTCGGTCCACCAACCTTCCAGCGGCGTATTGTTTTGCCACTCGGTCTACCAACCTTCCAGCGGCGTAGTGCTTTGCCTTTTGGTCTACCAACCTTCCAGCGGCGTATTGTTTTGCCTTTCGGTCCACCAACCTTCCAGCGGCGTATTGTTTTGCCTTTCGGTCCACCAACCTTCCAGCGGCGTATTGTTTTGCCATTCGGTCCACCAACCTTCCAGCGGCGTAGTGCTTTGCCTTTCGGTCTACCAACCTTCCAGCGGCGTATTGTTTTGCCTTTCGGTCCACCAACCTTCCAGCGGCGTATTGTTTTGCCACTCGGTCCACCAACCTTCCAGCGGCGTATTGCTTTGCCATTCGGTCCACCAACCTTCCAGCGGCGTATTGCTTTGCCATTCGGTCCACCAACCTTCCAGCGGCGTATTGTTTTGCCATTCGGTCCACCAACCTTCCAGCGGCGTATTGTTTTGCCATTCGGTCCACCAACCTTCCAGCGGCGTATTGTTTTGCCACTCGGTCCAAAATCCGTCCAGCCGCGTATTGTTTTGCCATTCGGTCCACCAACCTTCCAGCGGCGTAGTGCTTTGCCTTTCGGTCTACCAACCTTCCAGCGGCGTATTGTTTTGCCACTCGGTCCACCAACCTTCCAGCGGCGTATTGTTTTGCCTTTCGGTCCACCAACCTTCCAGCGGCGTATTGCTTTGCCATTCGGTCCACCAACCTTCCAGCGGCGTATTGTTTTGCCACTCGGTCCAAAATCCGTCTAGCGGCGTATTGTTTTGCCACTCGGTCCAAAATCCGCCCAGCGGCGTATTGGTTTGCCATTCGGTCCACCAACCTTCCAGCGGCGTATTGCTTTGCCATTCGGTCCACCAACCTTCCAGCGGCGTATTGCTTTGCCTTTCGGTCTACCAACCTCCAGCGGCGTATTGTTTTGCCACTCGGTCCAAAATCCGTCCAGCGGCGTATTGTTTTGCCTTTCGGTCCACCAACCTTCCAGCGGCGTATTGTTTTGCCACTCGGTCCACCAACCTTCCAGCGGCGTATTGTTTTGCCTTTCGGTCCACCAACCTTCCAGCGGCGTATTGCTTTGCCATTCGGTCCACCAACCTTCCAGCGGCGTATTGTTTTGCCACTCGGTCCAAAATCCGTCTAGCGGCGTATTGTTTTGCCACTCGGTCCAAAATCCGCCCAGCGGCGTATTGGTTTGCCATTCGGTCCACCAACCTTCCAGCGGCGTATTGCTTTGCCATTCGGTCCACCAACCTTCCAGCGGCGTATTGCTTTGCCTTTCGGTCTACCAACCTTCCAGCGGCGTATTGTTTTGCCACTCGGTCCAAAATCCGTCCAGCGGCGAATTGTTTTGCCTTTCGGTCCACCAACCTTCCAGCGGCGTATTGTTTTGCCACTCGGTCCACCAACCTTCCAGCGGCGTATTGTTTTGCCTTTCGGTCCACCAACCTTCCAGCGGCGTATTGCTTTGCCATTCGGTCCACCAACCTTCCAGCGGCGTATTGTTTTGCCTTTCGGTCCACCAACCTTCCAGCGGCGTATTGCTTTGCCATTCGGTCCACCAACCTTCCAGCGGCGTATTGCTTTGCCATTCGGTCCACCAACCTTCCAGCGGCGTATTGCTTTGCCTTTCGGTCTACCAACCTTCCAGCGGCGTATTGTTTTGCCACTCGGTCCAAAATCCGTCCAGCGGCGTATTGTTTTGCCTTTCGGTCCACCAACCTTCCAGCGGCGTATTGTTTTGCCACTCGGTCCACCAACCTTCCAGCGGCGTATTGTTTTGCCTTTCGGTCCACCAACCTTCCAGCGGCGTATTGTTTTGCCTTTCGGTCCACCAACCTTCCAGCGGCGTATTGTTTTGCCACTCGGTCCACCAACCTTCCAGCGGCGTATTGTTTTGCCTTTCGGTCCACCAACCTTCCAGCGGCGTATTGCTTTGCCATTCGGTCCACCAACCTTCCAGCGGCGTATTGTTTTGCCACTCGGTCCAAAATCCGTCCAGCGGCGTATTGCTTTGCCATTCGGTCCACCAACCTTCCAGCGGCGTATTGTTTTGCCACTCGGTCCAAAATCCGTCCAGCGGCGTATTGTTTTGCCACTCGGTCCAAAATCCGTCCAGCGGCGTATTGCTTTGCCATTCGGTCCACCAACCTTCCAGCGGCGTATTGTTTTGCCACTCGGTCCAAAATCCGTCCAGCGGCGTATTGTTTTGCCTTTCGGTCCACCAACCTTCCAGCGGCGTATTGTTTTGCCACTCGGTCTACCAACCTTCCAGCGGCGTATTGTTTTGCCTTTCGGTCCACCAACCTTCCAGCGGCGTATTGTTTTGCCACTCGGTCTACCAACCTTCCAGCGGCGTATTGTTTTGCCTTTCGGTCCACCAACCTTCCAGCGGCGTAGTGCTTTGCCTTTCGGTCTACCAACCTTCCAGCGGCGTATTGTTTTGCCTTTCGGTCCACCAACCTTCCAGCGGCGTATTGTTTTGCCACTCGGTCCACCAACCTTCCAGCGGCGTATTGCTTTGCCATTCGGTCCACCAACCTTCCAGCGGCGTATTGTTTTGCCACTCGGTCCACCAACCTTCCAGCGGCGTATTGTTTTGCCTTTCGGTCCACCAACCTTCCAGCGGCGTATTGCTTTGCCATTCGGTCCACCAACCTTCCAGCGGCGTATTGCTTTGCCATTCGGTCCACCAACCTTCCAGCGACGTATTGTTTTGCCATTCGGTCCACCAACCTTCCAGCGGCGTATTGTTTTGCCACTCGGTCCAAAATCCGTCCAGCCGCGTATTGTTTTGCCATTCGGTCCACCAACCTTCCAGCGGCGTAGTGCTTTGCCTTTCGGTCTACCAACCTTCCAGCGGCGTATTGTTTTGCCTTTCGGTCCACCAACCTTCCAGCGGCGTATTGTTTTGCCACTCGGTCCACCAACCTTCCAGCGGCGTATTGCTTTGCCATTCGGTCCACCAACCTTCCAGCGGCGTATTGCTTTGCCATTCGGTCCACCAACCTTCCAGCGGCGTATTGTTTTGCCATTCGGTCCACCAACCTTCCAGCGGCGTATTGTTTTGCCACTCGGTCCAAAATCCGTCCAGCCGCGTATTGTTTTGCCATTCGGTCCACCAACCTTCCAGCGGCGTAGTGCTTTGCCTTTCGGTCTACCAACCTTCCAGCGGCGTATTGTTTTGCCTTTCGGTCCACCAACCTTCCAGCGGCGTATTGCTTTGCCTTTCGGTCTACCAACCTTCCAGCGGCGTATTGTTTTGCCACTCGGTCCAAAATCCGTCCAGCGGCGTATTGTTTTGCCTTTCGGTCCACCAACCTTCCAGCGGCGTATTGTTTTGCCACTCGGTCCACCAACCTTCCAGCGGCGTATTGTTTTGCCTTTCGGTCCACCAACCTTCCAGCGGCGTATTGCTTTGCCATTCGGTCCACCAACCTTCCAGCGGCGTAGTGCTTTGCCTTTTGGTCTACCAACCTTCCAGCGGCGTATTGTTTTGCCTTTCGGTCCACCAACCTTCCAGCGGCGTATTGTTTTGCCACTCGGTCCACCAACCTTCCAGCGGCGTATTGTTTTGCCTTTCGGTCCACCAACCTTCCAGCGGCGTATTGCTTTGCCATTCGGTCCACCACCCTTCCAGCGGCGTATTGTTTTGCCACTCGGTCCAAAATCCGTCCAGCGGCGTATTGCTTTGCCATTCGGTCCACCAACCTTCCAGCGGCGTATTGTTTTGCCACTCGGTCCAAAATCCGTCCAGCGGCGTATTGTTTTGCCTTTCGGTCCACCAACCTTCCAGCGGCGTAGTGCTTTGCCTTTTGGTCTACCAACCTTCCAGCGGCGTATTGTTTTGCCTTTCGGTCCACCAACCTTCCAGCGGCGTATTGTTTTGCCTTTCGGTCCACCAACCTTCCAGCGGCGTATTGTTTTGCCACTCGGTCCACCAACCTTCCAGCGGCGTATTGTTTTGCCTTTCGGTCCACCAACCTTCCAGCGGCGTATTGTTTTGCCATTCGGTCCACCAACGTTCCAGCGGCGTATTGTTTTGCCACTCGGTCCAAAATCCGTCCAGCCGCGTATTGTTTTGCCATTCGGTCCACCAACCTTCCAGCGGCGTAGTGCTTTGCCTTTCGGTCTACCAACCTTCCAGCGGCGTATTGTTTTGCCTTTCGGTCCACCAACCTTCCAGCGGCGTATTGTTTTGCCACTCGGTCCACCAACCTTCCAGCGGCGTATTGCTTTGCCATTCGGTCCACCAACCTTCCAGCGGCGTATTGCTTTGCCATTCGGTCCACCAACCTTCCAGCGGCGTATTGTTTTGCCATTCGGTCCACCAACCTTCCAGCGGCGTATTGTTTTGCTATTCGGTCCACCAACCTTCCAGCGGCGTATTGTTTTGCCACTCGGTCCAAAATCCGTCCAGCCGCGTATTGTTTTGCCATTCGGTCCACCAACCTTCCAGCGGCGTAGTGCTTTGCCTTTCGGTCTACCAACCTTCCAGCGGCGTATTGTTTTGCCACTCGGTCCACCAACCTTCCAGCGGCGTATTGTTTTGCCTTTCGGTCCACCAACCTTCCAGCGGCGTATTGCTTTGCCATTCGGTCCACCAACCTTCCAGCGGCGTATTGTTTTGCCACCATGTCCAAAATCCGTCTAGCGGCGTATTGTTTTGCCACTCGGTCCAAAATCCGCCCAGCGGCGTATTGGTTTGCCATTCGGTCCACCAACCTTCCAGCGGCGTATTGCTTTGCCATTCGGTCCACCAACCTTCCAGCGGCGTATTGCTTTGCCTTTCGGTCTACCAACCTTCCAGCGGCGTATTGTTTTGCCACTCGGTCCAAAATCCGTCCAGCGGCGTATTGTTTTGCCTTTCGGTCCACCAACCTTCCAGCGGCGTATTGTTTTGCCACTCGTTCCACCAACCTTCCAGCGGCGTATTGTTTTGCCTTTCGGTCCACCAACCTTCCAGCGGCGTATTGCTTTGCCATTCGGTCCACCAACCTTCCAGCGGCGTATTGCTTTGCCTTTCGGTCTACCAACCTTCCAGCGGCGTATTGTTTTGCCACTCGGTCCAAAATCCGTCCAGCGGCGTATTGCTTCGGTCGATCGTACACCAAAGTGCCAGCGGCGTATTGCTTCGGTCGATCGTACACCAAAGTGCCAGCGGCGTATTGGTTTGCCATTCGGTCCACCAACCTTCCAGCGGCGTATTGCTTTGCCATTCGGTCCACCAACCTTCCAGCGGCGTATTGCTTTGCCTTTCGGTCTACCAACCTTCCAGCGGCGTATTGTTTTGCCTTTCGGTCCACCAACCTTCCAGCGGCGTATTGCTTTGCCATTCGGTCCACCAACCTTCCAGCGGCGTATTGCTTTGCCTTTCGGTCCACCAACCTTCCAGCGGCGTATTGTTTTGCCACTCGGTCCAAAATCCGTCCAGCGGCGTATTGTTTTGCCTTTCGGTCCACCAACCTTCCAGCGGCGTATTGCTTTGCCTTTCGGTCTACCAACCTTCCAGCGGCGTATTGTTTTGCCACTCGGTCCAAAATCCGTCCAGCGGCGTATTGTTTTGCCTTTCGGTCCACCAACCTTCCAGCGGCGTATTGTTTTGCCACTCGGTCCACCAACCTTCCAGCGGCGTATTGTTTTGCCTTTCGGTCCACCAACCTTCCAGCGGCGTATTGCTTTGCCATTCGGTCCACCAACCTTCCAGCGGCGTATTGCTTTGCCATTCGGTCCACCAACCTTCCAGCGGCGTATTGTTTTGCCATTCGGTCCACCAACCTTCCAGCGGCGTATTGTTTTGCCACTCGGTCCAAAATCCGTCCAGCCGCGTAATGTTTTGCCATTCGGTCCACCAACCTTCCAGCGGCGTAGTGCTTTGCCTTTCGGTCTACCAACCTTCCAGCGGCGTATTGTTTTGCCTTTCGGTCCACCAACCTTCCAGCGGCGTATTGTTTTGCCACTCGGTCCACCAACCTTCCAGCGGCGTATTGTTTTGCCTTTCGGTCCACCAACCTTCCAGCGGCGTATTGCTTTGCCATTCGGTCCACCAACCTTCCAGCGGCGTAATGTTTTGCCACTCGGTCCAAAATCCGTCTAGCGGCGTATTGTTTTGCCACTCGGTCCAAAATCCGCCCAGCGGCGTATTGGTTTGCCATTCGGTCCACCAACCTTCCAGCGGCGTATTGCTTTGCCATTCGGTCCACCAACCTTCCAGCGGCGTATTGCTTTGCCTTTCGGTCTACCAACCTTCCAGCGGCGTATTGTTTTGCCACTCGGTCCAAAATCCGTCCAGCGGCGTATTGTTTTGCCTTTCGGTCCACCAACCTTCCAGCGGCGTATTGTTTTGCCACTCGGTCCACCAACCTTCCAGCGGCGTATTGTTTTGCCTTTCGGTCCACCAACCTTCCAGCGGCGTATTGCTTTGCCATTCGGTCCACCAACCTTCCAGCGGCGTATTGCTTTGCCTTTCGGTCTACCAACCTTCCAGCGGCGTATTGTTTTGCCACTCGGTCCAAAATCCGTCCAGCGGCGTAGTGCTTTGCCTTTTGGTCTACCAACCTTCCAGCGGCGTATTGTTTTGCCTTTCGGTCCACCAACCTTCCAGCGGCGTATTGTTTTGCCACTCGGTCCACCAACCTTCCAGCGGCGTATTGTTTTGCCTTTCGGTCCACCAACCTTCCAGCGGCGTATTGCTTTGCCATTCGGTCCACCAACCTTCCAGCGGCGTATTGTTTTGCCACTCGGTCCAAAATCCGTCCAGCGGCGTATTGCTTTGCCATTCGGTCCACCAACCTTCCAGCGGCGTATTGTTTTGCCACTCGGTCCAAAATCCGTCCAGCGGCGTATTGTTTTGCCACTCGGTCCAAAATCCGTCCAGCGGCGTATTGCTTTGCCATTCGGTCCACCAACCTTCCAGCGGCGTATTGTTTTGCCACTCGGTCCAAAATCCGTCCAGCGGCGTATTGTTTTGCCTTTCGGTCCACCAACCTTCCAGCGGCGTATTGTTTTGCCACTCGGTCTACCAACCTTCCAGCGGCGTATTGTTTTGCCTTTCGGTCCACCAACCTTCCAGCGGCGTATTGTTTTGCCACTCGGTCTACCAACCTTCCAGCGGCGTATTGTTTTGCCTTTCGGTCCACCAACCTTCCAGCGGCGTAGTGCTTTGCCTTTCGGTCTACCAACCTTCCAGCGGCGTATTGTTTTGCCTTTCGGTCCACCAACCTTCCAGCGGCGTATTGTTTTGCCACTCGGTCCACCAACCTTCCAGCGGCGTATTGCTTTGCCATTCGGTCCACCAACCTTCCAGCGGCGTATTGTTTTGCCACTCGGTCCACCAACCTTCCAGCGGCGTATTGTTTTGCCTTTCGGTCCACCAACCTTCCAGCGGCGTATTGCTTTGCCATTCGGTCCACCAACCTTCCAGCGGCGTATTGCTTTGCCATTCGGTCCACCAACCTTCCAGCGGCGTATTGTTTTGCCATTCGGTCCACCAACCTTCCAGCGGCGTATTGTTTTGCCACTCGGTCCAAAATCCGTCCAGCCGCGTATTGTTTTGCCATTCGGTCCACCAACCTTCCAGCGGCGTAGTGCTTTGCCTTTCGGTCTACCAACCTTCCAGCGGCGTATTGTTTTGCCTTTCGGTCCACCAACCTTCCAGCGGCGTATTGTTTTGCCACTCGGTCCACCAACCTTCCAGCGGCGTATTGCTTTGCCATTCGGTCCACCAACCTTCCAGCGGCGTATTGCTTTGCCATTCGGTCCACCAACCTTCCAGCGGCGTATTGTTTTGCCATTCGGTCCACCAACCTTCCAGCGGCGTATTGTTTTGCCACTCGGTCCAAAATCCGTCCAGCCGCGTATTGTTTTGCCATTCGGTCCACCAACCTTCCAGCGGCGTAGTGCTTTGCCTTTCGGTCTACCAACCTTCCAGCGGCGTATTGTTTTGCCTTTCGGTCCACCAACCTTCCAGCGGCGTATTGTTTTGCCACTCGGTCCACCAACCTTCCAGCGGCGTATTGTTTTGCCTTTCGGTCCACCAACCTTCCAGCGGCGTATTGCTTTGCCATTCGGTCCACCAACCTTCCAGCGGCGTATTGTTTTGCCTTTCGGTCCACCAACCTTCCAGCGGCGTATTGCTTTGCCATTCGGTCCACCAACCTTCCAGCGGCGTATTGCTTTGCCATTCGGTCCACCAACCTTCCAGCGGCGTATTGCTTTGCCTTTCGGTCTACCAACCTTCCAGCGGCGTATTGTTTTGCCACTCGGTCCAAAATCCGTCCAGCGGCGTATTGTTTTGCCTTTCGGTCCACCAACCTTCCAGCGGCGTATTGTTTTGCCACTCGGTCCACCAACCTTCCAGCGGCGTATTGTTTTGCCTTTCGGTCCACCAACCTTCCAGCGGCGTATTGCTTTGCCATTCGGTCCACCAACCTTCCAGCGGCGTAGTGCTTTGCCTTTTGGTCTACCAACCTTCCAGCGGCGTATTGTTTTGCCTTTCGGTCCACCAACCTTCCAGCGGCGTATTGTTTTGCCACTCGGTCCACCAACCTTCCAGCGGCGTATTGTTTTGCCTTTCGGTCCACCAACCTTCCAGCGGCGTATTGCTTTGCCATTCGGTCCACCAACCTTCCAGCGGCGTATTGTTTTGCCACTCGGTCCAAAATCCGTCCAGCGGCGTATTGCTTTGCCATTCGGTCCACCAACCTTCCAGCGGCGTATTGTTTTGCCACTCGGTCCAAAATCCGTCCAGCGGCGTATTGTTTTGCCACTCGGTCCAAAATCCGTCCAGCGGCGTATTGCTTTGCCATTCGGTCCACCAACCTTCCAGCGGCGTATTGTTTTGCCACTCGGTCCAAAATCCGTCCAGCGGCGTATTGTTTTGCCTTTCGGTCCACCAACCTTCCAGCGGCGTAGTGCTTTGCCTTTTGGTCTACCAACCTTCCAGCGGCGTATTGTTTTGCCTTTCGGTCCACCAACCTTCCAGCGGCGTATTGTTTTGCCTTTCGGTCCACCAACCTTCCAGCGGCGTATTGTTTTGCCACTCGGTCCACCAACCTTCCAGCGGCGTATTGTTTTGCCTTTCGGTCCACCAACCTTCCAGCGGCGTATTGTTTTGCCATTCGGTCCACCAACCTTCCAGCGGCGTATTGTTTTGCCACTCGGTCCAAAATCCGTCCAGCCGCGTATTGTTTTGCCATTCGGTCCACCAACCTTCCAGCGGCGTAGTGCTTTGCCTTTCGGTCTACCAACCTTCCAGCGGCGTATTGTTTTGCCTTTCGGTCCACCAACCTTCCAGCGGCGTATTGTTTTGCCACTCGGTCCACCAACCTTCCAGCGGCGTATTGCTTTGCCATTCGGTCCACCAACCTTCCAGCGGCGTATTGCTTTGCCATTCGGTCCACCAACCTTCCAGCGGCGTATTGTTTTGCCATTCGGTCCACCAACCTTCCAGCGGCGTATTGTTTTGCCATTCGGTCCACCAACCTTCCAGCGGCGTATTGTTTTGCCACTCGGTCCAAAATCCGTCCAGCCGCGTATTGTTTTGCCATTCGGTCCACCAACCTTCCAGCGGCGTAGTGCTTTGCCTTTCGGTCTACCAACCTTCCAGCGGCGTATTGTTTTGCCACTCGGTCCACCAACCTTCCAGCGGCGTATTGTTTTGCCTTTCGGTCCACCAACCTTCCAGCGGCGTATTGCTTTGCCATTCGGTCCACCAACCTTCCAGCGGCGTATTGTTTTGCCACTCGGTCCAAAATCCGTCTAGCGGCGTATTGTTTTGCCACTCGGTCCAAAATCCGCCCAGCGGCGTATTGGTTTGCCATTCGGTCCACCAACCTTCCAGCGGCGTATTGCTTTGCCATTCGGTCCACCAACCTTCCAGCGGCGTATTGCTTTGCCTTTCGGTCTACCAACCTCCAGCGGCGTATTGTTTTGCCACTCGGTCCAAAATCCGTCCAGCGGCGTATTGTTTTGCCTTTCGGTCCACCAACCTTCCAGCGGCGTATTGTTTTGCCACTCGGTCCACCAACCTTCCAGCGGCGTATTGTTTTGCCTTTCGGTCCACCAACCTTCCAGCGGCGTATTGCTTTGCCATTCGGTCCACCAACCTTCCAGCGGCGTATTGCTTTGCCTTTCGGTCTACCAACCTTCCAGCGGCGTATTGTTTTGCCACTCGGTCCAAAATCCGTCCAGCGGCGTATTGCTTCGGTCGATCGTACACCAAAGTGCCAGCGGCGTATTGCTTCGGTCGATCGTACACCAAAGTGCCAGCGGCGTATTGGTTTGCCATTCGGTCCACCAACCTTCCAGCGGCGTATTGCTTTGCCATTCGGTCCACCAACCTTCCAGCGGCGTATTGCTTTGCCTTTCGGTCTACCAACCTTCCAGCGGCGTATTGTTTTGCCTTTCGGTCCACCAACCTTCCAGCGGCGTATTGCTTTGCCATTCGGTCCACCAACCTTCCAGCGGCGTATTGCTTTGCCTTTCGGTCCACCAACCTTCCAGCGGCGTATTGTTTTGCCACTCGGTCCAAAATCCGTCCAGCGGCGTATTGTTTTGCCTTTCGGTCCACCAACCTTCCAGCGGCGTATTGTTTTGCCTTTCGGTCCACCAACCTTCCAGCGGCGTATTGTTTTGCCACTCGGTCCACCAACCTTCCAGCGGCGTATTGTTTTGCCTTTCGGTCCACCAACCTTCCAGCGGCGTATTGCTTTGCCATTCGGTCCACCAACCTTCCAGCGGCGTATTGCTTTGCCATTCGGTCCACCAACCTTCCAGCGGCGTATTGTTTTGCCATTCGGTCCACCAACCTTCCAGCGGCGTATTGTTTTGCCACTCGGTCCAAAATCCGTCCAGCGGCGTATTGCTTTGCCATTCGGTCCACCAACCTTCCAGCGGCGTATTGTTTTGCCACTCGGTCCAAAATCCGTCCAGCGGCGTATTGTTTTGCCACTCGGTCCAAAATCCGTCCAGCGGCGTATTGCTTTGCCATTCGGTCCACCAACCTTCCAGCGGCGTATTGTTTTGCCACTCGGTCCAAAATCCGTCCAGCGGCGTATTGTTTTGCCTTTCGGTCCACCAACCTTCCAGCGGCGTATTGTTTTGCCACTCGGTCTACCAACCTTCCAGCGGCGTATTGTTTTGCCTTTCGGTCCACCAACCTTCCAGCGGCGTATTGCTTTGCCATTCGGTCCACCAACCTTCCAGCGGCGTATTGTTTTGCCACTCGGTCCACCAACCTTCCAGCGGCGTATTGTTTTGCCTTTCGGTCCACCAACCTTCCAGCGGCGTATTGCTTTGCCATTCGGTCCACCAACCTTCCAGCGGCGTATTGCTTTGCCATTCGGTCCACCAACCTTCCAGCGGCGTATTGTTTTGCCTTTCGGTCTACCAACCTTCCAGCGGCGTATTGCTTTGCCTTTCGGTCTACCAACCTTCCAGCGGCGTATTGTTTTGCCACTCGGTCCACCAACCTTCCAGCGGCGTATTGCTTTGCCATTCGGTCTACCAACCTTCCAGCGGCGTATTGTTTTGCCATTCGGTCCACCAACCTTCCAGCGGCGTAGTGCTTTGCCTTTCGGTCTACCAACCTTCCAGCGGCGTATTGTTTTGCCTTTCGGTCCACCAACCTTCCAGCGGCGTATTGCTTTGCCATTCGGTCCACCAACCTTCCAGCGGCGTATTGTTTTGCCTTTCGGTCCACCAACCTTCCAGCGGCGTATTGCTTTGCCATTCGGTCCACCAACCTTCCAGCGGCGTATTGCTTTGCCATTCGGTCCACCAACCTTCCAGCGGCGTATTGCTTTGCCTTTCGGTCTACCAACCTTCCAGCGGCGTATTGTTTTGCCACTCGGTCCAAAATCCGTCCAGCGGCGTATTGTTTTGCCTTTCGGTCCACCAACCTTCCAGCGGCGTATTGTTTTGCCACTCGGTCCACCAACCTTCCAGCGGCGTATTGTTTTGCCTTTCGGTCCACCAACCTTCCAGCGGCGTATTGCTTTGCCATTCGGTCCACCAACCTTCCAGCGGCGTAGTGCTTTGCCTTTTGGTCTACCAACCTTCCAGCGGCGTATTGTTTTGCCTTTCGGTCCACCAACCTTCCAGCGGCGTATTGTTTTGCCACTCGGTCCACCAACCTTCCAGCGGCGTATTGTTTTGCCTTTCGGTCCACCAACCTTCCAGCGGCGTATTGCTTTGCCATTCGGTCCACCAACCTTCCAGCGGCGTATTGTTTTGCCACTCGGTCCAAAATCCGTCCAGCGGCGTATTGCTTTGCCATTCGGTCCACCAACCTTCCAGCGGCGTATTGTTTTGCCACTCGGTCCAAAATCCGTCCAGCGGCGTATTGTTTTGCCACTCGGTCCAAAATCCGTCCAGCGGCGTATTGCTTTGCCATTCGGTCCACCAACCTTCCAGCGGCGTATTGTTTTGCCACTCGGTCCAAAATCCGTCCAGCGGCGTATTGTTTTGCCTTTCGGTCCACCAACCTTCCAGCGGCGTAGTGCTTTGCCTTTTGGTCTACCAACCTTCCAGCGGCGTATTGTTTTGCCTTTCGGTCCACCAACCTTCCAGCGGCGTATTGTTTTGCCTTTCGGTCCACCAACCTTCCAGCGGCGTATTGTTTTGCCACTCGGTCCACCAACCTTCCAGCGGCGTATTGTTTTGCCTTTCGGTCCACCAACCTTCCAGCGGCGTATTGTTTTGCCATTCGGTCCACCAACCTTCCAGCGGCGTATTGTTTTGCCACTCGGTCCAAAATCCGTCCAGCCGCGTATTGTTTTGCCATTCGGTCCACCAACCTTCCAGCGGCGTAGTGCTTTGCCTTTCGGTCTACCAACCTTCCAGCGGCGTATTGTTTTGCCTTTCGGTCCACCAACCTTCCAGCGGCGTATTGTTTTGCCACTCGGTCCACCAACCTTCCAGCGGCGTATTGCTTTGCCATTCGGTCCACCAACCTTCCAGCGGCGTATTGCTTTGCCATTCGGTCCACCAACCTTCCAGCGGCGTATTGTTTTGCCATTCGGTCCACCAACCTTCCAGCGGCGTATTGTTTTGCCATTCGGTCCACCAACCTTCCAGCGGCGTATTGTTTTGCCACTCGGTCCAAAATCCGTCCAGCCGCGTATTGTTTTGCCATTCGGTCCACCAACCTTCCAGCGGCGTAGTGCTTTGCCTTTCGGTCCACCAACCTTCCAGCGGCGTATTGTTTTGCCACTCGGTCCACCAACCTTCCAGCGGCGTATTGTTTTGCCTTTCGGTCCACCAACCTTCCAGCGGCGTATTGCTTTGCCATTCGGTCCACCAACCTTCCAGCGGCGTATTGTTTTGCCACTCGGTCCAAAATCCGTCTAGCGGCGTATTGTTTTGCCACTCGGTCCAAAATCCGCCCAGCGGCGTATTGGTTTGCCATTCGGTCCACCAACCTTCCAGCGGCGTATTGCTTTGCCATTCGGTCCACCAACCTTCCAGCGGCGTATTGCTTTGCCTTTCGGTCTACCAACCTTCCAGCGGCGTATTGTTTTGCCACTCGGTCCAAAATCCGTCCAGCGGCGTATTGTTTTGCCTTTCGGTCCACCAACCTTCCAGCGGCGTATTGTTTTGCCACTCGGTCCACCAACCTTCCAGCGGCGTATTGTTTTGCCTTTCGGTCCACCAACCTTCCAGCGGCGTATTGCTTTGCCATTCGGTCCACCAACCTTCCAGCGGCGTATTGCTTTGCCATTCGGTCCACCAACCTTCCAGCGGCGTATTGTTTTGCCACTCGGTCCAAAATCCGTCTAGCGGCGTATTGTTTTGCCACTCGGTCCAAAATCCGCCCAGCGGCGTATTGGTTTGCCATTCGGTCTACCAACCTTCCAGCGGCGTATTGTTTTGCCACTCGGTCCAAAATCCGTCCAGCGGCGTATTGTTTTGCCTTTCGGTCCACCAACCTTCCAGCGGCGTATTGTTTTGCCACTCGGTCCACCAACCTTCCAGCGGCGTATTGTTTTGCCTTTCGGTCCACCAACCTTCCAGCGGCGTATTGCTTTGCCATTCGGTCCACCAACCTTCCAGCGGCGTATTGCTTTGCCTTTCGGTCTACCAACCTTCCAGCGGCGTATTGTTTTGCCACTCGGTCCAAAATCCGTCCAGCGGCGTATTGCTTCGGTCGATCGTACACCAAAGTGCCAGCGGCGTATTGCTTCGGTCGATCGTACACCAAAGTGCCAGCGGCGTATTGGTTTGCCATTCGGTCCACCAACCTTCCAGCGGCGTATTGCTTTGCCATTCGGTCCACCAACCTTCCAGCGGCGTATTGCTTTGCCTTTCGGTCTACCAACCTTCCAGCGGCGTATTGTTTTGCCTTTCGGTCCACCAACCTTCCAGCGGCGTATTGCTTTGCCATTCGGTCCACCAACCTTCCAGCGGCGTATTGCTTTGCCTTTCGGTCCACCAACCTTCCAGCGGCGTATTGTTTTGCCACTCGGTCCAAAATCCGTCCAGCCGCGTATTGTTTTGCCATTCGGTCCACCAACCTTCCAGCGGCGTAGTGCTTTGCCTTTCGGTCTACCAACCTTCCAGCGGCGTATTGTTTTGCCTTTCGGTCCACCAACCTTCCAGCGGCGTATTGTTTTGCCACTCGGTCCACCAACCTTCCAGCGGCGTATTGTTTTGCCTTTCGGTCCACCAACCTTCCAGCGGCGTATTGCTTTGCCATTCGGTCCACCAACCTTCCAGCGGCGTATTGTTTTGCCACTCGGTCCAAAATCCGTCTAGCGGCGTATTGTTTTGCCACTCGGTCCAAAATCCGCCCAGCGGCGTATTGGTTTGCCATTCGGTCCACCAACCTTCCAGCGGCGTATTGCTTTGCCATTCGGTCCACCAACCTTCCAGCGGCGTATTGCTTTGCCTTTCGGTCTACCAACCTTCCAGCGGCGTATTGTTTTGCCACTCGGTCCAAAATCCGTCCAGCGGCGAATTGTTTTGCCTTTCGGTCCACCAACCTTCCAGCGGCGTATTGTTTTGCCACTCGGTCCACCAACCTTCCAGCGGCGTATTGTTTTGCCTTTCGGTCCACCAACCTTCCAGCGGCGTATTGCTTTGCCATTCGGTCCACCAACCTTCCAGCGGCGTATTGTTTTGCCTTTCGGTCCACCAACCTTCCAGCGGCGTATTGCTTTGCCATTCGGTCCACCAACCTTCCAGCGGCGTATTGCTTTGCCATTCGGTCCACCAACCTTCCAGCGGCGTATTGCTTTGCCTTTCGGTCTACCAACCTTCCAGCGGCGTATTGTTTTGCCACTCGGTCCAAAATCCGTCCAGCGGCGTATTGTTTTGCCTTTCGGTCCACCAACCTTCCAGCGGCGTATTGTTTTGCCACTCGGTCCACCAACCTTCCAGCGGCGTATTGTTTTGCCTTTCGGTCCACCAACCTTCCAGCGGCGTATTGCTTTGCCATTCGGTCCACCAACCTTCCAGCGGCGTAGTGCTTTGCCTTTTGGTCTACCAACCTTCCAGCGGCGTATTGTTTTGCCTTTCGGTCCACCAACCTTCCAGCGGCGTATTGTTTTGCCACTCGGTCCACCAACCTTCCAGCGGCGTATTGTTTTGCCTTTCGGTCCACCAACCTTCCAGCGGCGTATTGCTTTGCCATTCGGTCCACCAACCTTCCAGCGGCGTATTGTTTTGCCACTCGGTCCAAAATCCGTCCAGCGGCGTATTGCTTTGCCATTCGGTCCACCAACCTTCCAGCGGCGTATTGTTTTGCCACTCGGTCCAAAATCCGTCCAGCGGCGTATTGTTTTGCCACTCGGTCCAAAATCCGTCCAGCGGCGTATTGCTTTGCCATTCGGTCCACCAACCTTCCAGCGGCTTATTGTTTTGCCACTCGGTCCAAAATCCGTCCAGCGGCGTATTGTTTTGCCTTTCGGTCCACCAACCTTCCAGCGGCGTATTGTTTTGCCACTCGGTCTACCAACCTTCCAGCGGCGTATTGTTTTGCCTTTCGGTCCACCAACCTTCCAGCGGCGTATTGTTTTGCCACTCGGTCTACCAACCTTCCAGCGGCGTATTGTTTTGCCTTTCGGTCCACCAACCTTCCAGCGGCGTAGTGCTTTGCCTTTCGGTCTACCAACCTTCCAGCGGCGTATTGTTTTGCCTTTCGGTCCACCAACCTTCCAGCGGCGTATTGTTTTGCCACTCGGTCCACCAACCTTCCAGCGGCGTATTGCTTTGCCATTCGGTCCACCAACCTTCCAGCGGCGTATTGTTTTGCCACTCGGTCCACCAACCTTCCAGCGGCGTATTGTTTTGCCTTTCGGTCCACCAACCTTCCAGCGGCGTATTGCTTTGCCATTCGGTCCACCAACCTTCCAGCGGCGTATTGTTTTGCCATTCGGTCCACCAACCTTCCAGCGGCGTATTGTTTTGCCATTCGGTCCACCAACCTTCCAGCGGCGTATTGTTTTGCCACTCGGTCCAAAATCCGTCCAGCCGCGTATTGTTTTGCCATTCGGTCCACCAACCTTCCAGCGGCGTAGTGCTTTGCCTTTCGGTCTACCAACCTTCCAGCGGCGTATTGTTTTGCCTTTCGGTCCACCAACCTTCCAGCGGCGTATTGTTTTGCCACTCGGTCCACCAACCTTCCAGCGGCGTATTGCTTTGCCATTCGGTCCACCAACCTTCCAGCGGCGTATTGCTTTGCCATTCGGTCCACCAACCTTCCAGCGGCGTATTGTTTTGCCATTCGGTCCACCAACCTTCCAGCGGCGTATTGTTTTGCCACTCGGTCCAAAATCCGTCCAGCCGCGTATTGTTTTGCCATTCGGTCCACCAACCTTCCAGCGGCGTAGTGCTTTGCCTTTCGGTCTACCAACCTTCCAGCGGCGTATTGTTTTGCCTTTCGGTCCACCAACCTTCCAGCGGCGTATTGTTTTGCCACTCGGTCCACCAACCTTCCAGCGGCGTATTGTTTTGCCTTTCGGTCCACCAACCTTCCAGCGGCGTATTGCTTTGCCATTCGGTCCACCAACCTTCCAGCGGCGTATTGTTTTGCCTTTCGGTCCACCAACCTTCCAGCGGCGTATTGCTTTGCCATTCGGTCCACCAACCTTCCAGCGGCGTATTGCTTTGCCATTCGGTCCACCAACCTTCCAGCGGCGTATTGCTTTGCCTTTCGGTCCACCAACCTTCCAGCGGCGTATTGCTTTGCCATTCGGTCCACCAACCTTCCAGCGGCGTATTGTTTTGCCACTCGGTCCAAAATCCGTCCAGCGGCGTATTGTTTTGCCTTTCGGTCCACCAACCTTCCAGCGGCGTATTGTTTTGCCACTCGGTCCACCAACCTTCCAGCGGCGTATTGTTTTGCCTTTCGGTCCACCAACCTTCCAGCGGCGTATTGCTTTGCCATTCGGTCCACCAACCTTCCAGCGGCGTAGTGCTTTGCCTTTTGGTCTACCAACCTTCCAGCGGCGTATTGTTTTGCCTTTCGGTCCACCAACCTTCCAGCGGCGTATTGTTTTGCCACTCGGTCCACCAACCTTCCAGCGGCGTATTGTTTTGCCTTTCGGTCCACCAACCTTCCAGCGGCGTATTGCTTTGCCATTCGGTCCACCAACCTTCCAGCGGCGTATTGTTTTGCCACTCGGTCCAAAATCCGTCCAGCGGCGTATTGCTTTGCCATTCGGTCCACCAACCTTCCAGCGGCGTATTGTTTTGCCACTCGGTCCAAAATCCGTCCAGCGGCGTATTGTTTTGCCACTCGGTCCAAAATCCGTCCAGCGGCGTATTGCTTTGCCATTCGGTCCACCAACCTTCCAGCGGCGTATTGTTTTGCCACTCGGTCCAAAATCCGTCCAGCGGCGTATTGTTTTGCCTTTCGGTCCACCAACCTTCCAGCGGCGTAGTGCTTTGCCTTTTGGTCTACCAACCTTCCAGCGGCGTATTGTTTTGCCTTTCGGTCCACCAACCTTCCAGCGGCGTATTGTTTTGCCTTTCGGTCCACCAACCTTCCAGCGGCGTATTGTTTTGCCACTCGGTCCACCAACCTTCCAGCGGCGTATTGTTTTGCCATTCGGTCCACCAACGTTCCAGCGGCGTATTGTTTTGCCACTCGGTCCAAAATCCGTCCAGCCGCGTATTGTTTTGCCATTCGGTCCACCAACCTTCCAGCGGCGTAGTGCTTTGCCTTTCGGTCTACCAACCTTCCAGCGGCGTAGTGCTTTGCCTTTTGGTCTACCAACCTTCCAGCGGCGTATTGTTTTGCCTTTCGGTCCACCAACCTTCCAGCGGCGTATTGTTTTGCCTTTCGGTCCACCAACCTTCCAGCGGCGTATTGTTTTGCCACTCGGTCCACCAACCTTCCAGCGGCGTATTGTTTTGCCTTTCGGTCCACCAACCTTCCAGCGGCGTATTGTTTTGCCATTCGGTCCACCAACGTTCCAGCGGCGTATTGTTTTGCCACTCGGTCCAAAATCCGTCCAGCCGCGTATTGTTTTGCCATTCGGTCCACCAACCTTCCAGCGGCGTAGTGCTTTGCCTTTCGGTCTACCAACCTTCCAGCGGCGTATTGTTTTGCCTTTCGGTCCACCAACCTTCCAGCGGCGTATTGTTTTGCCACTCGGTCCAACAACCTTCCAGCGGCGTATTGCTTTGCCATTCGGTCCACCAACCTTCCAGCGGCGTATTGCTTTGCCATTCGGTCCACCAACCTTCCAGCGGCGTATTGTTTTGCCATTCGGTCCACCAACCTTCCAGCGGCGTATTGTTTTGCCATTCGGTCCACCAACCTTCCAGCGGCGTATTGTTTTGCCACTCGGTCCAAAATCCGTCCAGCCGCGTATTGTTTTGCCATTCGGTCCACCAACCTTCCAGCGGCGTAGTGCTTTGCCTTTCGGTCTACCAACCTTCCAGCGGCGTATTGTTTTGCCACTCGGTCCACCAACCTTCCAGCGGCGTATTGTTTTGCCTTTCGGTCCACCAACCTTCCAGCGGCGTATTGCTTTGCCATTCGGTCCACCAACCTTCCAGCGGCGTATTGTTTTGCCACTCGGTCCAAAATCCGTCTAGCGGCGTATTGTTTTGCCACTCGGTCCAAAATCCGCCCAGCGGCGTATTGGTTTGCCATTCGGTCCACCAACCTTCCAGCGGCGTATTGCTTTGCCATTCGGTCCACCAACCTTCCAGCGGCGTATTGCTTTGCCTTTCGGTCTACCAACCTTCCAGCGGCGTATTGTTTTGCCACTCGGTCCAAAATCCGTCCAGCGGCGTATTGTTTTGCCTTTCGGTCCACCAACCTTCCAGCGGCGTATTGTTTTGCCACTCGGTCCACCAACCTTCCAGCGGCGTATTGTTTTGCCTTTCGGTCCACCAACCTTCCAGCGGCGTATTGCTTTGCCATTCGGTCCACCAACCTTCCAGCGGCGTATTGCTTTGCCTTTCGGTCTACCAACCTTCCAGCGGCGTATTGTTTTGCCACTCGGTCCAAAATCCGTCCAGCGGCGTATTGCTTCGGTCGATCGTACACCAAAGTGCCAGCGGCGTATTGCTTCGGTCGATCGTACACCAAAGTGCCAGCGGCGTATTGGTTTGCCATTCGGTCCACCAACCTTCCAGCGGCGTATTGCTTTGCCATTCGGTCCACCAACCTTCCAGCGGCGTATTGCTTTGCCTTTCGGTCTACCAACCTTCCAGCGGCGTATTGTTTTGCCTTTCGGTCCACCAACCTTCCAGCGGCGTATTGCTTTGCCATTCGGTCCACCAACCTTCCAGCGGCGTATTGCTTTGCCTTTCGGTCCACCAACCTTCCAGCGGCGTATTGTTTTGCCACTCGGTCCAAAATCCGTCCAGCGGCGTATTGTTTTGCCTTTCGGTCCACCAACCTTCCAGCGGCGTATTGCTTTGCCTTTCGGTCTACCAACCTTCCAGCGGCGTATTGTTTTGCCACTCGGTCCAAAATCCGTCCAGCGGCGTATTGTTTTGCCTTTCGGTCCACCAACCTTCCAGCGGCGTATTGTTTTGCCACTCGGTCCACCAACCTTCCAGCGGCGTATTGTTTTGCCTTTCGGTCCACCAACCTTCCAGCGGCGTATTGCTTTGCCATTCGGTCCACCAACCTTCCAGCGGCGTATTGCTTTGCCATTCGGTCCACCAACCTTCCAGCGGCGTATTGTTTTGCCATTCGGTCCACCAACCTTCCAGCGGCGTATTGTTTTGCCACTCGGTCCAAAATCCGTCCAGCCGCGTAATGTTTTGCCATTCGGTCCACCAACCTTCCAGCGGCGTAGTGCTTTGCCTTTCGGTCTACCAACCTTCCAGCGGCGTATTGTTTTGCCTTTCGGTCCACCAACCTTCCAGCGGCGTATTGTTTTGCCACTCGGTCCACCAACCTTCCAGCGGCGTATTGTTTTGCCTTTCGGTCCACCAACCTTCCAGCGGCGTATTGCTTTGCCATTCGGTCCACCAACCTTCCAGCGGCGTAATGTTTTGCCACTCGGTCCAAAATCCGTCTAGCGGCGTATTGTTTTGCCACTCGGTCCAAAATCCGCCCAGCGGCGTATTGGTTTGCCATTCGGTCCACCAACCTTCCAGCGGCGTATTGCTTTGCCATTCGGTCCACCAACCTTCCAGCGGCGTATTGCTTTGCCTTTCGGTCTACCAACCTTCCAGCGGCGTATTGTTTTGCCACTCGGTCCAAAATCCGTCCAGCGGCGTATTGTTTTGCCTTTCGGTCCACCAACCTTCCAGCGGCGTATTGTTTTGCCACTCGGTCCACCAACCTTCCAGCGGCGTATTGTTTTGCCTTTCGGTCCACCAACCTTCCAGCGGCGTATTGCTTTGCCATTCGGTCCACCAACCTTCCAGCGGCGTATTGTTTTGCCTTTCGGTCCACCAACCTTCCAGCGGCGTATTGCTTTGCCATTCGGTCCACCAACCTTCCAGCGGCGTATTGCTTTGCCATTCGGTCCACCAACCTTCCAGCGGCGTATTGCTTTGCCTTTCGGTCTACCAACCTTCCAGCGGCGTATTGTTTTGCCACTCGGTCCAAAATCCGTCCAGCGGCGTATTGTTTTGCCTTTCGGTCCACCAACCTTCCAGCGGCGTATTGTTTTGCCACTCGGTCCACCAACCTTCCAGCGGCGTATTGTTTTGCCTTTCGGTCCACCAACCTTCCAGCGGCGTATTGCTTTGCCATTCGGTCCACCAACCTTCCAGCGGCGTAGTGCTTTGCCTTTTGGTCTACCAACCTTCCAGCGGCGTATTGTTTTGCCTTTCGGTCCACCAACCTTCCAGCGGCGTATTGTTTTGCCACTCGGTCCACCAACCTTCCAGCGGCGTATTGTTTTGCCTTTCGGTCCACCAACCTTCCAGCGGCGTATTGCTTTGCCATTCGGTCCACCAACCTTCCAGCGGCGTATTGTTTTGCCACTCGGTCCAAAATCCGTCCAGCGGCGTATTGCTTTGCCATTCGGTCCACCAACCTTCCAGCGGCGTATTGTTTTGCCACTCGGTCCAAAATCCGTCCAGCGGCGTATTGTTTTGCCACTCGGTCCAAAATCCGTCCAGCGGCGTATTGCTTTGCCATTCGGTCCACCAACCTTCCAGCGGCGTATTGTTTTGCCACTCGGTCCAAAATCCGTCCAGCGGCGTATTGTTTTGCCTTTCGGTCCACCAACCTTCCAGCGGCGTATTGTTTTGCCACTCGGTCTACCAACCTTCCAGCGGCGTATTGTTTTGCCTTTCGGTCCACCAACCTTCCAGCGGCGTATTGTTTTGCCACTCGGTCTACCAACCTTCCAGCGGCGTATTGTTTTGCCTTTCGGTCCACCAACCTTCCAGCGGCGTAGTGCTTTGCCTTTCGGTCTACCAACCTTCCAGCGGCGTATTGTTTTGCCTTTCGGTCCACCAACCTTCCAGCGGCGTATTGTTTTGCCACTCGGTCCACCAACCTTCCAGCGGCGTATTGCTTTGCCATTCGGTCCACCAACCTTCCAGCGGCGTATTGTTTTGCCACTCGGTCCACCAACCTTCCAGCGGCGTATTGTTTTGCCTTTCGGTCCACCAACCTTCCAGCGGCGTATTGCTTTGCCATTCGGTCCACCAACCTTCCAGCGGCGTATTGCTTTGCCATTCGGTCCACCAACCTTCCAGCGGCGTATTGTTTTGCCATTCGGTCCACCAACCTTCCAGCGGCGTATTGTTTTGCCACTCGGTCCAAAATCCGTCCAGCCGCGTATTGTTTTGCCATTCGGTCCACCAACCTTCCAGCGGCGTAGTGCTTTGCCTTTCGGTCTACCAACCTTCCAGCGGCGTATTGTTTTGCCTTTCGGTCCACCAACCTTCCAGCGGCGTATTGTTTTGCCACTCGGTCCACCAACCTTCCAGCGGCGTATTGCTTTGCCATTCGGTCCACCAACCTTCCAGCGGCGTATTGCTTTGCCATTCGGTCCACCAACCTTCCAGCGGCGTATTGTTTTGCCATTCGGTCCACCAACCTTCCAGCGGCGTATTGTTTTGCCACTCGGTCCAAAATCCGTCCAGCCGCGTATTGTTTTGCCATTCGGTCCACCAACCTTCCAGCGGCGTAGTGCTTTGCCTTTCGGTCTACCAACCTTCCAGCGGCGTATTGTTTTGCCTTTCGGTCCACCAACCTTCCAGCGGCGTATTGTTTTGCCACTCGGTCCACCAACCTTCCAGCGGCGTATTGTTTTGCCTTTCGGTCCACCAACCTTCCAGCGGCGTATTGCTTTGCCATTCGGTCCACCAACCTTCCAGCGGCGTATTGTTTTGCCTTTCGGTCCACCAACCTTCCAGCGGCGTATTGCTTTGCCATTCGGTCCACCAACCTTCCAGCGGCGTATTGCTTTGCCATTCGGTCCACCAACCTTCCAGCGGCGTATTGCTTTGCCTTTCGGTCTACCAACCTTCCAGCGGCGTATTGTTTTGCCACTCGGTCCAAAATCCGTCCAGCGGCGTATTGTTTTGCCTTTCGGTCCACCAACCTTCCAGCGGCGTATTGTTTTGCCACTCGGTCCACCAACCTTCCAGCGGCGTATTGTTTTGCCTTTCGGTCCACCAACCTTCCAGCGGCGTATTGCTTTGCCATTCGGTCCACCAACCTTCCAGCGGCGTAGTGCTTTGCCTTTTGGTCTACCAACCTTCCAGCGGCGTATTGTTTTGCCTTTCGGTCCACCAACCTTCCAGCGGCGTATTGTTTTGCCACTCGGTCCACCAACCTTCCAGCGGCGTATTGTTTTGCCTTTCGGTCCACCAACCTTCCAGCGGCGTATTGCTTTGCCATTCGGTCCACCAACCTTCCAGCGGCGTATTGTTTTGCCACTCGGTCCAAAATCCGTCCAGCGGCGTATTGCTTTGCCATTCGGTCCACCAACCTTCCAGCGGCGTATTGTTTTGCCACTCGGTCCAAAATCCGTCCAGCGGCGTATTGTTTTGCCACTCGGTCCAAAATCCGTCCAGCGGCGTATTGCTTTGCCATTCGGTCCACCAACCTTCCAGCGGCGTATTGTTTTGCCACTCGGTCCAAAATCCGTCCAGCGGCGTATTGTTTTGCCTTTCGGTCCACCAACCTTCCAGCGGCGTAGTGCTTTGCCTTTTGGTCTACCAACCTTCCAGCGGCGTATTGTTTTGCCTTTCGGTCCACCAACCTTCCAGCGGCGTATTGTTTTGCCTTTCGGTCCACCAACCTTCCAGCGGCGTATTGTTTTGCCACTCGGTCCACCAACCTTCCAGCGGCGTATTGTTTTGCCTTTCGGTCCACCAACCTTCCAGCGGCGTATTGTTTTGCCATTCGGTCCACCAACCTTCCAGCGGCGTATTGTTTTGCCACTCGGTCCAAAATCCGTCCAGCCGCGTATTGTTTTGCCATTCGGTCCACCAACCTTCCAGCGGCGTAGTGCTTTGCCTTTCGGTCTACCAACCTTCCAGCGGCGTATTGTTTTGCCTTTCGGTCCACCAACCTTCCAGCGGCGTATTGTTTTGCCACTCGGTCCACCAACCTTCCAGCGGCGTATTGCTTTGCCATTCGGTCCACCAACCTTCCAGCGGCGTATTGCTTTGCCATTCGGTCCACCAACCTTCCAGCGGCGTATTGTTTTGCCATTCGGTCCACCAACCTTCCAGCGGCGTATTGTTTTGCCATTCGGTCCACCAACCTTCCAGCGGCGTATTGTTTTGCCACTCGGTCCAAAATCCGTCCAGCCGCGTATTGTTTTGCCATTCGGTCCACCAACCTTCCAGCGGCGTAGTGCTTTGCCTTTCGGTCTACCAACCTTCCAGCGGCGTATTGTTTTGCCACTCGGTCCACCAACCTTCCAGCGGCGTATTGTTTTGCCTTTCGGTCCACCAACCTTCCAGCGGCGTATTGCTTTGCCATTCGGTCCACCAACCTTCCAGCGGCGTATTGTTTTGCCACTCGGTCCAAAATCCGTCTAGCGGCGTATTGTTTTGCCACTCGGTCCAAAATCCGCCCAGCGGCGTATTGGTTTGCCATTCGGTCCACCAACCTTCCAGCGGCGTATTGCTTTGCCATTCGGTCCACCAACCTTCCAGCGGCGTATTGCTTTGCCTTTCGGTCTACCAACCTCCAGCGGCGTATTGTTTTGCCACTCGGTCCAAAATCCGTCCAGCGGCGTATTGTTTTGCCTTTCGGTCCACCAACCTTCCAGCGGCGTATTGTTTTGCCACTCGGTCCACCAACCTTCCAGCGGCGTATTGTTTTGCCTTTCGGTCCACCAACCTTCCAGCGGCGTATTGCTTTGCCATTCGGTCCACCAACCTTCCAGCGGCGTATTGCTTTGCCTTTCGGTCTACCAACCTTCCAGCGGCGTATTGTTTTGCCACTCGGTCCAAAATCCGTCCAGCGGCGTATTGCTTCGGTCGATCGTACACCAAAGTGCCAGCGGCGTATTGCTTCGGTCGATCGTACACCAAAGTGCCAGCGGCGTATTGGTTTGCCATTCGGTCCACCAACCTTCCAGCGGCGTATTGCTTTGCCATTCGGTCCACCAACCTTCCAGCGGCGTATTGCTTTGCCTTTCGGTCTACCAACCTTCCAGCGGCGTATTGTTTTGCCTTTCGGTCCACCAACCTTCCAGCGGCGTATTGCTTTGCCATTCGGTCCACCAACCTTCCAGCGGCGTATTGCTTTGCCTTTCGGTCCACCAACCTTCCAGCGGCGTATTGTTTTGCCACTCGGTCCAAAATCCGTCCAGCGGCGTATTGTTTTGCCTTTCGGTCCACCAACCTTCCAGCGGCGTATTGCTTTGCCTTTCGGTCTACCAACCTTCCAGCGGCGTATTGTTTTGCCACTCGGTCCAAAATCCGTCCAGCGGCGTATTGTTTTGCCTTTCGGTCCACCAACCTTCCAGCGGCGTATTGTTTTGCCACTCGGTCCACCAACCTTCCAGCGGCGTATTGTTTTGCCTTTCGGTCCACCAACCTTCCAGCGGCGTATTGCTTTGCCATTCGGTCCACCAACCTTCCAGCGGCGTATTGCTTTGCCATTCGGTCCACCAACCTTCCAGCGGCGTATTGTTTTGCCATTCGGTCCACCAACCTTCCAGCGGCGTATTGTTTTGCCACTCGGTCCAAAATCCGTCCAGCCGCGTATTGTTTTGCCATTCGGTCCACCAACCTTCCAGCGGCGTAGTGCTTTGCCTTTCGGTCTACCAACCTTCCAACGGCGTATTGTTTTGCCTTTCGGTCCACCAACCTTCCAGCGGCGTATTGTTTTGCCACTCGGTCCACCAACCTTCCAGCGGCGTATTGTTTTGCCTTTCGGTCCACCAACCTTCCAGCGGCGTATTGCTTTGCCATTCGGTCCACCAACCTTCCAGCGGCGTATTGTTTTGCCACTCGGTCCAAAATCCGTCTAGCGGCGTATTGTTTTGCCACTCGGTCCAAAATCCGCCCAGCGGCGTATTGGTTTGCCATTCGGTCCACCAACCTTCCAGCGGCGTATTGCTTTGCCATTCGGTCCACCAACCTTCCAGCGGCGTATTGCTTTGCCTGTCGGTCTACCAACCTTCCAGCGGCGTATTGTTTTGCCACTCGGTCCAAAATCCGTCCAGCGGCGTATTGTTTTGCCTTTCGGTCCACCAACCTTCCAGCGGCGTATTGTTTTGCCACTCGGTCCACCAACCTTCCAGCGGCGTATTGTTTTGCCTTTCGGGCCACCAACCTTCCAGCGGCGTATTGCTTTGCCATTCGGTCCACCAACCTTCCAGCGGCGTATTGTTTTGCCTTTCGGTCCACCAACCTTCCAGCGGCGTATTGCTTTGCCATTCGGTCCACCAACCTTCCAGCGGCGTATTGCTTTGCCATTCGGTCCACCAACCTTCCAGCGGCGTATTGCTTTGCCTTTCGGTCTACCAACCTTCCAGCGGCGTATTGTTTTGCCACTCGGTCCAAAATCCGTCCAGCGGCGTATTGTTTTGCCTTTCGGTCCACCAACCTTCCAGCGGCGTATTGTTTTGCCACTCGGTCCACCAACCTTCCAGCGGCGTATTGTTTTGCCTTTCGGTCCACCAACCTTCCAGCGGCGTATTGCTTTGCCATTCGGTCCACCAACCTTCCAGCGGCGTAGTGCTTTGCCTTTTGGTCTACCAACCTTCCAGCGGCGTATTGTTTTGCCTTTCGGTCCACCAACCTTCCAGCGGCGTATTGTTTTGCCACTCGGTCCACCAACCTTCCAGCGGCGTATTGTTTTGCCTTTCGGTCCACCAACCTTCCAGCGGCGTATTGCTTTGCCATTCGGTCCACCAACCTTCCAGCGGCGTATTGCTTTGCCATTCGGTCCACCAACCTTCCAGCGGCGTATTGTTTTGCCATTCGGTCCACCAACCTTCCAGCGGCGTATTGTTTTGCCACTCGGTCCAAAATCCGTCCAGCCGCGTATTGTTTTGCCATTCGGTCCACCAACCTTCCAGCGGCGTAGTGCTTTGCCTTTCGGTCTACCAACCTTCCAGCGGCGTATTGTTTTGCCTTTCGGTCCACCAACCTTCCAGCGGCGTATTGTTTTGCCACTCGGTCCACCAACCTTCCAGCGGCGTATTGTTTTGCCTTTCGGTCCACCAACCTTCCAGCGGCGTATTGCTTTGCCATTCGGTCCACCAACCTTCCAGCGGCGTATTGTTTTGCCACTCGGTCCAAAATCCGTCTAGCGGCGTATTGTTTTGCCACTCGGTCCAAAATCCGCCCAGCGGCGTATTGGTTTGCCATTCGGTCCACCAACCTTCCAGCGGCGTATTGCTTTGCCATTCGGTCCACCAACCTTCCAGCGGCGTATTGCTTTGCCTTTCGGTCTACCAACCTTCCAGCGGCGTATTGTTTTGCCACTCGGTCCAAAATCCGTCCAGCGGCGTATTGTTTTGCCTTTCGGTCCACCAACCTTCCAGCGGCGTATTGTTTTGCCACTCGGTCCACCAACCTTCCAGCGGCGTATTGTTTTGCCTTTCGGTCCACCAACCTTCCAGCGGCGTATTGCTTTGCCATTCGGTCCACCAACCTTCCAGCGGCGTATTGTTTTGCCTTTCGGTCCACCAACCTTCCAGCGGCGTATTGCTTTGCCATTCGGTCCACCAACCTTCCAGCGGCGTATTGCTTTGCCATTCGGTCCACCAACCTTCCAGCGGCGTATTGCTTTGCCTTTCGGTCTACCAACCTTCCAGCGGCGTATTGTTTTGCCACTCGGTCCAAAATCCGTCCAGCGGCGTATTGTTTTGCCTTTCGGTCCACCAACCTTCCAGCGGCGTATTGTTTTGCCACTCGGTCCACCAACCTTCCAGCGGCGTATTGTTTTGCCTTTCGGTCCACCAACCTTCCAGCGGCGTATTGCTTTGCCATTCGGTCCACCAACCTTCCAGCGGCGTAGTGCTTTGCCTTTTGGTCTACCAACCTTCCAGCGGCGTATTGTTTTGCCTTTCGGTCCACCAACCTTCCAGCGGCGTATTGTTTTGCCACTCGGTCCACCAACCTTCCAGCGGCGTATTGTTTTGCCTTTCGGTCCACCAACCTTCCAGCGGCGTATTGCTTTGCCATTCGGTCCACCAACCTTCCAGCGGCGTATTGTTTTGCCACTCGGTCCAAAATCCGTCCAGCGGCGTATTGCTTTGCCATTCGGTCCACCAACCTTCCAGCGGCGTATTGTTTTGCCACTCGGTCCAAAATCCGTCCAGCGGCGTATTGTTTTGCCACTCGGTCCAAAATCCGTCCAGCGGCGTATTGCTTTGCCATTCGGTCCACCAACCTTCCAGCGGCGTATTGTTTTGCCACTCGGTCCAAAATCCGTCCAGCGGCGTATTGTTTTGCCTTTCGGTCCACCAACCTTCCAGCGGCGTATTGTTTTGCCACTCGGTCTACCAACCTTCCAGCGGCGTATTGTTTTGCCTTTCGGTCCACCAACCTTCCAGCGGCGTATTGTTTTGCCACTCGGTCTACCAACCTTCCAGCGCCGTATTGTTTTGCCTTTCGGTCCACCAACCTTCCAGCGGCGTAGTGCTTTGCCTTTCGGTCTACCAACCTTCCAGCGGCGTATTGTTTTGCCTTTCGGTCCACCAACCTTCCAGCGGCGTATTGTTTTGCCACTCGGTCCACCAACCTTCCAGCGGCGTATTGCTTTGCCATTCGGTCCACCAACCTTCCAGCGGCGTATTGTTTTGCCACTCGGTCCACCAACCTTCCAGCGGCGTATTGTTTTGCCTTTCGGTCCACCAACCTTCCAGCGGCGTATTGCTTTGCCATTCGGTCCACCAACCTTCCAGCGGCGTATTGCTTTGCCATTCGGTCCACCAACCTTCCAGCGGCGTATTGTTTTGCCATTCGGTCCACCAACCTTCCAGCGGCGTATTGTTTTGCCACTCGGTCCAAAATCCGTCCAGCCGCGTATTGTTTTGCCATTCGGTCCACCAACCTTCCAGCGGCGTAGTGCTTTGCCTTTCGGTCTACCAACCTTCCAGCGGCGTATTGTTTTGCCTTTCGGTCCACCAACCTTCCAGCGGCGTATTGTTTTGCCACTCGGTCCACCAACCTTCCAGCGGCGTATTGCTTTGCCATTCGGTCCACCAACCTTCCAGCGGCGTATTGCTTTGCCATTCGGTCCACCAACCTTCCAGCGGCGTATTGTTTTGCCATTCGGTCCACCAACCTTCCAGCGGCGTATTGTTTTGCCACTCGGTCCAAAATCCGTCCAGCCGCGTATTGTTTTGCCATTCGGTCCACCAACCTTCCAGCGGCGTAGTGCTTTGCCTTTCGGTCTACCAACCTTCCAGCGGCGTATTGTTTTGCCTTTCGGTCCACCAACCTTCCAGCGGCGTATTGTTTTGCCACTCGGTCCACCAACCTTCCAGCGGCGTATTGTTTTGCCTTTCGGTCCACCAACCTTCCAGCGGCGTATTGCTTTGCCATTCGGTCCACCAACCTTCCAGCGGCGTATTGTTTTGCCTTTCGGTCCACCAACCTTCCAGCGGCGTATTGCTTTGCCATTCGGTCCACCAACCTTCCAGCGGCGTATTGCTTTGCCATTCGGTCCACCAACCTTCCAGCGGCGTATTGCTTTGCCTTTCGGTCTACCAACCTTCCAGCGGCGTATTGTTTTGCCACTCGGTCCAAAATCCGTCCAGCGGCGTATTGTTTTGCCTTTCGGTCCACCAACCTTCCAGCGGCGTATTGTTTTGCCACTCGGTCCACCAACCTTCCAGCGGCGTATTGTTTTGCCTTTCGGTCCACCAACCTTCCAGCGGCGTATTGCTTTGCCATTCGGTCCACCAACCTTCCAGCGGCGTAGTGCTTTGCCTTTTGGTCTACCAACCTTCCAGCGGCGTATTGTTTTGCCTTTCGGTCCACCAACCTTCCAGCGGCGTATTGTTTTGCCACTCGGTCCACCAACCTTCCAGCGGCGTATTGTTTTGCCTTTCGGTCCACCAACCTTCCAGCGGCGTATTGCTTTGCCATTCGGTCCACCAACCTTCCAGCGGCGTATTGTTTTGCCACTCGGTCCAAAATCCGTCCAGCGGCGTATTGCTTTGCCATTCGGTCCACCAACCTTCCAGCGGCGTATTGTTTTGCCACTCGGTCCAAAATCCGTCCAGCGGCGTATTGTTTTGCCACTCGGTCCAAAATCCGTCCAGCGGCGTATTGCTTTGCCATTCGGTCCACCAACCTTCCAGCGGCGTATTGTTTTGCCACTCGGTCCAAAATCCGTCCAGCGGCGTATTGTTTTGCCTTTCGGTCCACCAACCTTCTAGCGGCGTAGTGCTTTGCCTTTTGGTCTACCAACCTTCCAGCGGCGTATTGTTTTGCCTTTCGGTCCACCAACCTTCCAGCGGCGTATTGTTTTGCCACTCGGTCCACCAACCTTCCAGCGGCGTATTGTTTTGCCACTCGGTCCAAAATCCGTCCAGCGGCGTATTGCTTTGCCATTCGGTCCACCAACCTTCCAGCGGCGTATTGTTTTGCCACTCGGTCCAAAATCCGTCCAGCGGCGTATTGTTTTGCCACTCGGTCCAAAATCCGTCCAGCGGCGTATTGCTTTGCCATTCGGTCCACCAACCTTCCAGCGGCGTATTGTTTTGCCATTCGGTCCACCAACCTTCCAGCGGCGTATTGTTTTGCCACTCGGTCCAAAATCCGTCCAGCCGCGTATTGTTTTGCCATTCGGTCCACCAACCTTCCAGCGGCGTACTGCTTTGCCTTTCGGTCTACCAACCTTCCAGCGGCGTATTGTTTTGCCTTTCGGTCCACCAACCTTCCAGCGGCGTATTGTTTTGCCACTCGGTCCACCAACCTTCCAGCGGCGTATTGTTTTGCCTTTCGGTCCACCAACCTTCCAGCGGCGTATTGCTTTGCCATTCGGTCCACCAACCTTCCAGCGGCGTATTGTTTTGCCTTTCGGTCCACCAACCTTCCAGCGGCGTATTGCTTTGCCATTCGGTCCACCAACCTTCCAGCGGCGTATTGCTTTGCCATTCGGTCCACCAACCTTCCAGCGGCGTATTGCTTTGCCTTTCGGTCTACCAACCTTCCAGCGGCGTATTGTTTTGCCACTCGGTCCAAAATCCGTCCAGCGGCGTATTGTTTTGCCTTTCGGTCCACCAACCTTCCAGCGGCGTATTGTTTTGCCACTCGGTCCACCAACCTTCCAGCGGCGTATTGTTTTGCCTTTCGGTCCACCAACCTTCCAGCGGCGTATTGCTTTGCCATTCGGTCCACCAACCTTCCAGCGGCGTAGTGCTTTGCCTTTTGGTCTACCAACCTTCCAGCGGCGTATTGTTTTGCCTTTCGGTCCACCAACCTTCCAGCGGCGTATTGTTTTGCCACTCGGTCCACCAACCTTCCAGCGGCGTATTGTTTTGCCTTTCGGTCCACCAACCTTCCAGCGGCGTATTGCTTTGCCATTCGGTCCACCAACCTTCCAGCGGCGTATTGTTTTGCCACTCGGTCCAAAATCCGTCCAGCGGCGTATTGCTTTGCCATTCGGTCCACCAACCTTCCAGCGGCGTATTGTTTTGCCACTCGGTCCAAAATCCGTCCAGCGGCGTATTGTTTTGCCACTCGGTCCAAAATCCGTCCAGCGGCGTATTGCTTTGCCATTCGGTCCACCAACCTTCCAGCGGCGTATTGTTTTGCCACTCGGTCCAAAATCCGTCCAGCGGCGTATTGTTTTGCCTTTCGGTCCACCAACCTTCCAGCGGCGTAGTGCTTTGCCATTCGGTCCACCAACCTTCCAGCGGCGTATTGTTTTGCCATTCGGTCCACCAACCTTCCAGCGGCGTATTGTTTTGCCATTCGGTCCACCAACCTTCCAGCGGCGTATTGTTTTGCCACTCGGTCAAAATCCGTCCAGCCGCGTATTGTTTTGCCATTCGGTCCACCAACCTTCCAGCGGCGTAGTGCTTTGCCTTTCGGTCTACCAACCTTCCAGCGGCGTATTGTTTTGCCACTCGGTCCACCAACCTTCCAGCGGCGTATTGTTTTGCCTTTCGGTCCACCAACCTTCCAGCGGCGTATTGCTTTGCCATTCGGTCCACCAACCTTCCAGCGGCGTATTGATTTGCCACTCGGTCCAAAATCCGTCTAGCGGCGTATTGTTTTGCCACTCGGTCCAAAATCCGCCCAGCGGCGTATTGGTTTGCCATTCGGTCCACCAACCTTCCAGCGGCGTATTGCTTTGCCATTCGGTCCACCAACCTTCCAGCGGCGTATTGCTTTGCCTTTCGGTCTACCAACCTTCCAGCGGCGTATTGTTTTGCCACTCGGTCCAAAATCCGTCCAGCGGCGTATTGTTTTGCCTTTCGGTCCACCAACCTTCCAGCGGCGTATTGTTTTGCCACTCGGTCCACCAACCTTCCAGCGGCGTATTGTTTTGCCTTTCGGTCCACCAACCTTCCAGCGGCGTATTGCTTTGCCATTCGGTCCACCAACCTTCCAGCGGCGTATTGCTTTGCCTTTCGGTCTACCAACCTTCCAGCGGCGTATTGTTTTGCCACTCGGTCCACCAACCTTCCAGCGGCGTATTGTTTTGCCTTTCGGTCCACCAACCTTCCAGCGGCGTATTGCTTTGCCATTCGGTCCACCAACCTTCCAGCGGCGTAGTGCTTTGCCTTTTGGTCTACCAACCTTCCAGCGGCGTATTGTTTTGCCACTCGGTCCACCAACCTTCCAGCGGCGTATTGTTTTGCCTTTCGGTCCACCAACCTTCCAGCGGCGTATTGCTTTGCCATTCGGTCCACCAACCTTCCAGCGGCGTAGTGCTTTGCCTTTCGGTCTACCAACCTTCCAGCGGCGTATTGTTTTGCCACTCGGTCCAAAATCCGTCCAGCGGCGTATTGTTTTGCCTTTCGGTCCACCAACCTTCCAGCGGCGTATTGTTTTGCCACTCGGTCCACCAACCTTCCAGCGGCGTATTGTTTTGCCTTTCGGTCCACCAACCTTCCAGCGGCGTATTGCTTTGCCATTCGGTCCACCAACCTTCCAGCGGCGTAGTGCTTTGCCTTTTGGTCTACCAACCTTCCAGCGGCGTATTGTTTTGCCTTTCGGTCCACCAACCTTCCAGCGGCGTATTGTTTTGCCACTCGGTCCACCAACCTTCCAGCGGCGTATTGTTTTGCCTTTCGGTCCACCAACCTTCCAGCGGCGTATTGCTTTGCCATTCGGTCCACCAACCTTCCAGCGGCGTATTGTTTTGCCACTCGGTCCAAAATCCGTCCAGCGGCGTATTGCTTTGCCATTCGGTCCACCAACCTTCCAGCGGCGTATTGTTTTGCCACTCGGTCCAAAATCCGTCCAGCGGCGTATTGTTTTGCCACTCGGTCCAAAATCCGTCCAGCGGCGTATTGCTTTGCCATTCGGTCCACCAACCTTCCAGCGGCGTATTGTTTTGCCACTCGGTCCAAAATCCGTCCAGCGGCGTATTGTTTTGCCTTTCGGTCCACCAACCTTCCAGCGGCGTATTGTTTTGCCACTCGGTCTACCAACCTTCCAGCGGCGTATTGTTTTGCCTTTCGGTCCACCAACCTTCCAGCGGCGTATTGTTTTGCCACTCGGTCTACCAACCTTCCAGCGCCGTATTGTTTTGCCTTTCGGTCCACCAACCTTCCAGCGGCGTAGTGCTTTGTCTTTCGGTCTACCAACCTTCCAGCGGCGTATTGTTTTGCCACTCGGTCCAAAATCCGTCCAGCGGCGTATTGTTTTGCCACTCGGTCCAAAATCCGTCCAGCGGCGTATTGCTTTGCCATTCGGTCCACCAACCTTCCAGCGGCGTATTGTTTTGCCACTCGGTCCAAAATCCGTCCAGCGGCGTATTGTTTTGCCTTTCGGTCCACCAACCTTCTAGCGGCGTAGTGCTTTGCCTTTTGGTCTACCAACCTTCCAGCGGCGTATTGTTTTGCCTTTCGGTCCACCAACCTTCCAGCGGCGTATTGTTTTGCCACTCGGTCCACCAACCTTCCAGCGGCGTATTGTTTTGCCACTCGGTCCAAAATCCGTCCAGCGGCGTATTGCTTTGCCATTCGGTCCACCAACCTTCCAGCGGCGTATTGTTTTGCCACTCGGTCCAAAATCCGTCCAGCGGCGTATTGTTTTGCCACTCGGTCCAAAATCCGTCCAGCGGCGTATTGCTTTGCCATTCGGTCCACCAACCTTCCAGCGGCGTATTGTTTTGCCACTCGGTCCAAAATCCGTCCAGCGGCGTATTGTTTTGCCTTTCGGTCCACCAACCTTCCAGCGGCGTAGTGCTTTGCCTTTCGGTCTACCAACCTTCCAGCGGCGTATTGCTTTGCCATTCGGTCCACCAACCTTCCAGCGGCGTATTGTTTTGCCATTCGGTCCACCAACCTTCCAGCGGCGTATTGTTTTGCCACTCGGTCCAAAATCCGTCCAGCCGCGTATTGTTTTGCCATTCGGTCCACCAACCTTCCAGCGGCGTACTGCTTTGCCTTTCGGTCTACCAACCTTCCAGCGGCGTATTGTTTTGCCTTTCGGTCCACCAACCTTCCAGCGGCGTATTGTTTTGCCACTCGGTCCACCAACCTTCCAGCGGCGTATTGTTTTGCCTTTCGGTCCACCAACCTTCCAGCGGCGTATTGCTTTGCCATTCGGTCCACCAACCTTCCAGCGGCGTATTGTTTTGCCTTTCGGTCCACCAACCTTCCAGCGGCGTATTGCTTTGCCATTCGGTCCACCAACCTTCCAGCGGCGTATTGCTTTGCCATTCGGTCCACCAACCTTCCAGCGGCGTATTGCTTTGCCTTTCGGTCTACCAACCTTCCAGCGGCGTATTGTTTTGCCACTCGGTCCAAAATCCGTCCAGCGGCGTATTGTTTTGCCTTTCGGTCCACCAACCTTCCAGCGGCGTATTGTTTTGCCACTCGGTCCACCAACCTTCCAGCGGCGTATTGTTTTGCCTTTCGGTCCACCAACCTTCCAGCGGCGTATTGCTTTGCCATTCGGTCCACCAACCTTCCAGCGGCGTAGTGCTTTGCCTTTTGGTCTACCAACCTTCCAGCGGCGTATTGTTTTGCCTTTCGGTCCACCAACCTTCCAGCGGCGTATTGTTTTGCCACTCGGTCCACCAACCTTCCAGCGGCGTATTGTTTTGCCTTTCGGTCCACCAACCTTCCAGCGGCGTATTGCTTTGCCATTCGGTCCACCAACCTTCCAGCGGCGTATTGTTTTGCCACTCGGTCCAAAATCCGTCCAGCGGCGTATTGCTTTGCCATTCGGTCCACCAACCTTCCAGCGGCGTATTGTTTTGCCACTCGGTCCAAAATCCGTCCAGCGGCGTATTGTTTTGCCACTCGGTCCAAAATCCGTCCAGCGGCGTATTGCTTTGCCATTCGGTCCACCAACCTTCCAGCGGCGTATTGTTTTGCCACTCGGTCCAAAATCCGTCCAGCGGCGTATTGTTTTGCCTTTCGGTCCACCAACCTTCCAGCGGCGTAGTGCTTTGCCATTCGGTCCACCAACCTTCCAGCGGCGTATTGTTTTGCCATTCGGTCCACCAACCTTCCAGCGGCGTATTGTTTTGCCATTCGGTCCACCAACCTTCCAGCGGCGTATTGTTTTGCCACTCGGTCAAAATCCGTCCAGCCGCGTATTGTTTTGCCATTCGGTCCACCAACCTTCCAGCGGCGTAGTGCTTTGCCTTTCGGTCTACCAACCTTCCAGCGGCGTATTGTTTTGCCACTCGGTCCACCAACCTTCCAGCGGCGTATTGTTTTGCCTTTCGGTCCACCAACCTTCCAGCGGCGTATTGCTTTGCCATTCGGTCCACCAACCTTCCAGCGGCGTATTGATTTGCCACTCGGTCCAAAATCCGTCTAGCGGCGTATTGTTTTGCCACTCGGTCCAAAATCCGCCCAGCGGCGTATTGGTTTGCCATTCGGTCCACCAACCTTCCAGCGGCGTATTGCTTTGCCATTCGGTCCACCAACCTTCCAGCGGCGTATTGCTTTGCCTTTCGGTCTACCAACCTTCCAGCGGCGTATTGTTTTGCCACTCGGTCCAAAATCCGTCCAGCGGCGTATTGTTTTGCCTTTCGGTCCACCAACCTTCCAGCGGCGTATTGTTTTGCCACTCGGTCCACCAACCTTCCAGCGGCGTATTGTTTTGCCTTTCGGTCCACCAACCTTCCAGCGGCGTATTGCTTTGCCATTCGGTCCACCAACCTTCCAGCGGCGTATTGCTTTGCCTTTCGGTCTACCAACCTTCCAGCGGCGTATTGTTTTGCCACTCGGTCCACCAACCTTCCAGCGGCGTATTGTTTTGCCTTTCGGTCCACCAACCTTCCAGCGGCGTATTGCTTTGCCATTCGGTCCACCAACCTTCCAGCGGCGTAGTGCTTTGCCTTTTGGTCTACCAACCTTCCAGCGGCGTATTGTTTTGCCACTCGGTCCACCAACCTTCCAGCGGCGTATTGTTTTGCCTTTCGGTCCACCAACCTTCCAGCGGCGTATTGCTTTGCCATTCGGTCCACCAACCTTCCAGCGGCGTAGTGCTTTGCCTTTCGGTCTACCAACCTTCCAGCGGCGTATTGTTTTGCCACTCGGTCCAAAATCCGTCCAGCGGCGTATTGTTTTGCCTTTCGGTCCACCAACCTTCCAGCGGCGTATTGTTTTGCCACTCGGTCCACCAACCTTCCAGCGGCGTATTGTTTTGCCTTTCGGTCCACCAACCTTCCAGCGGCGTATTGCTTTGCCATTCGGTCCACCAACCTTCCAGCGGCGTAGTGCTTTGCCTTTTGGTCTACCAACCTTCCAGCGGCGTATTGTTTTGCCTTTCGGTCCACCAACCTTCCAGCGGCGTATTGTTTTGCCACTCGGTCCACCAACCTTCCAGCGGCGTATTGTTTTGCCTTTCGGTCCACCAACCTTCCAGCGGCGTATTGCTTTGCCATTCGGTCCACCAACCTTCCAGCGGCGTATTGTTTTGCCACTCGGTCCAAAATCCGTCCAGCGGCGTATTGCTTTGCCATTCGGTCCACCAACCTTCCAGCGGCGTATTGTTTTGCCACTCGGTCCAAAATCCGTCCAGCGGCGTATTGTTTTGCCACTCGGTCCAAAATCCGTCCAGCGGCGTATTGCTTTGCCATTCGGTCCACCAACCTTCCAGCGGCGTATTGTTTTGCCACTCGGTCCAAAATCCGTCCAGCGGCGTATTGTTTTGCCTTTCGGTCCACCAACCTTCCAGCGGCGTATTGTTTTGCCACTCGGTCTACCAACCTTCCAGCGGCGTATTGTTTTGCCTTTCGGTCCACCAACCTTCCAGCGGCGTATTGTTTTGCCACTCGGTCTACCAACCTTCCAGCGCCGTATTGTTTTGCCTTTCGGTCCACCAACCTTCCAGCGGCGTAGTGCTTTGTCTTTCGGTCTACCAACCTTCCAGCGGCGTATTGTTTTGCCTTTCGGTCCACCAACCTTCCAGCGGCGTATTGTTTTGCCACTCGGTCCACCAACCTTCCAGCGGCGTATTGCTTTGCCATTCGGTCCACCAACCTTCCAGCGGCGTATTGTTTTGCCACTCGGTCCACCAACCTTCCAGCGGCGTATTGTTTTGCCTTTCGGTCCACCAACCTTCCAGCGGCGTATTGCTTTGCCATTCGGTCCACCAACCTTCCAGCGGCGTATTGCTTTGCCATTCGGTCCACCAACCTTCCAGCGGCGTATTGTTTTGCCATTCGGTCCACCAACCTTCCAGCGGCGTATTGTTTTGCCACTCGGTCCAAAATCCGTCCAGCCGCGTATTGTTTTGCCATTCGGTCCACCAACCTTCCAGCGGCGTAGTGCTTTGCCTTTCGGTCTACCAACCTTCCAGCGGCGTATTGTTTTGCCTTTCGGTCCACCAACCTTCCAGCGGCGTATTGTTTTGCCACTCGGTCCACCAACCTTCCAGCGGCGTATTGCTTTGCCATTCGGTCCACCAACCTTCCAGCGGCGTATTGCTTTGCCATTCGGTCCACCAACCTTCCAGCGGCGTATTGTTTTGCCATTCGGTCCACCAACCTTCCAGCGGCGTATTGTTTTGCCACTCGGTCCAAAATCCGTCCAGCGGCGTATTGTTTTGCCTTTCGGTCCACCAACCTTCCAGCGGCGTATTGTTTTGCCACTCGGTCCACCAACCTTCCAGCGGCGTATTGTTTTGCCTTTCGGTCCACCAACCTTCCAGCGGCGTATTGCTTTGCCATTCGGTCCACCAACCTTCCAGCGGCGTATTGTTTTGCCACTCGGTCCAAAATCCGTCCAGCGGCGTATTGCTTTGCCATTCGGTCCACCAACCTTCCAGCGGCGTATTGTTTTGCCACTCGGTCCAAAATCCGTCCAGCGGCGTATTGTTTTGCCACTCGGTCCAAAATCCGTCCAGCGGCGTATTGTTTTGCCTTTCGGTCCACCAACCTTCCAGCGGCGTATTGTTTTGCCACTCGGTCCACCAACCTTCCAGCGGCGTATTGTTTTGCCTTTCGGTCCACCAACCTTCCAGCGGCGTATTGCTTTGCCATTCGGTCCACCAACCTTCCAGCGGCGTAGTGCTTTGCCTTTTGGTCTACCAACCTTCCAGCGGCGTATTGTTTTGCCTTTCGGTCCACCAACCTTCCAGCGGCGTATTGTTTTGCCACTCGGTCCACCAACCTTCCAGCGGCGTATTGTTTTGCCTTTCGGTCCACCAACCTTCCAGCGGCGTATTGCTTTGCCATTCGGTCCACCAACCTTCCAGCGGCGTATTGTTTTGCCACTCGGTCCAAAATCCGTCCAGCGGCGTATTGCTTTGCCATTCGGTCCACCAACCTTCCAGCGGCGTATTGTTTTGCCACTCGGTCCAAAATCCGTCCAGCGGCGTATTGTTTTGCCACTCGGTCCAAAATCCGTCCAGCGGCGTATTGCTTTGCCATTCGGTCCACCAACCTTCCAGCGGCGTATTGTTTTGCCACTCGGTCCAAAATCCGTCCAGCGGCGTATTGTTTTGCCTTTCGGTCCACCAACCTTCCAGCGGCGTATTGTTTTGCCACTCGGTCTACCAACCTTCCAGCGGCGTATTGTTTTGCCTTTCGGTCCACCAACCTTCCAGCGGCGTATTGTTTTGCCACTCGGTCTACCAACCTTCCAGCGCCGTATTGTTTTGCCTTTCGGTCCACCAACCTTCCAGCGGCGTAGTGCTTTGTCTTTCGGTCTACCAACCTTCCAGCGGCGTATTGTTTTGCCTTTCGGTCCACCAACCTTCCAGCGGCGTATTGTTTTGCCACTCGGTCCACCAACCTTCCAGCGGCGTATTGCTTTGCCATTCGGTCCACCAACCTTCCAGCGGCGTATTGTTTTGCCACTCGGTCCACCAACCTTCCAGCGGCGTATTGTTTTGCCTTTCGGTCCACCAACCTTCCAGCGGCGTATTGCTTTGCCATTCGGTCCACCAACCTTCCAGCGGCGTATTGCTTTGCCATTCGGTCCACCAACCTTCCAGCGGCGTATTGTTTTGCCATTCGGTCCACCAACCTTCCAGCGGCGTATTGTTTTGCCACTCGGTCCAAAATCCGTCCAGCCGCGTATTGTTTTGCCATTCGGTCCACCAACCTTCCAGCGGCGTAGTGCTTTGCCTTTCGGTCTACCAACCTTCCAGCGGCGTATTGTTTTGCCTTTCGGTCCACCAACCTTCCAGCGGCGTATTGTTTTGCCACTCGGTCCACCAACCTTCCAGCGGCGTATTGCTTTGCCATTCGGTCCACCAACCTTCCAGCGGCGTATTGCTTTGCCATTCGGTCCACCAACCTTCCAGCGGCGTATTGTTTTGCCATTCGGTCCACCAACCTTCCAGCGGCGTATTGTTTTGCCACTCGGTCCAAAATCCGTCCAGCCGCGTATTGTTTTGCCATTCGGTCCACCAACCTTCCAGCGGCGTATTGTTTTGCCACTCGGTCCACCAACCTTCCAGCGGCGTATTGTTTTGCCTTTCGGTCCACCAACCTTCCAGCGGCGTATTGCTTTGCCATTCGGTCCACCAACCTTCCAGCGGCGTAGTGCTTTGCCTTTTGGTCTACCAACCTTCCAGCGGCGTAGTGCTTTGCCTTTTGGTCTACCAACCTTCCAGCGGCGTATTGTTTTGCCACTCGGTCCACCAACCTTCCAGCGGCGTATTGTTTTGCCTTTCGGTCCACCAACCTTCCAGCGGCGTATTGCTTTGCCATTCGGTCCACCAACCTTCCAGCGGCGTATTGTTTTGCCACTCGGTCCAAAATCCGTCCAGCGGCGTATTGCTTTGCCATTCGGTCCACCAACCTTCCAGCGGCGTATTGTTTTGCCACTCGGTCCAAAATCCGTCCAGCGGCGTATTGTTTTGCCACTCGGTCCAAAATCCGTCCAGCGGCGTATTGCTTTGCCATTCGGTCCACCAACCTTCCAGCGGCGTATTGTTTTGCCACTCGGTCCAAAATCCGTCCAGCGGCGTATTGTTTTGCCTTTCGGTCCACCAACCTTCCAGCGGCGTAGTGCTTTGCCTTTTGGTCTACCAACCTTCCAGCGGCGTATTGTTTTGCCTTTCGGTCCACCAACCTTCCAGCGGCGTATTGTTTTGCCACTCGGTCCACCAACCTTCCAGCGGCGTATTATTTTGCCACTCGGTCCAAAATCCGTCCAGCGGCGTATTGCTTTGCCATTCGGTCCACCAACCTTCCAGCGGCGTATTGTTTTGCCACTCGGTCCAAAATCCGTCCAGCGGCGTATTGTTTTGCCACTCGGTCCAAAATCCGTCCAGCGGCGTATTGCTTTGCCATTCGGTCCACCAACCTTCCAGCGGCGTATTGTTTTGCCACTCGGTCCAAAATCCGTCCAGCGGCGTATTGTTTTGCCTTTCGGTCCACCAACCTTCCAGCGGCGTAGTGCTTTGCCTTTCGGTCTACCAACCTTCCAGCGGCGTATTGTTTTGCCTTTCGGTCCACCAACCTTCCAGCGGCGTATTGTTTTGCCACTCGGTCCACCAACCTTCCAGCGGCGTATTGCTTTGCCATTCGGTCCACCAACCTTCCAGCGGCGTATTGCTTTGCCATTCGGTCCACCAACCTTCCAGCGGCGTATTGTTTTGCCATTCGGTCCACCAACCTTCCAGCGGCGTATTGTTTTGCCACTCGGTCCAAAATCCGTCGAGCCGCGTATTGTTTTGCCATTCGGTCCACCAACCTTCCAGCGGCGTAGTGCTTTGCCTTTCGGTCTACCAACCTTCCAGCGGCGTATTGTTTTGCCTTTCGGTCCACCAACCTTCCAGCGGCGTATTGTTTTGCCACTCGGTCCACCAACCTTCCAGCGGCGTATTGTTTTGCCTTTCGGTCCACCAACCTTCCAGCGGCGTATTGCTTTGCCATTCGGTCCACCAACCTTCCAGCGGCGTATTGTTTTGCCTTTCGGTCCACCAACCTTCCAGCGGCGTATTGCTTTGCCATTCGGTCCACCAACCTTCCAGCGGCGTATTGCTTTGCCATTCGGTCCACCAACCTTCCAGCGGCGTATTGCTTTGCCTTTCGGTCTACCAACCTTCCAGCGGCGTATTGTTTTGCCACTCGGTCCAAAATCCGTCCAGCGGCGTATTGTTTTGCCTTTCGGTCCACCAACCTTCCAGCGGCGTATTGTTTTGCCACTCGGTCCACCAACCTTCCAGCGGCGTATTGTTTTGCCTTTCGGTCCACCAACCTTCCAGCGGCGTATTGCTTTGCCATTCGGTCCACCAACCTTCCAGCGGCGTAGTGCTTTGCCTTTTGGTCTACCAACCTTCCAGCGGCGTATTGTTTTGCCTTTCGGTCCACCAACCTTCCAGCGGCGTATTGTTTTGCCACTCGGTCCACCAACCTTCCAGCGGCGTATTGTTTTGCCTTTCGGTCCACCAACCTTCCAGCGGCGTATTGCTTTGCCATTCGGTCCACCAACCTTCCAGCGGCGTATTGTTTTGCCTTTCGGTCCACCAACCTTCCAGCGGCGTATTGCTTTGCCATTCGGTCCACCAACCTTCCAGCGGCGTATTGCTTTGCCATTCGGTCCACCAACCTTCCAGCGGCGTATTGCTTTGCCTTTCGGTCTACCAACCTTCCAGCGGCGTATTGTTTTGCCACTCGGTCCAAAATCCGTCCAGCGGCGTATTGTTTTGCCTTTCGGTCCACCAACCTTCCAGCGGCGTATTGTTTTGCCACTCGGTCCACCAACCTTCCAGCGGCGTATTGTTTTGCCTTTCGGTCCACCAACCTTCCAGCGGCGTATTGCTTTGCCATTCGGTCCACCAACCTTCCAGCGGCGTAGTGCTTTGCCTTTTGGTCTACCAACCTTCCAGCGGCGTATTGTTTTGCCTTTCGGTCCACCAACCTTCCAGCGGCGTATTGTTTTGCCACTCGGTCCACCAACCTTCCAGCGGCGTATTGTTTTGCCTTTCGGTCCACCAACCTTCCAGCGGCGTATTGCTTTGCCATTCGGTCCACCAACCTTCCAGCGGCGTATTGTTTTGCCACTCGGTCCAAAATCCGTCCAGCGGCGTATTGCTTTGCCATTCGGTCCACCAACCTTCCAGCGGCGTATTGTTTTGCCACTCGGTCCAAAATCCGTCCAGCGGCGTATTGTTTTGCCACTCGGTCCAAAATCCGTCCAGCGGCGTATTGCTTTGCCATTCGGTCCACCAACCTTCCAGCGGCGTATTGTTTTGCCACTCGGTCCAAAATCCGTCCAGCGGCGTATTGTTTTGCCTTTCGGTCCACCAACCTTCCAGCGGCGTATTGTTTTGCCACTCGGTCTACCAACCTTCCAGCGGCGTATTGTTTTGCCTTTCGGTCCACCAACCTTCCAGCGGCGTATTGTTTTGCCACTCGGTCTACCAACCTTCCAGCGCCGTATTGTTTTGCCTTTCGGTCCACCAACCTTCCAGCGGCGTAGTGCTTTGCCTTTCGGTCTACCAACCTTCCAGCGGCGTATTGTTTTGCCTTTCGGTCCACCAACCTTCCAGCGGCGTATTGTTTTGCCACTCGGTCCACCAACCTTCCAGCGGCGTATTGCTTTGCCATTCGGTCCACCAACCTTCCAGCGGCGTATTGTTTTGCCACTCGGTCCACCAACCTTCCAGCGGCGTATTGTTTTGCCTTTCGGTCCACCAACCTTCCAGCGGCGTATTGCTTTGCCATTCGGTCCACCAACCTTCCAGCGGCGTATTGCTTTGCCATTCGGTCCACCAACCTTCCAGCGGCGTATTGTTTTGCCATTCGGTCCACCAACCTTCCAGCGGCGTATTGTTTTGCCACTCGGTCCAAAATCCGTCCAGCCGCGTATTGTTTTGCCATTCGGTCCACCAACCTTCCAGCGGCGTAGTGCTTTGCCTTTCGGTCTACCAACCTTCCAGCGGCGTATTGTTTTGCCTTTCGGTCCACCAACCTTCCAGCGGCGTATTGTTTTGCCACTCGGTCCACCAACCTTCCAGCGGCGTATTGCTTTGCCATTCGGTCCACCAACCTTCCAGCGGCGTATTGCTTTGCCATTCGGTCCACCAACCTTCCAGCGGCGTATTGTTTTGCCATTCGGTCCACCAACCTTCCAGCGGCGTATTGTTTTGCCACTCGGTCCAAAATCCGTCCAGCCGCGTATTGTTTTGCCATTCGGTCCACCAACCTTCCAGCGGCGTAGTGCTTTGCCTTTCGGTCTACCAACCTTCCAGCGGCGTATTGTTTTGCCTTTCGGTCCACCAACCTTCCAGCGGCGTATTGTTTTGCCACTCGGTCCACCAACCTTCCAGCGGCGTATTGTTTTGCCTTTCGGTCCACCAACCTTCCAGCGGCGTATTGCTTTGCCATTCGGTCCACCAACCTTCCAGCGGCGTATTGTTTTGCCTTTCGGTCCACCAACCTTCCAGCGGCGTATTGCTTTGCCATTCGGTCCACCAACCTTCCAGCGGCGTATTGCTTTGCCATTCGGTCCACCAACCTTCCAGCGGCGTATTGCTTTGCCTTTCGGTCTACCAACCTTCCAGCGGCGTATTGTTTTGCCACTCGGTCCAAAATCCGTCCAGCGGCGTATTGTTTTGCCTTTCGGTCCACCAACCTTCCAGCGGCGTATTGTTTTGCCACTCGGTCCACCAACCTTCCAGCGGCGTATTGTTTTGCCTTTCGGTCCACCAACCTTCCAGCGGCGTATTGCTTTGCCATTCGGTCCACCAACCTTCCAGCGGCGTAGTGCTTTGCCTTTTGGTCTACCAACCTTCCAGCGGCGTATTGTTTTGCCTTTCGGTCCACCAACCTTCCAGCGGCGTATTGTTTTGCCACTCGGTCCACCAACCTTCCAGCGGCGTATTGTTTTGCCTTTCGGTCCACCAACCTTCCAGCGGCGTATTGCTTTGCCATTCGGTCCACCAACCTTCCAGCGGCGTATTGTTTTGCCACTCGGTCCAAAATCCGTCCAGCGGCGTATTGTTTTGCCACTCGGTCCAAAATCCGTCCAGCGGCGTATTGCTTTGCCATTCGGTCCACCAACCTTCCAGCGGCGTATTGTTTTGCCACTCGGTCCAAAATCCGTCCAGCGGCGTATTGTTTTGCCTTTCGGTCCACCAACCTTCTAGCGGCGTAGTGCTTTGCCTTTTGGTCTACCAACCTTCCAGCGGCGTATTGTTTTGCCTTTCGGTCCACCAACCTTCCAGCGGCGTATTGTTTTGCCACTCGGTCCACCAACCTTCCAGCGGCGTATTGTTTTGCCACTCGGTCCAAAATCCGTCCAGCGGCGTATTGCTTTGCCATTCGGTCCACCAACCTTCCAGCGGCGTATTGTTTTGCCACTCGGTCCAAAATCCGTCCAGCGGCGTATTGTTTTGCCACTCGGTCCAAAATCCGTCCAGCGGCGTATTGCTTTGCCATTCGGTCCACCAACCTTCCAGCGGCGTATTGTTTTGCCACTCGGTCCAAAATCCGTCCAGCGGCGTATTGTTTTGCCTTTCGGTCCACCAACCTTCCAGCGGCGTAGTGCTTTGCCTTTCGGTCTACCAACCTTCCAGCGGCGTATTGTTTTGCCTTTCGGTCCACCAACCTTCCAGCGGCGTATTGTTTTGCCACTCGGTCCACCAACCTTCCAGCGGCGTATTGCTTTGCCATTCGGTCCACCAACCTTCCAGCGGCGTATTGCTTTGCCATTCGGTCCACCAACCTTCCAGCGGCGTATTGTTTTGCCATTCGGTCCACCAACCTTCCAGCGGCGTATTGTTTTGCCACTCGGTCCAAAATCCGTCCAGCCGCGTATTGTTTTGCCATTCGGTCCACCAACCTTCCAGCGGCGTACTGCTTTGCCTTTCGGTCTACCAACCTTCCAGCGGCGTATTGTTTTGCCTTTCGGTCCACCAACCTTCCAGCGGCGTATTGTTTTGCCACTCGGTCCACCAACCTTCCAGCGGCGTATTGTTTTGCCTTTCGGTCCACCAACCTTCCAGCGGCGTATTGCTTTGCCATTCGGTCCACCAACCTTCCAGCGGCGTATTGTTTTGCCTTTCGGTCCACCAACCTTCCAGCGGCGTATTGCTTTGCCATTCGGTCCACCAACCTTCCAGCGGCGTATTGCTTTGCCATTCGGTCCACCAACCTTCCAGCGGCGTATTGCTTTGCCTTTCGGTCTACCAACCTTCCAGCGGCGTATTGTTTTGCCACTCGGTCCAAAATCCGTCCAGCGGCGTATTGTTTTGCCTTTCGGTCCACCAACCTTCCAGCGGCGTATTGTTTTGCCACTCGGTCCACCAACCTTCCAGCGGCGTATTGTTTTGCCTTTCGGTCCACCAACCTTCCAGCGGCGTATTGCTTTGCCATTCGGTCCACCAACCTTCCAGCGGCGTAGTGCTTTGCCTTTTGGTCTACCAACCTTCCAGCGGCGTATTGTTTTGCCTTTCGGTCCACCAACCTTCCAGCGGCGTATTGTTTTGCCACTCGGTCCACCAACCTTCCAGCGGCGTATTGTTTTGCCTTTCGGTCCACCAACCTTCCAGCGGCGTATTGCTTTGCCATTCGGTCCACCAACCTTCCAGCGGCGTATTGTTTTGCCACTCGGTCCAAAATCCGTCCAGCGGCGTATTGCTTTGCCATTCGGTCCACCAACCTTCCAGCGGCGTATTGTTTTGCCACTCGGTCCAAAATCCGTCCAGCGGCGTATTGTTTTGCCACTCGGTCCAAAATCCGTCCAGCGGCGTATTGCTTTGCCATTCGGTCCACCAACCTTCCAGCGGCGTATTGTTTTGCCACTCGGTCCAAAATCCGTCCAGCGGCGTATTGTTTTGCCTTTCGGTCCACCAACCTTCCAGCGGCGTAGTGCTTTGCCATTCGGTCCACCAACCTTCCAGCGGCGTATTGTTTTGCCATTCGGTCCACCAACCTTCCAGCGGCGTATTGTTTTGCCATTCGGTCCACCAACCTTCCAGCGGCGTATTGTTTTGCCACTCGGTCAAAATCCGTCCAGCCGCGTATTGTTTTGCCATTCGGTCCACCAACCTTCCAGCGGCGTAGTGCTTTGCCTTTCGGTCTACCAACCTTCCAGCGGCGTATTGTTTTGCCACTCGGTCCACCAACCTTCCAGCGGCGTATTGTTTTGCCTTTCGGTCCACCAACCTTCCAGCGGCGTATTGCTTTGCCATTCGGTCCACCAACCTTCCAGCGGCGTATTGATTTGCCACTCGGTCCAAAATCCGTCTAGCGGCGTATTGTTTTGCCACTCGGTCCAAAATCCGCCCAGCGGCGTATTGGTTTGCCATTCGGTCCACCAACCTTCCAGCGGCGTATTGCTTTGCCATTCGGTCCACCAACCTTCCAGCGGCGTATTGCTTTGCCTTTCGGTCTACCAACCTTCCAGCGGCGTATTGTTTTGCCACTCGGTCCAAAATCCGTCCAGCGGCGTATTGTTTTGCCTTTCGGTCCACCAACCTTCCAGCGGCGTATTGTTTTGCCACTCGGTCCACCAACCTTCCAGCGGCGTATTGTTTTGCCTTTCGGTCCACCAACCTTCCAGCGGCGTATTGCTTTGCCATTCGGTCCACCAACCTTCCAGCGGCGTATTGCTTTGCCTTTCGGTCTACCAACCTTCCAGCGGCGTATTGTTTTGCCACTCGGTCCACCAACCTTCCAGCGGCGTATTGTTTTGCCTTTCGGTCCACCAACCTTCCAGCGGCGTATTGCTTTGCCATTCGGTCCACCAACCTTCCAGCGGCGTAGTGCTTTGCCTTTTGGTCTACCAACCTTCCAGCGGCGTATTGTTTTGCCACTCGGTCCACCAACCTTCCAGCGGCGTATTGTTTTGCCTTTCGGTCCACCAACCTTCCAGCGGCGTATTGCTTTGCCATTCGGTCCACCAACCTTCCAGCGGCGTAGTGCTTTGCCTTTCGGTCTACCAACCTTCCAGCGGCGTATTGTTTTGCCACTCGGTCCAAAATCCGTCCAGCGGCGTATTGTTTTGCCTTTCGGTCCACCAACCTTCCAGCGGCGTATTGTTTTGCCACTCGGTCCACCAACCTTCCAGCGGCGTATTGTTTTGCCTTTCGGTCCACCAACCTTCCAGCGGCGTATTGCTTTGCCATTCGGTCCACCAACCTTCCAGCGGCGTAGTGCTTTGCCTTTTGGTCTACCAACCTTCCAGCGGCGTATTGTTTTGCCTTTCGGTCCACCAACCTTCCAGCGGCGTATTGTTTTGCCACTCGGTCCACCAACCTTCCAGCGGCGTATTGTTTTGCCTTTCGGTCCACCAACCTTCCAGCGGCGTATTGCTTTGCCATTCGGTCCACCAACCTTCCAGCGGCGTATTGTTTTGCCACTCGGTCCAAAATCCGTCCAGCGGCGTATTGCTTTGCCATTCGGTCCACCAACCTTCCAGCGGCGTATTGTTTTGCCACTCGGTCCAAAATCCGTCCAGCGGCGTATTGTTTTGCCACTCGGTCCAAAATCCGTCCAGCGGCGTATTGCTTTGCCATTCGGTCCACCAACCTTCCAGCGGCGTATTGTTTTGCCACTCGGTCCAAAATCCGTCCAGCGGCGTATTGTTTTGCCTTTCGGTCCACCAACCTTCCAGCGGCGTATTGTTTTGCCACTCGGTCTACCAACCTTCCAGCGGCGTATTGTTTTGCCTTTCGGTCCACCAACCTTCCAGCGGCGTATTGTTTTGCCACTCGGTCTACCAACCTTCCAGCGCCGTATTGTTTTGCCTTTCGGTCCACCAACCTTCCAGCGGCGTAGTGCTTTGTCTTTCGGTCTACCAACCTTCCAGCGGCGTATTGTTTTGCCTTTCGGTCCACCAACCTTCCAGCGGCGTATTGTTTTGCCACTCGGTCCACCAACCTTCCAGCGGCGTATTGCTTTGCCATTCGGTCCACCAACCTTCCAGCGGCGTATTGTTTTGCCACTCGGTCCACCAACCTTCCAGCGGCGTATTGTTTTGCCTTTCGGTCCACCAACCTTCCAGCGGCGTATTGCTTTGCCATTCGGTCCACCAACCTTCCAGCGGCGTATTGCTTTGCCATTCGGTCCACCAACCTTCCAGCGGCGTATTGTTTTGCCATTCGGTCCACCAACCTTCCAGCGGCGTATTGTTTTGCCACTCGGTCCAAAATCCGTCCAGCCGCGTATTGTTTTGCCATTCGGTCCACCAACCTTCCAGCGGCGTAGTGCTTTGCCTTTCGGTCTACCAACCTTCCAGCGGCGTATTGTTTTGCCTTTCGGTCCACCAACCTTCCAGCGGCGTATTGTTTTGCCACTCGGTCCACCAACCTTCCAGCGGCGTATTGCTTTGCCATTCGGTCCACCAACCTTCCAGCGGCGTATTGCTTTGCCATTCGGTCCACCAACCTTCCAGCGGCGTATTGTTTTGCCATTCGGTCCACCAACCTTCCAGCGGCGTATTGTTTTGCCACTCGGTCCAAAATCCGTCCAGCCGCGTATTGTTTTGCCATTCGGTCCACCAACCTTCCAGCGGCGTATTGTTTTGCCACTCGGTCCACCAACCTTCCAGCGGCGTATTGTTTTGCCTTTCGGTCCACCAACCTTCCAGCGGCGTATTGCTTTGCCATTCGGTCCACCAACCTTCCAGCGGCGTAGTGCTTTGCCTTTTGGTCTACCAACCTTCCAGCGGCGTAGTGCTTTGCCTTTTGGTCTACCAACCTTCCAGCGGCGTATTGTTTTGCCACTCGGTCCACCAACCTTCCAGCGGCGTATTGTTTTGCCTTTCGGTCCACCAACCTTCCAGCGGCGTATTGCTTTGCCATTCGGTCCACCAACCTTCCAGCGGCGTATTGTTTTGCCACTCGGTCCAAAATCCGTCCAGCGGCGTATTGCTTTGCCATTCGGTCCACCAACCTTCCAGCGGCGTATTGTTTTGCCACTCGGTCCAAAATCCGTCCAGCGGCGTATTGTTTTGCCACTCGGTCCAAAATCCGTCCAGCGGCGTATTGCTTTGCCATTCGGTCCACCAACCTTCCAGCGGCGTATTGTTTTGCCACTCGGTCCAAAATCCGTCCAGCGGCGTATTGTTTTGCCTTTCGGTCCACCAACCTTCCAGCGGCGTAGTGCTTTGCCTTTTGGTCTACCAACCTTCCAGCGGCGTATTGTTTTGCCTTTCGGTCCACCAACCTTCCAGCGGCGTATTGTTTTGCCACTCGGTCCACCAACCTTCCAGCGGCGTATTATTTTGCCACTCGGTCCAAAATCCGTCCAGCGGCGTATTGCTTTGCCATTCGGTCCACCAACCTTCCAGCGGCGTATTGTTTTGCCACTCGGTCCAAAATCCGTCCAGCGGCGTATTGTTTTGCCACTCGGTCCAAAATCCGTCCAGCGGCGTATTGCTTTGCCATTCGGTCCACCAACCTTCCAGCGGCGTATTGTTTTGCCACTCGGTCCAAAATCCGTCCAGCGGCGTATTGTTTTGCCTTTCGGTCCACCAACCTTCCAGCGGCGTAGTGCTTTGCCTTTCGGTCTACCAACCTTCCAGCGGCGTATTGTTTTGCCTTTCGGTCCACCAACCTTCCAGCGGCGTATTGTTTTGCCACTCGGTCCACCAACCTTCCAGCGGCGTATTGCTTTGCCATTCGGTCCACCAACCTTCCAGCGGCGTATTGCTTTGCCATTCGGTCCACCAACCTTCCAGCGGCGTATTGTTTTGCCATTCGGTCCACCAACCTTCCAGCGGCGTATTGTTTTGCCACTCGGTCCAAAATCCGTCGAGCCGCGTATTGTTTTGCCATTCGGTCCACCAACCTTCCAGCGGCGTAGTGCTTTGCCTTTCGGTCTACCAACCTTCCAGCGGCGTATTGTTTTGCCTTTCGGTCTACCAACCTTCCAGCGGCGTATTGTTTTGCCACTCGGTCCAAAATCCGTCCAGCGGCGTATTGTTTTGCCTTTCGGTCCACCAACCTTCCAGCGGCGTATTGTTTTGCCACTCGGTCCACCAACCTTCCAGCGGCGTATTGTTTTGCCTTTCGGTCCACCAACCTTCCAGCGGCGTATTGCTTTGCCATTCGGTCCACCAACCTTCCAGCGGCGTAGTGCTTTGCCTTTTGGTCTACCAACCTTCCAGCGGCGTATTGTTTTGCCTTTCGGTCCACCAACCTTCCAGCGGCGTATTGTTTTGCCACTCGGTCCACCAACCTTCCAGCGGCGTATTGTTTTGCCTTTCGGTCCACCAACCTTCCAGCGGCGTATTGCTTTGCCATTCGGTCCACCAACCTTCCAGCGGCGTATTGTTTTGCCACTCGGTCCAAAATCCGTCCAGCGGCGTATTGCTTTGCCATTCGGTCCACCAACCTTCCAGCGGCGTATTGTTTTGCCACTCGGTCCAAAATCCGTCCAGCGGCGTATTGTTTTGCCACTCGGTCCAAAATCCGTCCAGCGGCGTATTGCTTTGCCATTCGGTCCACCAACCTTCCAGCGGCGTATTGTTTTGCCACTCGGTCCAAAATCCGTCCAGCGGCGTATTGTTTTGCCTTTCGGTCCACCAACCTTCCAGCGGCGTAGTGCTTTGCCATTCGGTCCACCAACCTTCCAGCGGCGTATTGTTTTGCCATTCGGTCCACCAACCTTCCAGCGGCGTATTGTTTTGCCATTCGGTCCACCAACCTTCCAGCGGCGTATTGTTTTGCCACTCGGTCAAAATCCGTCCAGCCGCGTATTGTTTTGCCATTCGGTCCACCAACCTTCCAGCGGCGTAGTGCTTTGCCTTTCGGTCTACCAACCTTCCAGCGGCGTATTGTTTTGCCACTCGGTCCACCAACCTTCCAGCGGCGTATTGTTTTGCCTTTCGGTCCACCAACCTTCCAGCGGCGTATTGTTTTGCCATTCGGTCCACCAACCTTCCAGCGGCGTATTGATTTGCCACTCGGTCCAAAATCCGTCTAGCGGCGTATTGTTTTGCCACTCGGTCCAAAATCCGCCCAGCGGCGTATTGGTTTGCCATTCGGTCCACCAACCTTCCAGCGGCGTATTGCTTTGCCATTCGGTCCACCAACCTTCCAGCGGCGTATTGCTTTGCCTTTCGGTCTACCAACCTTCCAGCGGCGTATTGTTTTGCCACTCGGTCCAAAATCCGTCCAGCGGCGTATTGTTTTGCCTTTCGGTCCACCAACCTTCCAGCGGCGTATTGTTTTGCCACTCGGTCCACCAACCTTCCAGCGGCGTATTGTTTTGCCTTTCGGTCCACCAACCTTCCAGCGGCGTATTGCTTTGCCATTCGGTCCACCAACCTTCCAGCGGCGTATTGCTTTGCCTTTCGGTCTACCAACCTTCCAGCGGCGTATTGTTTTGCCACTCGGTCCACCAACCTTCCAGCGGCGTATTGTTTTGCCTTTCGGTCCACCAACCTTCCAGCGGCGTATTGCTTTGCCATTCGGTCCACCAACCTTCCAGCGGCGTAGTGCTTTGCCTTTTGGTCTACCAACCTTCCAGCGGCGTATTGTTTTGCCACTCGGTCCAAAATCCGTCCAGCGGCGTATTGTTTTGCCTTTCGGTCCACCAACCTTCCAGCGGCGTATTGTTTTGCCACTCGGTCCACCAACCTTCCAGCGGCGTATTGTTTTGCCTTTCGGTCCACCAACCTTCCAGCGGCGTATTGCTTTGCCATTCGGTCCACCAACCTTCCAGCGGCGTATTGCTTTGCCTTTCGGTCTACCAACCTTCCAGCGGCGTATTGTTTTGCCACTCGGTCCACCAACCTTCCAGCGGCGTATTGTTTTGCCTTTCGGTCCACCAACCTTCCAGCGGCGTATTGCTTTGCCATTCGGTCCACCAACCTTCCAGCGGCGTAGTGCTTTGCCTTTTGGTCTACCAACCTTCCAGCGGCGTATTGTTTTGCCACTCGGTCCACCAACCTTCCAGCGGCGTATTGTTTTGCCTTTCGGTCCACCAACCTTCCAGCGGCGTATTGCTTTGCCATTCGGTCCACCAACCTTCCAGCGGCGTAGTGCTTTGCCTTTCGGTCTACCAACCTTCCAGCGGCGTATTGTTTTGCCACTCGGTCCAAAATCCGTCCAGCGGCGTATTGTTTTGCCTTTCGGTCCACCAACCTTCCAGCGGCGTATTGTTTTGCCACTCGGTCCACCAACCTTCCAGCGGCGTATTGTTTTGCCTTTCGGTCCACCAACCTTCCAGCGGCGTATTGCTTTGCCATTCGGTCCACCAACCTTCCAGCGGCGTAGTGCTTTGCCTTTTGGTCTACCAACCTTCCAGCGGCGTATTGTTTTGCCTTTCGGTCCACCAACCTTCCAGCGGCGTATTGTTTTGCCACTCGGTCCACCAACCTTCCAGCGGCGTATTGTTTTGCCTTTCGGTCCACCAACCTTCCAGCGGCGTATTGCTTTGCCATTCGGTCCACCAACCTTCCAGCGGCGTATTGTTTTGCCACTCGGTCCAAAATCCGTCCAGCGGCGTATTGCTTTGCCATTCGGTCCACCAACCTTCCAGCGGCGTATTGTTTTGCCACTCGGTCCAAAATCCGTCCAGCGGCGTATTGTTTTGCCACTCGGTCCAAAATCCGTCCAGCGGCGTATTGCTTTGCCATTCGGTCCACCAACCTTCCAGCGGCGTATTGTTTTGCCACTCGGTCCAAAATCCGTCCAGCGGCGTATTGTTTTGCCTTTCGGTCCACCAACCTTCCAGCGGCGTATTGTATTGCCACTCGGTCTACCAACCTTCCAGCGGCGTATTGTTTTGCCTTTCGGTCCACCAACCTTCCAGCGGCGTATTGTTTTGCCACTCGGTCTACCAACCTTCCAGCGCCGTATTGTTTTGCCTTTCGGTCCACCAACCTTCCAGCGGCGTAGTGCTTTGTCTTTCGGTCTACCAACCTTCCAGCGGCGTATTGTTTTGCCTTTCGGTCCACCAACCTTCCAGCGGCGTATTGTTTTGCCACTCGGTCCACCAACCTTCCAGCGGCGTATTGCTTTGCCATTCGGTCCACCAACCTTCCAGCGGCGTATTGTTTTGCCACTCGGTCCACCAACCTTCCAGCGGCGTATTGTTTTGCCTTTCGGTCCACCAACCTTCCAGCGGCGTATTGCTTTGCCATTCGGTCCACCAACCTTCCAGCGGCGTATTGCTTTGCCATTCGGTCCACCAACCTTCCAGCGGCGTATTGTTTTGCCATTCGGTCCACCAACCTTCCAGCGGCGTATTGTTTTGCCACTCGGTCCAAAATCCGTCCAGCCGCGTATTGTTTTGCCATTCGGTCCACCAACCTTCCAGCGGCGTAGTGCTTTGCCTTTCGGTCTACCAACCTTCCAGCGGCGTATTGTTTTGCCTTTCGGTCCACCAACCTTCCAGCGGCGTATTGTTTTGCCACTCGGTCCACCAACCTTCCAGCGGCGTATTGCTTTGCCATTCGGTCCACCAACCTTCCAGCGGCGTATTGCTTTGCCATTCGGTCCACCAACCTTCCAGCGGCGTATTGTTTTGCCATTCGGTCCACCAACCTTCCAGCGGCGTATTGTTTTGCCACTCGGTCCAAAATCCGTCCAGCCGCGTATTGTTTTGCCATTCGGTCCACCAACCTTCCAGCGGCGTATTGTTTTGCCACTCGGTCCACCAACCTTCCAGCGGCGTATTGTTTTGCCTTTCGGTCCACCAACCTTCCAGCGGCGTATTGCTTTGCCATTCGGTCCACCAACCTTCCAGCGGCGTAGTGCTTTGCCTTTTGGTCTACCAACCTTCCAGCGGCGTAGTGCTTTGCCTTTTGGTCTACCAACCTTCCAGCGGCGTATTGTTTTGCCACTCGGTCCACCAACCTTCCAGCGGCGTATTGTTTTGCCTTTCGGTCCACCAACCTTCCAGCGGCGTATTGCTTTGCCATTCGGTCCACCAACCTTCCAGCGGCGTATTGTTTTGCCACTCGGTCCAAAATCCGTCCAGCGGCGTATTGCTTTGCCATTCGGTCCACCAACCTTCCAGCGGCGTATTGTTTTGCCACTCGGTCCAAAATCCGTCCAGCGGCGTATTGTTTTGCCACTCGGTCCAAAATCCGTCCAGCGGCGTATTGCTTTGCCATTCGGTCCACCAACCTTCCAGCGGCGTATTGTTTTGCCACTCGGTCCAAAATCCGTCCAGCGGCGTATTGTTTTGCCTTTCGGTCCACCAACCTTCCAGCGGCGTAGTGCTTTGCCTTTTGGTCTACCAACCTTCCAGCGGCGTATTGTTTTGCCTTTCGGTCCACCAACCTTCCAGCGGCGTATTGTTTTGCCACTCGGTCCACCAACCTTCCAGCGGCGTATTATTTTGCCACTCGGTCCAAAATCCGTCCAGCGGCGTATTGCTTTGCCATTCGGTCCACCAACCTTCCAGCGGCGTATTGTTTTGCCACTCGGTCCAAAATCCGTCCAGCGGCGTATTGTTTTGCCACTCGGTCCAAAATCCGTCCAGCGGCGTATTGCTTTGCCATTCGGTCCACCAACCTTCCAGCGGCGTATTGTTTTGCCACTCGGTCCAAAATCCGTCCAGCGGCGTATTGTTTTGCCTTTCGGTCCACCAACCTTCCAGCGGCGTAGTGCTTTGCCTTTCGGTCTACCAACCTTCCAGCGGCGTATTGTTTTGCCTTTCGGTCCACCAACCTTCCAGCGGCGTATTGTTTTGCCACTCGGTCCACCAACCTTCCAGCGGCGTATTGCTTTGCCATTCGGTCCACCAACCTTCCAGCGGCGTATTGCTTTGCCATTCGGTCCACCAACCTTCCAGCGGCGTATTGTTTTGCCATTCGGTCCACCAACCTTCCAGCGGCGTATTGTTTTGCCACTCGGTCCAAAATCCGTCGAGCCGCGTATTGTTTTGCCATTCGGTCCACCAACCTTCCAGCGGCGTAGTGCTTTGCCTTTTGGTCTACCAACCTTCCAGCGGCGTATTGTTTTGCCTTTCGGTCCACCAACCTTCCAGCGGCGTATTGTTTTGCCACTCGGTCCACCAACCTTCCAGCGGCGTATTATTTTGCCACTCGGTCCAAAATCCGTCCAGCGGCGTATTGCTTTGCCATTCGGTCCACCAACCTTCCAGCGGCGTATTGTTTTGCCACTCGGTCCAAAATCCGTCCAGCGGCGTATTGTTTTGCCACTCGGTCCAAAATCCGTCCAGCGGCGTATTGCTTTGCCATTCGGTCCACCAACCTTCCAGCGGCGTATTGTTTTGCCACTCGGTCCAAAATCCGTCCAGCGGCGTATTGTTTTGCCTTTCGGTCCACCAACCTTCCAGCGGCGTAGTGCTTTGCCTTTCGGTCTACCAACCTTCCAGCGGCGTATTGTTTTGCCTTTCGGTCCACCAACCTTCCAGCGGCGTATTGTTTTGCCACTCGGTCCACCAACCTTCCAGCGGCGTATTGCTTTGCCATTCGGTCCACCAACCTTCCAGCGGCGTATTGCTTTGCCATTCGGTCCACCAACCTTCCAGCGGCGTATTGTTTTGCCATTCGGTCCACCAACCTTCCAGCGGCGTATTGTTTTGCCACTCGGTCCAAAATCCGTCGAGCCGCGTATTGTTTTGCCATTCGGTCCACCAACCTTCCAGCGGCGTAGTGCTTTGCCTTTCGGTCTACCAACCTTCCAGCGGCGTATTGTTTTGCCTTTCGGTCCACCAACCTTCCAGCGGCGTATTGTTTTGCCACTCGGTCCACCAACCTTCCAGCGGCGTATTGTTTTGCCTTTCGGTCCACCAACCTTCCAGCGGCGTATTGCTTTGCCATTCGGTCCACCAACCTTCCAGCGGCGTATTGTTTTGCCTTTCGGTCCACCAACCTTCCAGCGGCGTATTGCTTTGCCATTCGGTCCACCAACCTTCCAGCGGCGTATTGCTTTGCCATTCGGTCCACCAACCTTCCAGCGGCGTATTGCTTTGCCTTTCGGTCTACCAACCTTCCAGCGGCGTATTGTTTTGCCACTCGGTCCAAAATCCGTCCAGCGGCGTATTGTTTTGCCTTTCGGTCCACCAACCTTCCAGCGGCGTATTGTTTTGCCACTCGGTCCACCAACCTTCCAGCGGCGTATTGTTTTGCCTTTCGGTCCACCAACCTTCCAGCGGCGTATTGCTTTGCCATTCGGTCCACCAACCTTCCAGCGGCGTAGTGCTTTGCCTTTTGGTCTACCAACCTTCCAGCGGCGTATTGTTTTGCCTTTCGGTCCACCAACCTTCCAGCGGCGTATTGTTTTGCCACTCGGTCCACCAACCTTCCAGCGGCGTATTGTTTTGCCTTTCGGTCCACCAACCTTCCAGCGGCGTATTGCTTTGCCATTCGGTCCACCAACCTTCCAGCGGCGTATTGTTTTGCCACTCGGTCCAAAATCCGTCCAGCGGCGTATTGCTTTGCCATTCGGTCCACCAACCTTCCAGCGGCGTATTGTTTTGCCACTCGGTCCAAAATCCGTCCAGCGGCGTATTGTTTTGCCACTCGGTCCAAAATCCGTCCAGCGGCGTATTGCTTTGCCATTCGGTCCACCAACCTTCCAGCGGCGTATTGTTTTGCCACTCGGTCCAAAATCCGTCCAGCGGCGTATTGTTTTGCCTTTCGGTCCACCAACCTTCCAGCGGCGTAGTGCTTTGCCTTTTGGTCTACCAACCTTCCAGCGGCGTATTGTTTTGCCTTTCGGTCCACCAACCTTCCAGCGGCGTATTGTTTTGCCTTTCGGTCCACCAACCTTCCAGCGGCGTATTGTTTTGCCACTCGGTCCACCAACCTTCCAGCGGCGTATTGTTTTGCCTTTCGGTCCACCAACCTTCCAGCGGCGTATTGTTTTGCCATTCGGTCCACCAACCTTCCAGCGGCGTATTGTTTTGCCACTCGGTCCAAAATCCGTCCAGCCGCGTATTGTTTTGCCATTCGGTCCACCAACCTTCCAGCGGCGTAGTGCTTTGCCTTTCGGTCTACCAACCTTCCAGCGGCGTATTGTTTTGCCTTTCGGTCCACCAACCTTCCAGCGGCGTATTGTTTTGCCACTCGGTCCACCAACCTTCCAGCGGCGTATTGCTTTGCCATTCGGTCCACCAACCTTCCAGCGGCGTATTGCTTTGCCATTCGGTCCACCAACCTTCCAGCGGCGTATTGTTTTGCCATTCGGTCCACCAACCTTCCAGCGGCGTATTGTTTTGCCATTCGGTCCACCAACCTTCCAGCGGCGTATTGTTTTGCCACTCGGTCAAAATCCGTCCAGCCGCGTATTGTTTTGCCATTCGGTCCACCAACCTTCCAGCGGCGTAGTGCTTTGCCTTTCGGTCTACCAACCTTCCAGCGGCGTATTGTTTTGCCACTCGGTCCACCAACCTTCCAGCGGCGTATTGTTTTGCCTTTCGGTCCACCAATCTTCCAGCGGCGTATTGCTTTGCCATTCGGTCCACCAACCTTCCAGCGGCGTATTGTTTTGCCACTCGGTCCAAAATCCGTCTAGCGGCGTATTGTTTTGCCACTCGGTCCAAAATCCGCCCAGCGGCGTATTGGTTTGCCATTCGGTCCACCAACCTTCCAGCGGCGTATTGCTTTGCCATTCGGTCCACCAACCTTCCAGCGGCGTATTGCTTTGCCTTTCGGTCTACCAACCTTCCAGCGGCGTATTGTTTTGCCACTCGGTCCAAAATCCGTCCAGCGGCGTATTGTTTTGCCTTTCGGTCCACCAACCTTCCAGCGGCGTATTGTTTTGCCACTCGGTCCACCAACCTTCCAGCGGCGTATTGTTTTGCCTTTCGGTCCACCAACCTTCCAGCGGCGTATTGCTTTGCCATTCGGTCCACCAACCTTCCAGCGGCGTATTGTTTTGCCACTCGGTCCAAAATCCGTCTAGCGGCGTATTGTTTTGCCACTCGGTCCAAAATCCGCCCAGCGGCGTATTGGTTTGCCATTCGGTCCACCAACCTTCCAGCGGCGTATTGCTTTGCCATTCGGTCCACCAACCTTCCAGCGGCGTATTGCTTTGCCTTTCGGTCTACCAACCTTCCAGCGGCGTATTGTTTTGCCACTCGGTCCAAAATCCGTCCAGCGGCGTATTGTTTTGCCTTTCGGTCCACCAACCTTCCAGCGGCGTATTGTTTTGCCACTCGGTCCACCAACCTTCCAGCGGCGTATTGTTTTGCCTTTCGGTCCACCAACCTTCCAGCGGCGTATTGCTTTGCCATTCGGTCCACCAACCTTCCAGCGGCGTATTGCTTTGCCTTTCGGTCTACCAACCTTCCAGCGGCGTATTGTTTTGCCACTCGGTCCAAAATCCGTCCAGCGGCGTATTGCTTCGGTCGATCGTACACCAAAGTGCCAGCGGCGTATTGCTTCGGTCGATCGTACACCAAAGTGCCAGCGGCGTATTGGTTTGCCATTCGGTCCACCAACCTTCCAGCGGCGTATTGCTTTGCCATTCGGTCCACCAACCTTCCAGCGGCGTATTGCTTTGCCTTTCGGTCTACCAACCTTCCAGCGGCGTATTGTTTTGCCTTTCGGTCCACCAACCTTCCAGCGGCGTATTGCTTTGCCATTCGGTCCACCAACCTTCCAGCGGCGTATTGCTTTGCCTTTCGGTCCACCAACCTTCCAGCGGCGTATTGTTTTGCCACTCGGTCCAAAATCCGTCCAGCGGCGTATTGTTTTGCCTTTCGGTCCACCAACCTTCCAGCGGCGTATTGCTTTGCCTTTCGGTCTACCAACCTTCCAGCGGCGTATTGTTTTGCCACTCGGTCCAAAATCCGCCCAGCGGCGTATTGGTTTGCCATTCGGTCCACCAACCTTCCAGCGGCGTATTGCTTTGCCATTCGGTCCACCAACCTTCCAGCGGCGTATTGCTTTGCCTTTCGGTCTACCAACCTTCCAGCGGCGTATTGTTTTGCCACTCGGTCCAAAATCCGTCCAGCGGCGTATTGTTTTGCCTTTCGGTCCACCAACCTTCCAGCGGCGTATTGTTTTGCCACTCGGTCCACCAACCTTCCAGCGGCGTATTGTTTTGCCTTTCGGTCCACCAACCTTCCAGCGGCGTATTGCTTTGCCATTCGGTCCACCAACCTTCCAGCGGCGTATTGCTTTGCCACTCGGTCCACCAACCTTCCAGCGGCGTATTGTTTTGCCTTTCGGTCCACCAACCTTCCAGCGGCGTATTGCTTTGCCATTCGGTCCACCAACCTTCCAGCGGCGTATTGTTTTGCCTTTCGGTCCACCAACCTTCCAGCGGCGTATTGCTTTGCCATTCGGTCCACCAACCTTCCAGCGGCGTATTGCTTTGCCATTCGGTCCACCAACCTTCCAGCGGCGTATTGCTTTGCCTTTCGGTCTACCAACCTTCCAGCGGCGTATTGTTTTGCCACTCGGTCCAAAATCCGTCCAGCGGCGTATTGTTTTGCCTTTCGGTCCACCAACCTTCCAGCGGCGTATTGTTTTGCCACTCGGTCCACCAACCTTCCAGCGGCGTATTGTTTTGCCTTTCGGTCCACCAACCTTCCAGCGGCGTATTGCTTTGCCATTCGGTCCACCAACCTTCCAGCGGCGTAGTGCTTTGCCTTTTGGTCTACCAACCTTCCAGCGGCGTATTGTTTTGCCTTTCGGTCCACCAACCTTCCAGCGGCGTATTGTTTTGCCACTCGGTCCACCAACCTTCCAGCGGCGTATTGTTTTGCCTTTCGGTCCACCAACCTTCCAGCGGCGTATTGCTTTGCCATTCGGTCCACCAACCTTCCAGCGGCGTATTGTTTTGCCACTCGGTCCAAAATCCGTCCAGCGGCGTATTGTTTTGCCATTCGGTCCACCAACCTTCCAGCGGCGTACTGCTTTGCCTTTCGGTCTACCAACCTTCCAGCGGCGTATTGTTTTGCCTTTCGGTCCACCAACCTTCCAGCGGCGTATTGTTTTGCCACTCGGTCCACCAACCTTCCAGCGGCGTATTGTTTTGCCTTTCGGTCCACCAACCTTCCAGCGGCGTATTGCTTTGCCACTCGGTCCACCAACCTTCCAGCGGCGTATTGTTTTGCCTTTCGGTCCACCAACCTTCCAGCGGCGTATTGCTTTGCCATTCGGTCCACCAACCTTCCAGCGGCGTATTGCTTTGCCATTCGGTCCACCAACCTTCCAGCGGCGTATTGCTTTGCCATTCGGTCCACCAACCTTCCAGCGGCGTATTGCTTTGCCATTCGGTCCACCAACCTTCCAGCGGCGTATTGTTTTGCCACTCGGTCCACCAACCTTCCAGCGGCGTATTGTTTTGCCTTTCGGTCCACCAACCTTCCAGCGGCGTATTGCTTTGCCATTCGGTCCACCAACCTTCCAGCGGCGTATTGTTTTGCCACTCGGTCCAAAATCCGTCCAGCGGCGTATTGCTTTGCCATTCGGTCCACCAACCTTCCAGCGGCGTATTGTTTTGCCACTCGGTCCAAAATCCGTCCAGCGGCGTATTGTTTTGCCACTCGGTCCAAAATCCGTCCAGCGGCGTATTGCTTTGCCATTCGGTCCACCAACCTTCCAGCGGCGTATTGTTTTGCCACTCGGTCCAAAATCCGTCCAGCGGCGTATTGTTTTGCCTTTCGGTCCACCAACCTTCTAGCGGCGTAGTGCTTTGCCTTTTGGTCTACCAACCTTCCAGCGGCGTATTGTTTTGCCTTTCGGTCCACCAACCTTCCAGCGGCGTATTGTTTTGCCACTCGGTCCACCAACCTTCCAGCGGCGTATTGTTTTGCCACTCGGTCCAAAATCCGTCCAGCGGCGTATTGCTTTGCCATTCGGTCCACCAACCTTCCAGCGGCGTATTGTTTTGCCACTCGGTCCAAAATCCGTCCAGCGGCGTATTGTTTTGCCACTCGGTCCAAAATCCGTCCAGCGGCGTATTGCTTTGCCATTCGGTCCACCAACCTTCCAGCGGCGTATTGTTTTGCCACTCGGTCCAAAATCCGTCCAGCGGCGTATTGTTTTGCCTTTCGGTCCACCAACCTTCCAGCGGCGTAGTGCTTTGCCTTTCGGTCTACCAACCTTCCAGCGGCGTATTGTTTTGCCTTTCGGTCCACCAACCTTCCAGCGGCGTATTGTTTTGCCACTCGGTCCACCAACCTTCCAGCGGCGTATTGCTTTGCCATTCGGTCCACCAACCTTCCAGCGGCGTATTGCTTTGCCATTCGGTCCACCAACCTTCCAGCGGCGTATTGTTTTGCCATTCGGTCCACCAACCTTCCAGCGGCGTATTGTTTTGCCACTCGGTCCAAAATCCGTCCAGCCGCGTATTGTTTTGCCATTCGGTCCACCAACCTTCCAGCGGCGTACTGCTTTGCCTTTCGGTCTACCAACCTTCCAGCGGCGTATTGTTTTGCCTTTCGGTCCACCAACCTTCCAGCGGCGTATTGTTTTGCCACTCGGTCCACCAACCTTCCAGCGGCGTATTGTTTTGCCTTTCGGTCCACCAACCTTCCAGCGGCGTATTGCTTTGCCATTCGGTCCACCAACCTTCCAGCGGCGTATTGTTTTGCCTTTCGGTCCACCAACCTTCCAGCGGCGTATTGCTTTGCCATTCGGTCCACCAACCTTCCAGCGGCGTATTGCTTTGCCATTCGGTCCACCAACCTTCCAGCGGCGTATTGCTTTGCCTTTCGGTCTACCAACCTTCCAGCGGCGTATTGTTTTGCCACTCGGTCCAAAATCCGTCCAGCGGCGTATTGTTTTGCCTTTCGGTCCACCAACCTTCCAGCGGCGTATTGTTTTGCCACTCGGTCCACCAACCTTCCAGCGGCGTATTGTTTTGCCTTTCGGTCCACCAACCTTCCAGCGGCGTATTGCTTTGCCATTCGGTCCACCAACCTTCCAGCGGCGTAGTGCTTTGCCTTTTGGTCTACCAACCTTCCAGCGGCGTATTGTTTTGCCTTTCGGTCCACCAACCTTCCAGCGGCGTATTGTTTTGCCACTCGGTCCACCAACCTTCCAGCGGCGTATTGTTTTGCCTTTCGGTCCACCAACCTTCCAGCGGCGTATTGCTTTGCCATTCGGTCCACCAACCTTCCAGCGGCGTATTGTTTTGCCACTCGGTCCAAAATCCGTCCAGCGGCGTATTGCTTTGCCATTCGGTCCACCAACCTTCCAGCGGCGTATTGTTTTGCCACTCGGTCCAAAATCCGTCCAGCGGCGTATTGTTTTGCCACTCGGTCCAAAATCCGTCCAGCGGCGTATTGCTTTGCCATTCGGTCCACCAACCTTCCAGCGGCGTATTGTTTTGCCACTCGGTCCAAAATCCGTCCAGCGGCGTATTGTTTTGCCTTTCGGTCCACCAACCTTCCAGCGGCGTATTGTTTTGCCACTCGGTCCACCAACCTTCCAGCGGCGTATTGTTTTGCCTTTCGGTCCACCAACCTTCCAGCGGCGTATTGCTTTGCCATTCGGTCCACCAACCTTCCAGCGGCGTAGTGCTTTGCCTTTTGGTCTACCAACCTTCCAGCGGCGTATTGTTTTGCCTTTCGGTCCACCAACCTTCCAGCGGCGTATTGTTTTGCCACTCGGTCCACCAACCTTCCAGCGGCGTATTGTTTTGCCACTCGGTCCACCAACCTTCCAGCGGCGTATTGTTTTGCCTTTCGGTCCACCAACCTTCCAGCGGCGTATTGCTTTGCCATTCGGTCCACCAACCTTCCAGCGGCGTATTGTTTTGCCTTTCGGTCCACCAACCTTCCAGCGGCGTATTGTTTTGCCACTCGGTCCACCAACCTTCCAGCGGCGTATTGTTTTGCCTTTCGGTCCACCAACCTTCCAGCGGCGTATTGCTTTGCCATTCGGTCCACCAACCTTCCAGCGGCGTATTGTTTTGCCACTCGGTCCAAAATCCGTCCAGCGGCGTAGTGCTTTGCCATTCGGTCCACCAACCTTCCAGCGGCGTATTGTTTTGCCATTCGGTCCACCAACCTTCCAGCGGCGTATTGTTTTGCCATTCGGTCCACCAACCTTCCAGCGGCGTATTGTTTTGCCACTCGGTCAAAATCCGTCCAGCCGCGTATTGTTTTGCCATTCGGTCCACCAACCTTCCAGCGGCGTAGTGCTTTGCCTTTCGGTCTACCAACCTTCCAGCGGCGTATTGTTTTGCCACTCGGTCCACCAACCTTCCAGCGGCGTATTGTTTTGCCTTTCGGTCCACCAACCTTCCAGCGGCGTATTGCTTTGCCATTCGGTCCACCAACCTTCCAGCGGCGTATTGATTTGCCACTCGGTCCAAAATCCGTCTAGCGGCGTATTGTTTTGCCACTCGGTCCAAAATCCGCCCAGCGGCGTATTGGTTTGCCATTCGGTCCACCAACCTTCCAGCGGCGTATTGCTTTGCCATTCGGTCCACCAACCTTCCAGCGGCGTATTGCTTTGCCTTTCGGTCTACCAACCTTCCAGCGGCGTATTGTTTTGCCACTCGGTCCAAAATCCGTCCAGCGGCGTATTGTTTTGCCTTTCGGTCCACCAACCTTCCAGCGGCGTATTGTTTTGCCACTCGGTCCACCAACCTTCCAGCGGCGTATTGTTTTGCCTTTCGGTCCACCAACCTTCCAGCGGCGTATTGCTTTGCCATTCGGTCCACCAACCTTCCAGCGGCGTATTGCTTTGCCTTTCGGTCTACCAACCTTCCAGCGGCGTATTGTTTTGCCACTCGGTCCACCAACCTTCCAGCGGCGTATTGTTTTGCCTTTCGGTCCACCAACCTTCCAGCGGCGTATTGCTTTGCCATTCGGTCCACCAACCTTCCAGCGGCGTAGTGCTTTGCCTTTTGGTCTACCAACCTTCCAGCGGCGTATTGTTTTGCCACTCGGTCCACCAACCTTCCAGCGGCGTATTGTTTTGCCTTTCGGTCCACCAACCTTCCAGCGGCGTATTGCTTTGCCATTCGGTCCACCAACCTTCCAGCGGCGTAGTGCTTTGCCTTTCGGTCTACCAACCTTCCAGCGGCGTATTGTTTTGCCACTCGGTCCAAAATCCGTCCAGCGGCGTATTGTTTTGCCTTTCGGTCCACCAACCTTCCAGCGGCGTATTGTTTTGCCACTCGGTCCACCAACCTTCCAGCGGCGTATTGTTTTGCCTTTCGGTCCACCAACCTTCCAGCGGCGTATTGCTTTGCCATTCGGTCCACCAACCTTCCAGCGGCGTAGTGCTTTGCCTTTTGGTCTACCAACCTTCCAGCGGCGTATTGTTTTGCCTTTCGGTCCACCAACCTTCCAGCGGCGTATTGTTTTGCCACTCGGTCCACCAACCTTCCAGCGGCGTATTGTTTTGCCTTTCGGTCCACCAACCTTCCAGCGGCGTATTGCTTTGCCATTCGGTCCACCAACCTTCCAGCGGCGTATTGTTTTGCCACTCGGTCCAAAATCCGTCCAGCGGCGTATTGCTTTGCCATTCGGTCCACCAACCTTCCAGCGGCGTATTGTTTTGCCACTCGGTCCAAAATCCGTCCAGCGGCGTATTGTTTTGCCACTCGGTCCAAAATCCGTCCAGCGGCGTATTGCTTTGCCATTCGGTCCACCAACCTTCCAGCGGCGTATTGTTTTGCCACTCGGTCCAAAATCCGTCCAGCGGCGTATTGTTTTGCCTTTCGGTCCACCAACCTTCCAGCGGCGTATTGTTTTGCCACTCGGTCTACCAACCTTCCAGCGGCGTATTGTTTTGCCTTTCGGTCCACCAACCTTCCAGCGGCGTATTGTTTTGCCACTCGGTCTACCAACCTTCCAGCGCCGTATTGTTTTGCCTTTCGGTCCACCAACCTTCCAGCGGCGTAGTGCTTTGTCTTTCGGTCTACCAACCTTCCAGCGGCGTATTGTTTTGCCTTTCGGTCCACCAACCTTCCAGCGGCGTATTGTTTTGCCACTCGGTCCACCAACCTTCCAGCGGCGTATTGCTTTGCCATTCGGTCCACCAACCTTCCAGCGGCGTATTGTTTTGCCACTCGGTCCACCAACCTTCCAGCGGCGTATTGTTTTGCCTTTCGGTCCACCAACCTTCCAGCGGCGTATTGCTTTGCCATTCGGTCCACCAACCTTCCAGCGGCGTATTGCTTTGCCATTCGGTCCACCAACCTTCCAGCGGCGTATTGTTTTGCCATTCGGTCCACCAACCTTCCAGCGGCGTATTGTTTTGCCACTCGGTCCAAAATCCGTCCAGCCGCGTATTGTTTTGCCATTCGGTCCACCAACCTTCCAGCGGCGTAGTGCTTTGCCTTTCGGTCTACCAACCTTCCAGCGGCGTATTGTTTTGCCTTTCGGTCCACCAACCTTCCAGCGGCGTATTGTTTTGCCACTCGGTCCACCAACCTTCCAGCGGCGTATTGCTTTGCCATTCGGTCCACCAACCTTCCAGCGGCGTATTGCTTTGCCATTCGGTCCACCAACCTTCCAGCGGCGTATTGTTTTGCCATTCGGTCCACCAACCTTCCAGCGGCGTATTGTTTTGCCACTCGGTCCAAAATCCGTCCAGCCGCGTATTGTTTTGCCATTCGGTCCACCAACCTTCCAGCGGCGTATTGTTTTGCCACTCGGTCCACCAACCTTCCAGCGGCGTATTGTTTTGCCTTTCGGTCCACCAACCTTCCAGCGGCGTATTGCTTTGCCATTCGGTCCACCAACCTTCCAGCGGCGTAGTGCTTTGCCTTTTGGTCTACCAACCTTCCAGCGGCGTAGTGCTTTGCCTTTTGGTCTACCAACCTTCCAGCGGCGTATTGTTTTGCCACTCGGTCCACCAACCTTCCAGCGGCGTATTGTTTTGCCTTTCGGTCCACCAACCTTCCAGCGGCGTATTGCTTTGCCATTCGGTCCACCAACCTTCCAGCGGCGTATTGTTTTGCCACTCGGTCCAAAATCCGTCCAGCGGCGTATTGCTTTGCCATTCGGTCCACCAACCTTCCAGCGGCGTATTGTTTTGCCACTCGGTCCAAAATCCGTCCAGCGGCGTATTGTTTTGCCACTCGGTCCAAAATCCGTCCAGCGGCGTATTGCTTTGCCATTCGGTCCACCAACCTTCCAGCGGCGTATTGTTTTGCCACTCGGTCCAAAATCCGTCCAGCGGCGTATTGTTTTGCCTTTCGGTCCACCAACCTTCCAGCGGCGTAGTGCTTTGCCTTTTGGTCTACCAACCTTCCAGCGGCGTATTGTTTTGCCTTTCGGTCCACCAACCTTCCAGCGGCGTATTGTTTTGCCACTCGGTCCACCAACCTTCCAGCGGCGTATTATTTTGCCACTCGGTCCAAAATCCGTCCAGCGGCGTATTGCTTTGCCATTCGGTCCACCAACCTTCCAGCGGCGTATTGTTTTGCCACTCGGTCCAAAATCCGTCCAGCGGCGTATTGTTTTGCCACTCGGTCCAAAATCCGTCCAGCGGCGTATTGCTTTGCCATTCGGTCCACCAACCTTCCAGCGGCGTATTGTTTTGCCACTCGGTCCAAAATCCGTCCAGCGGCGTATTGTTTTGCCTTTCGGTCCACCAACCTTCCAGCGGCGTAGTGCTTTGCCTTTCGGTCTACCAACCTTCCAGCGGCGTATTGTTTTGCCTTTCGGTCCACCAACCTTCCAGCGGCGTATTGTTTTGCCACTCGGTCCACCAACCTTCCAGCGGCGTATTGCTTTGCCATTCGGTCCACCAACCTTCCAGCGGCGTATTGCTTTGCCATTCGGTCCACCAACCTTCCAGCGGCGTATTGTTTTGCCATTCGGTCCACCAACCTTCCAGCGGCGTATTGTTTTGCCACTCGGTCCAAAATCCGTCGAGCCGCGTATTGTTTTGCCATTCGGTCCACCAACCTTCCAGCGGCGTAGTGCTTTGCCTTTCGGTCTACCAACCTTCCAGCGGCGTATTGTTTTGCCTTTCGGTCCACCAACCTTCCAGCGGCGTATTGTTTTGCCACTCGGTCCACCAACCTTCCAGCGGCGTATTGTTTTGCCTTTCGGTCCACCAACCTTCCAGCGGCGTATTGCTTTGCCATTCGGTCCACCAACCTTCCAGCGGCGTATTGTTTTGCCTTTCGGTCCACCAACCTTCCAGCGGCGTATTGCTTTGCCATTCGGTCCACCAACCTTCCAGCGGCGTATTGCTTTGCCATTCGGTCCACCAACCTTCCAGCGGCGTATTGCTTTGCCTTTCGGTCTACCAACCTTCCAGCGGCGTATTGTTTTGCCACTCGGTCCAAAATCCGTCCAGCGGCGTATTGTTTTGCCTTTCGGTCCACCAACCTTCCAGCGGCGTATTGTTTTGCCACTCGGTCCACCAACCTTCCAGCGGCGTATTGTTTTGCCTTTCGGTCCACCAACCTTCCAGCGGCGTATTGCTTTGCCATTCGGTCCACCAACCTTCCAGCGGCGTAGTGCTTTGCCTTTTGGTCTACCAACCTTCCAGCGGCGTATTGTTTTGCCTTTCGGTCCACCAACCTTCCAGCGGCGTATTGTTTTGCCACTCGGTCCACCAACCTTCCAGCGGCGTATTGTTTTGCCTTTCGGTCCACCAACCTTCCAGCGGCGTATTGCTTTGCCATTCGGTCCACCAACCTTCCAGCGGCGTATTGTTTTGCCACTCGGTCCAAAATCCGTCCAGCGGCGTATTGCTTTGCCATTCGGTCCACCAACCTTCCAGCGGCGTATTGTTTTGCCACTCGGTCCAAAATCCGTCCAGCGGCGTATTGTTTTGCCACTCGGTCCAAAATCCGTCCAGCGGCGTATTGCTTTGCCATTCGGTCCACCAACCTTCCAGCGGCGTATTGTTTTGCCACTCGGTCCAAAATCCGTCCAGCGGCGTATTGTTTTGCCTTTCGGTCCACCAACCTTCCAGCGGCGTAGTGCTTTGCCTTTTGGTCTACCAACCTTCCAGCGGCGTATTGTTTTGCCTTTCGGTCCACCAACCTTCCAGCGGCGTATTGTTTTGCCTTTCGGTCCACCAACCTTCCAGCGGCGTATTGTTTTGCCACTCGGTCCACCAACCTTCCAGCGGCGTATTGTTTTGCCTTTCGGTCCACCAACCTTCCAGCGGCGTATTGTTTTGCCATTCGGTCCACCAACCTTCCAGCGGCGTATTGTTTTGCCACTCGGTCCAAAATCCGTCCAGCCGCGTATTGTTTTGCCATTCGGTCCACCAACCTTCCAGCGGCGTAGTGCTTTGCCTTTCGGTCTACCAACCTTCCAGCGGCGTATTGTTTTGCCTTTCGGTCCACCAACCTTCCAGCGGCGTATTGTTTTGCCACTCGGTCCACCAACCTTCCAGCGGCGTATTGCTTTGCCATTCGGTCCACCAACCTTCCAGCGGCGTATTGCTTTGCCATTCGGTCCACCAACCTTCCAGCGGCGTATTGTTTTGCCATTCGGTCCACCAACCTTCCAGCGGCGTATTGTTTTGCCATTCGGTCCACCAACCTTCCAGCGGCGTATTGTTTTGCCACTCGGTCAAAATCCGTCCAGCCGCGTATTGTTTTGCCATTCGGTCCACCAACCTTCCAGCGGCGTAGTGCTTTGCCTTTCGGTCTACCAACCTTCCAGCGGCGTATTGTTTTGCCACTCGGTCCACCAACCTTCCAGCGGCGTATTGTTTTGCCTTTCGGTCCACCAATCTTCCAGCGGCGTATTGCTTTGCCATTCGGTCCACCAACCTTCCAGCGGCGTATTGTTTTGCCACTCGGTCCAAAATCCGTCTAGCGGCGTATTGTTTTGCCACTCGGTCCAAAATCCGCCCAGCGGCGTATTGGTTTGCCATTCGGTCCACCAACCTTCCAGCGGCGTATTGCTTTGCCATTCGGTCCACCAACCTTCCAGCGGCGTATTGCTTTGCCTTTCGGTCTACCAACCTTCCAGCGGCGTATTGTTTTGCCACTCGGTCCAAAATCCGTCCAGCGGCGTATTGTTTTGCCTTTCGGTCCACCAACCTTCCAGCGGCGTATTGTTTTGCCACTCGGTCCACCAACCTTCCAGCGGCGTATTGTTTTGCCTTTCGGTCCACCAACCTTCCAGCGGCGTATTGCTTTGCCATTCGGTCCACCAACCTTCCAGCGGCGTATTGTTTTGCCACTCGGTCCAAAATCCGTCTAGCGGCGTATTGTTTTGCCACTCGGTCCAAAATCCGCCCAGCGGCGTATTGGTTTGCCATTCGGTCCACCAACCTTCCAGCGGCGTATTGCTTTGCCATTCGGTCCACCAACCTTCCAGCGGCGTATTGCTTTGCCTTTCGGTCTACCAACCTTCCAGCGGCGTATTGTTTTGCCACTCGGTCCAAAATCCGTCCAGCGGCGTATTGTTTTGCCTTTCGGTCCACCAACCTTCCAGCGGCGTATTGTTTTGCCACTCGGTCCACCAACCTTCCAGCGGCGTATTGTTTTGCCTTTCGGTCCACCAACCTTCCAGCGGCGTATTGCTTTGCCATTCGGTCCACCAACCTTCCAGCGGCGTATTGCTTTGCCTTTCGGTCTACCAACCTTCCAGCGGCGTATTGTTTTGCCACTCGGTCCAAAATCCGTCCAGCGGCGTATTGCTTCGGTCGATCGTACACCAAAGTGCCAGCGGCGTATTGCTTCGGTCGATCGTACACCAAAGTGCCAGCGGCGTATTGGTTTGCCATTCGGTCCACCAACCTTCCAGCGGCGTATTGCTTTGCCATTCGGTCCACCAACCTTCCAGCGGCGTATTGCTTTGCCTTTCGGTCTACCAACCTTCCAGCGGCGTATTGTTTTGCCTTTCGGTCCACCAACCTTCCAGCGGCGTATTGCTTTGCCATTCGGTCCACCAACCTTCCAGCGGCGTATTGCTTTGCCTTTCGGTCCACCAACCTTCCAGCGGCGTATTGTTTTGCCACTCGGTCCAAAATCCGTCCAGCGGCGTATTGTTTTGCCTTTCGGTCCACCAACCTTCCAGCGGCGTATTGCTTTGCCTTTCGGTCTACCAACCTTCCAGCGGCGTATTGTTTTGCCACTCGGTCCAAAATCCGCCCAGCGGCGTATTGGTTTGCCATTCGGTCCACCAACCTTCCAGCGGCGTATTGCTTTGCCATTCGGTCCACCAACCTTCCAGCGGCGTATTGCTTTGCCTTTCGGTCTACCAACCTTCCAGCGGCGTATTGTTTTGCCACTCGGTCCAAAATCCGTCCAGCGGCGTATTGTTTTGCCTTTCGGTCCACCAACCTTCCAGCGGCGTATTGTTTTGCCACTCGGTCCACCAACCTTCCAGCGGCGTATTGTTTTGCCTTTCGGTCCACCAACCTTCCAGCGGCGTATTGCTTTGCCATTCGGTCCACCAACCTTCCAGCGGCGTATTGTTTTGCCTTTCGGTCCACCAACCTTCCAGCGGCGTATTGCTTTGCCATTCGGTCCACCAACCTTCCAGCGGCGTATTGCTTTGCCATTCGGTCCACCAACCTTCCAGCGGCGTATTGCTTTGCCTTTCGGTCTACCAACCTTCCAGCGGCGTATTGTTTTGCCACTCGGTCCAAAATCCGTCCAGCGGCGTATTGTTTTGCCTTTCGGTCCACCAACCTTCCAGCGGCGTATTGTTTTGCCACTCGGTCCACCAACCTTCCAGCGGCGTATTGTTTTGCCTTTCGGTCCACCAACCTTCCAGCGGCGTATTGCTTTGCCATTCGGTCCACCAACCTTCCAGCGGCGTAGTGCTTTGCCTTTTGGTCTACCAACCTTCCAGCGGCGTATTGTTTTGCCTTTCGGTCCACCAACCTTCCAGCGGCGTATTGCTTTGCCATTCGGTCCACCAACCTTCCAGCGGCGTATTGCTTTGCCTTTCGGTCTACCAACCTTCCAGCGGCGTATTGTTTTGCCACTCGGTCCAAAATCCGTCCAGCGGCGTATTGCTTTGCCATTCGGTCCACCAACCTTCCAGCGGCGTATTGTTTTGCCACTCGGTCCAAAATCCGTCCAGCGGCGTATTGTTTTGCCACTCGGTCCAAAATCCGTCCAGCGGCGTATTGCTTTGCCATTCGGTCCACCAACCTTCCAGCGGCGTATTGTTTTGCCACTCGGTCCAAAATCCGTCCAGCGGCGTATTGTTTTGCCTTTCGGTCCACCAACCTTCCAGCGGCGTAGTGCTTTGCCTTTTGGTCTACCAACCTTCCAGCGGCGTATTGTTTTGCCTTTCGGTCCACCAACCTTCCAGCGGCGTATTGTTTTGCCACTCGGTCCACCAACCTTCCAGCGGCGTATTGTTTTGCCACTCGGTCCAAAATCCGTCCAGCGGCGTATTGCTTTGCCATTCGGTCCACCAACCTTCCAGCGGCGTATTGTTTTGCCACTCGGTCCAAAATCCGTCCAGCGGCGTATTGTTTTGCCTTTCGGTCCACCAACCTTCCAGCGGCGTAGTGCTTTGCCTTTCGGTCTACCAACCTTCCAGCGGCGTATTGTTTTGCCTTTCGGTCCACCAACCTTCCAGCGGCGTATTGTTTTGCCACTCGGTCCACCAACCTTCCAGCGGCGTATTGCTTTGCCATTCGGTCCACCAACCTTCCAGCGGCGTATTGCTTTGCCATTCGGTCCACCAACCTTCCAGCGGCGTATTGTTTTGCCATTCGGTCCACCAACCTTCCAGCGGCGTATTGTTTTGCCACTCGGTCCAAAATCCGTCCAGCCGCGTATTGTTTTGCCATTCGGTCCACCAACCTTCCAGCGGCGTACTGCTTTGCCTTTCGGTCTACCAACCTTCCAGCGGCGTATTGTTTTGCCTTTCGGTCCACCAACCTTCCAGCGGCGTATTGTTTTGCCACTCGGTCCACCAACCTTCCAGCGGCGTATTGTTTTGCCTTTCGGTCCACCAACCTTCCAGCGGCGTATTGCTTTGCCATTCGGTCCACCAACCTTCCAGCGGCGTATTGTTTTGCCTTTCGGTCCACCAACCTTCCAGCGGCGTATTGCTTTGCCATTCGGTCCACCAACCTTCCAGCGGCGTATTGCTTTGCCATTCGGTCCACCAACCTTCCAGCGGCGTATTGCTTTGCCTTTCGGTCTACCAACCTTCCAGCGGCGTATTGTTTTGCCACTCGGTCCAAAATCCGTCCAGCGGCGTATTGTTTTGCCTTTCGGTCCACCAACCTTCCAGCGGCGTATTGTTTTGCCACTCGGTCCACCAACCTTCCAGCGGCGTATTGTTTTGCCTTTCGGTCCACCAACCTTCCAGCGGCGTATTGCTTTGCCATTCGGTCCACCAACCTTCCAGCGGCGTAGTGCTTTGCCTTTTGGTCTACCAACCTTCCAGCGGCGTATTGTTTTGCCTTTCGGTCCACCAACCTTCCAGCGGCGTATTGTTTTGCCACTCGGTCCACCAACCTTCCAGCGGCGTATTGTTTTGCCTTTCGGTCCACCAACCTTCCAGCGGCGTATTGCTTTGCCATTCGGTCCACCAACCTTCCAGCGGCGTATTGTTTTGCCACTCGGTCCAAAATCCGTCCAGCGGCGTATTGCTTTGCCATTCGGTCCACCAACCTTCCAGCGGCGTATTGTTTTGCCACTCGGTCCAAAATCCGTCCAGCGGCGTATTGTTTTGCCACTCGGTCCAAAATCCGTCCAGCGGCGTATTGCTTTGCCATTCGGTCCACCAACCTTCCAGCGGCGTATTGTTTTGCCACTCGGTCCAAAATCCGTCCAGCGGCGTATTGTTTTGCCTTTCGGTCCACCAACCTTCCAGCGGCGTAGTGCTTTGCCTTTTGGTCTACCAACCTTCCAGCGGCGTATTGTTTTGCCTTTCGGTCCACCAACCTTCCAGCGGCGTATTGTTTTGCCTTTCGGTCCACCAACCTTCCAGCGGCGTATTGTTTTGCCACTCGGTCCACCAACCTTCCAGCGGCGTATTGTTTTGCCTTTCGGTCCACCAACCTTCCAGCGGCGTATTGTTTTGCCATTCGGTCCACCAACCTTCCAGCGGCGTATTGTTTTGCCACTCGGTCCAAAATCCGTCCAGCCGCGTATTGTTTTGCCATTCGGTCCACCAACCTTCCAGCGGCGTAGTGCTTTGCCTTTCGGTCTACCAACCTTCCAGCGGCGTATTGTTTTGCCTTTCGGTCCACCAACCTTCCAGCGGCGTATTGTTTTGCCACTCGGTCCACCAACCTTCCAGCGGCGTATTGCTTTGCCATTCGGTCCACCAACCTTCCAGCGGCGTATTGCTTTGCCATTCGGTCCACCAACCTTCCAGCGGCGTATTGTTTTGCCATTCGGTCCACCAACCTTCCAGCGGCGTATTGTTTTGCCATTCGGTCCACCAACCTTCCAGCGGCGTATTGTTTTGCCACTCGGTCAAAATCCGTCCAGCCGCGTATTGTTTTGCCATTCGGTCCACCAACCTTCCAGCGGCGTAGTGCTTTGCCTTTCGGTCTACCAACCTTCCAGCGGCGTATTGTTTTGCCACTCGGTCCACCAACCTTCCAGCGGCGTATTGTTTTGCCTTTCGGTCCACCAACCTTCCAGCGGCGTATTGCTTTGCCATTCGGTCCACCAACCTTCCAGCGGCGTATTGATTTGCCACTCGGTCCAAAATCCGTCTAGCGGCGTATTGTTTTGCCACTCGGTCCAAAATCCGCCCAGCGGCGTATTGGTTTGCCATTCGGTCCACCAACCTTCCAGCGGCGTATTGCTTTGCCATTCGGTCCACCAACCTTCCAGCGGCGTATTGCTTTGCCTTTCGGTCTACCAACCTTCCAGCGGCGTATTGTTTTGCCACTCGGTCCAAAATCCGTCCAGCGGCGTATTGTTTTGCCTTTCGGTCCACCAACCTTCCAGCGGCGTATTGTTTTGCCACTCGGTCCACCAACCTTCCAGCGGCGTATTGTTTTGCCTTTCGGTCCACCAACCTTCCAGCGGCGTATTGCTTTGCCATTCGGTCCACCAACCTTCCAGCGGCGTATTGCTTTGCCTTTCGGTCTACCAACCTTCCAGCGGCGTATTGTTTTGCCACTCGGTCCACCAACCTTCCAGCGGCGTATTGTTTTGCCTTTCGGTCCACCAACCTTCCAGCGGCGTATTGCTTTGCCATTCGGTCCACCAACCTTCCAGCGGCGTAGTGCTTTGCCTTTTGGTCTACCAACCTTCCAGCGGCGTATTGTTTTGCCACTCGGTCCACCAACCTTCCAGCGGCGTATTGTTTTGCCTTTCGGTCCACCAACCTTCCAGCGGCGTATTGCTTTGCCATTCGGTCCACCAACCTTCCAGCGGCGTAGTGCTTTGCCTTTCGGTCTACCAACCTTCCAGCGGCGTATTGTTTTGCCACTCGGTCCAAAATCCGTCCAGCGGCGTATTGTTTTGCCTTTCGGTCCACCAACCTTCCAGCGGCGTATTGTTTTGCCACTCGGTCCACCAACCTTCCAGCGGCGTATTGTTTTGCCTTTCGGTCCACCAACCTTCCAGCGGCGTATTGCTTTGCCATTCGGTCCACCAACCTTCCAGCGGCGTATTGTTTTGCCACTCGGTCCAAAATCCGTCCAGCGGCGTATTGTTTTGCCTTTCGGTCCACCAACCTTCCAGCGGCGTATTGCTTTGCCATTCGGTCCACCAACCTTCCAGCGGCGTATTGTTTTGCCACTCGGTCCAAAATCCGTCCAGCGGCGTATTGCTTTGCCATTCGGTCCACCAACCTTCCAGCGGCGTATTGCTTTGCCTTTCGGTCCACCAACCTTCCAGCGGCGTATTGATTTGCCATTCGGTCCACCAACCTTCCAGCGGCGTATTGCTTTGCCATTCGGTCCACCAACCTTCCAGCGGCGTATTGTTTTGCCACTCGGTCCAAAATCCGTCCAGCGGCGTATTGTTTTGCCTTTCGGTCCACCAACCTTCCAGCGGCGTATTGCTTTGCCATTCGGTCCACCAACCTTCCAGCGGCGTATTGCTTTGCCTTTCGGTCTACCAACCTTCCAGCGGCGTATTGTTTTGCCACTCGGTCCAAAATCCGTCCAGCGGCGTATTGCTTTGCCATTCGGTCCACCAACCTTCCAGCGGCGTATTGTTTTGCCACTCGGTCCACCAACCTTCCAGCGGCGTATTGTTTTGCCTTTCGGTCCACCAACCTTCCAGCGGCGTATTGCTTTGCCATTCGGTCCACCAACCTTCCAGCGGCGTATTGTTTTGCCATTCGGTCCACCAACCTTCCAGCGGCGTATTGTTTTGCCATTCGGTCCACCAACCTAACAGCGGCGTATTGTTTTGCCACTCGGTCCACCAACCTTCCAGCGGCGTAATGTTTTGCCTTTCGGTCCACCAACCTTCCAGCGGCGTATTGCTTTGCCTATCGGTCCACCAACCTTCCAGCGGCGTATTGCTTTGCCATTCGGTCCACCAACCTTGTAGCGGCGTATTGTTTTGCCATTCGGTCCACCAACCTTCCAGCGGCGTATTGTTTTGCCACTCGGTCCACCAACCTTCCAGCGGCGTATTGCTTTGCCTTTCGGTCTACCAACCTTCCAGCGGCGTATTGTTTTGCCACTCGGTCCACCAACCTTCCAGCGGCGTATTGCTTTGCCATTCGGTCCACCAACCTTGTAGCGGCGTATTGTTTTGCCACTCGGTCCAAAATCCGCCCAGCGGCGTATTGGTTTGCCATTCGGTCCACCAACCTTCCAGCGGCGTATTGCTTTGCCATTCGGTCCACCAACCTTCCAGCGGCGTATTGCTTTGCCTTTCGGTCTACCAACCTTCCAGCGGCGTATTGTTTTGCCACTCGGTCCAAAATCCGTCCAGCGGCGTATTGTTTTGCCTTTCGGTCCACCAACCTTCCAGCGGCGTATTGTTTTGCCACTCGGTCCACCAACCTTCCAGCGGCGTATTGTTTTGCCTTTCGGTCCACCAACCTTCCAGCGGCGTATTGCTTTGCCATTCGGTCCACCAACCTTCCAGCGGCGTATTGCTTTGCCTTTCGGTCTACCAACCTTCCAGCGGCGTATTGTTTTGCCACTCGGTCCACCAACCTTCCAGCGGCGTATTGTTTTGCCTTTCGGTCCACCAACCTTCCAGCGGCGTATTGCTTTGCCATTCGGTCCACCAACCTTCCAGCGGCGTAGTGCTTTGCCTTTTGGTCTACCAACCTTCCAGCGGCGTATTGTTTTGCCACTCGGTCCACCAACCTTCCAGCGGCGTATTGTTTTGCCTTTCGGTCCACCAACCTTCCAGCGGCGTATTGCTTTGCCATTCGGTCCACCAACCTTCCAGCGGCGTAGTGCTTTGCCTTTCGGTCTACCAACCTTCCAGCGGCGTATTGTTTTGCCACTCGGTCCAAAATCCGTCCAGCGGCGTATTGTTTTGCCTTTCGGTCCACCAACCTTCCAGCGGCGTATTGTTTTGCCACTCGGTCCACCAACCTTCCAGCGGCGTATTGTTTTGCCTTTCGGTCCACCAACCTTCCAGCGGCGTATTGCTTTGCCATTCGGTCCACCAACCTTCCAGCGGCGTATTGTTTTGCCACTCGGTCCAAAATCCGTCCAGCGGCGTATTGTTTTGCCTTTCGGTCCACCAACCTTCCAGCGGCGTATTGCTTTGCCATTCGGTCCACCAACCTTCCAGCGGCGTATTGTTTTGCCACTCGGTCCAAAATCCGTCCAGCGGCGTATTGCTTTGCCATTCGGTCCACCAACCTTCCAGCGGCGTATTGCTTTGCCTTTCGGTCCACCAACCTTCCAGCGGCGTATTGATTTGCCATTCGGTCCACCAACCTTCCAGCGGCGTATTGCTTTGCCATTCGGTCCACCAACCTTCCAGCGGCGTATTGTTTTGCCACTCGGTCCAAAATCCGTCCAGCGGCGTATTGTTTTGCCTTTCGGTCCACCAACCTTCCAGCGGCGTATTGCTTTGCCATTCGGTCCACCAACCTTCCAGCGGCGTATTGCTTTGCCTTTCGGTCTACCAACCTTCCAGCGGCGTATTGTTTTGCCACTCGGTCCAAAATCCGTCCAGCGGCGTATTGCTTTGCCATTCGGTCCACCAACCTTCCAGCGGCGTATTGTTTTGCCACTCGGTCCACCAACCTTCCAGCGGCGTATTGTTTTGCCTTTCGGTCCACCAACCTTCCAGCGGCGTATTGCTTTGCCATTCGGTCCACCAACCTTCCAGCGGCGTATTGTTTTGCCATTCGGTCCACCAACCTTCCAGCGGCGTATTGTTTTGCCATTCGGTCCACCAACCTAACAGCGGCGTATTGTTTTGCCACTCGGTCCACCAACCTTCCAGCGGCGTAATGTTTTGCCTTTCGGTCCACCAACCTTCCAGCGGCGTATTGCTTTGCCTATCGGTCCACCAACCTTCCAGCGGCGTATTGCTTTGCCATTCGGTCCACCAACCTTGTAGCGGCGTATTGTTTTGCCATTCGGTCCACCAACCTTCCAGCGGCGTATTGTTTTGCCACTCGGTCCACCAACCTTCCAGCGGCGTATTGCTTTGCCTTTCGGTCTACCAACCTTCCAGCGGCGTATTGTTTTGCCACTCGGTCCACCAACCTTCCAGCGGCGTATTGCTTTGCCATTCGGTCCACCAACCTTGTAGCGGCGTATTGTTTTGCCACTCGGTCCAAAATCCGTCCAGCGGTGTATTGTTTTGCCTTTCGGTCCACCAACCTTCCAGCGGCGTATTGCTTTGCCATTCGGTCCACCAACCTTCCAGCGGCGTATTGTTTTGCCACTCGGTCCACCAACCTTCCAGCGGCGTATTGTTTTGCCACTCGGTCCACCAACCTTCCAGCGGCGTATTGTTTTGCCACTCGGTCCACCAACCTTCCAGCGGCGTATTGCTTTGCCTTTCGGTCTACCAACCTTCCAGCGGCGTATTGCTTTGCCTTTCGGTCTACCAACCTTCCAGCGGCGTATTGCTTTGCCATTCGGTCCACCAACCTTCCAGCGGCGTATTGTTTTGCCATTCGGTCCACCAACCTTCCAGCGGCGTATTGTTTTGCCACTCGGTCCACCAACCTTCCAGCGGCGTATTGCTTTGCCTTTCGGTCTACCAACCTTCCAGCGGCGTATTGTTTTGCCATTCGGTCCACCAACCTTCCAGCGGCGTATTGTTTTGCCATTCGGTCCACCAACCTTCCAGCGGCGTATTGTTTTGCCACTCGGTCCACCAACCTTCCAGCGGCGTATTGTTTTGCCACTCGGTCCACCAACCTTCCAGCGGCGTAATGCTTTGCCATTCGGTCCACCAACCTTCCAGCGGCGTATTGCTTTGCCTTTCGGTCTACCAACCTTCCAGCGGCGTATTGTTTTGCCACTCGGTCCACCAACCTTCCAGCGGCGTATTGCTTTGCCATTCGGTCCACCAACCTTCCAGCGGCGTATTGTTTTGCCTTTCGGTCCACCAACCTTCCAGCGGCGTATTGCTTTGCCTTTCGGTCTACCAACCTTCCAGCGGCGTATTGCTTTGCCTTTCGGTCTACCAACCTTCCAGCGGCGTATTGCTTTGCCATTCGGTCCACCAACCTTCCAGCGGCGTATTGTTTTGCCATTCGGTCCACCAACCTTCCAGCGGCGTATTGTTTTGCCACTCGGTCCACCAACCTTCCAGCGGCGTATTGTTTTGCCACTCGGTCCACCAACCTTCCAGCGGCGTATTGTTTTGCCACTCGGTCCACCAACCTTCCAGCGGCGTAATGCTTTGCCATTCGGTCCACCAACCTTCCAGCGGCGTATTGCTTTGCCTTTCGGTCTACCAACCTTCCAGCGGCGTATTGTTTTGCCACTCGGTCCACCAACCTTCCAGCGGCGTATTGCTTTGCCATTCGGTCCACCAACCTTCCAGCGGCGTATTGTTTTGCCTTTCGGTCCACCAACCTTCCAGCGGCGTATTGCTTTGCCTTTCGGTCTACCAACCTTCCAGCGGCGTATTGCTTTGCCTTTCGGTCTACCAACCTTCCAGCGGCGTATTGCTTTGCCATTCGGTCCACCAACCTTCCAGCGGCGTATTGTTTTGCCATTCGGTCCACCAACCTTCCAGCGGCGTATTGTTTTGCCACTCGGTCCACCAACCTTCCAGCGGCGTATTGTTTTGCCACTCGGTCCACCAACCTTCCAGCGGCGTATTGTTTTGCCACTCGGTCCACCAACCTTCCAGCGGCGTAATGCTTTGCCATTCGGTCCACCAACTTTCCAGCGGCGTATTGCTTTGCCTTTCGGTCTACCAACCTTCCAGCGGCGTATTGTTTTGCCACTCGGTCCACCAACCTTCCAGCGGCGTATTGCTTTGCCATTCGGTCCACCAACCTTCCAGCGGCGTATTGTTTTGCCTTTCGGTCCACCAACCTTCCAGCGGCGTATTGCTTTGCCTTTCGGTCTACCAACCTTCCAGCGGCGTATTGCTTTGCCTTTCGGTCTACCAACCTTCCAGCGGCGTATTGCTTTGCCATTCGGTCCACCAACCTTCCAGCGGCGTATTGTTTTGCCATTCGGTCCACCAACCTTCCAGCGGCGTATTGTTTTGCCACTCGGTCCACCAACCTTCCAGCGGCGTATTGTTTTGCCACTCGGTCCACCAACCTTCCAGCGGCGTATTGTTTTGCCACTCGGTCCACCAACCTTCCAGCGGCGTAATGCTTTGCCATTCGGTCCACCAACCTTCCAGCGGCGTATTGCTTTGCCTTTCGGTCTACCAACCTTCCAGCGGCGTATTGCTTTGCCATTCGGTCCACCAACCTTCCAGCGGCGTATTGTTTTGCCATTCGGTCCACCAACCTTCCAGCGGCGTATTGTTTTGCGACTCGGTCCACCAACCTTCCAGCGGCGTATTGCTTTGCCATTCGGTCCACCAACCTTCCAGCGGCGTATTGTTTTGCCATTCGGTCCACCAACCTTCCAGCGGCGTAATGTTTTGCCTTTCGGTCCACCAACCTTCCAGCGGCTTATTGTTTTGCCACTCGGTCCACCAACCTTCCAGCGGCGTATTGTTTTGCCACTCGGTCCACCAACCTTCCAGCGGCGTATTGTTTTGCCACTCGGTCCACCAACCTTCCAGCGGCGTAATGCTTTGCCATTCGGTCCACCAACCTTCCAGCGGCGTATTGCTTTGCCTTTCGGTCTACCAACCTTCCAGCGGCGTATTGCTTTGCCATTCGGTCCACCAACCTTCCAGCGGCGTATTGTTTTGCCATTCGGTCCACCAACCTTCCAGCGGCGTATTGTTTTGCCACTCGGTCCACCAACCTTCCAGCGGCGTATTGTTTTGCCACTCGGTCCACCAACCTTCCAGCGGCGTATTGCTTTGCCATTCGGTCCACCAACCTTCCAGCGGCGTATTGCTTTGCCTTTCGGTCTACCAACCTTCCAGCGGCGTATTGTTTTGCCACTCGGTCCAAAATCCGTCCAGCGGCGTATTGTTTTGCCTTTCGGTCCACCAACCTTCCAGCGGCGTATTGTTTTGCCACTCGGTCCACCAACCTTCCAGCGGCGTATTGTTTTGCCACTCGGTCCACCAACCTTCCAGCGGCGTATTGTTTTGCCACTCGGTCCACCAACCTTCCAGCGGCGTATTGTTTTGCCACTCGGTCCACCAACCTTCCAGCGGCGTAATGCTTTGCCATTCGGTCCACCAACCTTCCAGCGGCGTATTGCTTTGCCTTTCGGTCTACCAACCTTCCAGCGGCGTATTGCTTTGCCATTCGGTCCACCAACCTTCCAGCGGCGTATTGTTTTGCCATTCGGTCCACCAACCTTCCAGCGGCGTATTGTTTTGCCACTCGGTCCACCAACCTTCCAGCGGCGTATTGCTTTGCCATTCGGTCCACCAACCTTCCAGCGGCGTATTGTTTTGCCATTCGGTCCACCAACCTTCCAGCGGCGTAATGTTTTGCCTTTCGGTCCACCAACCTTCCAGCGGCTTATTGTTTTGCCACTCGGTCCACCAACCTTCCAGCGGCGTATTGTTTTGCCACTCGGTCCACCAACCTTCCAGCGGCGTATTGTTTTGCCACTCGGTCCACCAACCTTCCAGCGGCGTAATGCTTTGCCATTCGGTCCACCAACCTTCCAGCGGCGTATTGCTTTGCCTTTCGGTCTACCAACCTTCCAGCGGCGTATTGCTTTGCCATTCGGTCCACCAACCTTCCAGCGGCGTATTGTTTTGCCATTCGGTCCACCAACCTTCCAGCGGCGTATTGTTTTGCCACTCGGTCCACCAACCTTCCAGCGGCGTATTCTTTTGCCACTCGGTCCACCAACCTTCCAGCGGCGTATTGCTTTGCCATTCGGTCCACCAACCTTCCAGCGGCGTATTGCTTTGCCTTTCGGTCTACCAACCTTCCAGCGGCGTATTGTTTTGCCACTCGGTCCAAAATCCGTCCAGCGGCGTATTGTTTTGCCTTTCGGTCCACCAACCTTCCAGCGGCGTATTGTTTTGCCACTCGGTCCACCAACCTTCCAGCGGCGTATTGTTTTGCCACTCGGTCCACCAACCTTCCAGCGGCGTATTGTTTTGCCACTCGGTCCACCAACCTTCCAGCGGCGTAATGCTTTGCCATTCGGTCCACCAACCTTCCAGCGGCGTATTGCTTTGCCTTTCGGTCTACCAACCTTCCAGCGGCGTATTGTTTTGCCACTCGGTCCACCAACCTTCCAGCGGCGTATTGCTTTGCCATTCGGTCCACCAACCTTCCAGCGGCGTATTGTTTTGCCACTCGGTCCACCAACCTTCCAGCGGCGTATTGCTTTGCCTTTCGGTCTACCAACCTTCCAGCGGCGTATTGTTTTGCCACTCGGTCCAAAATCCGTCCAGCGGCGTATTGTTTTGCCTTTCGGTCCACCAACCTTCCAGCGGCGTATTGCTTTGCCATTCGGTCCACCAACCTTGTAGCGGCGTATTGTTTTGCCACTCGGTCCAAAATCCGTCCAGCGGCGTATTGTTTTGCCTTTCGGTCCACCAACCTTCCAGCGGCGTATTGCTTTGCCATTCGGTCCACCAACCTTCCAGCGGCGTATTGCTTTGCCTTTCGGTCAACCAACCTTCCAGCGGCGTATTGTTTTGCCTTTCGGTCCACCAACCTTCCAGCGGCGTATTGCTTTGCCATTCGGTCCACCAACCTTCCAGCGGCGTATTGCTTTGCCATTCGGTCCACCAACCTTCCAGCGGCGTATTGTTTTGCCACTCGGTCCAAAATCCGTCCAGCGGCGTATTGTTTTGCCTTTCGGTCCACCAACCTTCCAGCGGCGTATTGCTTTGCCATTCGGTCCACCAACCTTCCAGCGGCGTATTGCTTTGCCTTTCGGTCTACCAACCTTCCAGCGGCGTATTGTTTTGCCACTCGGTCCAAAATCCGTCCAGCGGCGTATTGCTTTGCCATTCGGTCCACCAACCTTCCAGCGGCGTATTGTTTTGCCACTCGGTCCAAAATCCGTCCAGCGGCGTATTGCTTTGCCATTCGGTCCACCAACCTTCCAGCGGCGTAATGCTTTGCCTTTCGGTCCACCAACCTTCCAGCGGCGTATTGTTTTGCCACTCGGTCCACCAACCTTCCAGCGGCGTATTGCTTTGCCATTCGGTCCACCAACCTTCCAGCGGCGTATTGTTTTGCCTTTCGGTCCACCAACCTTCCAGCGGCGTATTGTTTTGCCATTCGGTCCACCAACCTTCCAGCGGCGTATTGCTTTGCCTTTCGGTCAACCAACCTTCCAGCGGCGTATTGTTTTGCCTTTCGGTCCACCAACTTTCCAGCGGCGTATTGATTTGCCATTCGGTCCACCAACCTTCCAGCGGCGTATTGTTTTGCCACTCGGTCCACCAACCTTCCAGCGGCGTAATGCTTTGCCATTCGGTCCACCAACCTTCCAGCGGCGTATTGCTTTGCCTTTCGGTCCACCAACCTTCCAGCGGCGTATTGCTTTGCCTTTCGGTCTACCAACCTTCCAGCGGCGTATTGTTTTGCCACTCGGTCCACCAACCTTCCAGCGGCGTATTGTTTTGCCTTTCGGTCCACCAACCTTCCAGCGGCGTATTGTTTTGCCACTCGGTCCACCAACCTTCCAGCGGCGTATTGTTTTGCCACTCGGTCCACCAACCTTCCAGCGGCGTATTGTTTTGCCACTCGGTCCACCAACCTTCCAGCGGCGTATTGTTTTGCCACTCGGTCCACCAACCTTCCAGCGGCGTAATGCTTTGCCATTCGGTCCACCAACCTTCCAGCGGCGTATTGCTTTGCCTTTCGGTCTACCAACCTTCCAGCGGCGTATTGCTTTGCCATTCGGTCCACCAACCTTCCAGCGGCGTATTGTTTTGCCATTCGGTCCACCAACCTTCCAGCGGCGTATTGTTTTGCCACTCGGTCCACCAACCTTCCAGCGGCGTATTGTTTTGCCACTCGGTCCACCAACCTTCCAGCGGCGTATTGCTTTGCCATTCGGTCCACCAACCTTCCAGCGGCGTATTGCTTTGCCTTTCGGTCTACCAACCTTCCAGCGGCGTATTGTTTTGCCACTCGGTCCAAAATCCGTCCAGCGGCGTATTGTTTTGCCTTTCGGTCCACCAACCTTCCAGCGGCGTATTGTTTTGCCACTCGGTCCACCAACCTTCCAGCGGCGTATTGTTTTGCCACTCGGTCCACCAACCTTCCAGCGGCGTAATGCTTTGCCATTCGGTCCACCAACCTTCCAGCGGCGTATTGCTTTGCCTTTCGGTCTACCAACCTTCCAGCGGCGTATTGTTTTGCCACTCGGTCCACCAACCTTCCAGCGGCGTATTGCTTTGCCATTCGGTCCACCAACCTTCCAGCGGCGTATTGTTTTGCCACTCGGTCCACCAACCTTCCAGCGGCGTATTGCTTTGCCTTTCGGTCTACCAACCTTCCAGCGGCGTATTGGTTTGCCACTCGGTCCAAAATCCGTCCAGCGGCGTATTGTTTTGCCTTTCGGTCCACCAACCTTCCAGCGGTGTAATGCTTTGCCTTTCGGTCCACCAACCTTCCAGCGGCGTATTGTTTTGCCACTCGGTCCACCAACCTTCCAGCGGCGTATTGCTTTGCCATTCGGTCCACCAACCTTCCAGCGGCGTATTGTTTTGCCTTTCGGTCTACCAACCTTCCAGCGGCGTATTGTTTTGCCATTCGGTCCACCAACCTTCCAGCGGCGTATTGCTTTGCCTTTCGGTCAACCAACCTTCCAGCGGCGTATTGTTTTGCCTTTCGGTCCACCAACCTTCCAGCGGCGTATTGCTTTGCCATTCGGTCCACCAACCTTCCAGCGGCGTATTGCTTTGCCATTCGGTCCACCAACCTTCCAGCGGCGTATTGTTTTGCCACTCGGTCCAAAATCCGTCCAGCGGCGTATTGTTTTGCCTTTCGGTCCACCAACCTTCCAGCGGCGTATTGCTTTGCCATTCGGTCCACCAACCTTCCAGCGGCGTATTGCTTTGCCTTTCGGTCTACCAACCTTCCAGCGGCGTATTGTTTTGCCACTCGGTCCAAAATCCGTCCAGCGGCGTATTGCTTTGCCATTCGGTCCACCAACCTTCCAGCGGCGTATTGTTTTGCCACTCGGTCCAAAATCCGTCCAGCGGCGTATTGCTTTGCCATTCGGTCCACCAACCTTCCAGCGGCGTAATGCTTTGCCTTTCGGTCCACCAACCTTCCAGCGGCGTATTGTTTTGCCACTCGGTCCACCAACCTTCCAGCGGCGTATTGCTTTGCCATTCGGTCCACCAACCTTCCAGCGGCGTATTGTTTTGCCTTTCGGTCCACCAACCTTCCAGCGGCGTATTGCTTTGCCTTTCGGTCTACCAACCTTCCAGCGGCGTATTGCTTTGCCTTTCGGTCTACCAACCTTCCAGCGGCGTATTGTTTTGCCTTTCGGTCCACCAACCTTCCAGCGGCGTATTGCTTTGCCATTCGGTCCACCAACCTTCCAGCGGCGTATTGCTTTGCCTTTCGGTCAACCAACCTTCCAGCGGCGTATTGCTTTGCCTTTCGGTCTACCAACCTTCCAGCGGCGTATTGTTTTGCCACTCGGTCCAAAATCCGTCCAGCGGCGTATTGCTTTGCCATTCGGTCCACCAACCTTCCAGCGGCGTATTGTTTTGCCACTCGGTCCAAAATCCGTCCAGCGGCGTATTGCTTTGCCATTCGGTCCACCAACCTTCCAGCGGCGTAATGCTTTGCCTTTCGGTCCACCAACCTTCCAGCGGCGTATTGTTTTGCCACTCGGTCCACCAACCTTCCAGCGGCGTATTGCTTTGCCATTCGGTCCACCAACCTTCCAGCGGCGTATTGTTTTGCCTTTCGGTCCACCAACCTTCCAGCGGCGTATTGCTTTGCCTTTCGGTCTACCAACCTTCCAGCGGCGTATTGCTTTGCCTTTCGGTCTACCAACCTTCCAGCGGCGTATTGTTTTGCCATTCGGTCCACCAACCTTCCAGCGGCGTATTGTTTTGCCATTCGGTCCACCAACCTTCCAGCGGCGTATTGTTTTGCCACTCGGTCCACCAACCTTCCAGCGGCGTATTGTTTTGCCACTCGGTCCACCAACCTTCCAGCGGCGTATTGTTTTGCCACTCGGTCCACCAACCTTCCAGCGGCGTAATGCTTTGCCAGTCGGTCCACCAACCTTCCAGCGGCGTATTGCTTTGCCTTTCGGTCTACCAACCTTCCAGCGGCGTATTGTTTTGCCACTCGGTCCACCAACCTTACAGCGGCGTAATGCTTTGCCATTCGGTCCACCAACCTTCCAGCGGCGTATTGCTTTGCCTTTCGGTCTACCAACCTTCCAGCGGCGTATTGCTTTGCCATTCGGTCCACCAACCTTCCAGCGGCGTATTGTTTTGCCATTCGGTCCACCAACCTTCCAGCGGCGTATTGTTTTGCCACTCGGTCCACCAACCTTCCAGCGGCGTATTGTTTTGCCACTCGGTCCACCAACCTTCCAGCGGCGTATTGCTTTGCCATTCGGTCCACCAACCTTCCAGCGGCGTAATGCTTTGCCATTCGGTCCACCAACCTTCCAGCGGCGTATTGCTTTGCCTTTCGGTCTACCAACCTTCCAGCGGCGTATTGCTTTGCCATTCGGTCCACCAACCTTCCAGCGGCGTATTGTTTTGCCACTCGGTCCACCAACCTTCCAGCGGCGTATTGTTTTGCCATTCGGTCCACCAACCTTCCAGCGGCGTATAGTTTTGCCACTCGGTCCACCAACCTTCCAGCGGCGTATTGTTTTGCCACTCGGTCCACCAACCTTCCAGCGGCGTATTGTTTTGCCACTCGGTCCACCAACCTTCCAGCGGCGTATTGCTTTGCCTTTCGGTCTACCAACCTTCCAGCGGCGTATTGTTTTGCCACTCGGTCCACCAACCTTCCAGCGGCGTATTGTTTTGCCATTCGGTCCACCAACCTTCCAGCGGCGTATTGTTTTGCCTTTCGGTCCACCAACCTTCCAGCGGCGTATTGCTTTGCCTTTCGGTCTACCAACCTTCCAGCGGCGTATTGCTTTGCCTTTCGGTCTACCAACCTTCCAGCGGCGTATTGCTTTGCCATTCGGTCCACCAACCTTCCAGCGGCGTATTGTTTTGCCACTCGGTCCACCAACCTTCCAGCGGCGTATTGTTTTGCCACTCGGTCCACCAACCTTCCAGCGGCGTATTGCTTTGCCTTTCGGTCTACCAACCTTCCAGCGGCGTATTGTTTTGCCACTCGGTCCACCAACCTTCCAGCGGCGTATTGTTTTGCCATTCGGTCCACCAACCTTCCAGCGGCGTATTGTTTTGCCTTTCGGTCCACCAACCTTCCAGCGGCGTATTGCTTTGCCTTTCGGTCTACCAACCTTCCAGCGGCGTATTGCTTTGCCTTTCGGTCTACCAACCTTCCAGCGGCGTATTGCTTTGCCATTCGGTCCACCAACCTTCCAGCGGCGTATTGTTTTGCCACTCGGTCCACCAACCTTCCAGCGGCGTATTGTTTTGCCACTCGGTCCACCAACCTTCCAGCGGCGTAATGCTTTGCCATTCGGTCCACCAACCTTCCAGCGGCGTATTGCTTTGCCTTTCGGTCTACCAACCTTCCAGCGGCGTATTGCTTTGCCATTCGGTCCACCAACCTTCCAGCGGCGTATTGTTTTGCCATTCGGTCCACCAACCTTCCAGCGGCGTATTGTTTTGCCACTCGGTCCACCAACCTTCCAGCGGCGTATTGCTTTGCCATTCGGTCCACCAACCTTCCAGCGGCGTATTGTTTTGCCATTCGGTCCACCAACCTTCCAGCGGCGTAATGCTTTGCCATTCGGTCCACCAACCTTCCAGCGGCGTATTGCTTTGCCTTTCGGTCTACCAACCTTCCAGCGGCGTATTGTTTTGCCACTCGGTCCACCAACCTTCCAGCGGCGTATTGCTTTGCCATTCGGTCCACCAACCTTCCAGCGGCGTATTGTTTTGCCTTTCGGTCCACCAACCTTCCAGCGGCGTATTGTTTTGCCACTCGGTCCACCAACCTTCCAGCGGCGTATTGTTTTGCCACTCGGTCCAAAATCCGTCCAGCGGCGTATTGTTTTGCCTTTCGGTCCACCAACCTTCCAGCGGCGTATTGTTTTGCCACTCGGTCCAAAATCCGTCCAGCGGCGTATTGCTTTGCCATTCGGTCCACCAACCTTCCAGCGGCGTAATGCTTTGCCACTCGGTCCAAAATCCGTCCAGCGGCGTATTGCTTTGCCATTCGGTCCACCAACCTTCCAGCGGCGTAATGCTTTGCCTTTCGGTCCACCAACCTTCCAGCGGCGTATTGTTTTGCCACTCGGTCCACCAACCTTCCAGCGGCGTATTGCTTTGCCATTCGGTCCACCAACCTTCCAGCGGCGTATTGTTTTGCCTTTCGGTCCACCAACCTTCCAGCGGCGTATTGTTTTGCCACTCGGTCCACCAACCTTCCAGCGGCGTATTGCTTTGCCTTTCGGTCTACCAACCTTCCAGCGGCGTATTGTTTTGCCACTCGGTCCAAAATCCGTCCAGCGGCGTATTGCTTTGCCATTCGGTCCACCAACCTTCCAGCGGCGTATTGTTTTGCCACTCGGTCCAAAATCCGTCCAGCGGCGTATTGCTTTGCCATTCGGTCCACCAACCTTCCAGCGGCGTAATGCTTTGCCTTTCGGCCCACCAACCTTCCAGCGGCGTATTGTTTTGCCACTCGGTCCACCAACCTTCCAGCGGCGTATTGTTTTGCCACTCGGTCCACCAACCTTCCAGCGGCGTATTGTTTTGCCTTTCGGTCCACCAACCTTCCAGCGGCGTATTGTTTTGCCACTCGGTCCACCAACCTTCCAGCGGCGTATTGCTTTGCCATTCGGTCCACCAACCTTCCAGCGGCGTATTGTTTTGCCTTTCGGTCCACCAACCTTCCAGCGGCGTATTGCTTTGCCTTTCGGTCTACCAACCTTCCAGCGGCGTATTGCTTTGCCTTTCGGTCTACCAACCTTCCAGCGGCGTATTGTTTTGCCATTCGGTCCACCAACCTTCCAGCGGCGTATTGTTTTGCCATTCGGTCCACCAACCTTCCAGCGGCGTATTGTTTTGCCACTCGGTCCACCAACCTTCCAGCGGCGTATTGTTTTGCCACTCGGTCCACCAACCTTCCAGCGGCGTATTGTTTTGCCACTCGGTCCACCAACCTTCCAGCGGCGTAATGCTTTGCCATTCGGTCCACCAACCTTCCAGCGGCGTATTGCTTTGCCTTTCGGTCTACCAACCTTCCAGCGGCGTATTGTTTTGCCACTCGGTCCACCAACCTTCCAGCGGCGTATTGCTTTGCCATTCGGTCCACCAACCTTCCAGCGGCGTATTGTTTTGCCACTCGGTCCAAAATCCGTCCAGCGGCGTATTGCTTTGCCATTCGGTCCACCAACCTTCCAGCGGCGTATTGTTTTGCCACTCGGTCCAAAATCCGTCCAGCGGCGTATTGCTTTGCCATTCGGTCCACCAACCTTCCAGCGGCGTATTGTTTTGCCACTCGGTCCAAAATCCGTCCAGCGGCGTATTGCTTTGCCATTCGGTCCACCAACCTTCCAGCGGCGTAATGCTTTGCCTTTCGGTCCACCAACCTTCCAGCGGCGTATTGTTTTGCCACTCGGTCCACCAACCTTCCAGCGGCGTATTGTTTTGCCATTCGGTCCACCAACCTTCCAGCGGCGTATTGTTTTGCCTTTCGGTCCACCAACCTTCCAGCGGCGTATTGCTTTGCCTTTCGGTCTACCAACCTTCCAGCGGCGTATTGCTTTGCCTTTCGGTCTACCAACCTTCCAGCGGCGTATTGCTTTGCCATTCGGTCCACCAACCTTCCAGCGGCGTATTGTTTTGCCACTCGGTCCACCAACCTTCCAGCGGCGTATTGTTTTGCCACTCGGTCCACCAACCTTCCAGCGGCGTAATGCTTTGCCATTCGGTCCACCAACCTTCCAGCGGCGTATTGCTTTGCCTTTCGGTCTACCAACCTTCCAGCGGCGTATTGCTTTGCCATTCGGTCCACCAACCTTCCAGCGGCGTATTGTTTTGCCATTCGGTCCACCAACCTTCCAGCGGCGTATTGTTTTGCCACTCGGTCCACCAACCTTCCAGCGGCGTATTGCTTTGCCATTCGGTCCACCAACCTTCCAGCGGCGTATTGTTTTGCCATTCGGTCCACCAACCTTCCAGCGGCGTAATGCTTTGCCATTCGTTCCACCAACCTTCCAGCGGCGTATTGCTTTGCCTTTCGGTCTACCAACCTTCCAGCGGCGTATTGTTTTGCCACTCGGTCCACCAACCTTCCAGCGGCGTATTGTTTTGCCACTCGGTCCAAAATCCGTCCAGCGGCGTATTGCTTTGCCATTCGGTCCACCAACCTTCCAGCGGCGTATTGTTTTGCCACTCGGTCCAAAATCCGTCCAGCGGCGTATTGCTTTGCCATTCGGTCCACCAACCTTCCAGCGGCGTAATGCTTTGCCTTTCGGCCCACCAACCTTCCAGCGGCGTATTGTTTTGCCACTCGGTCCACCAACCTTCCAGCGGCGTATTGCTTTGCCATTCGGTCCACCAACCTTCCAGCGGCGTATTGTTTTGCCTTTCGGTCCACCAACCTTCCAGCGGCGTATTGCTTTGCCTTTCGGTCTACCAACCTTCCAGCGGCGTATTGCTTTGCCTTTCGGTCTACCAACCTTCCAGCGGCGTATTGTTTTGCCATTCGGTCCACCAACCTTCCAGCGGCGTATTGTTTTGCCATTCGGTCCACCAACCTTCCAGCGGCGTATTGTTTTGCCACTCGGTCCACCAACCTTCCAGCGGCGTATTGTTTTGCCACTCGGTCCACCAACCTTCCAGCGGCGTATTGTTTTGCCACTCGGTCCACCAACCTTCCAGCGGCGTAATGCTTTGCCATTCGGTCCACCAACCTTCCAGCGGCGTATTGCTTTGCCTTTCGGTCTACCAACCTTCCAGCGGCGTATTGTTTTGCCACTCGGTCCACCAACCTTCCAACGGCGTATTGCTTTGCCATTCGGTCCACCAACCTTCCAGCGGCGTATTGTTTTGCCACTCGGTCCACCAACCTTCCAGCGGCGTATTGCTTTGCCTTTCGGTCTACCAACCTTCCAGCGGCGTATTGTTTTGCCACTCGGTCCAAAATCCGTCCAGCGGCGTATTGTTTTGCCTTTCGGTCCACCAACCTTCCAGCGGCGTATTGCTTTGCCATTCGGTCCACCAACCTTGTAGCGGCGTATTGTTTTGCCACTCGGTCCAAAATCCGTCCAGCGGCGTATTGTTTTGCCTTTCGGTCCACCAACCTTCCAGCGGCGTATTGCTTTGCCATTCGGTCCACCAACCTTCCAGCGGCGTATTGCTTTGCCTTTCGGTCAACCAACCTTCCAGCGGCGTATTGTTTTGCCTTTCGGTCCACCAACCTTCCAGCGGCGTATTGCTTTGCCATTCGGTCCACCAACCTTCCAGCGGCGTATTGCTTTGCCATTCGGTCCACCAACCTTCCAGCGGCGTATTGTTTTGCCACTCGGTCCAAAATCCGTCCTGCGGCGTATTGTTTTGCCTTTCGGTCCACCAACCTTCCAGCGGCGTATTGCTTTGCCATTCGGTCCACCAACCTTCCAGCGGCGTATTGCTTTGCCTTTCGGTCTACCAACCTTCCAGCGGCGTATTGTTTTGCCACTCGGTCCAAAATCCGTCCAGCGGCGTATTGCTTTGCCATTCGGTCCACCAACCTTCCAGCGGCGTATTGTTTTGCCACTCGGTCCAAAATCCGTCCAGCGGCGTATTGCTTTGCCATTCGGTCCACCAACCTTCCAGCGGCGTATTGCTTTGCCATTCGGTCCACCAACCTTCCAGCGGCGTATTGTTTTGCCTTTCGGTCCACCAACCTTCCAGCGGCGTATTGTTTTGCCATTCGGTCCACCAACCTTCCAGCGGCGTATTGCTTTGCCTTTCGGTCAACCAACCTTCCAGCGGCGTATTGTTTTGCCTTTCGGTCCACCAACCTTCCAGCGGCGTATTGCTTTGCCATTCGGTCCACCAACCTTCCAGCGGCGTATTGCTTTGCCATTCGGTCCACCAACCTTCCAGCGGCGTATTGTTTTGCCACTCGGTCCAAAATCCGTCCAGCGGCGTATTGTTTTGCCTTTCGGTCCACCAACCTTCCAGCGGCGTATTGCTTTGCCATTCGGTCCACCAACCTTCCAGCGGCGTATTGTTTTGCCTTTCGGTCCACCAACCTTCCAGCGGCGTATTGCTTTGCCTTTCGGTCTACCAACCTTCCAGCGGCGTATTGCTTTGCCTTTCGGTCTACCAACCTTCCAGCGGCGTATTGTTTTGCCTTTCGGTCCACCAACCTTCCAGCGGCGTATTGCTTTGCCATTCGGTCCACCAACCTTCCAGCGGCGTATTGCTTTGCCTTTCGGTCAACCAACCTTCCAGCGGCGTATTGCTTTGCCTTTCGGTCTACCAACCTTCCAGCGGCGTATTGTTTTGCCACTCGGTCCAAAATCCGTCCAGCGGCGTATTGCTTTGCCATTCGGTCCACCAACCTTCCAGCGGCGTATTGTTTTGCCACTCGGTCCAAAATCCGTCCAGCGGCGTATTGCTTTGCCATTCGGTCCACCAACCTTCCAGCGGCGTAATGCTTTGCCTTTCGGTCCACCAACCTTCCAGCGGCGTATTGTTTTGCCACTCGGTCCACCAACCTTCCAGCGGCGTATTGCTTTGCCATTCGGTCCACCAACCTTCCAGCGGCGTATTGTTTTGCCTTTCGGTCCACCAACCTTCCAGCGGCGTATTGCTTTGCCTTTCGGTCTACCAACCTTCCAGCGGCGTATTGCTTTGCCTTTCGGTCTACCAACCTTCCAGCGGCGTATTGTTTTGCCATTCGGTCCACCAACCTTCCAGCGGCGTATTGTTTTGCCATTCGGTCCACCAACCTTCCAGCGGCGTATTGCTTTGCCTTTCGGTCTACCAACCTTCCAGCGGCGTATTGCTTTGCCATTCGGTCCACCAACCTTCCAGCGGCGTATTGTTTTGCCATTCGGTCCACCAACCTTCCAGCGGCGTATTGTTTTGCCACTCGGTCCACCAACCTTCCAGCGGCGTATTGCTTTGCCATTCGGTCCACCAACCTTCCAGCGGCGTATTGTTTTGCCATTCGGTCCACCAACCTTCCAGCGGCGTAATGCTTTGCCATTCGGTCCACCAACCTTCCAGCGGCGTATTGCTTTGCCTTTCGGTCTACCAACCTTCCAGCGGCGTATTGTTTTGCCACTCGGTCCACCAACCTTCCAGCGGCGTATTGCTTTGCCATTCGGTCCACCAACCTTCCAGCGGCGTATTGTTTTGCCTTTCGGTCCACCAACCTTCCAGCGGCGTATTGTTTTGCCACTCGGTCCACCAACCTTCCAGCGGCGTATTGTTTTGCCACTCGGTCCACCAACCTTCCAGCGGCGTATTGCTTTGCCTTTCGGTCTACCAACCTTCCAGCGGCGTATTGCTTTGCCATTCGGTCCACCAACCTTCCAGCGGCGTATTGTTTTGCCACTCGGTCCACCAACCTTCCAGCGGCGTATTGCTTTGCCATTCGGTCCACCAACCTTCCAGCGGCGTATTGTTTTGCCTTTCGGTCCACCAACCTTCCAGCGGCGTATTGTTTTGCCACTCGGTCCACCAACCTTCCAGCGGCGTATTGTTTTGCCACTCGGTCCACCAACCTTCCAGCGGCGTATTGCTTTGCCTTTCGGTCTACCAACCTTCCAGCGGCGTATTGCTTTGCCATTCGGTCCACCAACCTTCCAGCGGCGTAATGCTTTGCCATTCGGTCCACCAACCTTCCAGCGGCGTATTGCTTTGCCTTTCGGTCTACCAACCTTCCAGCGGCGTATTGTTTTGCCACTCGGTCCACCAACCTTCCAGCGGCGTATTGCTTTGCCATTCGGTCCACCAACCTTCCAGCGGCGTATTGTTTTGCCTTTCGGTCCACCAACCTTCCAGCGGCGTATTGCTTTGCCTTTCGGTCTACCAACCTTCCAGCGGCGTATTGTTTTGCCACTCGGTCCACCAACCTTCCAGCGGCGTATTGTTTTGCCACTCGGTCCACCAACCTTCCAGCGGCGTATTGTTTTGCCACTCGGTCCACCAACCTTCCAGCGGCGTAATGCTTTGCCATTCGGTCCACCAACCTTCCAGCGGCGTATTGCTTTGCCTTTCGGTCTACCAACCTTCCAGCGGCGTATTGCTTTGCCATTCGGTCCACCAACCTTCCAGCGGCGTATTGTTTTGCCATTCGGTCCACCAACCTTCCAGCGGCGTATTGTTTTGCCACTCGGTCCACCAACCTTCCAGCGGCGTATTGCTTTGCCATTCGGTCCACCAACCTTCCAGCGGCGTATTGTTTTGCCTTTCGGTCCACCAACCTTCCAGCGGCGTATTGCTTTGCCTTTCGGTCTACCAACCTTCCAGCGGCGTATTGTTTTGCCACTCGGTCCACCAACCTTCCAGCGGCGTATTGTTTTGCCACTCGGTCCACCAACCTTCCAGCGGCGTAATGCTTTGCCATTCGGTCCACCAACCTTCCAGCGGCGTATTGCTTTGCCTTTCGGTCTACCAACCTTCCAGCGGCGTATTGCTTTGCCATTCGGTCCACCAACCTTCCAGCGGCGTATTGTTTTGCCATTCGGTCCACCAACCTTCCAGCGGCGTATTGTTTTGCCACTCGGTCCACCAACCTTCCAGCGGCGTATTGCTTTGCCATTCGGTCCACCAACCTTCCAGCGGCGTATTGTTTTGCCATTCGGTCCACCAACCTTCCAGCGGCGTAATGCTTTGCCATTCGTTCCACCAACCTTCCAGCGGCGTATTGCTTTGCCTTTCGGTCTACCAACCTTCCAGCGGCGTATTGTTTTGCCACTCGGTCCACCAACCTTCCAGCGGCGTATTGTTTTGCCACTCGGTCCAAAATCCGTCCAGCGGCGTATTGCTTTGCCATTCGGTCCACCAACCTTCCAGCGGCGTATTGTTTTGCCACTCGGTCCAAAATCCGTCCAGCGGCGTATTGCTTTGCCATTCGGTCCACCAACCTTCCAGCGGCGTAATGCTTTGCCTTTCGGCCCACCAACCTTCCAGCGGCGTATTGTTTTGCCACTCGGTCCACCAACCTTCCAGCGGCGTATTGCTTTGCCATTCGGTCCACCAACCTTCCAGCGGCGTATTGTTTTGCCTTTCGGTCCACCAACCTTCCAGCGGCGTATTGCTTTGCCTTTCGGTCTACCAACCTTCCAGCGGCGTATTGCTTTGCCTTTCGGTCTACCAACCTTCCAGCGGCGTATTGTTTTGCCATTCGGTCCACCAACCTTCCAGCGGCGTATTGTTTTGCCATTCGGTCCACCAACCTTCCAGCGGCGTATTGTTTTGCCACTCGGTCCACCAACCTTCCAGCGGCGTATTGTTTTGCCACTCGGTCCACCAACCTTCCAGCGGCGTATTGTTTTGCCACTCGGTCCACCAACCTTCCAGCGGCGTAATGCTTTGCCATTCGGTCCACCAACCTTCCAGCGGCGTATTGCTTTGCCTTTCGGTCTACCAACCTTCCAGCGGCGTATTGTTTTGCCACTCGGTCCACCAACCTTCCAACGGCGTATTGCTTTGCCATTCGGTCCACCAACCTTCCAGCGGCGTATTGTTTTGCCACTCGGTCCACCAACCTTCCAGCGGCGTATTGCTTTGCCTTTCGGTCTACCAACCTTCCAGCGGCGTATTGTTTTGCCACTCGGTCCAAAATCCGTCCAGCGGCGTATTGTTTTGCCTTTCGGTCCACCAACCTTCCAGCGGCGTATTGCTTTGCCATTCGGTCCACCAACCTTGTAGCGGCGTATTGTTTTGCCACTCGGTCCAAAATCCGTCCAGCGGCGTATTGTTTTGCCTTTCGGTCCACCAACCTTCCAGCGGCGTATTGCTTTGCCATTCGGTCCACCAACCTTCCAGCGGCGTATTGCTTTGCCTTTCGGTCAACCAACCTTCCAGCGGCGTATTGTTTTGCCTTTCGGTCCACCAACCTTCCAGCGGCGTATTGCTTTGCCATTCGGTCCACCAACCTTCCAGCGGCGTATTGCTTTGCCATTCGGTCCACCAACCTTCCAGCGGCGTATTGTTTTGCCACTCGGTCCAAAATCCGTCCTGCGGCGTATTGTTTTGCCTTTCGGTCCACCAACCTTCCAGCGGCGTATTGCTTTGCCATTCGGTCCACCAACCTTCCAGCGGCGTATTGCTTTGCCTTTCGGTCTACCAACCTTCCAGCGGCGTATTGTTTTGCCACTCGGTCCAAAATCCGTCCAGCGGCGTATTGCTTTGCCATTCGGTCCACCAACCTTCCAGCGGCGTATTGTTTTGCCACTCGGTCCAAAATCCGTCCAGCGGCGTATTGCTTTGCCATTCGGTCCACCAACCTTCCAGCGGCGTATTGCTTTGCCATTCGGTCCACCAACCTTCCAGCGGCGTATTGTTTTGCCTTTCGGTCCACCAACCTTCCAGCGGCGTATTGTTTTGCCATTCGGTCCACCAACCTTCCAGCGGCGTATTGCTTTGCCCTTCGGTCAACCAACCTTCCAGCGGCGTATTGTTTTGCCTTTCGGTCCACCAACCTTCCAGCGGCGTATTGCTTTGCCATTCGGTCCACCAACCTTCCAGCGGCGTATTGCTTTGCCATTCGGTCCACCAACCTTCCAGCGGCGTATTGTTTTGCCACTCGGTCCAAAATCCGTCCAGCGGCGTATTGTTTTGCCTTTCGGTCCACCAACCTTCCAGCGGCGTATTGCTTTGCCATTCGGTCCACCAACCTTCCAGCGGCGTATTGTTTTGCCTTTCGGTCCACCAACCTTCCAGCGGCGTATTGCTTTGCCTTTCGGTCTACCAACCTTCCAGCGGCGTATTGCTTTGCCTTTCGGTCTACCAACCTTCCAGCGGCGTATTGTTTTGCCTTTCGGTCCACCAACCTTCCAGCGGCGTATTGCTTTGCCATTCGGTCCACCAACCTTCCAGCGGCGTATTGCTTTGCCTTTCGGTCAACCAACCTTCCAGCGGCGTATTGCTTTGCCTTTCGGTCTACCAACCTTCCAGCGGCGTATTGTTTTGCCACTCGGTCCAAAATCCGTCCAGCGGCGTATTGCTTTGCCATTCGGTCCACCAACCTTCCAGCGGCGTATTGTTTTGCCACTCGGTCCAAAATCCGTCCAGCGGCGTATTGCTTTGCCATTCGGTCCACCAACCTTCCAGCGGCGTAATGCTTTGCCTTTCGGTCCACCAACCTTCCAGCGGCGTATTGTTTTGCCACTCGGTCCACCAACCTTCCAGCGGCGTATTGCTTTGCCATTCGGTCCACCAACCTTCCAGCGGCGTATTGTTTTGCCTTTCGGTCCACCAACCTTCCAGCGGCGTATTGCTTTGCCTTTCGGTCTACCAACCTTCCAGCGGCGTATTGCTTTGCCTTTCGGTCTACCAACCGTCCAGCGGCGTATTGTTTTGCCTTTCGGTCCACCAACCTTCCAGCGGCGTATTGCTTTGCCATTCGGTCCACCAACCTTCCAGCGGCGTATTGCTTTGCCTTTCGGTCAACCAACCTTCCAGCGGCGTATTGTTTTGCCTTTCGGTCCACCAACCTTCCAGCGGCGTATTGCTTTGCCATTCGGTCCACCAACCTTCCAGCGGCGTATTGCTTTGCCATTCGGTCCACCAACCTTCCAGCGGCGTATTGTTTTGCCACTCGGTCCAAAATCCGTCCTGCGGCGTATTGTTTTGCCTTTCGGTCCACCAACCTTCCAGCGGCGTATTGCTTTGCCATTCGGTCCACCAACCTTCCAGCGGCGTATTGCTTTGCCTTTCGGTCTACCAACCTTCCAGCGGCGTATTGTTTTGCCACTCGGTCCAAAATCCGTCCAGCGGCGTATTGCTTTGCCATTCGGTCCACCAACCTTCCAGCGGCGTATTGTTTTGCCACTCGGTCCAAAATCCGTCCAGCGGCGTATTGCTTTGCCATTCGGTCCACCAACCTTCCAGCGGCGTATTGCTTTGCCATTCGGTCCACCAACCTTCCAGCGGCGTATTGTTTTGCCTTTCGGTCCACCAACCTTCCAGCGGCGTATTGTTTTGCCATTCGGTCCACCAACCTTCCAGCGGCGTATTGCTTTGCCTTTCGGTCAACCAACCTTCCAGCGGCGTATTGTTTTGCCTTTCGGTCCACCAACCTTCCAGCGGCGTATTGCTTTGCCATTCGGTCCACCAACCTTCCAGCGGCGTATTGCTTTGCCATTCGGTCCACCAACCTTCCAGCGGCGTATTGTTTTGCCACTCGGTCCAAAATCCGTCCAGCGGCGTATTGTTTTGCCTTTCGGTCCACCAACCTTCCAGCGGCGTATTGCTTTGCCATTCGGTCCACCAACCTTCCAGCGGCGTATTGTTTTGCCTTTCGGTCCACCAACCTTCCAGCGGCGTATTGCTTTGCCTTTCGGTCTACCAACCTTCCAGCGGCGTATTGCTTTGCCTTTCGGTCTACCAACCTTCCAGCGGCGTATTGTTTTGCCTTTCGGTCCACCAACCTTCCAGCGGCGTATTGCTTTGCCATTCGGTCCACCAACCTTCCAGCGGCGTATTGCTTTGCCTTTCGGTCAACCAACCTTCCAGCGGCGTATTGCTTTGCCTTTCGGTCTACCAACCTTCCAGCGGCGTATTGTTTTGCCACTCGGTCCAAAATCCGTCCAGCGGCGTATTGCTTTGCCATTCGGTCCACCAACCTTCCAGCGGCGTATTGTTTTGCCACTCGGTCCAAAATCCGTCCAGCGGCGTATTGCTTTGCCATTCGGTCCACCAACCTTCCAGCGGCGTAATGCTTTGCCTTTCGGTCCACCAACCTTCCAGCGGCGTATTGTTTTGCCACTCGGTCCACCAACCTTCCAGCGGCGTATTGCTTTGCCATTCGGTCCACCAACCTTCCAGCGGCGTATTGTTTTGCCTTTCGGTCCACCAACCTTCCAGCGGCGTATTGCTTTGCCTTTCGGTCTACCAACCTTCCAGCGGCGTATTGCTTTGCCTTTCGGTCTACCAACCTTCCAGCGGCGTATTGTTTTGCCATTCGGTCCACCAACCTTCCAGCGGCGTATTGTTTTGCCATTCGGTCCACCAACCTTCCAGCGGCGTATTGCTTTGCCTTTCGGTCTACCAACCTTCCAGCGGCGTATTGCTTTGCCATTCGGTCCACCAACCTTCCAGCGGCGTATTGTTTTGCCATTCGGTCCACCAACCTTCCAGCGGCGTATTGTTTTGCCACTCGGTCCACCAACCTTCCAGCGGCGTATTGCTTTGCCATTCGGTCCACCAACCTTCCAGCGGCGTATTGCTTTGCCTTTCGGTCTACCAACCTTCCAGCGGCGTATTGTTTTGCCACTCGGTCCACCAACCTTCCAGCGGCGTATTGCTTTGCCATTCGGTCCACCAACCTTCCAGCGGCGTATTGTTTTGCCTTTCGGTCCACCAACCTTCCAGCGGCGTATTGTTTTGCCACTCGGTCCACCAACCTTCCAGCGGCGTATTGTTTTGCCACTCGGTCCACCAACCTTCCAGCGGCGTATTGCTTTGCCTTTCGGTCTACCAACCTTCCAGCGGCGTATTGCTTTGCCATTCGGTCCACCAACCTTCCAGCGGCGTATTGTTTTGCCACTCGGTCCACCAACCTTCCAGCGGCGTATTGCTTTGCCATTCGGTCCACCAACCTTCCAGCGGCGTATTGTTTTGCCTTTCGGTCCACCAACCTTCCAGCGGCGTATTGTTTTGCCACTCGGTCCACCAACCTTCCAGCGGCGTATTGTTTTGCCACTCGGTCCACCAACCTTCCAGCGGCGTATTGCTTTGCCTTTCGGTCTACCAACCTTCCAGCGGCGTATTGCTTTGCCATTCGGTCCACCAACCTTCCAGCGGCGTAATGCTTTGCCATTCGGTCCACCAACCTTCCAGCGGCGTATTGCTTTGCCTTTCGGTCTACCAACCTTCCAGCGGCGTATTGTTTTGCCACTCGGTCCACCAACCTTCCAGCGGCGTATTGCTTTGCCATTCGGTCCACCAACCTTCCAGCGGCGTATTGTTTTGCCTTTCGGTCCACCAACCTTCCAGCGGCGTATTGCTTTGCCTTTCGGTCTACCAACCTTCCAGCGGCGTATTGTTTTGCCACTCGGTCCACCAACCTTCCAGCGGCGTATTGTTTTGCCACTCGGTCCACCAACCTTCCAGCGGCGTATTGTTTTGCCACTCGGTCCACCAACCTTCCAGCGGCGTAATGCTTTGCCATTCGGTCCACCAACCTTCCAGCGGCGTATTGCTTTGCCTTTCGGTCTACCAACCTTCCAGCGGCGTATTGCTTTGCCATTCGGTCCACCAACCTTCCAGCGGCGTATTGTTTTGCCATTCGGTCCACCAACCTTCCAGCGGCGTATTGTTTTGCCACTCGGTCCACCAACCTTCCAGCGGCGTATTGCTTTGCCATTCGGTCCACCAACCTTCCAGAGGCGTATTGATTTGCCATTCGGTCCACCAACCTTCCAGCGGCGTAATGCTTTGCCATTCGGTCCACCAACCTTCCAGCGGCGTATTGCTTTGCCTTTCGGTCTACCAACCTTCCAGCGGCGTATTGTTTTGCCACTCGGTCCACCAACCTTCCAGCGGCGTATTGTTTTGCCACTCGGTCCACCAACCTTCCAGCGGCGTAATGCTTTGCCTTTCGGTCTACCAACCTTCCAGCGGCGTATTGCTTTGCCTTTCGGTCTACCAACCTTCCAGCTTCGTATTGCTTTGCCATTCGGTCCACCAACCTTCCAGCGGCGTATTGTTTTGCCATTCGGTCCACCAACCTTCCAGCGGCGTATTGTTTTGCCACTCGGTCCACCAACCTTCCAGCGGCGTATTGTTTTGCCACTCGGTCCACCAACCTTCCAGCGGCGTATTGCTTTGCCATTCGGTCCACCAACCTTCCAGCGGCGTATTGTTTTGCCTTTCGGTCCACCAACCTTCCAGCGGCGTATTGCTTTGCCTTTCGGTCTACCAACCTTCCAGCGGCGTATTGCTTTGCCTTTCGGTCTACCAACCTTCCAGCGGCGTATTGCTTTGCCATTCGGTCCACCAACCTTCCAGCGGCGTATTGTTTTGCCATTCGGTCCACCAACCTTCCAGCGGCGTATTGTTTTGCCACTCGGTCCACCAACCTTCCAGCGGCGTATTGCTTTGCCTTTCGGTCTACCAACCTTCCAGCGGCGTATTGCTTTGCCTTTCGGTCTACCAACCTTCCAGCGGCGTATTGCTTTGCCATTCGGTCCACCAACCTTCCAGCGGCGTATTGCTTTGCCATTCGGTCCACCAACCTTCCAGCGGCGTATTGTTTTGCCACTCGGTCCAAAATCCGTCCAGCGGCGTATTGTTTTGCCTTTCGGTCCACCAACCTTCCAGCGGCGTATTGCTTTGCCATTCGGTCCACCAACCTTCCAGCGGCGTATTGCTTTGCCTTTCGGTCTACCAACCTTCCAGCGGCGTATTGTTTTGCCACTCGGTCGAAAATCCGTCCAGCGGCGTATTGCTTTGCCTTTCGGTCTACCAACCTTCCAGCGGCGTATTGTTTTGCCACTCGGTCCAAAATCCGTCCAGCGGCGTATTGCTTTGCCATTCGGTCCACCAACCTTCCAGCGGCGTATTGTTTTGCCACTCGGTCCAAAATCCGTCCAGCGGCGTATTGTTTTGCCACTCGGTCCACCAACCTTCCAGCGGCGTAATGCTTTGCCATTCGGTCCACCAACCTTCCAGCGGCGTATTGCTTTGCCTTTCGGTCTACCAACCTTCCAGCGGCGTATTGTTTTGCCACTCGGTCCACCAACCTTCCAGCGGCGTATTGCTTTGCCATTCGGTCCACCAACCTTCCAGCGGCGTATTGTTTTGCCTTTCGGTCCACCAACCTTCCAGCGGCGTATTGCTTTGCCTTTCGGTCTACCAACCTTCCAGCGGCGTATTGCTTTGCCATTCGGTCCACCAACCTTCCAGCGGCGTATTGCTTTGCCATTCGGTCCACCAACCTTCCAGCGGCGTATTGCTTTGCCTTTCGGTCTACCAACCTTCCAGCGGCGTATTGCTTTGCCATTCGGTCCACCAACCTTCCAGCGGCGTATTGTTTTGCCATTCGGTCCACCAACCTTCCAGCGGCGTATTGTTTTGCCACTCGGTCCACCAACCTTCCAGCGGCGTATTGTTTTGCCACTCGGTCCACCAACCTTCCAGCGGCGTATTGTTTTGCCACTCGGTCCACCAACCTTCCAGCGGCGTAATGCTTTGCCATTCGGTCCACCAACCTTCCAGCGGCGTATTGCTTTGCCTTTCGGTCTACCAACCTTCCAGCGGCGTATTGCTTTGCCATTCGGTCCACCAACCTTCCAGCGGCGTATTGTTTTGCCATTCGGTCCACCAACCTTCCAGCGGCGTATTGTTTTGCCACTCGGTCCACCAACCTTCCAGCGGCGTATTGCTTTGCCATTCGGTCCACCAACCTTCCAGCGGCGTATTGTTTTGCCATTCGGTCCACCAACCTTCCAGCGGCGTAATGCTTTGCCATTCGGTCCACCAACCTTCCAGCGGCGTATTGCTTTGCCTTTCGGTCTACCAACCTTCCAGCGGCGTATTGTTTTGCCACTCGGTCCACCAACCTTCCAGCGGCGTATTGCTTTGCCATTCGGTCCACCAACCTTCCAGCGGCGTATTGTTTTGCCTTTCGGTCCACCAACCTTCCAGCGGCGTATTGTTTTGCCACTCGGTCCACCAACCTTCCAGCGGCGTATTGTTTTGCCACTCGGTCCACCAACCTTCCAGCGGCGTATTGCTTTGCCTTTCGGTCTACCAACCTTCCAGCGGCGTATTGCTTTGCCATTCGGTCCACCAACCTTCCAGCGGCGTATTGTTTTGCCACTCGGTCCACCAACCTTCCAGCGGCGTATTGCTTTGCCATTCGGTCCACCAACCTTCCAGCGGCGTATTGTTTTGCCTTTCGGTCCACCAACCTTCCAGCGGCGTATTGTTTTGCCACTCGGTCCACCAACCTTCCAGCGGCGTATTGTTTTGCCACTCGGTCCACCAACCTTCCAGCGGCGTATTGCTTTGCCTTTCGGTCTACCAACCTTCCAGCGGCGTATTGCTTTGCCATTCGGTCCACCAACCTTCCAGCGGCGTAATGCTTTGCCATTCGGTCCACCAACCTTCCAGCGGCGTATTGCTTTGCCTTTCGGTCTACCAACCTTCCAGCGGCGTATTGTTTTGCCACTCGGTCCACCAACCTTCCAGCGGCGTATTGCTTTGCCATTCGGTCCACCAACCTTCCAGCGGCGTATTGTTTTGCCTTTCGGTCCACCAACCTTCCAGCGGCGTATTGCTTTGCCTTTCGGTCTACCAACCTTCCAGCGGCGTATTGTTTTGCCACTCGGTCCACCAACCTTCCAGCGGCGTATTGTTTTGCCACTCGGTCCACCAACCTTCCAGCGGCGTATTGTTTTGCCACTCGGTCCACCAACCTTCCAGCGGCGTAATGCTTTGCCATTCGGTCCACCAACCTTCCAGCGGCGTATTGCTTTGCCTTTCGGTCTACCAACCTTCCAGCGGCGTATTGCTTTGCCATTCGGTCCACCAACCTTCCAGCGGCGTATTGTTTTGCCATTCGGTCCACCAACCTTCCAGCGGCGTATTGTTTTGCCACTCGGTCCACCAACCTTCCAGCGGCGTATTGCTTTGCCATTCGGTCCACCAACCTTCCAGAGGCGTATTGATTTGCCATTCGGTCCACCAACCTTCCAGCGGCGTAATGCTTTGCCATTCGGTCCACCAACCTTCCAGCGGCGTATTGCTTTGCCTTTCGGTCTACCAACCTTCCAGCGGCGTATTGTTTTGCCACTCGGTCCACCAACCTTCCAGCGGCGTATTGTTTTGCCACTCGGTCCACCAACCTTCCAGCGGCGTAATGCTTTGCCTTTCGGTCTACCAACCTTCCAGCGGCGTATTGCTTTGCCTTTCGGTCTACCAACCTTCCAGCTTCGTATTGCTTTGCCATTCGGTCCACCAACCTTCCAGCGGCGTATTGTTTTGCCATTCGGTCCACCAACCTTCCAGCGGCGTATTGTTTTGCCACTCGGTCCACCAACCTTCCAGCGGCGTATTGTTTTGCCACTCGGTCCACCAACCTTCCAGCGGCGTATTGCTTTGCCATTCGGTCCACCAACCTTCCAGCGGCGTATTGTTTTGCCTTTCGGTCCACCAACCTTCCAGCGGCGTATTGCTTTGCCTTTCGGTCTACCAACCTTCCAGCGGCGTATTGCTTTGCCTTTCGGTCTACCAACCTTCCAGCGGCGTATTGCTTTGCCATTCGGTCCACCAACCTTCCAGCGGCGTATTGTTTTGCCATTCGGTCCACCAACCTTCCAGCGGCGTATTGTTTTGCCACTCGGTCCACCAACCTTCCAGCGGCGTATTGTTTTGCCACTCGGTCCACCAACCTTCCAGCGGCGTATTGTTTTGCCACTCGGTCCACCAACCTTCCAGCGGCGTAATGCTTTGCCATTCGGTCCACCAACCTTCCAGCGGCGTATTGCTTTGCCTTTCGGTCTACCAACCTTCCAGCGGCGTATTGTTTTGCCACTCGGTCCACCAACCTTCCAGCGGCGTATTGCTTTGCCATTCGGTCCACCAACCTTCCAGCGGCGTATTGTTTTGCCACTCGGTCCACCAACCTTCCAGCGGCGTATTGCTTTGCCTTTCGGTCTACCAACCTTCCAGCGGCGTATTGTTTTGCCACTCGGTCCAAAATCCGTCCAGCGGCGTATTGTTTTGCCTTTCGGTCCACCAACCTTCCAGCGGCGTATTGCTTTGCCATTCGGTCCACCAACCTTGTAGCGGCGTATTGTTTTGCCACTCGGTCCAAAATCCGTCCAGCGGCGTATTGTTTTGCCTTTCGGTCCACCAACCTTCCAGCGGCGTATTGCTTTGCCATTCGGTCCACCAACCTTCCAGCGGCGTATTGCTTTGCCTTTCGGTCAACCAACCTTCCAGCGGCGTATTGTTTTGCCTTTCGGTCCACCAACCATCCAGCGGCGTATTGCTTTGACATTCGGTCCACCAACCTTCCAGCGGCGTATTGCTTTGCCATTCGGTCCACCAACCTTCCAGCGGCGTATTGTTTTGCCACTCGGTCCAAAATCCGTCCAGCGGCGTATTGTTTTGCCTTTCGGTCCACCAACCTTCCAGCGGCGTATTGCTTTGCCATTCGGTCCAGCAACCTTCCAGCGGCGTATTGCTTTGCCTTTCGGTCTACCAACCTTCCAGCGGCGTATTGTTTTGCCACTCGGTCCAAAATCCGTCCAGCGGCGTATTGCTTTGCCATTCGGTCCACCAACCTTCCAGCGGCGTATTGTTTTGCCACTCGGTCCAAAATCCGTCCAGCGGCGTATTGCTTTGCCATTCGGTCCACCAACCTTCCAGCGGCGTATTGTTTTGCCACTCGGTCCAAAATCCGTCCAGCGGCGTATTGCTTTGCCACTCGGTCCACCAACCTTCCAGCGGCGTATTGTTTTGCCACTCGGTCCACCAACCTTCCAGCGGCGTAATGCTTTGCCATTCGGTCCACCAACCTTCCAGCGGCGTATTGCTTTGCCTTTCGGTCTACCAACCTTCCAGCGGCGTATTGTTTTGCCACTCGGTCCACCAACCTTCCAGCGGCGTATTGTTTTGCCATTCGGTCCACCAACCTTCCAGCGGCGTATTGTTTTGCCTTTCGGTCCACCAACCTTCCAGCGGCGTATTGCTTTGCCTTTCGGTCTACCAACCTTCCAGCGGCGTATTGCTTTGCCTTTCGGTCTACCAACCTTCCAGCGCCGTATTGCTTTGCCATTCGGTCCACCAACCTTCCAGCGGCGTATTGTTTTGCCACTCGGTCCACCAACCTTCCAGCGGCGTATTGTTTTGCCACTCGGTCCACCAACCTTCCAGCGGCGTAATGCTTTGCCATTCGGTCCACCAACCTTCCAGCGGCGTATTGCTTTGCCTTTCGGTCTACCAACCTTCCAGCGGCGTATTGCTTTGCCATTCGGTCCACCAACCTTCCAGCGGCGTATTGTTTTGCCATTCGGTCCACCAACCTTCCAGCGGCGTATTGTTTTGCCACTCGGTCCACCAACCTTCCAGCGGCGTATTGCTTTGCCATTCGGTCCACCAACCTTCCAGCGGCGTATTGTTTTGCCATTCGGTCCACCAACCTTCCAGCGGCGTAATGCTTTGCCATTCGGTCCACCAACCTTCCAGCGGCGTATTGCTTTGCCTTTCGGTCTACCAACCTTCCAGCGGCGTATTGTTTTGCCACTCGGTCCACCAACCTTCCAGCGGCGTATTGCTTTGCCATTCGGTCCACCAACCTTCCAGCGGCGTATTGTTTTGCCTTTCGGTCCACCAACCTTCCAGCGGCGTATTGTTTTGCCACTCGGTCCACCAACCTTCCAGCGGCGTATTGTTTTGCCACTCGGTCCAAAATCCGTCCAGCGGCGTATTGTTTTGCCTTTCGGTCCACCAACCTTCCAGCGGCGTATTGTTTTGCCACTCGGTCCAAAATCCGTCCAGCGGCGTATTGCTTTGCCATTCGGTCCACCAACCTTCCAGCGGCGTATTGTTTTGCCATTCGGTCCACCAACCTTCCAGCGGCGTATTGCTTTGCCTTTCGGTCAACCAACCTTCCAGCGGCGTATTGTTTTGCCTTTCGGTCCACCAACCTTCCAGCGGCGTATTGCTTTGCCATTCGGTCCACCAACCTTCCAGCGGCGTATTGTTTTGCCTTTCGGTCCACCAACCTTCCAGCGGCGTATTGTTTTGCCTTTTGGTCCACCAACCTTCCAGCGGCGTATTGTTTTGCCATTCGGTCCACCAACCTTCCAGCGGCGTATTGCTTTGCCTTTCGGTCAACCAACCTTCCAGCGGCGTATTGTTTTGCCTTTCGGTCCACCAACCTTCCAGCGGCGTATTGCTTTGCCATTCGGTCCACCAACCTTCAAGCGGCGTATTGCTTTGCCATTCGGTCCACCAACCTTCCAGCGGCGTATTGTTTTGCCACTCGGTCCAAAATCCGTCCAGCGGCGTATTGTTTTGCCTTTCGGTCCACCAACCTTCCAGCGGCGTATTGCTTTGCCATTCGGTCCACCAGCCTTCCAGCGGCGTATTGCTTTGCCTTTCGGTCTACCAACCTTCCAGCGGCGTATTGTTTTGCCACTCGGTCCAAAATCCGTCCAGCGGCGTATTGCTTTGCCATTCGGTCCACCAACCTTCCAGCGGCGTATTGTTTTGCCACTCGGTCCAAAATCCGTCCAGCGGCGTAATGCTTTGCCATTCGGTCCACCAACCTTCCAGCGGCGTAATGCTTTGCCTTTCGGTCCACCAACCTTCCAGCGGCGTATTGTTTTGCCACTCGGTCCACCAACCTTCCAGCGGCGTATTGCTTTGCCATTCGGTCCACCAACCTTCCAGCGGCGTATTGTTTTGCCTTTCGGTCCACCAACCTTCCAGCGGCGTATTGCTTTGCCTTTCGGTCTACCAACCTTCCAGCGGCGTATTGCTTTGCCTTTCGGTCTACCAACCTTCCAGCGGCGTATTGTTTTGCCTTTCGGTCCACCAACCTTCCAGCGGCGTATTGCTTTGCCATTCGGTCCACCAACCTTCCAGCGGCGTATTGCTTTGCCTTTCGGTCAACCAACCTTCCAGCGGCGTATTGCTTTGCCTTTCGGTCTACCAACCTTCCAGCGGCGTATTGTTTTGCCACTCGGTCCAAAATCCGTCCAGCGGCGTATTGCTTTGCCATTCGGTCCACCAACCTTCCAGCGGCGTATTGTTTTGCCACTCGGTCCAAAATCCGTCCAGCGGCGTATTGCTTTGCCATTCGGTCCACCAACCTTCCAGCGGCGTAATGCTTTGCCTTTCGGTCCACCAACCTTCCAGCGGCGTATTGTTTTGCCACTCGGTCCACCAACCTTCCAGCGGCGTATTGCTTTGCCATTCGGTCCACCAACCTTCCAGCGGCGTATTGTTTTGCCTTTCGGTCCACCAACCTTCCAGCGGCGTATTGCTTTGCCTTTCGGTCTACCAACCTTCCAGCGGCGTATTGCTTTGCCTTTCGGTCTACCAACCTTCCAGCGGCGTATTGTTTTGCCATTCGGTCCACCAACCTTCCAGCGGCGTATTGTTTTGCCATTCGGTCCACCAACCTTCCAGCGGCGTATTGTTTTGCCACTCGGTCCACCAACCTTCCAGCGGCGTATTGTTTTGCCACTCGGTCCACCAACCTTCCAGCGGCGTATTGTTTTGCCACTCGGTCCACCAACCTTCCAGCGGCGTAATGCTTTGCCATTCGGTCCACCAACCTTCCAGCGGCGTATTGCTTTGCCTTTCGGTCTACCAACCTTCCAGCGGCGTATTGTTTTGCCACTCGGTCCACCAACCTTCCAGCGGCGTATTGCTTTGCCATTCGGTCCACCAACCTTCCAGCGGCGTATTGTTTTGCCACTCGGTCCACCAACCTTCCAGCGGCGTATTGCTTTGCCTTTCGGTCTACCAACCTTCCAGCGGCGTATTGTTTTGCCACTCGGTCCAAAATCCGTCCAGCGGCGTATTGTTTTGCCTTTCGGTCCACCAACCTTCCAGCGGCGTATTGCTTTGCCATTCGGTCCACCAACCTTCCAGCGGCGTATTGCTTTGCCTTTCGGTCAACCAACCTTCCAGCGGCGTATTGTTTTGCCTTTCGGTCCACCAACCTTCCAGCGGCGTATTGCTTTGCCATTCGGTCCACCAACCTTCCAGCGGCGTATTGCTTTGCCATTCGGTCCACCAACCTTCCAGCGGCGTATTGTTTTGCCACTCGGTCCAAAATCCGTCCAGCGGCGTATTGTTTTGCCTTTCGGTCCACCAACCTTCCAGCGGCGTATTGCTTTGCCATTCGGTCCACCAACCTTCCAGCGGCGTATTGCTTTGCCTTTCGGTCTACCAACCTTCCAGCGGCGTATTGTTTTGCCACTCGGTCCAAAATCCGTCCAGCGGCGTATTGCTTTGCCTTTCGGTCTACCAACCTTCCAGCGGCGTATTGTTTTGCCACTCGGTCCAAAATCCGTCCAGCGGCGTATTGCTTTGCCATTCGGTCCACCAACCTTCCAGCGGCGTATTGTTTTGCCACTCGGTCCAAAATCCGTCCAGCGGCGTATTGTTTTGCCACTCGGTCCACCAACCTTCCAGCGGCGTAATGCTTTGCCATTCGGTCCACCAACCTTCCAGCGGCGTATTGCTTTGCCTTTCGGTCTACCAACCTTCCAGCGGCGTATTGTTTTGCCACTCGGTCCACCAACCTTCCAGCGGCGTATTGCTTTGCCATTCGGTCCACCAACCTTCCAGCGGCGTATTGTTTTGCCTTTCGGTCCACCAACCTTCCAGCGGCGTATTGCTTTGCCTTTCGGTCTACCAACCTTCCAGCGGCGTATTGCTTTGCCTTTCGGTCTACCAACCTTCCAGCGGCGTATTGCTTTGCCATTCGGTCCACCAACCTTCCAGCGGCGTATTGTTTTGCCATTCGGTCCACCAACCTTCCAGCGGCGTATTGTTTTGCCACTCGGTCCACCAACCTTCCAGCGGCGTATTGTTTTGCCACTCGGTCCACCAACCTTCCAGCGGCGTATTGTTTTGCCACTCGGTCCACCAACCTTCCAGCGGCGTAATGCTTTGCCATTCGGTCCACCAACCTTCCAGCGGCGTATTGCTTTGCCTTTCGGTCTACCAACCTTCCAGCGGCGTATTGCTTTGCCATTCGGTCCACCAACCTTCCAGCGGCGTATTGTTTTGCCATTCGGTCCACCAACCTTCCAGCGGCGTATTGTTTTGCCACTCGGTCCACCAACCTTCCAGCGGCGTATTGCTTTGCCATTCGGTCCACCAACCTTCCAGCGGCGTATTGTTTTGCCATTCGGTCCACCAACCTTCCAGCGGCGTAATGCTTTGCCATTCGGTCAACCAACCTTCCAGCGGCGTATTGTTTTGCCTTTCGGTCCACCAACCTTCCAGCGGCGTATTGCTTTGCCATTCGGTCCACCAACCTTCCAGCGGCGTATTGCTTTGCCATTCGGTCCACCAACCTTCCAGCGGCGTATTGTTTTGCCACTCGGTCCAAAATCCGTCCAGCGGCGTATTGCTTTGCCATTCGGTCCACCAACCTTCCAGCGGCGTAATGCTTTGCCTTTCGGTCCACCAACCTTCCAGCGGCGTATTGTTTTGCCACTCGGTCCACCAACCTTCCAGCGGCGTATTGCTTTGCCATTCGGTCCACCAACCTTCCAGCGGCGTATTGTTTTGCCTTTCGGTCCACCAACCTTCCAGCGGCGTATTGCTTTGCCTTTCGGTCTACCAACCTTCCAGCGGCGTATTGCTTTGCCTTTCGGTCTACCAACCTTCCAGCGGCGTATTGTTTTGCCATTCGGTCCACCAACCTTCCAGCGGCGTATTGTTTTTCCATTCGGTCCACCAACCTTCCAGCGGCGTATTGTTTTGCCACTCGGTCCACCAACCTTCCAGCGGCGTATTGTTTTGCCACTCGGTCCACCAACCTTCCAGCGGCGTATTGTTTTGCCACTCGGTCCACCAACCTTCCAGCGGCGTAATGCTTTGCCATTCGGTCCACCAACCTTCCAGCGGCGTATTGCTTTGCCTTTCGGTCTACCAACCTTCCAGCGGCGTATTGTTTTGCCACTCGGTCCACCAACCTTCCAGCGGCGTATTGCTTTGCCATTCGGTCCACCAACCTTCCAGCGGCGTATTGTTTTGCCACTCGGTCCACCAACCTTCCAGCGGCGTATTGCTTTGCCTTTCGGTCTACCAACCTTCCAGCGGCGTATTGTTTTGCCACTCGGTCCAAAATCCGTCCAGCGGCGTATTGTTTTGCCTTTCGGTCCACCAACCTTCCAGCGGCGTATTGCTTTGCCATTCGGTCCACCAACCTTCCAGCGGCGTATTGCTTTGCCTTTCGGTCAACCAACCTTCCAGCGGCGTATTGTTTTGCCTTTCGGTCCACCAACCTTCCAGCGGCGTATTGTTTTGCCATTCGGTCCACCAACCTTCCAGCGGCGTATTGCTTTGCCATTCGGTCCACCAACCTTCCAGCGGCGTATTGTTTTGCCACTCGGTCCAAAATCCGTCCAGCGGCGTATTGTTTTGCCTTTCGGTCCACCAACCTTCCAGCGGCGTATTGCTTTGCCATTCGGTCCACCAACCTTCCAGCGGCGTATTGCTTTGCCTTTCGGTCTACCAACCTTCCAGCGGCGTATTGTTTTGCCACTCGGTCCAAAATCCGTCCAGCGGCGTATTGCTTTGCCTTTCGGTCTACCAACCTTCCAGCGGCGTATTGTTTTGCCACTCGGTCCAAAATCCGTCCAGCGGCGTATTGCTTTGCCATTCGGTCCACCAACCTTCCAGCGGCGTATTGTTTTGCCACTCGGTCCAAAATCCGTCCAGCGGCGTATTCTTTTGCCACTCGGTCCACCAACCTTCCAGCGGCGTAATGCTTTGCCATTCGGTCCACCAACCTTCCAGCGGCGTATTGCTTTGCCTTTCGGTCTACCAACCTTCCAGCGGCGTATTGTTTTGCCACTCGGTCCACCAACCTTCCAGCGGCGTATTGTTTTGCCTTTCGGTCCACCAACCTTCCAGCGGCGTATTGTTTTGCCACTCGGTCCACCAACCTTCCAGTGGCGTATTGTTTTGCCACTCGGTCCACCAACCTTCCAGCGGCGTATTGCTTTGCCTTTCGGTCTACCAACCTTCCAGCGGCGTATTGCTTTGCCATTCGGTCCACCAACCTTCCAGCGGCGTATTGTTTTGCCATTCGGTCCACCAACCTTCCAGCGGCGTATTGTTTTGCCACTCGGTCCACCAACCTTCCAGCGGCGTATTGTTTTGCCACTCGGTCCACCAACCTTCCAGCGGCGTATTGTTTTGCCACTCGGTCCACCAACCTTCCAGCGGCGTAATGCTTTGCCATTCGGTCCACCAACCTTCCAGCGGCGTATTGCTTTGCCTTTCGGTCTACCAACCTTCCAGCGGCGTACTGTTTTGCCACTCGGTCCACCAACCTTCCAGCGGCGTATTGCTTTGCCATTCGGTCCACCAACCTTCCAGCGGCGTATTGTTTTGCCTTTCGGTCCACCAACCTTCCAGCGGCGTATTGCTTTGCCTTTCGGTCTACCAACCTTCCAGCGGCGTATTGCTTTGCCTTTCGGTCTACCAACCTTCCAGCGGCGTATTGCTTTGCCATTCGGTCCACCAACCTTCCAGCGGCGTATTGTTTTGCCATTCGGTCCACCAACCTTCCAGCGGCGTATTGTTTTGCCACTCGGTCCACCAACCTTCCAGCGGCGTATTGTTTTGCCACTCGGTCCACCAACCTTCCAGCGGCGTATTGTTTTGCCACTCGGTCCACCAACCTTCCAGCGGCGTAATGCTTTGCCATTCGGTCCACCAACCTTCCAGCGGCGTATTGCTTTGCCTTTCGGTCTACCAACCTTCCAGCGGCGTATTGCTTTGCCATTCGGTCCACCAACCTTCCAGCGGCGTATTGTTTTGCCATTCGGTCCACCAACCTTCCAGCGGCGTATTGTTTTGCCACTCGGTCCACCAACCTTCCAGCGGCGTATTGCTTTGCCATTCGGTCCACCAACCTTCCAGCGGCGTATTGATTTGCCATTCGGTCCACCAACCTTCCAGCGGCGTAATGCTTTGCCATTCGGTCCACCAACCTTCCAGCCGCGTATTGCTTTGCCTTTCGGTCTACCAACCTTCCAGCGGCGTATTGTTTTGCCACTCGGTCCACCAACCTTCCAGCGGCGTATTGTTTTGCCACTCGGTCCACCAACCTTCCAGCGGCGTATTGCTTTGCCATTCGGTCCACCAACCTTCCAGCGGCGTATTGTTTTGCCTTTCGGTCCACCAACCTTCCAGCGGCGTATTGCTTTGCCTTTCGGTCTACCAACCTTCCAGCGGAGTATTGCTTTGCCTTTCGGTCTACCAACCTTCCAGCGGCGTATTGCTTTGCCATTCGGTCCACCAACCTTCCAGCGGCGTATTGTTTTGCCATTCGGTCCACCAACCTTCCAGCGGCGTATTGTTTTGCCACTCGGTCCACCAACCTTCCAGCGGCGTATTGTTTTGCCACTCGGTCCACCAACCTTCCAGCGGCGTATTGTTTTGCCACTCGGTCCACCAACCTTCCAGCGGCGTAATGCTTTGCCATTCGGTCCACCAACCTTCCAGCGGCGTATTGCTTTGCCTTTCGGTCTACCAACCTTCCAGCGGCGTATTGTTTTGCCACTCGGTCCACCAACCTTCCAGCGGCGTATTGCTTTGCCATTCGGTCCACCAACCTTCCAGCGGCGTATTGTTTTGCCACTCGGTCCACCAACCTTCCAGCGGCGTATTGCTTTGCCTTTCGGTCTACCAACCTTCCAGCGGCGTATTGTTTTGCCACTCGGTCCAAAATCCGTCCAGCGGCGTATTGTTTTGCCTTTCGGTCCACCAACCTTCCAGCGGCGTATTGCTTTGCCATTCGGTCCACCAACCTTGTAGCGGCGTATTGTTTTGCCACTCGGTCCAAAATCCGTCCAGCGGCGTATTGTTTTGCCTTTCGGTCCACCAACCTTCCAGCGGCGTATTGCTTTGCCATTCGGTCCACCAACCTTCCAGCGGCGTATTGCTTTGCCTTTCGGTCAACCAACCTTCCAGCGGCGTATTGTTTTGCCTTTCGGTCCACCAACCATCCAGCGGCGTATTGCTTTGCCATTCGGTCCACCAACCTTCCAGCGGCGTAATGCTTTGCCTTTCGGTCCACCAACCTTCCAGCGGCGTATTGTTTTGCCACTCGGTCCACCAACCTTCCAGCGGCGTATTGCTTTGCCATTCGGTCCACCAACCTTCCAGCGGCGTATTGTTTTGCCTTTCGGTCCACCAACCTTCCAGCGGCGTATTGTTTTGCCATTCGGTCCACCAACCTTCCAGCGGCGTATTGCTTTGCCTTTCGGTCAACCAACCTTCCAGCGGCGTATTGCTTTGCCATTCGGTCCACCAACCTTCCAGCGGCGTAATGCTTTGCCTTTCGGTCCACCAACCTTCCAGCGGCGTATTGTTTTGCCACTCGGTCCACCAACCTTCCAGCGGCGTATTGCTTTGCCATTCGGTCCACCAACCTTCCAGCGGCGTATTGTTGTGCCTTTCGGTCCACCAACCTTCCAGCGGCGTATTGCTTTGCCTTTCGGTCTACCAACCTTCCAGCGGCGTATTGCTTTGCCTTTCGGTCTACCAACCTTCCAGCGGCGTATTGTTTTGCCTTTCGGTCCACCAACCTTCCAGCGGCGTATTGATTTGCCATTCGGTCCACCAACCTTCCAGCGGCGTATTGCTTTGCCTTTCGGTCAACCAACCTTCCAGCGGCGTATTGCTTTGCCTTTCGGTCTACCAACCTTCCAGCGGCGTATTGTTTTGCCACTCGGTCCAAAATCCGTCCAGCGGCGTATTGCTTTGCCATTCGGTCCACCAACCTTCCAGCGGCGTATTGTTTTGCCACTCGGTCCAAAATCCGTCCAGCGGCGTATTGCTTTGCCATTCGGTCCACCAACCTTCCAGCGGCGTAATGCTTTGCCTTTCGGTCCACCAACCTTCCAGCGGCGTATTGTTTTGCCACTCGGTCCACCAACCTTCCAGCGGCGTATTGCTTTGCCATTCGGTCCACCAACCTTCCAGCGGCGTATTGTTTTGCCTTTCGGTCCACCAACCTTCCAGCGGCGTATTGCTTTGCCTTTCGGTCTACCAACCTTCCAGCGGCGTATTGCTTTGCCTTTCGGTCTACCAACCTTCCAGCGGCGTATTGTTTTGCCATTCGGTCCACCAACCTTCCAGCGGCGTATTGTTTTGCCATTCGGTCCACCAACATTCCAGCGGCGTATTGTTTTGCCACTCGGTCCACCAACCTTCCAGCGGCGTATTGTTTTGCCACTCGGTCCACCAACCTTCCAGCGGCGTATTGTTTTGCCACTCGGTCCACCAACCTTCCAGCGGCGTAATGCTTTGCCATTCGGTCCACCAACCTTCCAGCGGCGTATTGCTTTGCCTTTCGGTCTACCAACCTTCCAGCGGCGTATTGTTTTGCCATTCGGTCCACCAACCTTCCAGCGGCGTATTGCTTTGCCATTCGGTCCACCAACCTTCCAGCGGCGTATTGCTTTGCCTTTCGGTCTACCAACCTTCCAGCGGCGTATTGTTTTGCCACTCGGTCCACCAACCTTCCAGCGGCGTATTGCTTTGCCATTCGGTCCACCAACCTTGTAGCGGCGTATTGTTTTGCCACTCGGTCCAAAATCCGTCCAGCGGCGTATTGTTTTGCCTTTCGGTCCACCAACCTTCCAGCGGCGTATTGCTTTGCCATTCGGTCCACCAACCTTCCAGCGGCGTATTGCTTTGCCTTTCGGTCAACCAACCTTCCAGCGGCGTATTGTTTTGCCTTTCGGTCCACCAACCTTCCAGCGGCGTATTGCTTTGCCATTCGGTCCACCAACCTTCCAGCGGCGTATTGCTTTGCCATTCGGTCCACCAACCTTCCAGCGGCGTATTGTTTTGCCACTCGGTCCAAAATCCGTCCAGCGGCGTATTGTTTTGCCTTTCGGTCCACCAACCTTCCAGCGGCGTATTGCTTTGCCATTCGGTCCACCAACCTTCCAGCGGCGTATTGCTTTGCCTTTCGGTCTACCAACCTTCCAGCGGCGTATTGTTTTGCCACTCGGTCCAAAATCCGTCCAGCGGCGTATTGCTTTGCCATTCGGTCCACCAACCTTCCAGCGGCGTATTGTTTTGCCACTCGGTCCAAAATCCGTCCAGCGGCGTATTGCTTTGCCATTCGGTCCACCAACCTTCCAGCGGCGTAATGCTTTGCCTTTCGGTCCACCAACCTTCCAGCGGCGTATTGTTTTGCCACTCGGTCCACCAACCTTCCAGCGGCGTATTGCTTTGCCATTCGGTCCACCAACCTTCCAGCGGCGTATTGTTTTGCCTTTCGGTCCACCAACCTTCCAGCGGCGTATTGCTTTGCCTTTCGGTCTACCAACCTTCCAGCGGCGTATTGCTTTGCCTTTCGGTCTACCAACCTTCCAGCGGCGTATTGCTTTGCCATTCGGTCCACCAACCTTCCAGCGGCGTATTGCTTTGCCTTTCGGTCTACCAACCTTCCAGCGGCGTATTGTTTTGCCATTCGGTCCACCAACCTTCCAGCGGCGTATTGTTTTGCCATTCGGTCCACCAACCTTGTAGCGGCGTATTGTTTTGCCACTCGGTCCAAAATCCGTCCAGCGGCGTATTGTTTTGCCTTTCGGTCCACCAACCTTCCAGCGGCGTATTGCTTTGCCATTCGGTCCACCAACCTTCCAGCGGCGTATTGCTTTGCCTTTCGGTCAACCAACCTTCCAGCGGCGTATTGTTTTGCCACTCGGTCCAAAATCCGTCCAGCGGCGTATTGCTTTGCCATTCGGTCCACCAACCTTCCAGCGGCGTATTGCTTTGCCTTTCGGTCTACCAACTTTCCAGCGGCGTATTGTTTTGCCATTCGGTCCACCAACCTTCCAGCGGCGTATTGTTTTGCCATTCGGTCCACCAACCTTGTAGCGGCGTATTGTTTTGCCACTCGGTCCAAAATCCGTCCAGCGGCGTATTGTTTTGCCTTTCGGTCCACCAACCTTCCAGCGGCGTATTGCTTTGCCATTCGGTCCACCAACCTTCCAGCGGCGTATTGTTTTGCCACTCGGTCCACCAACCTTCCAGCGGCGTATTGTTTTGCCACTCGGTCCACCAACCTTCCAGCGGCGTATTGTTTTGCCACTCGGTCCACCAACCTTCCAGCGGCGTAATGCTTTGCCATTCGGTCCACCAACCTTCCAGCGGCGTATTGCTTTGCCTTTCGGTCTACCAACCTTCCAGCGGCGTATTGCTTTGCCATTCGGTCCACCAACCTTCCAGCGGCGTATTGTTTTGCCATTCGGTCCACCAACCTTCCAGCGGCGTATTGTTTTGCCACTCGGTCCACCAACCTTCCAGCGGCGTATTGCTTTGCCATTCGGTCCACCAACCTTCCAGCGGCGTATTGATTTGCCATTCGGTCCACCAACCTTCCAGCGGCGTAATGCTTTGCCATTCGGTCCACCAACCTTCCAGCGGCGTATTGCTTTGCCTTTCGGTCTACCAACCTTCCAGCGGCGTATTGTTTTGCCACTCGGTCCACCAACCTTCCAGCGGCGTATTGTTTTGCCACTCGGTCCACCAACCTTCCAGCGGCGTAATGCTTTGCCTTTCGGTCTACCAACCTTCCAGCGGCGTATTGCTTTGCCTTTCGGTCTACCAACCTTCCAGCGGCGTATTGCTTTGCCATTCGGTCCACCAACCTTCCAGCGGCGTATTGTTTTGCCATTCGGTCCACCAACCTTCCAGCGGCGTATTGTTTTGCCACTCGGTCCACCAACCTTCCAGCGGCGTATTGTTTTGCCACTCGGTCCACCAACCTTCCAGCGGCGTATTGCTTTGCCATTCGGTCCACCAACCTTCCAGCGGCGTATTGTTTTGCCTTTCGGTCCACCAACCTTCCAGCGGCGTATTGCTTTGCCTTTCGGTCTACCAACCTTCCAGCGGAGTATTGCTTTGCCTTTCGGTCTACCAACCTTCCAGCGGCGTATTGCTTTGCCATTCGGTCCACCAACCTTCCAGCGGCGTATTGTTTTGCCATTCGGTCCACCAACCTTCCAGCGGCGTATTGTTTTGCCACTCGGTCCACCAACCTTCCAGCGGCGTATTGTTTTGCCACTCGGTCCACCAACCTTCCAGCGGCGTATTGTTTTGCCACTCGGTCCACCAACCTTCCAGCGGCGTAATGTTTTGCCATTCGGTCCACCAACCTTCCAGCGGCGTATTGCTTTGCCTTTCGGTCTACCAACCTTCCAGCGGCGTATTGTTTTGCCACTCGGTCCACCAACCTTCCAGCGGCGTATTGCTTTGCCATTCGGTCCACCAACCTTCCAGCGGCGTATTGTTTTGCCACTCGGTCCACCAACCTTCCAGCGGCGTATTGCTTTGCCTTTCGGTCTACCAACCTTCCAGCGGCGTATTGTTTTGCCACTCGGTCCAAAATCCGTCCAGCGGCGTATTGTTTTGCCTTTCGGTCCACCAACCTTCCAGCGGCGTATTGCTTTGCCATTCGGTCCACCAACCTTGTAGCGGCGTATTGTTTTGCCACTCGGTCCAAAATCCGTCCAGCGGCGTATTGTTTTGCCTTTCGGTCCACCAACCTTCCAGCGGCGTATTGCTTTGCCATTCGGTCCACCAACCTTCCAGCGGCGTATTGCTTTGCCTTTCGGTCAACCAACCTTCCAGCGGCGTATTGTTTTGCCTTTCGGTCCACCAACCATCCAGCGGCGTATTGCTTTGCCATTCGGTCCACCAACCTTCCAGCGGCGTAATGCTTTGCCTTTCGGTCCACCAACCTTCCAGCGGCGTATTGTTTTGCCACTCGGTCCACCAACCTTCCAGCGGCGTATTGCTTTGCCATTCGGTCCACCAACCTTCCAGCGGCGTATTGTTTTGCCTTTCGGTCCACCAACCTTCCAGCGGCGTATAGTTTTGCCATTCGGTCCACCAACCTTCCAGCGGCGTATTGCTTTGCCTTTCGGTCAACCAACCTTCCAGCGGCGTATTGTTTTGCCTTTCGGTCCACCAACCTTCCAGCGGCGTATTGCTTTGCCATTCGGTCCACCAACCTTCCAGCGGCGTATTGCTTTGCCATTCGGTCCACCAACCTTCCAGCGGCGTATTGTTTTGCCACTCGGTCCAAAATCCGTCCAGCGGCGTATTGTTTTGCCTTTCGGTCCACCAACCTTCCAGCGGCGTATTGCTTTGCCATTCGGTCAACCAACCTTCCAGCGGCGTATTGCTTTGCCTTTCGGTCTACCAACCTTCCAGCGGCGTATTGTTTTGCCACTCGGTCCAAAATCCGTCCAGCGGCGTATTGCTTTGCCATTCGGTCCACCAACCTTCCAGCGGCGTATTGTTTTGCCACTCGGTCCAAAATCCGTCCAGCGGCGTATTGCTTTGCCATTCGGTCCACCAACCTTCCAGCGGCGTAATGCTTTGCCTTTCGGTCCACCAACCTTCCAGCGGCGTATTGCTTTGCCATTCGGTCCACCAACCTTCCAGCGGCGTATTGTTTTGCCACTCGGTCCAAAATCCGTCCAGCGGCGTATTGCTTTGCCATTCGGTCCACCAACCTTCCAGCGGCGTAATGCTTTGCCTTTCGGTCCACCAACCTTCCAGCGGCGTATTGTTTTGCCACTCGGTCCACCAACCTTCCAGCGGCGTATTGCTTTGCCATTCGGTCCACCAACCTTCCAGCGGCGTATTGTTTTGCCTTTCGGTCCACCAACCTTCCAGCGGCGTATTGCTTTGCCTTTCGGTCTACCAACCTTCCAGCGGCGTATTGCTTTGCCTTTCGGTCTACCAACCTTCCAGCGGCGTATTGTTTTGCCTTTCGGTCCACCAACCTTCCAGCGGCGTATTGATTTGCCATTCGGTCCACCAACCTTCCAGCGGCGTATTGCTTTGCCTTTCGGTCAACCAACCTTCCAGCGGCGTATTGCTTTGCCTTTCGGTCTACCAACCTTCCAGCGGCGTATTGTTTTGCCACTCGGTCCAAAATCCGTCCAGCGGCGTATTGCTTTGCCATTCGGTCCACCAACCTTCCAGCGGCCTATTGTTTTGCCACTCGGTCCAAAATCCGTCCAGCGGCGTATTGCTTTGCCATTCGGTCCACCAACCTTCCAGCGGCGTAATGCTTTGCCTTTCGGTCCACCAACCTTCCAGCGGCGTATTGTTTTGCCACTCGGTCCACCAACCTTCCAGCGGCGTATTGCTTTGCCATTCGGTCCACCAACCTTCCAGCGGCGTATTGTTTTGCCTTTCGGTCCACCAACCTTCCAGCGGCGTATTGCTTTGCCTTTCGGTCTACCAACCTTCCAGCGGCGTATTGCTTTGCCTTTCGGTCTACCAACCTTCCAGCGGCGTATTGTTTTGCCATTCGGTCCACCAACCTTCCAGCGGCGTATTGTTTTGCCATTCGGTCCACCAACCTTCCAGCGGCGTATTGTTTTGCCACTCGGTCCACCAACCTTCCAGCGGCGTATTGTTTTGCCACTCGGTCCACCAACCTTCCAGCGGCGTATTGTTTTGCCACTCGGTCCACCAACCTTCCAGCGGCGTAATGCTTTGCCATTCGGTCCACCAACCTTCCAGCGGCGTATTGCTTTGCCTTTCGGTCTACCAACCTTCCAGCGGCGTATTGTTTTGCCATTCGGTCCACCAACCTTCCAGCGGCGTATTGCTTTGCCATTCGGTCCACCAACCTTCCAGCGGCGTATTGCTTTGCCTTTCGGTCTACCAACCTTCCAGCGGCGTATTGTTTTGCCACTCGGTCCACCAACCTTCCAGCGGCGTATTGCTTTGCCATTCGGTCCACCAACCTTGTAGCGGCGTATTGTTTTGCCACTCGGTCCAAAATCCGTCCAGCGGCGTATTGTTTTGCCTTTCGGTCCACCAACCTTCCAGCGGCGTATTGCTTTGCCATTCGGTCCACCAACCTTCCAGCGGCGTATTGCTTTGCCTTTCGGTCAACCAACCTTCCAGCGGCGTATTGTTTTGCCTTTCGGTCCACCAACCTTCCAGCGGCGTATTGCTTTGCCATTCGGTCCACCAACCTTCCAGCTGCGTATTGCTTTGCCATTCGGTCCACCAACCTTCCAGCGGCGTATTGTTTTGCCACTCGGTCCAAAATCCGTCCAGCGGCGTATTGTTTTGCCTTTCGGTCCACCAACCTTCCAGCGGCGTATTGCTTTGCCATTCGGTCCACCAACCTTCCAGCGGCGTATTGCTTTGCCTTTCGGTCTACCAACCTTCCAGCGGCGTATTGTTTTGCCACTCGGTCCAAAATCCGTCCAGCGGCGTATTGCTTTGCCATTCGGTCCACCAACCTTCCAGCGGCGTATTGTTTTGCCACTCGGTCCAAAATCCGTCCAGCGGCGTATTGCTTTGCCATTCGGTCCACCAACCTTCCAGCGGCGTAATGCTTTGCCTTTCGGTCCACCAACCTTCCAGCGGCGTATTGTTTTGCCACTCGGTCCACCAACCTTCCAGCGGCGTATTGCTTTGCCATTCGGTCCACCAACCTTCCAGAGGCGTATTGTTTTGCCTTTCGGTCCACCAACCTTCCAGCGGCGTATTGCTTTGCCTTTCGGTCTACCAACCTTCCAGCGGCGTATTGCTTTGCCTTTCGGTCTACCAACCTTCCAGCGGCGTATTGCTTTGCCATTCGGTCCACCAACCTTCCAGCGGCGTATTGCTTTGCCTTTCGGTCTACCAACCTTCCAGCGGCGTATTGTTTTGCCATTCGGTCCACCAACCTTCCAGCGGCGTATTGTTTTGCCATTCGGTCCACCAACCTTGTAGCGGCGTATTGTTTTGCCACTCGGTCCAAAATCCGTCCAGCGGCGTATTGTTTTGCCTTTCGGTCCACCAACCTTCCAGCGGCGTATTGCTTTGCCATTCGGTCCACCAACCTTCCAGCGGCGTATTGCTTTGCCTTTCGGTCAACCAACCTTCCAGCGGCGTATTGTTTTGCCTTTCGGTCTACCAACCTTCCAGCGGCGTATTGTTTTGCCACTCGGTCCAAAATCCGTCCAGCGGCGTATTGCTTTGCCATTCGGTCCACCAACCTTCCAGCGGCGTATTGCTTTGCCATTCGGTCCACCAACCTTCCAGCGGCGTATTGCTTTGCCTTTCGGTCTACCAACCTTCCAGCGGCGTATTGTTTTGCCACTCGGTCCAAAATCCGTCCAGCGGCGTATTGCTTTGCCATTCGGTCCACCAACCTTCCAGCGGCGTATTGCTTTGCCATTCGGTCCACCAACCTTCCAGCGGCGTATTGTTTTGCCTTTCGGTCCACCAACCTTCCAGCGGCGTATTGCTTTGCCTTTCGGTCTACCAACCTTCCAGCGGCGTATTGTTTTGCCACTCGGTCCAAAATCCGTCCAGCGGCGTATTGCTTTGCCATTCGGTCCACCAACCTTCCAGCGGCGTATTGCTTTGCCTTTCGGTCTACCAACCTTCCAGCGGCGTATTGTTTTGCCACTCGGTCCAAAATCCGTCCAGCGGCGTATTGCTTTGCCATTCGGTCCACCAACCTTCCAGCGGCGTATTGTTTTGCCACTCGGTCCAAAATCCGTCCAGCGGCGTATTGCTTTGCCATTCGGTCCACCAACCTTCCAGCGGCGTAATGCTTTGCCTTTCGGTCCACCAACCTTCCAGCGGCGTATTGCTTTGCCATTCGGTCCACCAACCTTCCAGCGGCGTATTGTTTTGCCACTCGGTCCAAAATCCGTCCAGCGGCGTATTGCTTTGCCATTCGGTCCACCAACCTTCCAGCGGCGTAATGCTTTGCCTTTCGGTCCACCAACCTTCCAGCGGCGTATTGTTTTGCCACTCGGTCCACCAACCTTCCAGCGGCGTATTGCTTTGCCATTCGGTCCACCAACCTTCCAGCGGCGTATTGTTTTGCCTTTCGGTCCACCAACCTTCCAGCGGCGTATTGCTTTGCCTTTCGGTCTACCAACCTTCCAGCGGCGTATTGCTTTGCCTTTCGGTCTACCAACCTTCCAGCGGCGTATTGTTTTGCCTTTCGGTCCACCAACCTTCCAGCGGCGTATTGATTTGCCATTCGGTCCACCAACCTTCCAGCGGCGTATTGCTTTGCCTTTCGGTCAACCAACCTTCCAGCGGCGTATTGCTTTGCCTTTCGGTCTACCAACCTTCCAGCGGCGTATTGTTTTGCCACTCGGTCCAAAATCCGTCCAGCGGCGTATTGCTTTGCCATTCGGTCCACCAACCTTCCAGCGGCGTATTGTTTTGCCACTCGGTCCAAAATCCGTCCAGCGGCGTATTGCTTTGCCATTCGGTCCACCAACCTTCCAGCGGCGTAATGCTTTGCCTTTCGGTCCACCAACCTTCCAGCGGCGTATTGTTTTGCCACTCGGTCCACCAACCTTCCAGCGGCGTATTGCTTTGCCATTCGGTCCACCAACCTTCCAGCGGCGTATTGTTTTGCCTTTCGGTCCACCAACCTTCCAGCGGCGTATTGCTTTGCCTTTCGGTCTACCAACCTTCCAGCGGCGTATTGCTTTGCCTTTCGGTCTACCAACCTTCCAGCGGCGTATTGTTTTGCCATTCGGTCCACCAACCTTCCAGCGGCGTATTGTTTTGCCATTCGGTCCACCAACCTTCCAGCGGCGTATTGTTTTGCCACTCGGTCCACCAACCTTCCAGCGGCGTATTGTTTTGCCACTCGGTCCACCAACCTTCCAGCGGCGTATTGTTTTGCCACTCGGTCCACCAACCTTCCAGCGGCGTAATGCTTTGCCATTCGGTCCACCAACCTTCCAGCGGCGTATTGCTTTGCCTTTCGGTCTACCAACCTTCCAGCGGCGTATTGTTTTGCCATTCGGTCCACCAACCTTCCAGCGGCGTATTGCTTTGCCATTCGGTCCACCAACCTTCCAGCGGCGTATTGCTTTGCCTTTCGGTCTACCAACCTTCCAGCGGCGTATTGTTTTGCCACTCGGTCCACCAACCTTCCAGCGGCGTATTGCTTTGCCATTCGGTCCACCAACCTTGTAGCGGCGTATTGTTTTGCCACTCGGTCCAAAATCCGTCCAGCGGCGTATTGTTTTGCCTTTCGGTCCACCAACCTTCCAGCGGCGTATTGCTTTGCCATTCGGTCCACCAACCTTCCAGCGGCGTATTGCTTTGCCTTTCGGTCAACCAACCTTCCAGCGGCGTATTGTTTTGCCTTTCGGTCCACCAACCTTCCAGCGGCGTATTGCTTTGCCATTCGGTCCACCAACCTTCCAGCGGCGTATTGCTTTGCCATTCGGTCCACCAACCTTCCAGCGGCGTATTGTTTTGCCACTCGGTCCAAAATCCGTCCAGCGGCGTATTGTTTTGCCTTTCGGTCCACCAACCTTCCAGCGGCGTATTGCTTTGCCATTCGGTCCACCAACCTTCCAGCGGCGTATTGCTTTGCCTTTCGGTCTACCAACCTTCCAGCGGCGTATTGTTTTGCCACTCGGTCCAAAATCCGTCCAGCGGCGTATTGCTTTGCCATTCGGTCCACCAACCTTCCAGCGGCGTATTGTTTTGCCACTTGGTCCAAAATCCGTCCAGCGGCGTATTGCTTTGCCATTCGGTCCACCAACCTTCCAGCGGCGTAATGCTTTGCCTTTCGGTCCACCAACCTTCCAGCGGCGTATTGTTTTGCCACTCGGTCCACCAACCTTCCAGCGGCGTATTGCTTTGCCATTCGGTCCACCAACCTTCCAGAGGCGTATTGTTTTGCCTTTCGGTCCACCAACCTTCCAGCGGCGTATTGCTTTGCCATTCGGTCCACCAACCTTCCAGCGGCGTATTGCTTTGCCTTTCGGTCAACCAACCTTCCAGCGGCGTATTGTTTTGCCTTTCGGTCCACCAACCTTCCAGCGGCGTATTGCTTTGCCATTCGGTCCACCAACCTTCCAGCGGCGTATTGCTTTGCCATTCGGTCCACCAACCTTCCAGCGGCGTATTGTTTTGCCACTCGGTCCAAAATCCGTCCAGCGGCGTATTGTTTTGCCTTTCGGTCCACCAACCTTCCAGCGGCGTATTGCTTTGCCATTCGGTCCACCAACCTTCCAGCGGCGTATTGCTTTGCCTTTCGGTCTACCAACCTTCCAGCGGCGTATTGTTTTGCCACTCGGTCCAAAATCCGTCCAGCGGCGTATTGCTTTGCCATTCGGTCCACCAACCTTCCAGCGGCGTATTGTTTTGCCACTTGGTCCAAAATCCGTCCAGCGGCGTATTGCTTTGCCATTCGGTCCACCAACCTTCCAGCGGCGTAATGCTTTGCCTTTCGGTCCACCAACCTTCCAGCGGCGTATTGTTTTGCCACTCGGTCCACCAACCTTCCAGCGGCGTATTGCTTTGCCATTCGGTCCACCAACCTTCCAGAGGCGTATTGTTTTGCCTTTCGGTCCACCAACCTTCCAGCGGCGTATTGCTTTGCCTTTCGGTCTACCAACCTTCCAGCGGCGTATTGCTTTGCCTTTCGGTCTACCAACCTTCCAGCGGCGTATTGCTTTGCCATTCGGTCCACCAACCTTCCAGCGGCGTATTGCTTTGCCTTTCGGTCTACCAACCTTCCAGCGGCGTATTGTTTTGCCATTCGGTCCACCAACCTTCCAGCGGCGTATTGTTTTGCCATTCGGTCCACCAACCTTGTAGCGGCGTATTGTTTTGCCACTCGGTCCAAAATCCGTCCAGCGGCGTATTGTTTTGCCTTTCGGTCCACCAACCTTCCAGCGGCGTATTGCTTTGCCATTCGGTCCACCAACCTTCCAGCGGCGTATTGCTTTGCCTTTCGGTCAACCAACCTTCCAGCGGCGTATTGCTTTGCCTTTCGGTCTACCAACCTTCCAGCGGCGTATTGTTTTGCCACTCGGTCCAAAATCCGTCCAGCGGCGTATTGCTTTGCCATTCGGTCCACCAACCTTCCAGCGGCGTATTGTTTTGCCACTCGGTCCAAAATCCGTCCAGCGGCGTATTGCTTTGCCATTCGGTCCACCAACCTTCCAGCGGCGTAATGCTTTGCCTTTCGGTCCACCAACCTTCCAGCGGCGTATTGTTTTGCCACTCGGTCCACCAACCTTCCAGCGGCGTATTGCTTTGCCATTCGGTCCACCAACCTTCCAGCGGCGTATTGTTTTGCCTTTCGGTCCACCAACCTTCCAGCGGCGTATTGCTTTGCCTTTCGGTCTACCAACCTTCCAGCGGCGTATTGCTTTGCCTTTCGGTCTACCAACCTTCCAGCGGCGTATTGTTTTGCCATTCGGTCCACCAACCTTCCAGCGGCGTATTGTTTTGCCATTCGGTCCACCAACCTTCCAGCGGCGTAATGTTTTGCCACTCGGTCCACCAACCTTCCAGCGGCGTATTGTTTTGCCACTCGGTCCACCAACCTTCCAGCGGCGTATTGTTTTGCCACTCGGTCCACCAACCTTCCAGCGGCGTAATGCTTTGCCATTCGGTCCACCAACCTTCCAGCGGCGTATTGCTTTGCCTTTCGGTCTACCAACCTTCCAGCGGCGTATTGTTTTGCCACTCGGTCCACCAACCTTCCAGCGGCGTATTGCTTTGCCATTCGGTCCACCAACCTTCCAGCGGCGTATTGTTTTGCCACTCGGTCCACCAACCTTCCAGCGGCGTATTGCTTTGCCTTTCGGTCTACCAACCTTCCAGCGGCGTATTGTTTTGCCACTCGGTCCAAAATCCGTCCAGCGGCGTATTGTTTTGCCTTTCGGTCCACCAACCTTCCAGCGGCGTATTGCTTTGCCATTCGGTCCACCAACCTTGTAGCGGCGTATTGTTTTGCCACTCGGTCCAAAATCCGTCCAGCGGCGTATTGTTTTGCCTTTCGGTCCACCAACCTTCCAGCGGCGTATTGCTTTGCCATTCGGTCCACCAACCTTCCAGCGGCGTATTTCTTTGCCTTTCGGTCAACCAACCTTCCAGCGGCGTATTGTTTTGCCTTTCGGTCCACCAACCTTCCAGCGGCGTATTGCTTTGCCATTCGGTCCACCAACCTTCCAGCGGCGTATTGCTTTGCCATTCGGTCCACCAACCTTCCAGCGGCGTATTGTTTTGCCACTCGGTCCAAAATCCGTCCAGCGGCGTATTGTTTTGCCTTTCGGTCCACCAACCTTCCAGCGGCGTATTGCTTTGCCATTCGGTCCACCAACCTTCCAGCGGCGTATTGCTTTGCCTTTCGGTCTACCAACCTTCCAGCGGCGTATTGTTTTGCCACTCGGTCCAAAATCCGTCCAGCGGCGTATTGCTTTGCCATTCGGTCCACCAACCTTCCAGCGGCGTATTGTTTTGCCACTCGGTCCAAAATCCGTCCAGCGGCGTATTGCTTTGCCATTCGGTCCACCAACCTTCCAGCGGCGTAATGCTTTGCCTTTCGGTCCACCAACCTTCCAGCGGCGTATTGTTTTGCCACTCGGTCCACCAACCTTCCAGCGGCGTATTGCTTTGCCATTCGGTCCACCAACCTTCCAGCGGCGTATTGTTTTGCCTTTCGGTCCACCAACCTTCCAGCGGCGTATTGCTTTGCCTTTCGGTCTACCAACCTTCCAGCGGCGTATTGCTTTGCCTTTCGGTCTACCAACCTTCCAGCGGCGTATTGCTTTGCCATTCGGTCCACCAACCTTCCAGCGGCGTATTGTTTTGCCATTCGGTCCACCAACCTTCCAGCGGCGTATTGTTTTGCCACTCGGTCCACCAACCTTCCAGCGGCGTATTGCTTTGCCTTTCGGTCTACCAACCTTCCAGCGGCGTATTGTTTTGCCACTCGGTCCACCAACCTTCCAGCGGCGTAATGCTTTGCCATTCGGTCCACCAACCTTCCAGCGGCGTATTGTTTTGCCACTCGGTCCAAAATCCGTCCAGCGGCGTATTGTTTTGCCATTCGGTCCACCAACCTTCCAGCGGCGTATTGTTTTGCCACTCGGTCCAAAATCCGTCCAGCGGCGTATTGCTTTGCCATTCGGTCCACCAACCTTCCAGCGGCGTATTGCTTTGCCTTTCGGTCCACCAACCTTCCAGCGGCGTATTGTTTTGCCACTCGGTCCACCAACCTTCCAGCGGCGTATTGCTTTGCCATTCGGTCCACCAACCTTCCAGCGGCGTATTGTTTTGCCTTTCGGTCCACCAACCTTCCAGCGGCGTATTGCTTTGCCTTTCGGTCTACCAACCTTCCAGCGGCGTATTGCTTTGCCTTTCGGTCTACCAACCTTCCAGCGGCGTATTGCTTTGCCATTCGGTCCACCAACCTTCCAGCGGCGTATTGTTTTGCCATTCGGTCCACCAACCTTCCAGCGGCGTATTGTTTTGCCATTCGGTCCACCAACCTTCCAGCGGCGTATTGTTTTGCCACTCGGTCCACCAACCTTCCAGCGGCGTATTGTTTTGCCACTCGGTCCACCAACCTTCCAGCGGCGTAATGCTTTGCCATTCGGTCCACCAACCTTCCAGCGGCGTATTGCTTTGCCTTTCGGTCTACCAACCTTCCAGCGGCGTATTGCTTTGCCATTCGGTCCACCAACCTTCCAGCGGCGTATTGTTTTGCCACTCGGTCCACCAACCTTCCAGCGGCGTATTGTTTTGCCACTCGGTCCACCAACCTTCCAGCGGCGTATTGCTTTGCCATTCGGTCCACCAACCTTCCAGCGGCGTATTGTTTTGCCATTCGGTCCACCAACCTTCCAGCGGCGTAATGCTTTGCCATTCGGTCCACCAACCTTCCAGCGGCGTATTGCTTTGCCTTTCGGTCTACCAACCTTCCAGCGGCGTATTGTTTTGCCACTCGGTCCACCAACCTTCCAGCGGCGTATTGCTTTGCCATTCGGTCCACCAACCTTCCAGCGGCGTATTGTTTTGCCTTTCGGTCCACCAACCTTGCAGCGGCGTATTGTTTTGCCACTCGGTCCACCAACCTTCCAGCGGCGTATTGTTTTGCCACTCGGTCCACCAACCTTCCAGCGGCGTATTGTTTTGCCACTCGGTCCACCAACCTTCCAGCGGCGTAATGCTTTGCCATTCGGTCCACCAACCTTCCAGCGGCGTATTGCTTTGCCTTTCGGTCTACCAACCTTCCAGCGGCGTATTGCTTTGCCATTCGGTCCACCAACCTTCCAGCGGCGTATTGTTTTGCCATTCGGTCCACCAACCTTCCAGCGGCGTATTGTTTTGCCACTCGGTCCACCAACCTTCCAGCGGCGTAATGCTTTGCCATTCGGTCCACCAACCTTCCAGCGGCGTATTGCTTTGCCTTTCGGTCTACCAACCTTCCAGCGGCGTATTGTTTTGCCACTCGGTCCACCAACCTTCCAGCGGCGTATTGCTTTGCCATTCGGTCCACCAACCTTCCAGCGGCGTATTGTTTTGCCACTCGGTCCACCAACCTTCCAGCGGCGTATTGTTTTGCCACTCGGTCCACCAACCTTCCAGCGGCGTATTGCTTTGCCATTCGGTCCACCAACCTTCCAGCGGCGTAATGCTTCGGTCGATCGTACACCAAAGTGCCAGCGGCGTATTGTTTCGGTCGATCGTACACCAAAGTGCCAGCGGCGTATTGCTTCGGTCGATCGTACACCAAAGTGCCAGCGGCGTATTGCTTCGGTCGATCGTACACCAAAGTGCCAGCGGCGTATTGCTTCGGTCGATCGTACAACAAAGTGCCAGCGGCGTATTGTTTTGCCACTCGGTCCACCAACCTTCCAGCGGCGTATTGTTTTGCCACTCGGTCCACCAACCTTCCAGCGGCGTATTGTTTTGCCACTCGGTCCACCAACCTTCCAGCGGCGTAATGCTTTGCCATTCGGTCCACCAACCTTCCAGCGGCGTATTGCTTTGCCTTTCGGTCTACCAACCTTCCAGCGGCGTATTGCTTTGCCATTCGGTCCACCAACCTTCCAGCGGCGTATTGTTTTGCCATTCGGTCCACCAACCTTCCAGCGGCGTATTGCTTTGCCATTCGGTCCAAAATCCGTCCAGCGGCGTATTGATTTGCCATTCGGTCCACCAACCTTCCAGCGGCGTATTGTTTTGCCACTCGGTCCAAAATCCGTCCAGCGGCGTATTGCTTTGCCATTCGGTCCACCAACCTTCCAGCGGCGTATTGCTTTGCCTTTCGGTCCACCAACCTTCTAGCGGCGTATTGTTTTGCCACTCGGTCCACCAACCTTCCAGCGGCGTATTGCTTTGCCATTCGGTCCACCAACCTTCCAGCGGCGTATTGTTTTGCCTTTCGGTCCACCAACCTTCCAGCGGCGTATTGCTTTGCCTTTCGGTCTACCAACCTTCCAGCGGCGTATTGCTTTGCCTTTCGGTCTACCAACCTTCCAGCGGCGTATTGCTTTGCCATTCGGTCCACCAACCTTCCAGCGGCGTATTGTTTTGCCATTTGGTCCACCAACCTTCCAGCGGCGTATTGTTTTGCCACTCGGTCCACCAACCTTCCAGCGGCGTATTGCTTTGCCTTTCGGTCTACCAACCTTCCAGCGGCGTATTGTTTTGCCACTCGGTCCACCAACCTTCCAGCGGCGTAATGCTTTGCCATTCGGTCCACCAACCTTCCAGCGGCGTATTGCTTTGCCATTCGGTCCACCAACCTTCCAGCGGCGTATTGCTTTGCCTTTCGGTCCACCAACCTTCCAGCGGCGTATTGTTTTGCCACTCGGTCCACCAACCTTCCAGCGGCGTATTGCTTTGCCATTCGGTCCACCAACCTTCCAGCGGCGTATTGTTTTGCCTTTCGGTCCACCAACCTTCCAGCGGCGTATTGCTTTGCCTTTCGGTCTACCAACCTTCCAGCGGCGTATTGCTTTGCCTTTCGGTCTACCAACCTTCCAGCGGCGTATTGCTTTGCCATTCGGTCCACCAACCTTCCAGCGGCGTATTGTTTTGCCATTCGGTCCACCAACCTTCCAGCGGCGTATTGTTTTGCCACTCGGTCCACCAACCTTCCAGCGGCGTATTGCTTTGCCTTTCGGTCTACCAACCTTCCAGCGGCGTATTGTTTTGCCACTCGGTCCACCAACCTTCCAGCGGCGTATTGCTTTGCCTTTCGGTCTACCAACCTTCCAGCGGCGTATTGTTTTGCCACTCGGTCCACCAACCTTCCAGCGGCGTATTGCTTTGCCATTCGGTCCACCAACCTTCCAGCGGCGTATTGTTTTGCCTTTCGGTCCACCAACCTTCCAGCGGCGTATTGCTTTGCCTTTCGGTCTACCAACCTTCCAGCGGCGTATTGCTTTGCCTTTCGGTCTAGCAACCTTCCAGCGGCGTATTGCTTTGCCATTCGGTCCACCAACCTTCCAGCGGCGTATTGTTTTGCCATTCGGTCCACCAACCTTCCAGCGGCGTATTGTTTTGCCACTCGGTCCACCAACCTTCCAGCGGCGTATTGTTTTGCAACTCGGTCCACCAACCTTCCAGCGGCGTATTGCTTTGCCTTTCGGTCTACCAACCTTCCAGCGGCTTATTGTTTTGCCACTCGGTCCACCAACCTTCCAGCGGCGTATTGCTTTGCCATTCGGTCCACCAACCTTCCAGCGGCGTATTGCTTTGCCATTCGGTCCACCAACCTTCCAGCGGCGTATTGCTTTGCCTTTCGGTCTACCAACCTTCCAGCGGCGTATTGTTTTGCCACTCGGTCCAAAATCCGTCCAGCGGCGTATTGCTTTGCCATTCGGTCCACCAACCTTCCAGCGGCGTATTGTTTTGCCACTCGGTCCAAAATCCGTCCAGCGGCGTATTGCTTTGCCATTCGGTCCACCAACCTTCCAGCGGCGTAATGCTTTGCCTTTCGGTCCACCAACCTTCCAGCGGCGTATTGTTTTGCCACTCGGTCCACCAACCTTCCAGCGGCGTATTGCTTTGCCATTCGGTCCACCAACCTTCCAGCGGCGTATTGTTTTGCCTTTCGGTCCACCAACCTTCCAGCGGCGTATTGCTTTGCCTTTCGGTCTACCAACCTTCCAGCGGCGTATTGCTTTGCCTTTCGGTCTACCAACCTTCCAGCGGCGTATTGCTTTGCCATTCGGTCCACCAACCTTCCAGCGGCGTATTGTTTTGCCATTCGGTCCACCAACCTTCCAGCGGCGTATTGTTTTGCCACTCGGTCCACCAACCTTCCAGCGGCGTATTGCTTTGCCTTTCGGTCTACCAACCTTCCAGCGGCGTAATGTTTTGCCACTCGGTCCACCAACCTTCCAGCGGCGTAATGCTTTGCCATTCGGTCCACCAACCTTCCAGCGGCGTATTGCTTTGCCTTTCGGTCTACCAACCTTCCAGCGGCGTATTGTTTTGCCACTCGGTCCACCAACCTTCCAGCGGCGTATTGCTTTGCCATTCGGTCCACCAACCTTCCAGCGGCGTATTGTTTTGCCATTCGGTCCACCAACCTTCCAGCGGCGTATTGTTTTGCCATTCGGTCCACCAACCTTCCAGCGGCGTATTGTTTTGCCACTCGGTCCACCAACCTTCCAGCGGCGTAATGTTTTGCCTTTCGGTCCACCAACCTTCCAGCGGCGTATTGCTTTCCCTTTCGGTCCACCAACCTTCCAGCGGCGTATTGCTTTGCCATTCGGTCCACCAACCTTGTAGCGGCGTATTGTTTTGCCATTCGGTCCACCAACCTTCCAGCGGCGTATTGTTTTGCCACTCGGTCCACCAACCTTCCAGCGGCGTATTGCTTTGCCATTCGGTCCACCAACCTTCCAGCGGCGTATTGTTTTGCCTTTCGGTCAACCAACCTTCCAGCGGCGTATTGTTTTGCCTTTCGGTCCACCAACCTTCCAGCGGCGTATTGCTTTGCCATTCGGTCCACCAACCTTCCAGCGGCGTATTGCTTTGCCATTCGGTCCACCAACCTTCCAGCGGCGTATTGCTTTGCCATTCGGTCCACCAACCTTCCAGCGGCGTATTGTTTTGCCACTCGGTCCAAAATCCGTCCAGCGGCGTATTGTTTTGCCTTTCGGTCCACCAACCTTCCAGCGGCGTATTGCTTTGCCATTCGGTCCACCAACCTTCCAGCGGCGTATTGCTTTGCCTTTCGGTCTACCAACCTTCCAGCGGCGTATTGTTTTGCCACTCGGTCCAAAATCCGTCCAGCGGCGTATTGCTTTGCCATTCGGTCCACCAACCTTCCAGCGGCGTATTGTTTTGCCACTCGGTCCAAAATCCGTCCAGCGGCGTATTGCTTTGCCATTCGGTCCACCAACCTTCCAGCGGCGTAATGCTTTGCCTTTCGGTCCACCAACCTTCCAGCGGCGTATTGTTTTGCCACTCGGTCCACCAACCTTCCAGCGGCGTATTGCTTTGCCATTCGGTCCACCAACCTTCCAGCGGCGTATTGTTTTGCCTTTCGGTCCACCAACCTTCCAGCGGCGTATTGCTTTGCCTTTCGGTCTACCAACCTTCCAGCGGCGTATTGCTTTGCCTTTCGGTCTACCAACCTTCCAGCGGCGTATTGCTTTGCCATTCGGTCCACCAACCTTCCAGCGGCGTAATGTTTTGCCTTTCGGTCCACCAACCTTCCAGCGGCGTATTGCCTTGCCATTCGGTCCACCAACCTTCCAGCGGCGTATTGTTTTGCCATTCGGTCCACCAACCTTCCAGCGGCGTATTGTTTTGCCATTCGGTCCACCAACCTTCCAGCGGCGTATTGTTTTGCCACTCGGTCCACCAACCTTCCAGCGGCGTAATGTTTTGCCTTTCGGTCCACCAACCTTCCAGCGGCGTATTGCTTTGCCTTTCGGTCCACCAACCTTCCAGCGGCGTATTGCTTTGCCATTCGGTCCACCAACCTTGTAGCGGCGTATTGTTTTGCCACTCGGTCCAAAATCCGTCCAGCGGCGTATTGTTTTGCCTTTCGGTCCACCAACCTTCCAGCGGCGTATTGCTTTGCCATTCGGTCCACCAACCTTCCAGCGGCGTATTGCTTTCCCTTTCGGTCCACCAACCTTCCAGCGGCGTATTGCTTTGCCATTCGGTCCACCAACCTTGTAGCGGCGTATTGTTTTGCCATTCGGTCCACCAACCTTCCAGCGGCGTATTGTTTTGCCACTCGGTCCACCAACCTTCCAGCGGCGTATTGCTTTGCCATTCGGTCCACCAACCTTCCAGCGGCGTATTGTTTTGCCTTTCGGTCAACCAACCTTCCAGCGGCGTATTGTTTTGCCTTTCGGTCCACCAACCTTCCAGCGGCGTATTGCTTTGCCATTCGGTCCACCAACCTTCCAGCGGCGTATTGCTTTGCCATTCGGTCCACCAACCTTCCAGCGGCGTATTGTTTTGCCACTCGGTCCAAAATCCGTCCAGCGGCGTATTGTTTTGCCTTTCGGTCCACCAACCTTCCAGCGGCGTATTGCTTTGCCATTCGGTCCACCAACCTTCCAGCGGCGGATTGCTTTGCCTTTCGGTCTACCAACCTTCCAGCGGCGTATTGTTTTGCCACTCGGTCCAAAATCCGTCCAGCGGCGTATTGCTTTGCCATTCGGTCCACCAACCTTCCAGCGGCGTATTGTTTTGCCACTCGGTCCAAAATCCGTCCAGCGGCGTATTGCTTTGCCATTCGCTCCACCAACCTTCCAGCGGCGTAATGCTTTGCCTTTCGGTCCACCAACCTTCCAGCGGCGTATTGTTTTGCCACTCGGTCCACCAACCTTCCAGCGGCGTATTGCTTTGCCATTCGGTCCACCAACCTTCCAGCGGCGTATTGTTTTGCCTTTCGGTCCACCAACCTTCCAGCGGCGTATTGCTTTGCCTTTCGGTCTACCAACCTTCCAGCGGCGTATTGCTTTGCCTTTCGGTCTACCAACCTTCCAGCGGCGTATTGCTTTGCCATTCGGTCCACCAACCTTCCAGCGGCGTATTGTTTTGCCTTTCGGTCCACCAACCTTCCAGCGGCGTATTGCCTTGCCATTCGGTCCACCAACCTTCCAGCGGCGTATTGTTTTGCCATTCGGTCCACCAACCTTCCAGCGGCGTATTGTTTTGCCATTCGGTCCACCAACCTTCCAGCGGCGTATTGTTTTGCCACTCGGTCCAAAATCCGTCCAGCGGCGTATTGTTTTGCCTTTCGGTCCACCAACCTTCCAGCGGCGTATTGCTTTGCCATTCGGTCCACCAACCTTCCAGCGGCGTATTGCTTTGCCTTTCGGTCTACCAACCTTCCAGCGGCGTATTGTTTTGCCACTCGGTCCAAAATCCGTCCAGCGGCGTATTGCGTTGCCATTCGGTCCACCAACCTTCCAGCGGCGTATTGTTTTGCCACTCGGTCCAAAATCCGTCCAGCGGCGTATTGCTTTGCCATTCGGTCCACCAACCTGCCAGCGGCGTAATGCTTTGCCTTTCGGTCCACCAACCTTCCAGCGGCGTATTGTTTTGCCACTCGGTCCACCAACCTTCCAGCGGCGTATTGCTTTGCCATTCGGTCCACCAACCTTCCAGCGGCGTATTGTTTTGCCTTTCGGTCCACCAACCTTCCAGCGGCGTATTGCTTTGCCTTTCGGTCTACCAACCTTCCAGCGGCGTATTGCTTTGCCTTTCGGTCTACCAACCTTCCAGCGGCGTATTGCTTTGCCATTCGGTCCACCAACCTTCCAGCGGCGTATTGTTTTGCCTTTCGGTCCACCAACCTTCCAGCGGCGTATTGCCTTGCCATTCGGTCCACCAACCTTCCAGCGGCGTATTGTTTTGCCATTCGGTCCACCAACCTTCCAGCGGCGTATTGTTTTGCCATTCGGTCCACCAACCTTCCAGCGGCGTATTGTTTTGCCACTCGGTCCACCAACCTTCCAGCGGCGTAATGTTTTGCCTTTCGGTCCACCAACCTTCCAGCGGCGTATTGCTTTGCCTTTCGGTCCACCAACCTTCCAGCGGCGTATTGCTTTGCCATTCGGTCCACCAACCTTGTAGCGGCGTATTGTTTTGCCACTCGGTCCAAAATCCGTCCAGCGGCGTATTGCTTTGCCATTCGGTCCACCAACCTTCCAGCGGCGTATTGCTTTGCCTTTCGGTCAACCAACCTTCCAGCGGCGTATTGTTTTGCCTTTCGGTCCACCAACCTTCCAGCGGCGTATTGCTTTGCCATTCGGTCCACCAACCTTCCAGCGGCGTATTGCTTTGCCATTCGGTCCACCAACCTTCCAGCGGCGTATTGTTTTGCCACTCGGTCCAAAATCCGTCCAGCGGCGTATTGTTTTGCCTTTCGGTCCACCAACCTTCCAGCGGCGTATTGCTTTGCCATTCGGTCCACCAACCTTCCAGCGGCGTATTGCTTTGCCTTTCGGTCTACCAACCTTCCAGCGGCGTATTGTTTTGCCACTCGGTCCAAAATCCGTCCAGCGGCGTATTGCTTTGCCATTCGGTCCACCAACCTTCCAGCGGCGTATTGTTTTGCCACTCGGTCCAAAATCCGTCCAGCGGCGTATTGATTTGCCATTCGGTCCACCAACCTTCCAGCGGCGTATTGCTTTGCCTTTCGGTCCACCAACCTTCCAGCGGCGGATTGTTTTGCCACTCGGTCCACCAACCTTCCAGCGGCGTATTGCTTTGCCATTCGGTCCACCAACCTTCCAGCGGCGTATTGTTTTGCCTTTCGGTCCACCAACCTTCCAGCGGCGTATTGCTTTGCCTTTCGGTCTACCAACCTTCCAGCGGCGTATTGCTTTGCCTTTCGGTCTACCAACCTTCCAGCGGCGTATTGCTTTGCCATTCGGTCCACCAACCTTCCAGCGGCGTAATGTTTTGCCATTCGGTCCACCAACCTTCCAGCGGCGTATTGTTTTGCCACTCGGTCCACCAACCTTCCAGCGGCGTATTGCTTTGCCTTTCGGTCTACCAACCTTCCAGCGGCGTATTGTTTTGCCACTCGGTCCACCAACCTTCCAGCGGCGTAATGCTTTGCCATTCGGTCCACCAACCTTCCAGCGGCGTATTGCTTTGCCATTCGGTCCACCAACCTTCCAGCGGCGTATTGTTTTGCCATTTGGTCCACCAACCTTCCAGCGGCGTATTGTTTTGCCACTCGGTCCACCAACCTTCCAGCGGCGTATTGCTTTGCCTTTCGGTCTACCAACCTTCCAGCGGCGTATTGTTTTGCCACTCGGTCCACCAACCTTCCAGCGGCGTAATGCTTTGCCATTCGGTCCACCAACCTTCCAGCGGCGTATTGCTTTGCCATTCGGTCCACCAACCTTCCAGCGGCGTATTGCTTTGCCTTTCGGTCCACCAACCTTCCAGCGGCGTATTGTTTTGCCACTCGGTCCACCAACCTTCCAGCGGCGTATTGCTTTGCCATTCGGTCCACCAACCTTCCAGCGGCGTATTGTTTTGCCTTTCGGTCCACCAACCTTCCAGCGGCGTATTGCTTTGCCTTTCGGTCTACCAACCTTCCAGCGGCGTATTGCTTTGCCTTTCGGTCTACCAACCTTCCAGCGGCGTATTGCTTTGCCATTCGGTCCACCAACCTTCCAGCGGCGTATTGTTTTGCCATTCGGTCCACCAACCTTCCAGCGGCGTATTGTTTTGCCACTCGGTCCACCAACCTTCCAGCGGCGTATTGCTTTGCCTTTCGGTCTACCAACCTTCCAGCGGCGTATTGTTTTGCCACTCGGTCCACCAACCTTCCAGCGGCGTATTGCTTTGCCTTTCGGTCTACCAACCTTCCAGCGGCGTATTGTTTTGCCACTCGGTCCACCAACCTTCCAGCGGCGTATTGCTTTGCCATTCGGTCCACCAACCTTCCAGCGGCGTATTGTTTTGCCTTTCGGTCCACCAACCTTCCAGCGGCGTATTGCTTTGCCTTTCGGTCTACCAACCTTCCAGCGGCGTATTGCTTTGCCTTTCGGTCTAGCAACCTTCCAGCGGCGTATTGCTTTGCCATTCGGTCCACCAACCTTCCAGCGGCGTATTGTTTTGCCATTCGGTCCACCAACCTTCCAGCGGCGTATTGTTTTGCCACTCGGTCCACCAACCTTCCAGCGGCGTATTGTTTTGCAACTCGGTCCACCAACCTTCCAGCGGCGTATTGTTTTGCCACTCGGTCCACCAACCTTCCAGCGGCGTAATGCTTTGCCATTCGGTCCACCAACCTTCCAGCGGCGTATTGCTTTGCCTTTCGGTCTACCAACCTTCCAGCGGCTTATTGTTTTGCCACTCGGTCCACCAACCTTCCAGCGGCGTATTGTTTTGCCATTCGGTCCACCAACCTTCCAGCGGCGTATTGTTTTGCCTTTCGGTCCACCAACCTTCCAGCGGCGTATTGCTTTGCCTTTCGGTCTACCAACCTTCCAGCGGCGTATTGCTTTGCCTTTCGGTCTACCAACCTTCCAGCGGCGTATTGCTTTGCCATTCGGTCCACCAACCTTCCAGCGGCGTATTGTTTTGCCATTCGGTCCACCAACCTTCCAGCGGCGTATTGTTTTGCCACTCGGTCCAAAATCCGTCCAGCGGCGTATTGTTTTGCCTTTCGGTCCACCAACCTTCCAGCGGCGTATTGCTTTGCCATTCGGTCCACCAACCTTCCAGCGGCGTATTGCTTTGCCTTTCGGTCTACCAACCTTCCAGCGGCGTATTGTTTTGCCACTCGGTCCAAAATCCGTCCAGCGGCGTATTGCTTTGCCATTCGGTCCACCAACCTTCCAGCGGCGTATTGTTTTGCCACTCGGTCCAAAATCCGTCCAGCGGCGTATTGCTTTGCCATTCGGTCCACCAACCTTCCAGCGGCGTAATGCTTTGCCTTTCGGTCCACCAACCTTCCAGCGGCGTATTGTTTTGCCACTCGGTCCACCAACCTTCCAGCGGCGTATTGCTTTGCCATTCGGTCCACCAACCTTCCAGCGGCGTATTGTTTTGCCTTTCGGTCCACCAACCTTCCAGCGGCGTATTGCTTTGCCTTTCGGTCTACCAACCTTCCAGCGGCGTATTGCTTTGCCTTTCGGTCTACCAACCTTCCAGCGGCGTATTGCTTTGCCATTCGGTCCACCAACCTTCCAGCGGCGTATTGTTTTGCCATTCGGTCCACCAACCTTCCAGCGGCGTATTGTTTTGCCACTCGGTCCACCAACCTTCCAGCGGCGTATTGCTTTGCCTTTCGGTCTACCAACCTTCCAGCGGCGTAATGTTTTGCCACTCGGTCCACCAACCTTCCAGCGGCGTAATGCTTTGCCATTCGGTCCACCAACCTTCCAGCGGCGTATTGCTTTGCCTTTCGGTCTACCAACCTTCCAGCGGCGTATTGTTTTGCCACTCGGTCCACCAACCTTCCAGCGGCGTATTGCTTTGCCATTCGGTCCACCAACCTTCCAGCGGCGTATTGTTTTGCCATTCGGTCCACCAACCTTCCAGCGGCGTATTGTTTTGCCATTCGGTCCACCAACCTTCCAGCGGCGTATTGTTTTGCCACTCGGTCCACCAACCTTCCAGCGGCGTAATGTTTTGCCTTTCGGTCCACCAACCTTCCAGCGGCGTATTGCTTTCCCTTTCGGTCCACCAACCTTCCAGCGGCGTATTGCTTTGCCATTCGGTCCACCAACCTTGTAGCGGCGTATTGTTTTGCCATTCGGTCCACCAACCTTCCAGCGGCGTATTGTTTTGCCACTCGGTCCACCAACCTTCCAGCGGCGTATTGCTTTGCCATTCGGTCCACCAACCTTCCAGCGGCGTATTGTTTTGCCTTTCGGTCAACCAACCTTCCAGCGGCGTATTGTTTTGCCTTTCGGTCCACCAACCTTCCAGCGGCGTATTGCTTTGCCATTCGGTCCACCAACCTTCCAGCGGCGTATTGCTTTGCCATTCGGTCCACCAACCTTCCAGCGGCGTATTGCTTTGCCATTCGGTCCACCAACCTTCCAGCGGCGTATTGTTTTGCCACTCGGTCCAAAATCCGTCCAGCGGCGTATTGTTTTGCCTTTCGGTCCACCAACCTTCCAGCGGCGTATTGCTTTGCCATTCGGTCCACCAACCTTCCAGCGGCGTATTGCTTTGCCTTTCGGTCTACCAACCTTCCAGCGGCGTATTGTTTTGCCACTCGGTCCAAAATCCGTCCAGCGGCGTATTGCTTTGCCATTCGGTCCACCAAACTTCCAGCGGCGTATTGTTTTGCCACTCGGTCCAAAATCCGTCCAGCGGCGTATTGCTTTGCCATTCGGTCCACCAACCTTCCAGCGGCGTAATGCTTTGCCTTTCGGTCCACCAACCTTCCAGCGGCGTATTGTTTTGCCACTCGGTCCACCAACCTTCCAGCGGCGTATTGCTTTGCCATTCGGTCCACCAACCTTCCAGCGGCGTATTGTTTTGCCTTTCGGTCCACCAACCTTCCAGCGGCGTATTGCTTTGCCTTTCGGTCTACCAACCTTCCAGCGGCGTATTGCTTTGCCTTTCGGTCTACCAACCTTCCAGCGGCGTATTGCTTTGCCATTCGGTCCACCAACCTTCCAGCGGCGTATTGTTTTGCCTTTCGGTCCACCAACCTTCCAGCGGCGTATTGCCTTGCCATTCGGTCCACCAACCTTCCAGCGGCGTATTGTTTTGCCATTCGGTCCACCAACCTTCCAGCGGCGTATTGTTTTGCCATTCGGTCCACCAACCTTCCAGCGGCGTATTGTTTTGCCACTCGGTCCACCAACCTTCCAGCGGCGTAATGTTTTGCCTTTCGGTCCACCAACCTTCCAGCGGCGTATTGCTTTGCCTTTCGGTCCACCAACCTTCCAGCGGCGTATTGCTTTGCCATTCGGTCCACCAACCTTGTAGCGGCGTATTGTTTTGCCACTCGGTCCAAAATCCGTCCAGCGGCGTATTGTTTTGCCTTTCGGTCCACCAACCTTCCAGCGGCGTATTGCTTTGCCATTCGGTCCACCAACCTTCCAGCGGCGTATTGCTTTCCCTTTCGGTCCACCAACCTTCCAGCGGCGTATTGCTTTGCCATTCGGTCCACCAACCTTGTAGCGGCGTATTGTTTTGCCATTCGGTCCACCAACCTTCCAGCGGCGTATTGTTTTGCCACTCGGTCCACCAACCTTCCAGCGGCGTATTGCTTTGCCATTCGGTCCACCAACCTTCCAGCGGCGTATTGTTTTGCCTTTCGGTCAACCAACCTTCCAGCGGCGTATTGTTTTGCCTTTCGGTCCACCAACCTTCCAGCGGCGTATTGCTTTGCCATTCGGTCCACCAACCTTCCAGCGGCGTATTGCTTTGCCATTCGGTCCACCAACCTTCCAGCGGCGTATTGTTTTGCCACTCGGTCCAAAATCCGTCCAGCGGCGTATTGTTTTGCCTTTCGGTCCACCAACCTTCCAGCGGCGTATTGCTTTGCCATTCGGTCCACCAACCTTCCAGCGGCGTATTGCTTTGCCTTTCGGTCTACCAACCTTCCAGCGGCGTATTGTTTTGCCACTCGGTCCAAAATCCGTCCAGCGGCGTATTGCTTTGCCATTCGGTCCACCAACCTTCCAGCGGCGTATTGTTTTGCCACTCGGTCCAAAATCCGTCCAGCGGCGTATTGCTTTGCCATTCGGTCCACCAACCTTCCAGCGGCGTAATGCTTTGCCTTTCGGTCCACCAACCTTCCAGCGGCGTATTGTTTTGCCACTCGGTCCACCAACCTTCCAGCGGCGTATTGCTTTGCCATTCGGTCCACCAACCTTCCAGCGGCGTATTGTTTTGCCTTTCGGTCCACCAACCTTCCAGCGGCGTAATGCTTTGCCTTTCGGTCTACCAACCTTCCAGCGGCGTATTGCTTTGCCTTTCGGTCTACCAACCTTCCAGCGGCGTATTGCTTTGCCTTTCGGTCTACCAACCTTCCAGCGGCGTATTGCTTTGCCATTCGGTCCACCAACCTTCCAGCGGCGTATTGTTTTGCCTTTCGGTCCACCAACCTTCCAGCGGCGTATTGCCTTGCCATTCGGTCCACCAACCTTCCAGCGGCGTATTGTTTTGCCATTCGGTCCACCAACCTTCCAGCGGCGTATTGTTTTGCCATTCGGTCCACCAACCTTCCAGCGGCGTATTGTTTTGCCACTCGGTCCAAAATCCGTCCAGCGGCGTATTGTTTTGCCTTTCGGTCCACCAACCTTCCAGCGGCGTATTGCTTTGCCATTCGGTCCACCAACCTTCCAGCGGCGTATTGCTTTGCCTTTCGGTCTACCAACCTTCCAGCGGCGTATTGTTTTGCCACTCGGTCCAAAATCCGTCCAGCGGCGTATTGCGTTGCCATTCGGTCCACCAACCTTCCAGCGGCGTATTGTTTTGCCACTCGGTCCAAAATCCGTCCAGCGGCGTATTGCTTTGCCATTCGGTCCACCAACCTTCCAGCGGCGTAATGCTTTGCCTTTCGGTCCACCAACCTTCCAGCGGCGTATTGTTTTGCCACTCGGTCCACCAACCTTCCAGCGGCGTATTGCTTTGCCATTCGGTCCACCAACCTTCCAGCGGCGTATTGTTTTGCCTTTCGGTCCACCAACCTTCCAGCGGCGTATTGCTTTGCCTTTCGGTCTACCAACCTTCCAGCGGCGTATTGCTTTGCCTTTCGGTCTACCAACCTTCCAGCGGCGTATTGCTTTGCCATTCGGTCCACCAACCTTCCAGCGGCGTATTGTTTTGCCTTTCGGTCCACCAACCTTCCAGCGGCGTATTGCCTTGCCATTCGGTCCACCAACCTTCCAGCGGCGTATTGTTTTGCCATTCGGTCCACCAACCTTCCAGCGGCGTATTGTTTTGCCATTCGGTCCACCAACCTTCCAGCGGCGTATTGTTTTGCCACTCGGTCCACCAACCTTCCAGCGGCGTAATGTTTTGCCTTTCGGTCCACCAACCTTCCAGCGGCGTATTGCTTTGCCTTTCGGTCCACCAACCTTCCAGCGGCGTATTGCTTTGCCATTCGGTCCACCAACCTTGTAGCGGCGTATTGTTTTGCCACTCGGTCCAAAATCCGTCCAGCGGCGTATTGTTTTGCCTTTCGGTCCACCAACCTTCCAGCGGCGTATTGCTTTGCCATTCGGTCCACCAACCTTCCAGCGGCGTATTGCTTTGCCTTTCGGTCAACCAACCTTCCAGCGGCGTATTGTTTTGCCTTTCGGTCCACCAACCTTCCAGCGGCGTATTGCTTTGCCATTCGGTCCACCAACCTTCCAGCGGCGTATTGCTTTGCCATTCGGTCCACCAACCTTCCAGCGGCGTATTGTTTTGCCACTCGGTCCAAAATCCGTCCAGCGGCGTATTGTTTTGCCTTTCGGTCCACCAACCTTCCAGCGGCGTATTGCTTTGCCATTCGGTCCACCAACCTTCCAGCGGCGTATTGCTTTGCCTTTCGGTCTACCAACCTTCCAGCGGCGTATTGTTTTGCCACTCGGTCCAAAATCCGTCCAGCGGCGTATTGCTTTGCCATTCGGTCCACCAACCTTCCAGCGGCGTATTGTTTTGCCACTCGGTCCAAAATCCGTCCAGCGGCGTATTGCTTTGCCATTCGGTCCACCAACCTTCCAGCGGCGTATTGCTTTGCCTTTCGGTCCACCAACCTTCCAGCGGCGGATTGTTTTGCCACTCGGTCCACCAACCTTCCAGCGGCGTATTGCTTTGCCATTCGGTCCACCAACCTTCCAGCGGCGTATTGTTTTGCCTTTCGGTCCACCAACCTTCCAGCGGCGTATTGCTTTGCCTTTCGGTCTACCAACCTTCCAGCGGCGTATTGCTTTGCCTTTCGGTCTACCAACCTTCCAGCGGCGTATTGCTTTGCCATTCGGTCCACCAACCTTCCAGCGGCGTATTGTTTTGCCACTCGGTCCACCAACCTTCCAGCGGCGTAATGTTTTGCCTTTCGGTCCACCAACCTTCCAGCGGCGTATTGCTTTGCCTTTCGGTCCACCAACCTTCCAGCGGCGTATTGCTTTGCCATTCGGTCCACCAACCTTGTAGCGGCGTATTGTTTTGCCACTCGGTCCAAAATCCGTCCAGCGGCGTATTGTTTTGCCTTTCGGTCCACCAACCTTCCAGCGGCGTATTGCTTTGCCATTCGGTCCACCAACCTTCCAGCGGCGTATTGCTTTGCCTTTCGGTCAACCAACCTTCCAGCGGCGTATTGTTTTGCCTTTCGGTCCACCAACCTTCCAGCGGCGTATTGCTTTGCCATTCGGTCCACCAACCTTCCAGCGGCGTATTGCTTTGCCATTCGGTCCACCAACCTTCCAGCGGCGTATTGTTTTGCCACTCGGTCCAAAATCCGTCCAGCGGCGTATTGTTTTGCCTTTCGGTCCACCAACCTTCCAGCGGCGTATTGCTTTGCCATTCGGTCCACCAACCTTCCAGCGGCGTATTGCTTTGCCTTTCGGTCTACCAACCTTCCAGCGGCGTATTGTTTTGCCACTCGGTCCAAAATCCGTCCAGCGGCGTATTGCTTTGCCATTCGGTCCACCAACCTTCCAGCGGCGTATTGTTTTGCCACTCGGTCCAAAATCCGTCCAGCGGCGTATTGCTTTGCCATTCGGTCCACCAACCTTCCAGCGGCGTATTGCTTTGCCTTTCGGTCCACCAACCTTCCAGCGGCGGATTGTTTTGCCACTCGGTCCACCAACCTTCCAGCGGCGTATTGCTTTGCCATTCGGTCCACCAACCTTCCAGCGGCGTATTGTTTTGCCTTTCGGTCCACCAACCTTCCAGCGGCGTATTGCTTTGCCTTTCGGTCTACCAACCTTCCAGCGGCGTATTGCTTTGCCTTTCGGTCTACCAACCTTCCAGCGGCGTATTGCTTTGCCATTCGGTCCACCAACCTTCCAGCGGCGTAATGTTTTGCCATTCGGTCCACCAACCTTCCAGCGGCGTATTGTTTTGCCACTCGGTCCACCAACCTTCCAGCGGCGTATTGCTTTGCCTTTCGGTCTACCAACCTTCCAGCGGCGTATTGTTTTGCCACTCGGTCCACCAACCTTCCAGCGGCGTAATGCTTTGCCATTCGGTCCACCAACCTTCCAGCGGCGTATTGCTTTGCCTTTCGGTCTACCAACCTTCCAGCGGCGTATTGTTTTGCCACTCGGTCCACCAACCTTCCAGCGGCGTATTGCTTTGCCATTCGGTCCACCAACCTTCCAGCGGCGTATTGTTTTGCCTTTCGGTCCACCAACCTTCCAGCGGCGTATTGCTTTGCCTTTCGGTCTACCAACCTTCCAGCGGCGTAATGTTTTGCCTTTCGGTCCACCAACCTTCCAGCGGCGTATTGCTTTGCCTTTCGGTCCACCAACCTTCCAGCGGCGTATTGCTTTGCCATTCGGTCCACCAACCTTGTAGCGGCGTATTGTTTTGCCACTCGGTCCAAAATCCGTCCAGCGGCGTATTGTTTTGCCTTTCGGTCCACCAACCTTCCAGCGGCGTATTGCTTTGCCATTCGGTCCACCAACCTTCCAGCGGCGTATTGCTTTGCCTTTCGGTCAACCAACCTTCCAGCGGCGTATTGCTTTGCCTTTCGGTCTACCAACCTTCCAGCGGCGTATTGTTTTGCCACTCGGTCCAAAATCCGTCCAGCGGCGTATTGCTTTGCCATTCGGTCCACCAACCTTCCAGCGGCGTATTGTTTTGCCACTCGGTCCAAAATCCGTCCAGCGGCGTATTGCTTTGCCATTCGGTCCACCAACCTTCCAGCGGCGTATTGCTTTGCCTTTCGGTCCACCAACCTTCCAGCGGCGGATTGTTTTGCCACTCGGTCCACCAACCTTCCAGCGGCGTATTGCTTTGCCTTTCGGTCAACCAACCTTCCAGCGGCGTATTGTTTTGCCTTTCGGTCCACCAACCTTCCAGCGGCGTATTGCTTTGCCATTCGGTCCACCAACCTTCCAGCGGCGTATTGCTTTGCCATTCGGTCCACCAACCTTCCAGCGGCGTATTGTTTTGCCACTCGGTCCAAAATCCGTCCAGCGGCGTATTGTTTTGCCTTTCGGTCCACCAACCTTCCAGCGGCGTATTGCTTTGCCATTCGGTCCACCAACCTTCCAGCGGCGTATTGCTTTGCCTTTCGGTCTACCAACCTTCCAGCGGCGTATTGTTTTGCCACTCGGTCCAAAATCCGTCCAGCGGCGTATTGCTTTGCCATTCGGTCCACCAACCTTCCAGCGGCGTATTGTTTTGCCACTCGGTCCAAAATCCGTCCAGCGGCGTATTGCTTTGCCATTCGGTCCACCAACCTTCCAGCGGCGTATTGCTTTGCCTTTCGGTCCACCAACCTTCCAGCGGCGGATTGTTTTGCCACTCGGTCCACCAACCTTCCAGCGGCGTATTGCTTTGCCATTCGGTCCACCAACCTTCCAGCGGCGTATTGTTTTGCCTTTCGGTCCACCAACCTTCCAGCGGCGTATTGCTTTGCCTTTCGGTCTACCAACCTTCCAGCGGCGTATTGCTTTGCCTTTCGGTCTACCAACCTTCCAGCGGCGTATTGCTTTGCCATTCGGTCCACCAACCTTCCAGCGGCGTATTGTTTTGCCACTCGGTCCACCAACCTTCCAGCGGCGTAATGTTTTGCCTTTCGGTCCACCAACCTTCCAGCGGCGTATTGCTTTGCCTTTCGGTCCACCAACCTTCCAGCGGCGTATTGCTTTGCCATTCGGTCCACCAACCTTGTAGCGGCGTATTGTTTTGCCACTCGGTCCAAAATCCGTCCAGCGGCGTATTGTTTTGCCTTTCGGTCCACCAACCTTCCAGCGGCGTATTGCTTTGCCATTCGGTCCACCAACCTTCCAGCGGCGTATTGCTTTGCCTTTCGGTCAACCAACCTTCCAGCGGCGTATTGTTTTGCCTTTCGGTCCACCAACCTTCCAGCGGCGTATTGCTTTGCCATTCGGTCCACCAACCTTCCAGCGGCGTATTGCTTTGCCATTCGGTCCACCAACCTTCCAGCGGCGTATTGTTTTGCCACTCGGTCCAAAATCCGTCCAGCGGCGTATTGTTTTGCCTTTCGGTCCACCAACCTTCCAGCGGCGTATTGCTTTGCCATTCGGTCCACCAACCTTCCAGCGGCGTATTGCTTTGCCTTTCGGTCTACCAACCTTCCAGCGGCGTATTGTTTTGCCACTCGGTCCAAAATCCGTCCAGCGGCGTATTGCTTTGCCATTCGGTCCACCAACCTTCCAGCGGCGTATTGTTTTGCCACTCGGTCCAAAATCCGTCCAGCGGCGTATTGCTTTGCCATTCGGTCCACCAACCTTCCAGCGGCGTATTGCTTTGCCTTTCGGTCCACCAACCTTCCAGCGGCGGATTGTTTTGCCACTCGGTCCACCAACCTTCCAGCGGCGTATTGCTTTGCCATTCGGTCCACCAACCTTCCAGCGGCGTATTGTTTTGCCTTTCGGTCCACCAACCTTCCAGCGGCGTATTGCTTTGCCTTTCGGTCTACCAACCTTCCAGCGGCGTATTGCTTTGCCTTTCGGTCTACCAACCTTCCAGCGGCGTATTGCTTTGCCATTCGGTCCACCAACCTTCCAGCGGCGTAATGTTTTGCCATTCGGTCCACCAACCTTCCAGCGGCGTATTGTTTTGCCACTCGGTCCACCAACCTTCCAGCGGCGTATTGCTTTGCCTTTCGGTCTACCAACCTTCCAGCGGCGTATTGTTTTGCCACTCGGTCCACCAACCTTCCAGCGGCGTAATGCTTTGCCATTCGGTCCACCAACCTTCCAGCGGCGTATTGCTTTGCCTTTCGGTCTACCAACCTTCCAGCGGCGTATTGTTTTGCCACTCGGTCCACCAACCTTCCAGCGGCGTATTGCTTTGCCATTCGGTCCACCAACCTTCCAGCGGCGTATTGTTTTGCCTTTCGGTCCACCAACCTTCCAGCGGCGTATTGCTTTGCCTTTCGGTCTACCAACCTTCCAGCGGCGTAATGTTTTGCCTTTCGGTCCACCAACCTTCCAGCGGCGTATTGCTTTGCCTTTCGGTCCACCAACCTTCCAGCGGCGTATTGCTTTGCCATTCGGTCCACCAACCTTGTAGCGGCGTATTGTTTTGCCACTCGGTCCAAAATCCGTCCAGCGGCGTATTGTTTTGCCTTTCGGTCCACCAACCTTCCAGCGGCGTATTGCTTTGCCATTCGGTCCACCAACCTTCCAGCGGCGTATTGCTTTGCCTTTCGGTCAACCAACCTTCCAGCGGCGTATTGCTTTGCCTTTCGGTCTACCAACCTTCCAGCGGCGTATTGTTTTGCCACTCGGTCCAAAATCCGTCCAGCGGCGTATTGCTTTGCCATTCGGTCCACCAACCTTCCAGCGGCGTATTGTTTTGCCACTCGGTCCAAAATCCGTCCAGCGGCGTATTGCTTTGCCATTCGGTCCACCAACCTTCCAGCGGCGTATTGCTTTGCCTTTCGGTCCACCAACCTTCCAGCGGCGGATTGTTTTGCCACTCGGTCCACCAACCTTCCAGCGGCGTATTGCTTTGCCATTCGGTCCACCAACCTTCCAGCGGCGTATTGTTTTGCCTTTCGGTCCACCAACCTTCCAGCGGCGTATTGCTTTGCCTTTCGGTCTACCAACCTTCCAGCGGCGTATTGCTTTGCCTTTCGGTCTATCAACCTTCCAGCGGCGTATTGCTTTGCCATTCGGTCCACCAACCTTCCAGCGGCGTAATGTTTTGCCATTCGGTCCACCAACCTTCCAGCGGCGTATTGTTTTGCCACTCGGTCCACCAACCTTCCAGCGGCGTATTGCTTTGCCTTTCGGTCTACCAACCTTCCAGCGGCGTATTGTTTTGCCACTCGGTCCACCAACCTTCCAGCGGCGTAATGCTTTGCCATTCGGTCCACCAACCTTCCAGCGGCGTATTGCTTTGCCTTTCGGTCTACCAACCTTCCAGCGGCGTATTGTTTTGCCACTCGGTCCACCAACCTTCCAGCGGCGTATTGCTTTGCCATTCGGTCCACCAACCTTCCAGCGGCGTATTGTTTTGCCTTTCGGTCCACCAACCTTCCAGCGGCGTATTGTTTTGCCTTTCGGTCCACCAACCTTCCAGCGGCGTATTGCTTTGCCTTTCGGTCTACCAACCTTCCAGCGGCGTATTGCTTTGCCATTCGGTCCACCAACCTTCCAGCGGCGTATTGTTTTGCCACTCGGTCCAAAATCCGTCCAGCGGCGTATTGCTTTGCCATTCGGTCCACCAACCTTCCAGCGGCGTATTGCTTTGCCTTTCGGTCCACCAACCTTCCAGCGGCGGATTGTTTTGCCACTCGGTCCACCAACCTTCCAGCGGCGTATTGCTTTGCCATTCGGTCCACCAACCTTCCAGCGGCGTATTGTTTTGCCTTTCGGTCCACCAACCTTCCAGCGGCGTATTGCTTTGCCTTTCGGTCTACCAACCTTCCAGCGGCGTATTGCTTTGCCTTTCGGTCTACCAACCTTCCAGCGGCGTATTGCTTTGCCATTCGGTCCACCAACCTTCCAGCGGCGTAATGTTTTGCCATTCGGTCCACCAACCTTCCAGCGGCGTATTGTTTTGCCACTCGGTCCACCAACCTTCCAGCGGCGTATTGCTTTGCCTTTCGGTCTACCAACCTTCCAGCGGCGTATTGTTTTGCCACTCGGTCCACCAACCTTCCAGCGGCGTAATGCTTTGCCATTCGGTCCACCAACCTTCCAGCGGCGTATTGCTTTGCCTTTCGGTCTACCAACCTTCCAGCGGCGTATTGTTTTGCCACTCGGTCCACCAACCTTCCAGCGGCGTATTGCTTTGCCATTCGGTCCACCAACCTTCCAGCGGCGTATTGTTTTGCCTTTCGGTCCACCAACCTTCCAGCGGCGTATTGTTTTGCCTTTCGGTCCACCAACCTTCCAGCGGCGTATTGCTTTGCCTTTCGGTCTACCAACCTTCCAGCGGCGTATTGCTTTGCCATTCGGTCCAACAACCTTCCAGCGGCGTATTGTTTTGCCATTCGGTCCACCAACCTTCCAGCGGCGTATTGTTTTGCCACTCGGTCCACCAACCTTCCAGCGGCGTATTGTTTTGCCACTCGGTCCACCAACCTTCCAGCGGCGTATTGTTTTGCCACTCGGTCCACCAACCTTCCAGCGGCGTAATGCTTTGCCATTCGGTCCACCAACCTTCCAGCGGCGTATTGCTTTGCCTTTCGGTCTACCAACCTTCCAGCGGCGTATTGTTTTGCCTTTCGGTCCACCAACCTTCCAGCGGCGTATTGCTTTGCCATTCGGTCCACCAACCTTCCAGCGGCGTATTGTTTTGCCATTCGGTCCACCAACCTTCCAGCGGCGTATTGTTTTGCCATTCGGTCCACCAACCTTCCAGCGGCGTATAGTTTTGCCACTCGGTCCACCAACCTTCCAGCGGCGTAATGTTTTGCCTTTCGGTCCACCAACCTTCCAGCGGCGTATTGCTTTGCCTTTCGGTCCACCAACCTTCCAGCGGCGTATTGCTTTGCCATTCGGTCCACCAACCTTGTAGCGGCGTATTGTTTTGCCACTCGGTCCAAAATCCGTCCAGCGGCGTATTGTTTTGCCTTTCGGTCCACCAACCTTCCAGCGGCGTATTGCTTTGCCATTCGGTCCACCAACCTTCCAGCGGCGTATTGCTTTGCCTTTCGGTCAACCAACCTTCCAGCGGCGTATTGTTTTGCCTTTCGGTCCACCAACCTTCCAGCGGCGTATTGCTTTGCCATTCGGTCCACCAACCTTCCAGCGGCGTATTGCTTTGCCATTCGGTCCACCAACCTTCTAGCGGCGTATTGTTTTGCCACTCGGTCCAAAATCCGTCCAGCGGCGTATTGTTTTGCCTTTCGGTCCACCAACCTTCCAGCGGCGTATTGCTTTGCCATTCGGTCCACCAACCTTCCAGCGGCGTATTGCTTTGCCTTTCGGTCTACCAACCTTCCAGCGGCGTATTGTTTTGCCACTCGGTCCAAAATCCGTCCAGCGGCGTATTGCTTTGCCATTCGGTCCACCAACCTTCCAGCGGCGTATTGTTTTGCCACTCGGTCCAAAATCCGTCCAGCGGCGTAATGCTTTGCCATTCGGTCCACCAACCTTCCAGCGGCGTATTGCTTTGCCTTTCGGTCCACCAACCTTCCAGCGGCGTATTGTTTTGCCACTCGGTCCACCAACCTTCCAGCGGCGTATTGCTTTGCCATTCGGTCCACCAACCTTCCAGCGGCGTATTGTTTTGCCTTTCGGTCCACCAACCTTCCAGCGGCGTATTGCTTTGCCATTCGGTCCACCAACCTTCCAGCGGCGTATTGCTTTGCCATTCGGTCCACCAACCTTCTAGCGGCGTATTGTTTTGCCACTCGGTCCAAAATCCGTCCAGCGGCGTATTGTTTTGCCTTTCGGTCCACCAACCTTCCAGCGGCGTATTGCTTTGCCATTCGGTCCACCAACCTTCCAGCGGCGTATTGCTTTGCCTTTCGGTCTACCAACCTTCCAGCGGCGTATTGTTTTGCCACTCGGTCCAAAATCCGTCCAGCGGCGTATTGCTTTGCCATTCGGTCCACCAACCTTCCAGCGGCGTATTGTTTTGCCACTCGGTCCAAAATCCGTCCAGCGGCGTATTGCTTTGCCATTCGGTCCACCAACCTTCCAGCGGCGTAATGCTTTGCCTTTCGGTCCACCAACCTTCCAGCGGCGTATTGTTTTGCCACTCGGTCCACCAACCTTCCAGCGGCGTATTGCTTTGCCATTCGGTCCACCAACCTTCCAGCGGCGTATTGTTTTGCCTTTCGGTCCACCAACCTTCCAGCGGCGTATTGCTTTGCCTTTCGGTCTACCAACCTTCCAGCGGCGTATTGCTTTGCCTTTCGGTCCACCAACCTTCCAGCGGCGTATTGCTTTGCCATTCGGTCCACCAACCTTCTAGCGGCGTATTGTTTTGCCACTCGGTCCAAAATCCGTCCAGCGGCGTATTGTTTTGCCTTTCGGTCCACCAACCTTCCAGCGGCGTATTGCTTTGCCATTCGGTCCACCAACCTTCCAGCGGCGTATTGCTTTGCCTTTCGGTCTACCAACCTTCCAGCGGCGTATTGTTTTGCCACTCGGTCCAAAATCCGTCCAGCGGCGTATTGCTTTGCCATTCGGTCCACCAACCTTCCAGCGGCGTATTGTTTTGCCACTCGGTCCAAAATCCGTCCAGCGGCGTATTGCTTTGCCATTCGGTCCACCAACCTTCCAGCGGCGTATTGCTTTGCCTTTCGGTCCACCAACCTTCCAGCGGCGTATTGTTTTGCCACTCGGTCCACCAACCTTCCAGCGGCGTATTGCTTTGCCATTCGGTCCACCAACCTTCCAGCGGCGTATTGCTTTGCCTTTCGGTCCACCAACCTTCCAGCGGCGTATTGCTTTGCCATTCGGTCCACCAACCTTCTAGCGGCGTATTGTTTTGCCACTCGGTCCAAAATCCGTCCAGCGGCGTATTGTTTTGCCTTTCGGTCCACCAACCTTCCAGCGGCGTATTGCTTTGCCATTCGGTCCACCAACCTTCCAGCGGCGTATTGCTTTGCCTTTCGGTCTACCAACCTTCCAGCGGCGTATTGTTTTGCCACTCGGTCCAAAATCCGTCCAGCGGCGTATTGCTTTGCCATTCGGTCCACCAACCTTCCAGCGGCGTATTGTTTTGCCACTCGGTCCAAAATCCGTCCAGCGGCGTATTGCTTTGCCATTCGGTCCACCAACCTTCCAGCGGCGTATTGTTTTGCCACTCGGTCCAAAATCCGTCCAGCGGCGTATTGCTTTGCCATTCGGTCCACCAACCTTCCAGCGGCGTATTGCTTTGCCTTTCGGTCCACCAACCTTCCAGCGGCGTATTGTTTTGCCACTCGGTCCACCAACCTTCCAGCGGCGTATTGCTTTGCCATTCGGTCCACCAACCTTCCAGCGGCGTATTGTTTTGCCTTTCGGTCCACCAACCTTCCAGCGGCGTATTGCTTTGCCTTTCGGTCTACCAACCTTCCAGCGGCGTATTGTTTTGCCATTCGGTCCACCAACCTTCCAGCGGCGTATTGTTTTGCCACTCGGTCCACCAACCTTCCAGCGGCGTATTGCTTTGCCTTTCGCTCTACCAACCTTCCAGCGGCGTATTGTTTTGCCACTCGGTCCACCAACCTTCCAGCGGCGTAATGCTTTGCCATTCGGTCCACCAACCTTCCAGCGGCGTATTGCTTTGCCTTTCGGTCTACCAACCTTCCAGCGGCGTATTGTTTTGCCATTCGGTCCACCAACCTTCCAGCGGCGTATTGTTTTGCCACTCGGTCCAAAATCCGTCCAGCGGCGTATTGCTTTGCCATTCGGTCCACCAACCTTCCAGCGGCGTATTGCTTTGCCTTTCGGTCCACCAACCTTCCAGCGGCGTATTGTTTTGCCTTTCGGTCCACCAACCTTCCAGCGGCGTATTGCTTTGCCATTCGGTCCACCAACCTTCCAGCGGCGTATTGCTTTGCCATTCGGTCCACCAACCTTCCAGCGGCGTATTGTTTTGCCACTCGGTCCAAAATCCGTCCAGCGGCGTATTGCTTTGCCATTCGGTCCACCAACCTTCCAGCGGCGTATTGTTTTGCCACTCGGTCCAAAATCCGTCCAGCGGCGTATTGCTTTGCCATTCGGCCCACCAACCTTCCAGCGGCGTAATGCTTTGCCTTTCGGTCCACCAACCTTCCAGCGGCGTATTGTTTTGCCACTCGGTCCACCAACCTTCCAGCGGCGTATTGCTTTGCCATTCGGTCCACCAACCTTCCAGCGGCGTATTGTTTTGCCTTTCGGTCCACCAACCTTCCAGCGGCGTATTGCTTTGCCTTTCGGTCTACCAACCTTCCAGCGGCGTATTGCTTTGCCTTTCGGTCTACCAACCTTCCAGCGGCGTATTGCTTTGCCATTCGTTCCACCAACCTTCCAGCGGCGTATTGTTTTGCCATTCGGTCCACCAACCTTCCAGCGGCGTATTGTTTTGCCACTCGGTCCACCAACCTTCCAGCGGCGTATTGCTTTGCCTTTCGGTCTACCAACCTTCCAGCGGCGTATTGTTTTGCCACTCGGTCCAAAATCCGTCCAGCGGCGTATTGCTTTGCCATTCGGTCCACCAACCTTCCAGCGGCGTATTGTTTTGCCACTCGGTCCAAAATCCGTCCAGCGGCGTATTGCTTTGCCATTCGGCCCACCAACCTTCCAGCGGCGTATTGTTTTGCCACTCGGTCCACCAACCTTCCGGCGGCGTATTGCTTTGCCATTCGGTCCACCAACCTTGTAGCGGCGTATTGTTTTGCCACTCGGTCCAAAATCCGTCCAGCGGCGTATTGTTTTGCCTTTCGGTCCACCAACCTTCCAGCGGCGTATTGTTTTGCCATTCGGTCCACCAACCTTCCAGCGGCGTATTGCTTTGCCTTTCGGTCTACCAACCTTCCAGCGGCGTATTGCTTTGCCTTTCGGTCTACCAACCTTCCAGCGGCGTATTGCTTTGCCATTCGTTCCACCAACCTTCCAGCGGCGTATTGTTTTGCCATTCGGTCCACCAACCTTCCAGCGGCGTATTGTTTTGCCACTCGGTCCACCAACCTTCCAGCGGCGTATTGCTTTGCCTTTCGGTCTACCAACCTTCCAGCGGCGTATTGTTTTGCCACTCGGTCCAAAATCCGTCCAGCGGCGTATTGCTTTGCCATTCGGTCCACCAACCTTCCAGCGGCGTATTGTTTTGCCACTCGGTCCAAAATCCGTCCAGCGGCGTATTGCTTTGCCATTCGGCCCACCAACCTTCCAGCGGCGTAATGCTTTGCCTTTCGGTCCACCAACCTTCCAGCGGCGTATTGTTTTGCCACTCGGTCCACCAACCATCCAGCGGCGTATTGCTTTGCCATTCGGTCCACCAACCTTCCAGCGGCGTATTGTTTTGCCTTTCGGTCCACCAACCTTCCAGCGGCGTATTGCTTTGCCTTTCGGTCTACCAACCTTCCAGCGGCGTATTGCTTTGCCTTTCGGTCTACCAACCTTCCAGCGGCGTATTGCTTTGCCATTCGTTCCACCAACCTTCCAGCGGCGTATTGTTTTGCCATTCGGTCCACCAACCTTCCAGCGGCGTATTGTTTTGCCACTCGGTCCACCAACCTTCCAGCGGCGTATTGCTTTGCCTTTCGGTCTACCAACCTTCCAGCGGCGTATTGTTTTGCCACTCGGTCCACCAACCTTCCAGCGGCGTAATGCTTTGCCATTCGGTCCACCAACCTTCCAGCGGCGTATTGCTTTGCCTTTCGGTCTACCAACCTTCCAGCGGCGTATTGTTTTGCCACTCGGTCCACCAACCTTCCAGCGGCGTATTGCTTTGCCATTCGGTCCACCAACCTTCCAGCGGCGTAATGTTTTGCCTTTCGGTCCACCAACCTTCCAGCGGCGTATTGCTTTGCCTTTCGGTCTACCAACCTTCCAGCGGCGTATTGCTTTGCCTTTCGGTCCACCAACCTTCCAGCGGCGTATTGTTTTGCCACTCGGTCCACCAACCTTCCAGCGGCGTATTGCTTTGCCTTTCGGTCTACCAACCTTCCAGCGGCGTATTGTTTTGCCACTCGGTCCACCAACCTTCCAGCGGCGTAATGCTTTGCCATTCGGTCCACCAACCTTCCAGCGGCGTATTGCTTTGCCTTTCGGTCTACCAACCTTCCAGCGGCGTATTGTTTTGCCACTCGGTCCACCAACCTTCCAGCGGCGTATTGCTTTGCCATTCGGTCCACCAACCTTCCAGCGGCGTATTGTTTTGCCATTCGGTCCACCAACCTTCCAGCGGCGTATTGTTTTGCCATTCGGTCCACCAACCTTCCAGCGGCGTATTGTTTTGCCACTCGGTCCACCAACCTTCCAGCGGCGTAATGTTTTGCCTTTCGGTCCACCAACCTTCCAGCGGCGTATTGCTTTGCCATTCGGTCCACCAACCTTCCAGCGGCGTATTGTTTTGCCACTCGGTCCACCAACCTTCCAGCGGCGTAATGTTTTGCCTTTCGGTCCACCAACCTTCCAGCGGCGTATTGCTTTGCCTTTCGGTCCACCAACCTTCCAGCGGCGTATTGCTTTGCCATTCGGTCCACCAACCTTGTAGCGGCGTATTGTTTTGCCACTCGGTCCAAAATCCGTCCAGCGGCGTATTGTTTTGCCTTTCGGTCCACCAACCTTCCAGCGGCGTATTGCTTTGCCATTCGGTCCACCAACCTTCCAGCGGCGTATTGCTTTCCCTTTCGGTCCACCAACCTTCCAGCGGCGTATTGCTTTGCCATTCGGTCCACCAACCTTGTAGCGGCGTATTGTTTTGCCATTCGGTCCACCAACCTTCCAGCGGCGTATTGTTTTGCCACTCGGTCCACCAACCTTCCAGCGGCGTATTGCTTTGCCATTCGGTCCACCAACCTTCCAGCGGCGTATTGTTTTGCCTTTCGGTCAACCAACCTTCCAGCGGCGTATTGTTTTGCCTTTCGGTCCACCAACCTTCCAGCGGCGTATTGCTTTGCCATTCGGTCCACCAACCTTCCAGCGGCGTATTGCTTTGCCATTCGGTCCACCAACCTTCCAGCGGCGTATTGTTTTGCCACTCGGTCCAAAATCCGTCCAGCGGCGTATTGTTTTGCCTTTCGGTCCACCAACCTTCCAGCGGCGTATTGCTTTGCCATTCGGTCCACCAACCTTCCAGCGGCGTATTGCTTTGCCTTTCGGTCTACCAACCTTCCAGCGGCGTATTGTTTTGCCACTCGGTCCAAAATCCGTCCAGCGGCGTATTGCTTTGCCATTCGGTCCACCAACCTTCCAGCGGCGTATTGTTTTGCCACTCGGTCCAAAATCCGTCCAGCGGCGTATTGCTTTGCCATTCGGTCCACCAACCTTCCAGCGGCGTAATGCTTTGCCTTTCGGTCCACCAACCTTCCAGCGGCGTATTGTTTTGCCACTCGGTCCACCAACCTTCCAGCGGCGTATTGCTTTGCCATTCGGTCCACCAACCTTCCAGCGGCGTATTGTTTTGCCTTTCGGTCCACCAACCTTCCAGCGGCGTATTGCTTTGCCTTTCGGTCTACCAACCTTCCAGCGGCGTATTGCTTTGCCTTTCGGTCTACCAACCTTCCAGCGGCGTATTGCTTTGCCATTCGGTCCACCAACCTTCCAGCGGCGTATTGTTTTGCCTTTCGGTCCACCAACCTTCCAGCGGCGTATTGCCTTGCCATTCGGTCCACCAACCTTCCAGCGGCGTATTGTTTTGCCATTCGGTCCACCAACCTTCCAGCGGCGTATTGTTTTGCCATTCGGTCCACCAACCTTCCAGCGGCGTATTGTTTTGCCACTCGGTCCACCAACCTTCCAGCGGCGTAATGTTTTGCCTTTCGGTCCACCAACCTTCCAGCGGCGTATTGCTTTGCCTTTCGGTCCACCAACCTTCCAGCGGCGTATTGCTTTGCCATTCGGTCCACCAACCTTGTAGCGGCGTATTGTTTTGCCACTCGGTCCAAAATCCGTCCAGCGGCGTATTGTTTTGCCTTTCGGTCCACCAACCTTCCAGCGGCGTATTGCTTTGCCATTCGGTCCACCAACCTTCCAGCGGCGTATTGCTTTGCCTTTCGGTCAACCAACCTTCCAGCGGCGTATTGTTTTGCCTTTTGGTCCACCAACCTTCCAGCGGCGTATTGCTTTGCCATTCGGTCCACCAACCTTCCAGCGGCGTATTGCTTTGCCATTCGGTCCACCAACCTTCCAGCGGCGTATTGTTTTGCCACTCGGTCCAAAATCCGTCCAGCGGCGTATTGTTTTGCCTTTCGGTCCACCAACCTTCCAGCGGCGTATTGCTTTGCCATTCGGTCCACCAACCTTCCAGCGGCGTATTGCTTTGCCTTTCGGTCTACCAACCTTCCAGCGGCGTATTGTTTTGCCACTCGGTCCAAAATCCGTCCAGCGGCGTATTGCTTTGCCATTCGGTCCAACAACCTTCCAGCGGCGTATTGTTTTGCCACTCGGTCCAAAATCCGTCCAGCGGCGTATTGCTTTGCCATTCGGTCCACCAACCTTCCAGCGGCGTATTGCTTTGCCTTTCGGTCCACCAACCTTCCAGCGGCGGATTGTTTTGCCACTCGGTCCACCAACCTTCCAGCGGCGTATTGCTTTGCCATTCGGTCCACCAACCTTCCAGCGGCGTATTGTTTTGCCTTTCGGTCCACCAACCTTCCAGCGGCGTATTGCTTTGCCTTTCGGTCTACCAACCTTCCAGCGGCGTAATGCTTTGCCATTCGGTCCACCAACCTTCCAGCGGCGTATTGCTTTGCCTTTCGGTCTACCAACCTTCCAGCGGCGTATTGTTTTGCCACTCGGTCCACCAACCTTCCAGCGGCGTATTGCTTTGCCATTCGGTCCACCAACCTTCCAGCGGCGTATTGTTTTGCCTTTCGGTCCACCAACCTTCCAGCGGCGTATTGCTTTGCCTTTCGGTCTACCAACCTTCCAGCGGCGTAATGTTTTGCCTTTCGGTCCACCAACCTTCCAGCGGCGTATTGCTTTGCCTTTCGGTCCACCAACCTTCCAGCGGCGTATTGCTTTGCCATTCGGTCCACCAACCTTGTAGCGGCGTATTGTTTTGCCACTCGGTCCAAAATCCGTCCAGCGGCGTATTGTTTTGCCTTTCGGTCCACCAACCTTCCAGCGGCGTATTGCTTTGCCATTCGGTCCACCAACCTTCCAGCGGCGTATTGCTTTGCCTTTCGGTCAACCAACCTTCCAGCGGCGTATTGTTTTGCCTTTCGGTCCACCAACCTTCCAGCGGCGTATTGCTTTGCCATTCGGTCCACCAACCTTCCAGCGGCGTATTGCTTTGCCATTCGGTCCACCAACCTTCCAGCGGCGTATTGTTTTGCCACTCGGTCCAAAATCCGTCCAGCGGCGTATTGTTTTGCCTTTCGGTCCACCAACCTTCCAGCGGCGTATTGCTTTGCCATTCGGTCCACCAACCTTCCAGCGGCGTATTGCTTTGCCTTTCGGTCTACCAACCTTCCAGCGGCGTATTGTTTTGCCACTCGGTCCAAAATCCGTCCAGCGGCGTATTGCTTTGCCATTCGGTCCACCAACCTTCCAGCGGCGTATTGTTTTGCCACTCGGTCCAAAATCCGTCCAGCGGCGTATTGCTTTGCCATTCGGTCCACCAACCTTCCAGCGGCGTATTGCTTTGCCTTTCGGTCCACCAACCTTCCAGCGGCGGATTGTTTTGCCACTCGGTCCACCAACCTTCCAGCGGCGTATTGCTTTGCCATTCGGTCCACCAACCTTCCAGCGGCGTATTGTTTTGCCTTTCGGTCCACCAACCTTCCAGCGGCGTATTGCTTTGCCTTTCGGTCTACCAACCTTCCAGCGGCGTATTGCTTTGCCTTTCGGTCTACCAACCTTCCAGCGGCGTATTGCTTTGCCATTCGGTCCACCAACCTTCCAGCGGCGTAATGTTTTGCCATTCGGTCCACCAACCTTCCAGCGGCGTATTGTTTTGCCACTCGGTCCACCAACCTTCCAGCGGCGTATTGCTTTGCCTTTCGGTCTACCAACCTTCCAGCGGCGTATTGTTTTGCCACTCGGTCAACCAACATTCCAGCGGCGTAATGCTTTGCCATTCGGTCCACCAACCTTCCAGCGGCGTATTGCTTTGCCTTTCGGTCCACCAACCTTCCAGCGGCGTATTGCTTTGCCATTCGGTCCACCAACCTTGTAGCGGCGTATTGTTTTGCCACTCGGTCCAAAATCCGTCCAGCGGCGTATTGTTTTGCCTTTCGGTCCACCAACCTTCCAGCGGCGTATTGCTTTGCCATTCGGTCCACCAACCTTCCAGCGGCGTATTGCTTTGCCTTTCGGTCTACCAACCTTCCAGCGGCGTATTGTTTTGCCTTTCGGTCCACCAACCTTCCAGCGGCGTATTGCTTTGCCATTCGGTCCACCAACCTTCCAGCGGCGTATTGTTTTGCCATTCGGTCCACCAACCTTCCAGCGGCGTATTGTTTTGCCATTCGGTCCACCAACCTTCCAGCGGCGTATAGTTTTGCCACTCGGTCCACCAACCTTCCAGCGGCGTAATGTTTTGCCTTTCGGTCCACCAACCTTCCAGCGGCGTATTGCTTTGCCTTTCGGTCCACCAACCTTCCAGCGGCGTATTGCTTTGCCATTCGGTCCACCAACCTTGTAGCGGCGTATTGTTTTGCCACTCGGTCCAAAATCCGTCCAGCGGCGTATTGTTTTGCCTTTCGGTCCACCAACCTTCCAGCGGCGTATTGCTTTGCCATTCGGTCCACCAACCTTCCAGCGGCGTATTGCTTTGCCTTTCGGTCAACCAACCTTCCAGCGGCGTATTGTTTTGCCTTTCGGTCCACCAACCTTCCAGCGGCGTATTGCTTTGCCATTCGGTCCACCAACCTTCCAGCGGCGTATTGCTTTGCCATTCGGTCCACCAACCTTCTAGCGGCGTATTGTTTTGCCACTCGGTCCAAAATCCGTCCAGCGGCGTATTGTTTTGCCTTTCGGTCCACCAACCTTCCAGCGGCGTATTGCTTTGCCATTCGGTCCACCAACCTTCCAGCGGCGTATTGCTTTGCCTTTCGGTCTACCAACCTTCCAGCGGCGTATTGTTTTGCCACTCGGTCCAAAATCCGTCCAGCGGCGTATTGCTTTGCCATTCGGTCCACCAACCTTCCAGCGGCGTATTGTTTTGCCACTCGGTCCAAAATCCGTCCAGCGGCGTAATGCTTTGCCATTCGGTCCACCAACCTTCCAGCGGCGTATTGCTTTGCCTTTCGGTCCACCAACCTTCCAGCGGCGTATTGTTTTGCCACTCGGTCCACCAACCTTCCAGCGGCGTATTGCTTTGCCATTCGGTCCACCAACCTTCCAGCGGCGTATTGTTTTGCCTTTCGGTCCACCAACCTTCCAGCGGCGTATTGCTTTGCCATTCGGTCCACCAACCTTCCAGCGGCGTATTGCTTTGCCATTCGGTCCACCAACCTTCTAGCGGCGTATTGTTTTGCCACTCGGTCCAAAATCCGTCCAGCGGCGTATTGTTTTGCCTTTCGGTCCACCAACCTTCCAGCGGCGTATTGCTTTGCCATTCGGTCCACCAACCTTCCAGCGGCGTATTGCTTTGCCTTTCGGTCTACCAACCTTCCAGCGGCGTATTGTTTTGCCACTCGGTCCAAAATCCGTCCAGCGGCGTATTGCTTTGCCATTCGGTCCACCAACCTTCCAGCGGCGTATTGTTTTGCCACTCGGTCCAAAATCCGTCCAGCGGCGTATTGCTTTGCCATTCGGTCCACCAACCTTCCAGCGGCGTAATGCTTTGCCTTTCGGTCCACCAACCTTCCAGCGGCGTATTGTTTTGCCACTCGGTCCACCAACCTTCCAGCGGCGTATTGCTTTGCCATTCGGTCCACCAACCTTCCAGCGGCGTATTGTTTTGCCTTTCGGTCCACCAACCTTCCAGCGGCGTATTGCTTTGCCTTTCGGTCTACCAACCTTCCAGCGGCGTATTGCTTTGCCTTTCGGTCCACCAACCTTCCAGCGGCGTATTGCTTTGCCATTCGGTCCACCAACCTTCTAGCGGCGTATTGTTTTGCCACTCGGTCCAAAATCCGTCCAGCGGCGTATTGTTTTGCCTTTCGGTCCACCAACCTTCCAGCGGCGTATTGCTTTGCCATTCGGTCCACCAACCTTCCAGCGGCGTATTGCTTTGCCTTTCGGTCTACCAACCTTCCAGCGGCGTATTGTTTTGCCACTCGGTCCAAAATCCGTCCAGCGGCGTATTGCTTTGCCATTCGGTCCACCAACCTTCCAGCGGCGTATTGTTTTGCCACTCGGTCCAAAATCCGTCCAGCGGCGTATTGCTTTGCCATTCGGTCCACCAACCTTCCAGCGGCGTATTGCTTTGCCTTTCGGTCCACCAACCTTCCAGCGGCGTATTGTTTTGCCACTCGGTCCACCAACCTTCCAGCGGCGTATTGCTTTGCCATTCGGTCCACCAACCTTCCAGCGGCGTATTGCTTTGCCTTTCGGTCCACCAACCTTCCAGCGGCGTATTGCTTTGCCATTCGGTCCACCAACCTTCTAGCGGCGTATTGTTTTGCCACTCGGTCCAAAATCCGTCCAGCGGCGTATTGTTTTGCCTTTCGGTCCACCAACCTTCCAGCGGCGTATTGCTTTGCCATTCGGTCCACCAACCTTCCAGCGGCGTATTGCTTTGCCTTTCGGTCTACCAACCTTCCAGCGGCGTATTGTTTTGCCACTCGGTCCAAAATCCGTCCAGCGGCGTATTGCTTTGCCATTCGGTCCACCAACCTTCCAGCGGCGTATTGTTTTGCCACTCGGTCCAAAATCCGTCCAGCGGCGTATTGCTTTGCCATTCGGTCCACCAACCTTCCAGCGGCGTATTGTTTTGCCACTCGGTCCAAAATCCGTCCAGCGGCGTATTGCTTTGCCATTCGGTCCACCAACCTTCCAGCGGCGTATTGCTTTGCCTTTCGGTCCACCAACCTTCCAGCGGCGTATTGTTTTGCCACTTGGTCCACCAACCTTCCAGCGGCGTATTGCTTTGCCATTCGGTCCACCAACCTTCCAGCGGCGTATTGTTTTGCCTTTCGGTCCACCAACCTTCCAGCGGCGTATTGCTTTGCCTTTCGGTCTACCAACCTTCCAGCGGCGTATTGTTTTGCCATTCGGTCCACCAACCTTCCAGCGGCGTATTGTTTTGCCACTCGGTCCACCAACCTTCCAGCGGCGTATTGCTTTGCCTTTCGGTCTACCAACCTTCCAGCGGCGTATTGTTTTGCCACTCGGTCCACCAACCTTCCAGCGGCGTAATGCTTTGCCATTCGGTCCACCAACCTTCCAGCGGCGTATTGCTTTGCCTTTCGGTCTACCAACCTTCCAGCGGCGTATTGTTTTGCCATTCGGTCCACCAACCTTCCAGCGGCGTATTGTTTTGCCACTCGGTCCAAAATCCGTCCAGCGGCGTATTGCTTTGCCATTCGGTCCACCAACCTTCCAGCGGCGTATTGCTTTGCCTTTCGGTCCACCAACCTTCCAGCGGCGTATTGTTTTGCCATTCGGTCCACCAACCTTCCAGCGGCGTATTGTTTTGCCATTCGGTCCACCAACCTTCCAGCGGCGTATTGTTTTGCCACTCGGTCCACCAACCTTCCAGCGGCGTAATGTTTTGCCTTTCGGTCCACCAACCTTCCAGCGGCGTATTGCTTTGCCTTTCGGTCCACCAACCTTCCAGCGGCGTATTGCTTTGCCATTCGGTCCACCAACCTTGTAGCGGCGTATTGTTTTGCCATTCGGTCCACCAACCTTCCAGCGGCGTATTGTTTTGCCACTCGGTCCACCAACCTTCCAGCGGCGTATTGCTTTGCCTTTCGGTCTACCAACCTTCCAGCGGCGTATTGTTTTGCCACTCGGTCCACCAACCTTCCGGCGGCGTATTGCTTTGCCATTCGGTCCACCAACCTTGTAGCGGCGTATTGTTTTGCCACTCGGTCCAAAATCCGTCCAGCGGCGTATTGTTTTGCCTTTCGGTCCACCAACCTTCCAGCGGCGTATTGCTTTGCCATTCGGTCCACCAACCTTCCAGCGGCGTATTGCTTTGCCTTTCGGTCAACCAACCTTCCAGCGGCGTATTGTTTTGCCTTTCGGTCCACCAACCTTCCAGCGGCGTATTGCTTTGCCATTCGGTCCACCAACCTTCCAGCGGCGTATTGCTTTGCCATTCGGTCCACCAACCTTCCAGCGGCGTAATGTTTTGCCACTCGGTCCAAAATCCGTCCAGCGGCGTATTGTTTTGCCTTTCGGTCCACCAACCTTCCAGCGGCGTATTGCTTTGCCATTCGGTCCACCAACCTTCCAGCGGCGTATTGCTTTGCCTTTCGGTCTACCAACCTTCCAGCGGCGTATTGTTTTGCCACTCGGTCCAAAATCCGTCCAGCGGCGTATTGCTTTGCCATTCGGTCCACCAACCTTCCAGCGGCGTATTGTTTTGCCACTCGGTCCAAAATCCGTCCAGCGGCGTATTGCTTTGCCATTCGGCCCACCAACCTTCCAGCGGCGTAATGCTTTGCCTTTCGGTCCACCAACCTTCCAGCGGCGTATTGTTTTGCCACTCGGTCCACCAACCTTCCAGCGGCGTATTGCTTTGCCATTCGGTCCACCAACCTTCCAGCGGCGTATTGTTTTGCCTTTCGGTCCACCAACCTTCCAGCGGCGTATTGCTTTGCCTTTCGGTCTACCAACCTTCCAGCGGCGTATTGCTTTGCCTTTCGGTCTACCAACCTTCCAGCGGCGTATTGCTTTGCCATTCGTTCCACCAACCTTCCAGCGGCGTATTGTTTTGCCATTCGGTCCACCAACCTTCCAGCGGCGTATTGTTTTGCCACTCGGTCCACCAACCTTCCAGCGGCGTATTGCTTTGCCTTTCGGTCTACCAACCTTCCAGCGGCGTATTGTTTTGCCACTCGGTCCACCAACCTTCCAGCGGCGTAATGCTTTGCCATTCGGTCCACCAACCTTCCAGCGGCGTATTGCTTTGCCTTTCGGTCTACCAACCTTCCAGCGGCGTATTGTTTTGCCACTCGGTCCACCAACCTTCCAGCGGCGTATTGCTTTGCCATTCGGTCCACCAACCTTCCAGCGGCGTATTGTTTTGCCTTTCGGTCCACCAACCTTCCAGCGGCGTATTGCTTTGCCTTTCGGTCTACCAACCTTCCAGCGGCGTATTGCTTTGCCTTTCGGTCTACCAACCTTCCAGCGGCGTATTGCTTTGCCATTCGGTCCACCAACCTTCCAGCGGCGTATTGTTTTGCCATTCGGTCCACCAACCTTCCAGCGGCGTATTGTTTTGCCACTCGGTCCACCAACCTTCCAGCGGCGTATTGTTTTGCCACTCGGTCCACCAACCTTCCAGCGGCGTATTGTTTTGCCACTCGGTCCACCAACCTTCCAGCGGCGTAATGCTTTGCCATTCGGTCCACCAACCTTCCAGCGGCGTATTGCTTTGCCTTTCGGTCTACCAACCTTCCAGCGGCGTATTGCTTTGCCATTCGGTCCACCAACCTTCCAGCGGCGTATTGTTTTGCCATTCGGTCCACCAACCTTCCAGCGGCGTAATGCTGTGCCATTCGGTCCACCAACCTTCCAGCGGCGTATTGCTTTGCCATTCGGTCCACCAACCTTCCAGCGGCGTATTGCTTTGCCATTCGGTCCACCAACCTTCCAGCGGCGTATTGCTTAGCCTTTCGGTCTACCAACCTTCCAGCGGCGTATTGTTTTGCCACTCGGTCCAAAATCCGTCCAGCGGCGTATTGCTTTGCCATTCGGTCCACCAACCTTCCAGCGGCGTATTGTTTTGCCACTCGGTCCAAAATCCGTCCAGCGGCGTATTGCTTTGCCATTCGGTCCACCAACCTTCCAGCGGCGTAATGCTTTGCCTTTCGGTCCACCAACCTTCCAGCGGCGTATTGTTTTGCCACTCGGTCCACCAACCTTCCAGCGGCGTATTGCTTTGCCATTCGGTCCACCAACCTTCCAGCGGCGTATTGTTTTGCCTTTCGGTCCACCAACCTTCCAGCGGCGTATTGCTTTGCCTTTCGGTCTACCAACCTTCCAGCGGCGTATTGCTTTGCCTTTCGGTCCACCAACCTTCCAGCGGCGTATTGCTTTGCCATTCGGTCCACCAACCTTCTAGCGGCGTATTGTTTTGCCACTCGGTCCAAAATCCGTCCAGCGGCGTATTGTTTTGCCTTTCGGTCCACCAACCTTCCAGCGGCGTATTGCTTTGCCATTCGGTCCACCAACCTTCCAGCGGCGTATTGCTTTGCCTTTCGGTCTACCAACCTTCCAGCGGCGTATTGTTTTGCCACTCGGTCCAAAATCCGTCCAGCGGCGTATTGCTTTGCCATTCGGTCCACCAACCTTCCAGCGGCGTATTGTTTTGCCACTCGGTCCAAAATCCGTCCAGCGGCGTATTGCTTTGCCATTCGGTCCACCAACCTTCCAGCGGCGTATTGCTTTGCCTTTCGGTCCACCAACCTTCCAGCGGCGTATTGTTTTGCCACTCGGTCCACCAACCTTCCAGCGGCGTATTGCTTTGCCTTTCGGTCCACCAACCTTCCAGCGGCGTATTGCTTTGCCATTCGGTCCACCAACCTTCTAGCGGCGTATTGTTTTGCCACTCGGTCCAAAATCCGTCCAGCGGCGTATTGTTTTGCCTTTCGGTCCACCAACCTTCCAGCGGCGTATTGCTTTGCCATTCGGTCCACCAACCTTCCAGCGGCGTATTGCTTTGCCTTTCGGTCTACCAACCTTCCAGCGGCGTATTGTTTTGCCACTCGGTCCAAAATCCGTCCAGCGGCGTATTGCTTTGCCATTCGGTCCACCAACCTTCCAGCGGCGTATTGTTTTGCCACTCGGTCCAAAATCCGTCCAGCGGCGTATTGCTTTGCCATTCGGTCCACCAACCTTCCAGCGGCGTATTGTTTTGCCACTCGGTCCAAAATCCGTCCAGCGGCGTATTGCTTTGCCATTCGGTCCACCAACCTTCCAGCGGCGTATTGCTTTGCCTTTCGGTCCACCAACCTTCCAGCGGCGTATTGTTTTGCCACTCGGTCCACCAACCTTCCAGCGGCGTATTGCTTTGCCATTCGGTCCACCAACCTTCCAGCGGCGTATTGTTTTGCCTTTCGGTCCACCAACCTTCCAGCGGCGTATTGCTTTGCCTTTCGGTCTACCAACCTTCCAGCGGCGTATTGTTTTGCCATTCGGTCCACCAACCTTCCAGCGGCGTATTGTTTTGCCACTCGGTCCACCAACCTTCCAGCGGCGTATTGCTTTGCCTTTCGGTCTACCAACCTTCCAGCGGCGTATTGTTTTGCCACTCGGTCCACCAACCTTCCAGCGGCGTAATGCTTTGCCATTCGGTCCACCAACCTTCCAGCGGCGTATTGCTTTGCCTTTCGGTCTACCAACCTTCCAGCGGCGTATTGTTTTGCCATTCGGTCCACCAACCTTCCAGCGGCGTATTGTTTTGCCACTCGGTCCAAAATCCGTCCAGCGGCGTATTGCTTTGCCATTCGGTCCACCAACCTTCCAGCGGCGTATTGCTTTGCCTTTCGGTCCACCAACCTTCCAGCGGCGTATTGTTTTGCCATTCGGTCCACCAACCTTCCAGCGGCGTATTGTTTTGCCATTCGGTCCACCAACCTTCCAGCGGCGTATTGTTTTGCCACTCGGTCCACCAACCTTCCAGCGGCGTAATGTTTTGCCTTTCGGTCCACCAACCTTCCAGCGGCGTATTGCTTTGCCTTTCGGTCCACCAACCTTCCAGCGGCGTATTGCTTTGCCATTCGGTCCACCAACCTTGTAGCGGCGTATTGTTTTGCCATTCGGTCCACCAACCTTCCAGCGGCGTATTGTTTTGCCACTCGGTCCACCAACCTTCCAGCGGCGTATTGCTTTGCCTTTCGGTCTACCAACCTTCCAGCGGCGTATTGTTTTGCCACTCGGTCCACCAACCTTCCGGCGGCGTATTGCTTTGCCATTCGGTCCACCAACCTTGTAGCGGCGTATTGTTTTGCCACTCGGTCCAAAATCCGTCCAGCGGCGTATTGTTTTGCCTTTCGGTCCACCAACCTTCCAGCGGCGTATTGCTTTGCCATTCGGTCCACCAACCTTCCAGCGGCGTATTGCTTTGCCTTTCGGTCAACCAACCTTCCAGCGGCGTATTGTTTTGCCTTTCGGTCCACCAACCTTCCAGCGGCGTATTGCTTTGCCATTCGGTCCACCAACCTTCCAGCGGCGTATTGCTTTGCCATTCGGTCCACCAACCTTCCAGCGGCGTATTGTTTTGCCACTCGGTCCAAAATCCGTCCAGCGGCGTATTGTTTTGCCTTTCGGTCCACCAACCTTCCAGCGGCGTATTGCTTTGCCATTCGGTCCACCAACCTTCCAGCGGCGTAATGCTTTGCCTTTCGGTCTACCAACCTTCCAGCGGCGTATTGTTTTGCCACTCGGTCCAAAATCCGTCCAGCGGCGTATTGCTTTGCCATTCGGTCCACCAACCTTCCAGCGGCGTATTGTTTTGCCACTCGGTCCAAAATCCGTCCAGCGGCGTATTGCTTTGCCATTCGGCCCACCAACCTTCCAGCGGCGTAATGCTTTGCCTTTCGGTCCACCAACCTTCCAGCGGCGTATTGTTTTGCCACTCGGTCCACCAACCTTCCAGCGGCGTATTGCTTTGCCATTCGGTCCACCAACCTTCCAGCGGCGTATTGTTTTGCCTTTCGGTCCACCAACCTTCCAGCGGCGTATTGCTTTGCCTTTCGGTCTACCAACCTTCCAGCGGCGTATTGCTTTGCCTTTCGGTCTACCAACCTTCCAGCGGCGTATTGCTTTGCCATTCGTTCCACCAACCTTCCAGCGGCGTATTGTTTTGCCATTCGGTCCACCAACCTTCCAGCGGCGTAATGTTTTGCCACTCGGTCCACCAACCTTCCAGCGGCGTATTGCTTTGCCTTTCGGTCTACCAACCTTCCAGCGGCGTATTGTTTTGCCACTCGGTCCACCAACCTTCCAGCGGCGTAATGCTTTGCCATTCGGTCCACCAACCTTCCAGCGGCGTATTGCTTTGCCTTTCGGTCTACCAACCTTCCAGCGGCGTATTGTTTTGCCACTCGGTCCACCAACCTTCCAGCGGCGTATTGCTTTGCCATTCGGTCCACCAACCTTCCAGCGGCGTATTGTTTTGCCTTTCGGTCCACCAACCTTCCAGCGGCGTATTGCTTTGCCTTTCGGTCTACCAACCTTCCAGCGGCGTATTGCTTTGCCTTTCGGTCTACCAACCTTCCAGCGGCGTATTGCTTTGCCATTCGGTCCACCAACCTTCCAGCGGCGTATTGTTTTGCCATTCGGTCCACCAACCTTCCAGCGGCGTATTGTTTTGCCACTCGGTCCACCAACCTTCCAGCGGCGTATTGTTTTGCCACTCGGTCCACCAACCTTCCAGCGGCGTATTGTTTTGCCACTCGGTCCACCAACCTTCCAGCGGCGTAATGCTTTGCCATTCGGTCCACCAACCTTCCAGCGGCGTATTGCTTTGCCATTCGGTCCACCAACCTTCCAGCGGCGTATTGTTTTGCCACTCGGTCCAAAATCCGTCCAGCGGCGTATTGCTTTGCCATTCGGTCCACCAACCTTCCAGCGGCGAATTGCTTTGCCTTTCGGTCCACCAACCTTCCAGCGGCGTATTGTTTTGCCACTCGGTCCACCAACCTTCCAGCTGCGTATTGCTTTGCCATTCGGTCCACCAACCTTCCAGCGGCGTATTGTTTTGCCTTTCGGTCCACCAACCTTCCAGCGGCGTATTGTTTTGCTTTCGGTCCACCAACCTTCCAGCGGCGTATTGCTTTGCCATTCGGTCCACCAACCTTCCAGCGGCGTATTGTTTTGCCATTCGGTCCACCAACCTTCCAGCGGCGTATTGTTTTGCCATTCGGTCCACCAACCTTCCAGCGGCGTATTGTTTTGCCACTCGGTCCACCAACCTTCCAGCGGCGTAATGTTTTGCCTTTCGGTCCACCAACCTTCCAGCGGCGTATTGCTTTGCCTTTCGGTCCACCAACCTTCCAGCGGCGTATTGCTTTGCCATTCGGTCCACCAACCTTGTAGCGGCGTATTGTTTTGCCACTCGGTCCAAAATCCGTCCAGCGGCGTATTGTTTTGCCTTTCGGTCCACCAACCTTCCAGCGGCGTATTGCTTTGCCATTCGGTCCACCAACCTTCCAGCGGCGTATTGCTTTGCCATTCGGTCCACCAACCTTGTAGCGGCGTATTGTTTTGCCACTCGGTCCAAAATCCGTCCAGCGGCGTATTGCTTTGCCATTCGGTCCACCAACCTTCCAGCGGCGTAATGCTTTGCCTTTCGGTCCACCAACCTTCCAGCGGCGTATTGTTTTGCCACTCGGTCCACCAACCTTCCAGCGGCGTATTGCTTTGCCATTCGGTCCACCAACCTTCCAGCGGGTTATTGTTTTGCCTTTCGGTCCACCAACCTTCCAGCGGCGTATTGCTTTGCCATTCGGTCCACCAACCTTCCAGCGGCGTATTGTTTTGCCATTCGGTCCACCAACCTTCCAGCGGCGTATTGTTTTGCCACTCGGTCTACCAACCTTCCAGCGGCGTATTGTTTTGCCACTCGGTCCACCAACCTTCCAGCGGCGTATTGTTTTGCCACTCGGTCCACCAACCTTCCAGCGGCGTAATGCTTTGCCATTCGGTCCACCAACCTTCCAGCGGCGTATTGCTTTGCCTTTCGGTCTACCAACCTTCCAGCGGCGTATTGCTTTGCCATTCGGTCCACCAACCTTCCAGCGGCGTATTGTTTTGCCATTCGGTCCACCAACCTTCCAGCGGCGTAATGCTGTGCCATTCGGTCCACCAACCTTCCAGCGGCGTATTGCTTTGCCATTCGGTCCACCAACCTTCCAGCGGCGTATTGCTTTGCCATTCGGTCCACCAACCTTCCAGCGGCGTATTGCTTTGCCATTCGGTCCACCAACCTTCCAGCGGCGTATTGCTTTGCCTTTCGGTCTACCAACCTTCCAGCGGCGTATTGCTTTGCCTTTCGGTCTACCAACCTTCCAGCGGCGTATTGTTTTGCCACTCGGTCCACCAACCTTCCAGCGGCGTATTGCTTTGCCATTCGGTCCACCAACCTTCCAGCGGCGTATTGTTTTGCCTTTCGGTCCACCAACCTTCCAGCGGCGTATTGCTTTGCCTTTCGGTCTACCAACCTTCCAGCGGCGTATTGTTTTGCCACTCGGTCCACCAACCTTCCAGCGGCGTATTGCTTTGCCATTCGGTCCACCAACCTTCCAGCGGCGTATTGTTTTGCCTTTCGGTCTACCAACCTTCCAGCGGCGTATTGTTTTGCCACTCGGTCCACCAACCTTCCAGCGGCGTATTGCTTTGCCATTCGGTCCACCAACCTTCCAGCGGCGTATTGTTTTGCCTTTCGGTCCACCAACCTTCCAGCGGCGTATTGCTTTGCCATTCGGTCCACCAACCTTCCAGCGGCGTATTGTTTTGCCATTCGGTCCACCAACCTTCCAGCGGCGTATTGTTTTGCCATTCGGTCCACCAACCTTCCAGCGGCGTATTGTTTTGCCACTCGGTCCACCAACCTTCCAGCGGCGTAATGTTGTGCCTTTCGGTCCACCAACCTTCCAGCGGCGTATTGCTTTGCCTTTCGGTCCACCAACCTTCCAGCGGCGTATTGCTTTGCCATTCGGTCCACCAACCTTGTAGCGGCGTATTGTTTTGCCACTCGGTCCAAAATCCGTCCAGCGGCGTATTGTTTTGCCTTTCGGTCCACCAACCTTCCAGCGGCGTATTGCTTTGCCATTCGGTCCACCAACCTTCCAGCGGCGTATTGCTTTGCCTTTCGGTCAACCAACCTTCCAGCGGCGTATTGTTTTGCCTTTCGGTCCACCAACCTTCCAGCGGCGTATTGCTTTGCCATTCGGTCCACCAACCTTCCAGCGGCGTATTGCTTTGCCATTCGGTCCACCAACCTTCCAGCGGCGTATTGTTTTGCCACTCGGTCCAAAATCCGTCCAGCGGCGTATTGTTTTGCCTTTCGGTCCACCAACCTTCCAGCGGCGTATTGCTTTGCCATTCGGTCCACCAACCTTCCAGCGGCGTATTGCTTTGCCTTTCGGTCTACCAACCTTCCAGCGGCGTATTGTTTTGCCACTCGGTCCAAAATCCGTCCAGCGGCGTATTGCTTTGCCATTCGGTCCACCAACCTTCCAGCGGCGTATTGTTTTGCCACTCGGTCCACCAACCTTCCAGCGGCGTATTGCTTTGCCTTTCGGTCTACCAACCTTCCAGCGGCGTATTGTTTTGCCACTCGGTCCACCAACCTTCCAGCGGCGTATTGCTTTGCCATTCGGTCCACCAACCTTGTAGCGGCGTATTGTTTTGCCACTCGGTCCAAAATCCGTCCAGCGGCGTATTGCTTTGCCATTCGGTCCACCAACCTTCCAGCGGCGTAATGCTTTGCCTTTCGGTCCACCAACCTTCCAGCGGCGTATTGTTTTGCCACTCGGTCCACCAACCTTCCAGCGGCGTATTGCTTTGCCATTCGGTCCACCAACCTTCCAGCGGGTTATTGTTTTGCCTTTCGGTCCACCAACCTTCCAGCGGCGTATTGCTTTGCCTTTCGGTCTACCAACCTTCCAGCGGCGTATTGCTTTGCCTTTCGGTCTACCAACCTTCCAGCGGCGTATTGCTTTGCCATTCGGTCCACCAACCTTCCAGCGGCGTATTGTTTTGCTTTCGGTCCACCAACCTTCCAGCGGCGTATTGCTTTGCCATTCGGTCCACCAACCTTCCAGCGGCGTATTGTTTTGCCATTCGGTCCACCAACCTTCCAGCGGCGTATTGTTTTGCCATTCGGTCCACCAACCTTCCAGCGGCGTATTGTTTTGCCACTCGGTCCACCAACCTTCCAGCGGCGTATTGTTTTGCTTTCGGTCCACCAACCTTCCAGCGGCGTATTGCTTTGCCATTCGGTCCACCAACTTTGTAGCGGCGTATTGTTTTGCCACTCGGTCCAAAATCCGTCCAGCGGCGTATTGTTTTGCCTTTCGGTCCACCAACCTTCCAGCGGCGTATTGCTTTGCCATTCGGTCCACCAACCTTCCAGCGGCGTATTGCTTTGCCTTTCGGTCAACCAACCTTCCAGCGGCGTATTGTTTTGCCTTTCGGTCCACCAACCTTCCAGCGGCGTATTGCTTTGCCATTCGGTCCACCAACCTTCCAGCGGCGTATTGCTTTGCCATTCGGTCCACCAACCTTCCAGCGGCGTATTGTTTTGCCACTCGGTCCAAAATCCGTCCAGCGGCGTATTGTTTTGCCTTTCGGTCCACCAACCTTCCAGCGGCGTATTGCTTTGCCATTCGGTCCACCAACCTTCCAGCGGCGTATTGCTTTGCCTTTCGGTCTACCAACCTTCCAGCGGCGTATTGATTTGCCACTCGGTCCAAAATCCGTCCAGCGGCGTATTGCTTTGCCATTCGGTCCACCAACCTTCCAGCGGCGTATTGTTTTGCCACTCGGTCCAAAATCCGTCCAGCGGCGTATTGCTTTGCCATTCGGTCCACCAACCTTCCAGCGGCGTATTGTTTTGCCTTTCGGTCCACCAACCTTCCAGCGGCGTATAGCTTTGCCTTTCGGTCTACCAACCTTCCAGCGGCGTATTGCTTTGCCATTCGGTCCACCAACCTTCCAGCGGCGTATTGTTTTGCCATTCGGTCCACCAACCTTCCAGCGGCGTATTGTTTTGCCACTCGGTCCACCAACCTTCCAGCGGCGTATTGCTTTGCCTTTCGGTCTACCAACCTTCCAGCGGCGTATTGTTTTGCCACTCGGTCCACCAACCTTCCAGCGGCGTAATGCTTTGCCATTCGGTCCACCAACCTTCCAGCGGCGTATTGCTTTGCCTTTCGGTCTACCAACCTTCCAGCGGCGTATTGTTTTGCCACTCGGTCCACCAACCTTCCAGCGGCGTATTGCTTTGCCATTCGGTCCACCAACCTTCCAGCGGCGTATTGTTTTGCCTTTCGGTCCACCAACCTTCCAGCGGCGTATTGCTTTGCCTTTCGGTCTACCAACCTTCCAGCGGCGTATTGCTTTGCCTTTCGGTCTACCAACCTTCCAGCGGCGTATTGCTTTGCCATTCGGTCCACCAACCTTCCAGCGGCGTATTGTTTTGCCATTCGGTCCACCAACCTTCCAGCGGCGTATTGTTTTGCCACTCGGTCCACCAACCTTCCAGCGGCGTATTGTTTTGCCACTCGGTCCACCAACCTTCCAGCGGCGTATTGTTTTGCCACTCGGTCCACCAACCTTCCAGCGGCGTAATGCTTTGCCATTCGGTCCACCAACCTTCCAGCGGCGTATTGCTTTGCCTTTCGGTCTACCAACCTTCCAGCGGCGTATTGTTTTGCCTTTCGGTCCACCAACCTTCCAGCGGCGTATTGCTTTGCCATTCGGTCCACCAACCTTCCAGCGGCGTATTGTTTTGCCATTCGGTCCACCAACCTTCCAGCGGCGTATTGTTTTGCCATTCGGTCCACCAACCTTCCAGCGGCGTATTGTTTTGCCACTCGGTCCACCAACCTTCCAGCGGCGTAATGTTTTGCCTTTCGGTCCACCAACCTTCCAGCGGCGTATTGCTTTGCCTTTCGGTCCACCAACCTTCCAGCGGCGTATTGCTTTGCCATTCGGTCCACCAACCTTGTAGCGGCGTATTGTTTTGCCACTCGGTCCACCAACCTTCCAGCGGCGTATTGCTTTGCCATTCGGTCCACCAACCTTCCAGCGGCGTATTGCTTTGCCTTTCGGTCCACCAACCTTCCAGCGGCGTATTGCTTTGCCATTCGGTCCACCAACCTTGTAGCGGCGTATTGTTTTGCCTTTCGGTCCACCAACCTTCCAGCGGCGTATTGCTTTGCCATTCGGTCCACCAACCTTGTAGCGGCGTATTGTTTTGCCTTTCGGTCCACCAACCTTCCAGCGGCGTATTGCTTTGCCACTCGGTCCACCAACCTTCCAGCGGCGTATTGCTTTGCCATTCGGTCCACCAACCTTCCAGCGGCGTATTGCTTTGCCTTTCGGTCCACCAACCTTCCAGCGGCGTATTGCTTTGCCATTCGGTCCACCAACCTTGTAGCGGCGTATTGTTTTGCCTTTCGGTCCACCAACCTTCCAGCGGCGTATTGCTTTGCCATTCGGTCCACCAACCTTCCAGCGGCGTATTGCTTTGCCTTTCGGTCAACCAACCTTCCAGCGGCGTATTGTTTTGCCTTTCGGTCGACCAACCTTCCAGCGGCGTATTGCTTTGCCATTCGGTCCACCAACCTTCCAGCAGCGTATTGCTTTGCCATTCGGTCCACCAACCTTCCAGCGGCGTATTGTTTTGCCACTCGGTCCAAAATCCGTCCAGCGGCGTATTGTTTTGCCTTTCGGTCCACCAACCTTCCAGCGGCGTATTGCTTTGCCATTCGGTCCACCAACCTTCCAGCGGCGTATTGCTTTGCCTTTCGGTCTACCAACCTTCCAGCGGCGTATTGTTTTGCCACTCGGTCCAAAATCCGTCCAGCGGCGTATTGCTTTGCCATTCGGTCCACCAACCTTCCAGCGGCGTATTGTTTTGCCACTCGGTCCAAAATCCGTCCAGCGGCGTATTGCTTTGCCATTCGGTCCACCAACCTTCCAGCGGCGTATTGCTTTGCCTTTCGGTCCACCAACCTTCCAGCGGCGTATTGTTTTGCCACTCGGTCCACCAACCTTCCAGCGGCGTATTGCTTTGCCATTCGGTCCACCAACCTTCCAGCGGCGTATTGTTTTGCCTTTCGGTCCACCAACCTTCCAGCGGCGTATTGCTTTGCCTTTCGGTCTACCAACCTTCCAGCGGCGTATTGCTTTGCCTTTCGGTCTACCAACCTTCCAGCGGCGTATTGCTTTGCCATTCGGTCCACCAACCTTCCAGCGGCGTATTGTTTTGCTATTCGGTCCACCAACCTTCCAGCGGCGTATTGTTTTGCCACTCGGTCCACCAACCTTCCAGCGGCGTATTGCTTTGCCTTTCGGTCTACCAACCTTCCAGCGGCGTATTGTTTTGCCACTCGGTCCACCAACCTTCCAGCGGCGTAATGCTTTGCCATTCGGTCCACCAACCTTCCAGCGGCGTATTGCTTTGCCTTTCGGTCTACCAACCTTCCAGCGGCGTATTGTTTTGCCATTCGGTCCACCAACCTTCCAGCGGCGTATTGATTTGCCACTCGGTCCAAAATCCGTCCAGCGGCGTATTGCTTTGCCATTCGGTCCACCAACCTTCCAGCGGCGTATTGCTTTGCCTTTCGGTCCACCAACCTTCCAGCGGCGTGTTGTTTTGCCATTCGGTCCACCAACCTTCCAGCGGCGTATTGTTTTGCCATTCGGTCCACCAACCTTCCAGCGGCGTATTGTTTTGCCACTCGGTCCACCAACCTTCCAGCGGCGTAATGTTTTGCCTTTCGGTCCACCAACCTTCCAGCGGCGTATTGCTTTGCCTTTCGGTCCACCAACCTTCCAGCGGCGTATTGCTTTGCCATTCGGTCCACCAACCTTGTAGCGGCGTATTGTTTTGCCATTCGGTCCACCAACCTTCCAGCGGCGTATTGTTTTGCCACTCGGTCCACCAACCTTCCAGCGGCGTATTGCTTTGCCTTTCGGTCTACCAACCTTCCAGCGGCGTATTGTTTTGCCACTCGGTCCACCAACCTTCCAGCGGCGTATTGCTTTGCCATTCGGTCCACCAACCTTGTAGCGGCGTATTGTTTTGCCACTCGGTCCAAAATCCGTCCAGCGGCGTATTGTTTTGCCTTTCGGTCCACCAACCTTCCAGCGGCGTATTGCTTTGCCATTCGGTCCACCAACCTTCCAGCGGCGTATTGCTTTGCCTTTCGGTCAACCAACCTTCCAGCGGCGTATTGTTTTGCCTTTCGGTCCACCAACCTTCCAGCGGCGTATTGTTTTGCCATTCGGTCCACCAACCTTCCAGCGGCGTATTGCTTTGCCATTCGGTCTACCAACCTTCCAGCGGCGTATTGTTTTGCCACTCGGTCCAAAATCCGTCCAGCGGCGTATTGTTTTGCCTTTCTGTCCACCAACCTTCCAGCGGCGTATTGCTTTGCCATTCGGTCCACCAACCTTCCAGCGGCGTATTGCTTTGCCTTTCGGTCTACCAACCTTCCAGCGGCGTATTGTTTTGCCACTCGGTCCAAAATCCGTCCAGCGGCGTATTGCTTTGCCATTCGGTCCACCAACCTTCCAGCGGCGTATTGTTTTGCCACTCGGTCCAAAATCCGTCCAGCGGCGTATTGCTTTGCCATTCGGTCCACCAACCTTCCAGCGGCGTAGTGGTTTGCCTTTCGGTCTACCAACCTTCCAGCGGCGTATTGTTTTGCCTTTCGGTCCACCAACCTTCCAGCGGCGTATTGTTTTGCCACTCGGTCCACCAACCTTCCAGCGGCGTATTGCTTTGCCATTCGGTCCACCAACCTTCCAGCGGCGTATTGTTTTGCCACTCGGTCCAAAATCCGTCCAGCGGCGTATTGCTTTGCCATTCGGTCCACCAACCTTCCAGCGGCGTATTGTTTTGCCACTCGGTCCAAAATCCGTCCAGCGGCGTATTGTTTTGCCTTTCGGTCCACCAACCTTCCAGCGGCGTATTGTTTTGCCACTCGGTCCAAAATCCGTCTAGCGGCGTATTGCTTTGCCATTCGGTCCACCAACCTTCCAGCGGCGTATTGCTTTGCCATTCGGTCCACCAACCTTCCAGCGGCGTATTGCGTTGCCTTTCGGTCTACCAACCTTCCAGCGGCGTATTGTTTTGCCACTCGGTCCAAAATCCGTCCAGCGGCGTATTGTTTTGCCTTTCGGTCCACCAACCTTCCAGCGGCGTATTGTTTTGCCACTCGGTCCACCAACCTTCCAGCGGCGTATTGTTTTGCCTTTCGGTCCACCAACCTTCCAGCGGCGTATTGTTTTGCCACTCGGTCCAAAATCCGTCTAGCGGCGTATTGCTTTGCCATTCGGTCCACCAACCTTCCAGCGGCGTATTGTTTTGCCACTCGGTCCAAAATCCGTCCAGCGGCGTATTGCTTTGCCATTCGGTCCACCAACCTTCCAGCGGCGTAATGCTTTGCCATTCGGTCCACCAACCTTTCAGCGGCGTATTGCTTTGCCATTCGGTCCACCAACCTTCCAGCGGCGTATTGCTTTGCCATTCGGTCCACCAACCTTGTAGCGGCGTATTGTTTTGCCATTCGGTCCACCAACCTTCCAGCGGCGTATTGTTTTGCCACTCGGTCCACCAACCTTCCAGCGGCGTATTGCTTTGCCTTTCGGTCTACCAACCTTCCAGCGGCGTATTGTTTTGCCACTCGGTCCACCAACCTTCCAGCGGCGTATTGCTTTGCCATTCGGTCCACCAACCTTGTAGCGGCGTATTGTTTTGCCACTCGGTCCAAAATCCGTCCAGCGGCGTATTGTTTTGCCTTTCGGTCCACCAACCTTCCAGCGGCGTATTGCTTTGCCATTCGGTCCACCAACCTTCCAGCGGCGTATTGCTTTGCCTTTCGGTCAACCAACCTTCCAGCGGCGTATTGTTTTGCCTTTCGGTCCACCAACCTTCCAGCGGCGTATTGTTTTGCCATTCGGTCCACCAACCTTCCAGCGGCGTATTGCTTTGCCATTCGGTCTACCAACCTTCCAGCGGCGTATTGTTTTGCCACTCGGTCCAAAATCCGTCCAGCGGCGTATTGTTTTGCCTTTCTGTCCACCAACCTTCCAGCGGCGTATTGCTTTGCCATTCGGTCCACCAACCTTCCAGCGGCGTATTGCTTTGCCTTTCGGTCTACCAACCTTCCAGCGGCGTATTGTTTTGCCACTCGGTCCAAAATCCGTCCAGCGGCGTATTGCTTTGCCATTCGGTCCACCAACCTTCCAGCGGCGTATTGTTTTGCCACTCGGTCCAAAATCCGTCCAGCGGCGTATTGCTTTGCCATTCGGTCCACCAACCTTCCAGCGGCGTAGTGCTTTGCCTTTCGGTCTACCAACCTTCCAGCGGCGTATTGTTTTGCCTTTCGGTCCACCAACCTTCCAGCGGCGTATTGTTTTGCCACTCGGTCCACCAACCTTCCAGCGGCGTATTGCTTTGCCATTCGGTCCACCAACCTTCCAGCGGCGTATTGTTTTGCCACTCGGTCCAAAATCCGTCCAGCGGCGTATTGCTTTGCCATTCGGTCCACCAACCTTCCAGCGGCGTATTGTTTTGCCACTCGGTCCAAAATCCGTCCAGCGGCGTATTGTTTTGCCTTTCGGTCCACCAACCTTCCAGCGGCGTATTGTTTTGCCACTCGGTCCAAAATCCGTCTAGCGGCGTATTGCTTTGCCATTCGGTCCACCAACCTTCCAGCGGCGTATTGCTTTGCCATTCGGTCCACCAACCTTCCAGCGGCGTATTGCGTTGCCTTTCGGTCTACCAACCTTCCAGCGGCGTATTGTTTTGCCACTCGGTCCAAAATCCGTCCAGCGGCGTATTGTTTTGCCTTTCGGTCCACCAACCTTCCAGCGGCGTATTGTTTTGCCACTCGGTCCACCAACCTTCCAGCGGCGTATTGTTTTGCCTTTCGGTCCACCAACCTTCCAGCGGCGTATTGTTTTGCCACTCGGTCCAAAATCCGTCTAGCGGCGTATTGCTTTGCCATTCGGTCCACCAACCTTCCAGCGGCGTATTGTTTTGCCACTCGGTCCAAAATCCGTCCAGCGGCGTATTGCTTTGCCATTCGGTCCACCAACCTTCCAGCGGCGTAATGCTTTGCCATTCGGTCCACCAACCTTTCAGCGGCGTATTGCTTTGCCATTCGGTCCACCAACCTTCCAGCGGCGTATTGTTTTGCCACTCGGTCCAAAATCCGTCCAGCGGCGTATTGTTTTGCCATTCGGTCCACCAACCTTCCAGCGGCGTATTGTTTTGCCACTCGGTCCACCAACCTTCCAGCGGCGTATTGCTTTGCCTTTCGGTCTACCAACCTTCCAGCGGCGTATTGTTTTGCCACTCGGTCCACCAACCTTCCAGCGGCGTATTGCTTTGCCATTCGGTCCACCAACCTTCCAGCGGCGTAATGCTTTGCCTTTCGGTCTACCAACCTTCCAGCGGCGTAATGCTTCGGTCGATCGTACACCAAAGTGCCAGCGGCGTATTGCTTCGGTCGATCGTACACCAAAGTGCCAGCGGCGTATTGTTTTGCCACTCGGTCCAAAATCCGTCCAGCGGCGTATTGTTTTGCCACTCGGTCCAAAATCCGTCCAGCGGCGTATTGTTTTGCCTTTCGGTCCACCAACCTTCCAGCGGCGTATTGCTTTGCCATTCGGTCTACCAACCTTCCAGCGGCGTATTGTTTTGCCACTCGGTCCAAAATCCGTCCAGCGGCGTATTGCTTTGCCATTCGGTCCACCAACCTTCCAGCGGCGTATTGTTTTGCCTTTCGGTCCACCAACCTTCCAGCGGCGTATTGTTTTGCCTTTCGGTCCACCAACCTTCCAGCGGCGTATTGTTTTGCCACTCGGTCCAAAATCCGTCTAGCGGCGTATTGCTTTGCCATTCGGTCCACCAACCTTCCAGCGGCGTATTGCTTTGCCTTTCGGTCCACCAACCTTCCAGCGGCGTATTGCTTTGCCATTCGGTCCACCAACTTTGTAGCGGCGTATTGTTTTGCCACTCGGTCCAAAATCCGTCCAGCGGCGTATTGTTTTGCCTTTCGGTCCACCAACCTTCCAGCGGCGTATTGCTTTGCCATTCGGTCCACCAACCTTCCAGCGGCGTATTGCTTTGCCTTTCGGTCAACCAACCTTCCAGCGGCGTATTGTTTTGCCTTTCGGTCCACCAACCTTCCAGCGGCGTATTGCTTTGCCATTCGGTCCACCAACCTTCCAGCGGCGTATTGCTTTGCCATTCGGTCCACCAACCTTCCAGCGGCGTATTGTTTTGCCACTCGGTCCAAAATCCGTCCAGCGGCGTATTGTTTTGCCTTTCGGTCCACCAACCTTCCAGCGGCGTATTGCTTTGCCATTCGGTCCACCAACCTTCCAGCGGCGTATTGCTTTGCCTTTCGGTCTACCAACCTTCCAGCGGCGTATTGATTTGCCACTCGGTCCAAAATCCGTCCAGCGGCGTATTGCTTTGCCATTCGGTCCACCAACCTTCCAGCGGCGTATTGTTTTGCCACTCGGTCCAAAATCCGTCCAGCGGCGTATTGCTTTGCCATTCGGTCCACCAACCTTCCAGCGGCGTATTGTTTTGCCTTTCGGTCCACCAACCTTCCAGCGGCGTATAGCTTTGCCTTTCGGTCTACCAACCTTCCAGCGGCGTATTGCTTTGCCTTTCGGTCTACCAACCTTCCAGCGGCGTATTGCTTTGCCATTCGGTCCACCAACCTTCCAGCGGCGTATTGTTTTGCCATTCGGTCCACCAACCTTCCAGCGGCGTATTGTTTTGCCACTCGGTCCACCAACCTTCCAGCGGCGTATTGCTTTGCCTTTCGGTCTACCAACCTTCCAGCGGCGTATTGTTTTGCCACTCGGTCCACCAACCTTCCAGCGGCGTAATGCTTTGCCATTCGGTCCACCAACCTTCCAGCGGCGTATTGCTTTGCCTTTCGGTCTACCAACCTTCCAGCGGCGTATTGTTTTGCCACTCGGTCCACCAACCTTCCAGCGGCGTATTGCTTTGCCATTCGGTCCACCAACCTTCCAGCGGCGTATTGTTTTGCCTTTCGGTCCACCAACCTTCCAGCGGCGTATTGCTTTGCCTTTCGGTCTACCAACCTTCCAGCGGCGTATTGCTTTGCCTTTCGGTCCACCAACCTTGTAGCGGCGTATTGTTTTACCATTCGGTCCACCAACCTTCCAGCGGCGTATTGTTTTGCCACTCGGTCCACCAACCTTCCAGCGGCGTATTGCTTTGCCTTTCGGTCTACCAACCTTCCAGCGGCGTATTGTTTTGCCACTCGGTCCACCAACCTTCCAGCGGCGTATTGCTTTGCCTTTCGGTCTACCAACCTTCCAGCGGCGTATTGTTTTGCCACTCGGTCCACCAACCTTCCAGCGGCGTAATGCTTTGCCATTCGGTCCACCAACCTTCCAGCGGCGTATTGTTTTGCCACTCGGTCCACCAACCTTCCAGCGGCGTATTGTTTTGCCACTCGGTCCACCAACCTTCCAGCGGCGTATTGTTTTGCCACTCGGTCCACCAACCTTCCAGCGGCGTAATGCTTTGCCATTCGGTCCACCAACCTTCCAGCGGCGTATTGCTTTGCCTTTCGGTCTACCAACCTTCCAGCGGCGTATTGTTTTGCCTTTCGGTCCACCAACCTTCCAGCGGCGTATTGCTTTGCCATTCGGTCCACCAACCTTCCAGCGGCGTATTGTTTTGCCATTCGGTCCACCAACCTTCCAGCGGCGTATTGTTTTGCCACTCGGTCCACCAACCTTCCAGCGGCGTAATGTTTTGCCTTTCGGTCCACCAACCTTCCAGCGGCGTATTGCTTTGCCTTTCGGTCCACCAACCTTCCAGCGGCGTATTGCTTTGCCATTCGGTCCACCAACCTTGTAGCGGCGTATTGTTTTGCCACTCGGTCCACCAACCTTCCAGCGGCGTATTGCTTTGCCATTCGGTCCACCAACCTTCCAGCGGCGTATTGCTTTGCCATTCGGTCCACCAACCTTCCAGCGGCGTATTGTTTTGCCTTTCGGTCCACCAACCTTCCAGCGGCGTATTGCTTTGCCTTTCGGTCTACCAACCTTCCAGCGGCGTATTGCTTTGCCTTTCGGTCTACCAACCTTCCAGCGGCGTATTGCTTTGCCATTCGGTCCACCAACCTTCCAGCGGCGTATTGTTTTGCTATTCGGTCCACCAACCTTCCAGCGGCGTATTGTTTTGCCACTCGGTCCACCAACCTTCCAGCGGCGTATTGCTTTGCCTTTCGGTCTACCAACCTTCCAGCGGCGTATTGTTTTGCCACTCGGTCCACCAACCTTCCAGCGGCGTAATGCTTTGCCATTCGGTCCACCAACCTTCCAGCGGCGTATTGCTTTGCCTTTCGGTCTACCAACCTTCCAGCGGCGTATTGTTTTGCCATTCGGTCCACCAACCTTCCAGCGGCGTATTGATTTGCCACTCGGTCCAAAATCCGTCCAGCGGCGTATTGCTTTGCCATTCGGTCCACCAACCTTCCAGCGGCGTATTGCTTTGCCTTTCGGTCCACCAACCTTCCAGCGGCGTATTGTTTTGCCATTCGGTCCACCAACCTTCCAGCGGCGTATTGTTTTGCCATTCGGTCCACCAACCTTCCAGCGGCGTATTGTTTTGCCACTCGGTCCACCAACCTTCCAGCGGCGTAATGTTTTGCCTTTCGGTCCACCAACCTTCCAGCGGCGTATTGCTTTGCCTTTCGGTCCACCAACCTTCCAGCGGCGTATTGCTTTGCCATTCGGTCCACCAACCTTGTAGCGGCGTATTGTTTTGCCATTCGGTCCACCAACCTTCCAGCGGCGTATTGTTTTGCCACTCGGTCCACCAACCTTCCAGCGGCGTATTGCTTTGCCTTTCGGTCTACCAACCTTCCAGCGGCGTATTGTTTTGCCACTCGGTCCACCAACCTTCCAGCGGCGTATTGCTTTGCCATTCGGTCCACCAACCTTGTAGCGGCGTATTGTTTTGCCACTCGGTCCAAAATCCGTCCAGCGGCGTATTGTTTTGCCTTTCGGTCCACCAACCTTCCAGCGGCGTATTGCTTTGCCATTCGGTCCACCAACCTTCCAGCGGCGTATTGCTTTGCCTTTCGGTCAACCAACCTTCCAGCGGCGTATTGTTTTGCCTTTCGGTCCACCAACCTTCCAGCGGCGTATTGTTTTGCCATTCGGTCCACCAACCTTCCAGCGGCGTATTGCTTTGCCATTCGGTCTACCAACCTTCCAGCGGCGTATTGTTTTGCCACTCGGTCCAAAATCCGTCCAGCGGCGTATTGTTTTGCCTTTCTGTCCACCAACCTTCCAGCGGCGTATTGCTTTGCCATTCGGTCTACCAACCTTCCAGCGGCGTATTGCTTTGCCTTTCGGTCTACCAACCTTCCAGCGGCGTATTGCTTTGCCATTCGGTCCACCAACCTTCCAGCGGCGTATTGTTTTGCCATTCGGTCCACCAACCTTCCAGCGGCGTATTGTTTTGCCACTCGGTCCACCAACCTTCCAGCGGCGTATTGTTTTGCCACTCGGTCCACCAACCTTCCAGCGGCGTATTGTTTTGCCACTCGGTCCACCAACCTTCCAGCGGCGTAATGCTTTGCCATTCGGTCCACCAACCTTCCAGCGGCGTATTGCTTTGCCTTTCGGTCTACCAACCTTCCAGCGGCGTATTGTTTTGCCTTTCGGTCCACCAACCTTCCAGCGGCGTATTGCTTTGCCATTCGGTCCACCAACCTTCCAGCGGCGTATTGTTTTGCCATTCGGTCCACCAACCTTCCAGCGGCGTATTGTTTTGCCATTCGGTCCACCAACCTTCCAGCGGCGTATTGTTTTGCCACTCGGTCCACCAACCTTCCAGCGGCGTAATGTTTTGCCTTTCGGTCCACCAACCTTCCAGCGGCGTATTGCTTTGCCTTTCGGTCCACCAACCTTCCAGCGGCGTATTGCTTTGCCATTCGGTCCACCAACCTTGTAGCGGCGTATTGTTTTGCCACTCGGTCCACCAACCTTCCAGCGGCGTATTGCTTTGCCATTCGGTCCACCAACCTTCCAGCGGCGTATTGTTTTGCCTTTCGGTCCACCAACCTTCCAGCGGCGTATTGCTTTGCCTTTCGGTCTACCAACCTTCCAGCGGCGTATTGCTTTGCCTTTCGGTCTACCAACCTTCCAGCGGCGTATTGCTTTGCCATTCGGTCCACCAACCTTCCAGCGGCGTATTGTTTTGCTATTCGGTCCACCAACCTTCCAGCGGCGTATTGTTTTGCCACTCGGTCCACCAACCTTCCAGCGGCGTATTGCTTTGCCTTTCGGTCTACCAACCTTCCAGCGGCGTATTGTTTTGCCACTCGGTCCACCAACCTTCCAGCGGCGTAATGCTTTGCCATTCGGTCCACCAACCTTCCAGCGGCGTATTGCTTTGCCTTTCGGTCTACCAACCTTCCAGCGGCGTATTGTTTTGCCATTCGGTCCACCAACCTTCCAGCGGCGTATTGATTTGCCACTCGGTCCAAAATCCGTCCAGCGGCGTATTGCTTTGCCATTCGGTCCACCAACCTTCCAGCGGCGTATTGCTTTGCCTTTCGGTCCACCAACCTTCCAGCGGCGTATTGTTTTGCCATTCGGTCCACCAACCTTCCAGCGGCGTATTGTTTTGCCATTCGGTCCACCAACCTTCCAGCGGCGTATTGTTTTGCCACTCGGTCCACCAACCTTCCAGCGGCGTAATGTTTTGCCTTTCGGTCCACCAACCTTCCAGCGGCGTATTGCTTTGCCTTTCGGTCCACCAACCTTCCAGCGGCGTATTGCTTTGCCATTCGGTCCACCAACCTTGTAGCGGCGTATTGTTTTGCCATTCGGTCCACCAACCTTCCAGCGGCGTATTGTTTTGCCACTCGGTCCACCAACCTTCCAGCGGCGTATTGCTTTGCCTTTCGGTCTACCAACCTTCCAGCGGCGTATTGTTTTGCCACTCGGTCCACCAACCTTCCAGCGGCGTATTGCTTTGCCATTCGGTCCACCAACCTTGTAGCGGCGTATTGTTTTGCCACTCGGTCCAAAATCCGTCCAGCGGCGTATTGTTTTGCCTTTCGGTCCACCAACCTTCCAGCGGCGTATTGCTTTGCCATTCGGTCCACCAACCTTCCAGCGGCGTATTGCTTTGCCTTTCGGTCAACCAACCTTCCAGCGGCGTATTGTTTTGCCTTTCGGTCCACCAACCTTCCAGCGGCGTATTGTTTTGCCATTCGGTCCACCAACCTTCCAGCGGCGTATTGCTTTGCCATTCGGTCTACCAACCTTCCAGCGGCGTATTGTTTTGCCACTCGGTCCAAAATCCGTCCAGCGGCGTATTGTTTTGCCTTTCTGTCCACCAACCTTCCAGCGGCGTATTGCTTTGCCATTCGGTCCACCAACCTTCCAGCGGCGTATTGCTTTGCCTTTCGGTCTACCAACCTTCCAGCGGCGTATTGTTTTGCCACTCGGTCCAAAATCCGTCCAGCGGCGTATTGCTTTGCCATTCGGTCCACCAACCTTCCAGCGGCGTATTGTTTTGCCACTCGGTCCAAAATCCGTCCAGCGGCGTATTGCTTTGCCATTCGGTCCACCAACCTTCCAGCGGCGTAGTGGTTTGCCTTTCGGTCTACCAACCTTCCAGCGGCGTATTGTTTTGCCTTTCGGTCCACCAACCTTCCAGCGGCGTATTGTTTTGCCACTCGGTCCACCAACCTTCCAGCGGCGTATTGCTTTGCCATTCGGTCCACCAACCTTCCAGCGGCGTATTGTTTTGCCACTCGGTCCAAAATCCGTCCAGCGGCGTATTGCTTTGCCATTCGGTCCACCAACCTTCCAGCGGCGTATTGTTTTGCCACTCGGTCCAAAATCCGTCCAGCGGCGTATTGTTTTGCCTTTCGGTCCACCAACCTTCCAGCGGCGTATTGTTTTGCCACTCGGTCCAAAATCCGTCTAGCGGCGTATTGCTTTGCCATTCGGTCCACCAACCTTCCAGCGGCGTATTGCTTTGCCATTCGGTCCACCAACCTTCCAGCGGCGTATTGCGTTGCCTTTCGGTCTACCAACCTTCCAGCGGCGTATTGTTTTGCCACTCGGTCCAAAATCCGTCCAGCGGCGTATTGTTTTGCCTTTCGGTCCACCAACCTTCCAGCGGCGTATTGTTTTGCCACTCGGTCCACCAACCTTCCAGCGGCGTATTGTTTTGCCTTTCGGTCCACCAACCTTCCAGCGGCGTATTGTTTTGCCACTCGGTCCAAAATCCGTCTAGCGGCGTATTGCTTTGCCATTCGGTCCACCAACCTTCCAGCGGCGTATTGTTTTGCCACTCGGTCCAAAATCCGTCCAGCGGCGTATTGCTTTGCCATTCGGTCCACCAACCTTCCAGCGGCGTAATGCTTTGCCATTCGGTCCACCAACCTTTCAGCGGCGTATTGCTTTGCCATTCGGTCCACCAACCTTCCAGCGGCGTATTGCTTTGCCATTCGGTCCACCAACCTTGTAGCGGCGTATTGTTTTGCCATTCGGTCCACCAACCTTCCAGCGGCGTATTGTTTTGCCACTCGGTCCACCAACCTTCCAGCGGCGTATTGCTTTGCCTTTCGGTCTACCAACCTTCCAGCGGCGTATTGTTTTGCCACTCGGTCCACCAACCTTCCAGCGGCGTATTGCTTTGCCATTCGGTCCACCAACCTTGTAGCGGCGTATTGTTTTGCCACTCGGTCCAAAATCCGTCCAGCGGCGTATTGTTTTGCCTTTCGGTCCACCAACCTTCCAGCGGCGTATTGCTTTGCCATTCGGTCCACCAACCTTCCAGCGGCGTATTGCTTTGCCTTTCGGTCAACCAACCTTCCAGCGGCGTATTGTTTTGCCTTTCGGTCCACCAACCTTCCAGCGGCGTATTGTTTTGCCATTCGGTCCACCAACCTTCCAGCGGCGTATTGCTTTGCCATTCGGTCTACCAACCTTCCAGCGGCGTATTGTTTTGCCACTCGGTCCAAAATCCGTCCAGCGGCGTATTGTTTTGCCTTTCTGTCCACCAACCTTCCAGCGGCGTATTGCTTTGCCATTCGGTCCACCAACCTTCCAGCGGCGTATTGCTTTGCCTTTCGGTCTACCAACCTTCCAGCGGCGTATTGTTTTGCCACTCGGTCCAAAATCCGTCCAGCGGCGTATTGCTTTGCCATTCGGTCCACCAACCTTCCAGCGGCGTATTGTTTTGCCACTCGGTCCAAAATCCGTCCAGCGGCGTATTGCTTTGCCATTCGGTCCACCAACCTTCCAGCGGCGTAGTGCTTTGCCTTTCGGTCTACCAACCTTCCAGCGGCGTATTGTTTTGCCTTTCGGTCCACCAACCTTCCAGCGGCGTATTGTTTTGCCACTCGGTCCACCAACCTTCCAGCGGCGTATTGCTTTGCCATTCGGTCCACCAACCTTCCAGCGGCGTATTGTTTTGCCACTCGGTCCAAAATCCGTCCAGCGGCGTATTGCTTTGCCATTCGGTCCACCAACCTTCCAGCGGCGTATTGTTTTGCCACTCGGTCCAAAATCCGTCCAGCGGCGTATTGTTTTGCCTTTCGGTCCACCAACCTTCCAGCGGCGTATTGTTTTGCCACTCGGTCCAAAATCCGTCTAGCGGCGTATTGCTTTGCCATTCGGTCCACCAACCTTCCAGCGGCGTATTGCTTTGCCATTCGGTCCACCAACCTTCCAGCGGCGTATTGCGTTGCCTTTCGGTCTACCAACCTTCCAGCGGCGTATTGTTTTGCCACTCGGTCCAAAATCCGTCCAGCGGCGTATTGTTTTGCCTTTCGGTCCACCAACCTTCCAGCGGCGTATTGTTTTGCCACTCGGTCCACCAACCTTCCAGCGGCGTATTGTTTTGCCTTTCGGTCCACCAACCTTCCAGCGGCGTATTGTTTTGCCACTCGGTCCAAAATCCGTCTAGCGGCGTATTGCTTTGCCATTCGGTCCACCAACCTTCCAGCGGCGTATTGTTTTGCCACTCGGTCCAAAATCCGTCCAGCGGCGTATTGCTTTGCCATTCGGTCCACCAACCTTCCAGCGGCGTAATGCTTTGCCATTCGGTCCACCAACCTTTCAGCGGCGTATTGCTTTGCCATTCGGTCCACCAACCTTCCAGCGGCGTATTGCTTTGCCTTTCGGTCTACCAACCTTCCAGCGGCGTATTGTTTTGCCTTTCGGTCCACCAACCTTCCAGCGGCGTATTGTTTTGCCACTCGGTCCACCAACCTTCCAGCGGCGTATTGCTTTGCCATTCGGTCCACCAACCTTCCAGCGGCGTATTGTTTTGCCACTCGGTCCAAAATCCGTCCAGCGGCGTATTGTTTTGCCTTTCGGTCCACCAACCTTCCAGCGGCGTATTGTTTTGCCACTCGGTCCACCAACCTTCCAGCGGCGTATTGCTTTGCCATTCGGTCCACCAACCTTCCAGCGGCGTAATGCTTTGCCTTTCGGTCTACCAACCTTCCAGCGGCGTAATGCTTCGGTCGATCGTACACCAAAGTGCCAGCGGCGTATTGCTTCGGTCGATCGTACACCAAAGTGCCAGCGGCGTATTGTTTTGCCACTCGGTCCAAAATCCGTCCAGCGGCGTATTGTTTTGCCACTCGGTCCAAAATCCGTCCAGCGGCGTATTGTTTTGCCTTTCGGTCCACCAACCTTCCAGCGGCGTATTGCTTTGCCATTCGGTCTACCAACCTTCCAGCGGCGTATTGTTTTGCCACTCGGTCCAAAATCCGTCCAGCGGCGTATTGCTTTGCCATTCGGTCCACCAACCTTCCAGCGGCGTATTGTTTTGCCTTTCGGTCCACCAACCTTCCAGCGGCGTATTGTTTTGCCTTTCGGTCCACCAACCTTCCAGCGGCGTATTGTTTTGCCACTCGGTCCAAAATCCGTCTAGCGGCGTATTGCTTTGCCATTCGGTCCACCAACCTTCCAGCGGCGTATTGTTTTGCCACTCGGTCCAAAATCCGTCCAGCGGCGTATTGCTTTGCCATTCGGTCCACCAACCTTCCAGCGGCGTATTGTTTTGCCACTCGGTCCAAAATCCGTCCAGCGGCGTATTGCTTTGCCATTCGGTCCACCAACCTTCCAGCGGCGTATTGTTTTGCCACTCGGTCCAAAATCCGTCTAGCGGCGTATTGTTTTGGCACTCGGTCCAAAATCCGCCCAGCGGCGTATTGTTTTGCCACTCGGTCTAAAATCCGTCCAGCGGCGTATTGGTTTGCCATTCGGTCCACCAACCTTCCAGCGGCGTATTGCTTTGCCATTCGGTCCACCAACCTTCCAGCGGCGTATTGCTTTGCCATTCGGTCCACCAACCTTCCAGCGGCGTATTGCTTTGCCATTCGGTCCACCAACCTTCCAGCGGCGTATTGTTTTGCCACTCGGTCCAAAATCCGTCCAGCGGCGTATTGCTTTGCCATTCGGTCCAAAATCCGTCTAGCGGCGTATTGTTTTGCCACTCGGTCCACCAACCTTCCAGCGGCGTATTGCTTTGCCATTCGGTCCACCAACCTTCCAGCGGCGTATTGTTTTGCCACTCGGTCCAAAATCCGTCCAGCGGCGCATTGCTTTGCCATTCGGTCCACCAACCTTCCAGCGGCGTATTGTTTTGCCACTCGGTCCAAAATCCGTCCAGCGGCGTATTGCTTTGCCATTCGGTCCACCAACCTTCCAGCGGCGTATTGTTTTGCCACTCGGTCCAAAATCCGTCTAGCGGCGTATTGTTTTGCCACTCGGTCCAAAATCCGCCCAGCGGCGTATTGTTTTGCCACTCGGTCTAAAATCCGTCCAGCGGCGTATTGGTTTGCCATTCGGTCCACCAACCTTCCAGCGGCGTATTGCTTTGCCATTCGGTCCACCAACCTTCCAGCGGCGTATTGCTTTGCCTTTCGGTCTACCAACCTTCCAGCGGCGTATTGTTTTGCCACTCGGTCCAAAATCCGTCCAGCGGCGTATTGTTTTGCCTTTCGGTCCACCAACCTTCCAGCGGCGTATTGTTTTGCCACTCGGTCCACCAACCTTCCAGCGGCGTATTGTTTTGCCTTTCGGTCCACCAACCTTCCAGCGGCGTATTGTTTTGCCATTCGGTCCACCAACCTTCCAGCGGCGTATTGCTTTGCCATTCGGTCCACCAACCTTCCAGCGGCGTATTGTTTTGCCATTCGGTCCACCAACCTTCCAGCGGCGTATTGTTTTGCCACTCGGTCCAAAATCCGTCCAGCGGCGTATTGCTTTGCTACTCGGTCCAAAATCCGTCCAGCGGCGTATTGTTTTGCCATTCGGTCCACCAACCTTCCAGCGGCGTATTGCTTTGCCATTCGGTCCACCAACCTTCCAGCGGCGTATTGGTTTGCCATTCGGTCCACCAACCTTCCAGCGGCGTATTGCTTTGCCATTCGGTCTACCAACCTTCCAGCGGCGTATTGTTTTGCCACTCGGTCCAAAATCCGTCCAGCGGCGTATTGCTTTGCCATTCGGTCCACCAACCTTCCAGCGGCGTATTGCTTTGCCATTCGGTCTACCAACCTTCCAGCGGCGTATTGTTTTGCCACTCGGTCCAAAATCCGTCCAGCGGCGTATTGTTTTGCCATTCGGTCCACCAACCTTCCAGCGGCGTATTGTTTTGCCTTTCGGTCCACCAACCTTCCAGCGGCGTATTGCTTTGCCATTCGGTCCACCAACCTTCCAGCGGCGTATTGCTTTGCCTTTCGGTCTACCAACCTTCCAGCGGCGTATTGTTTTGCCTTTCGGTCCACCAACCTTCCAGCGGCGTATTGTTTTGCCACTCGGTCCACCAACCTTCCAGCGGCGTATTGCTTTGCCATTCGGTCCACCAACCTTCCAGCGGCGTATTGTTTTGCCACTCGGTCCAAAATCCGTCCAGCGGCGTATTGTTTTGCCACTCGGTCCAAAATCCGTCCAGCGGCGTATTGTTTTGCCATTCGGTCCACCAACCTTCCAGCGGCGTAATGATTTGCCACTCGGTCCAAAATCCGTCTAGCGGCGTATTGTTTTGCCACTCGGTCCAAAATCCGCCCAGCGGCGTATAGTTTTGCCACTCGGTCTAAAATCCGTCCAGCGGCGTATTGCTTTGCCATTCGGTCCACCAACCTTCCAGCGGCGTATTGCTTTGCCATTCGGTCCACCAACCTTCCAGCGGCGTATTGTTTTGCCACTCGGTCCAAAATCCGTCCAGCGGCGTATTGCTTTGCCTTTCGGTCCACCAACCTTCCAGCGGCGTATTGCTTTGCCTTTCGGTCCACCAACCTTCCAGCGGCGTAGTGCTTTGCCATTCGGTCCACCAACCTTCCAGCGGCGTATTGTTTTGCCACTCGGTCCAAAATCCGTCCAGCGGCGTATTGCTTTGCCATTCGGTCCACCAACCTTCCAGCGGCGTATTGCTTTGCCTTTCGGTCCACCAACCTTCCAGCGGCGTATTGTTTTGCCTTTCGGTCCACCAACCTTCCAGCGGCGTATTGCTTTGCCTTTCGGTCCACCAACCTTCCAGCGGCGTATTGCTTTGCCATTCGGTCCACCAACCTTCCAGCGGCGTATTGCTTTGCCTTTCGGTCTACCAACCTTCCAGCGGCGTATTGTTTTGCCTTTCGGTCCACCAACCTTCCAGCGGCGTATTGTTTTGCCACTCGGTCCACCAACCTTCCAGCGGCGTATTGTTTTGCCACTCGGTCCACCAACCTTCCAGCGGCGTATTGCTTTGCCATTCGGTCCACCAACCTTCCAGCGGCGTATTGCTTTGCCATTCGGTCCACCAACCTTCCAGCGGCGTATTTCTTTGCCATTCGGTCCACCAACCTTCCAGCGGCGTATTGCTTTGCCATTCGGTCTACCAACCTTCCAGCGGCGTATTGTTTTGCCACTCGGTCCAAAATCCGTCCAGCGGCGTATTGCTTTGCCATTCGGTCCACCAACCTTCCAGCGGCGTATTGTTTTGCCTTTCGGTCCACCAACCTTCCGGCGGCGTATTGCTTTGCCATTCGGTCCACCAACCTTCCAGCGGCGTAGTGCTTTGCCTTTCGGTCTACCAACCTTCCAGCGGCGTATTGTTTTGATTTTCGGTCCACCAACCTTCCAGCGGCGTATTGTTTTGCCACTCGGTCCACCAACCTTCCAGCGGCGTATTGCTTTGCCATTCGGTCCACCAACCTTCCAGCGGCGTATTGGTTTGCCATTCGGTCCACCAACCTTCCAGCGGCGTAATGTTTTGCCAATCGGTCCAAAATCCGTCCAGCGGCGTATTGTTTTGTCATTCGGTCCACCAACCTTCCAGCGGCGTATTGTTTTGCCACTCGGTCCAAAATCCGTCCAGCGGCGTATTGCTTTGCCATTCGGTCCACCAACCTTCCAGCGGCGTATTGCTTTGCCATTCGGTCCACCAACCTTCCAGCGGCATATTGCTTTGCCTTTCGGTCTACCAACCTTCCAGCGGCGTATTGTTTTTCCTTTCGGTCCACCAACCTTCCAGCGGCGTATTGCTTTGCCATTCGGTCCACCAACCTTCCAGCGGCGTAGTGCTTTGCCTTTCGGTCTACCAACCTTCCAGCGGCGTATTGTTTTGCCACTCGGTCCAGAATCCGTCCAGCGGCGTATTGTTTTGCCATTCGGTCCACCAACCTTCCAGCGGCGTATTGTTTTGCCACTCGGTCCAAAATCCGTCCAGCGGTGTATTGTTTTGCCATTCGGTCCACCAACCTTCCAGCGGCGTAATGATTTGCCACTCGGTCCAAAATCCGTCTAGCGGCGTATTGCTTTGCCATTCGGTCCACCAACCTTCCAGCGGCGTATTGTTTTGCCTTTCGGTCCACCAACCTTCCAGCGGCGTATTGTTTTGCCACTCGGTCCACCAACCTTCCAGCGGCGTAATGCTTTGCCATTCGGTCCACCAACCTTCCAGCGGCGTATTGCTTTGCCTTTCGGTCTACCAACCTTCCAGCGGCGTATTGTTTTGCCATTCGGTCCACCAACCTTCCAGCGGCGTATTGATTTGCCACTCGGTCCAAAATCCGTCCAGCGGCGTATTGCTTTGCCATTCGGTCCACCAACCTTCCAGCGGCGTATTGCTTTGCCTTTCGGTCCGCCAACCTTCCAGCGGCGTATTGTTTTGCCATTCGGTCCACCAACCTTCCAGCGGCGTATTGTTTTGCCATTCGGTCCACCAACCTTCCAGCGGCGTATTGTTTTGCCACTCGGTCCACCAACCTTCCAGCGGCGTAATGTTTTGCCTTTCGGTCCACCAACCTTCCAGCGGCGTATTGCTTTGCCTTTCGGTCCACCAACCTTCCAGCGGCGTATTGCTTTGCCATTCGGTCCACCAACCTTGTAGCGGCGTATTGTTTTACCATTCGGTCCACCAACCTTCCAGCGGCGTATTGTTTTGCCACTCGGTCCACCAACCTTCCAGCGGCGTATTGCTTTGCCTTTCGGTCTACCAACCTTCCAGCGGCGTATTGTTTTGCCACTCGGTCCACCAACCTTCCAGCGGCGTATTGCTTTGCCATTCGGTCCACCAACCTTGTAGCGGCGTATTGTTTTGCCACTCGGTCCAAAATCCGTCCAGCGGCGTATTGCTTTGCCATTCGGTCCACCAACCTTCCAGCGGCGTATTGCTTTGCCTTTCGGTCCACCAACCTTCCAGCGGCGTATTGTTTTGCCTTTCGGTCCACCAACCTTCCAGCGGCGTATTGCTTTGCCATTCGGTCCACCAACCTTCCAGCGGCGTATTGCTTTGCCATTCGGTCCACCAACCTTCCAGCGGCGTATTGCTTTGCCATTCGGTCTACCAACCTTCCAGCGGCGTATTGTTTTGCCACTCGGTCCAAAATCCGTCCAGCGGCGTAATGCTTTGCCATTCGGTCCACCAACCTTCCAGCGGCGTATTGTTTTGCCTTTCGGTCCACCAACCTTCCGGCGGCGTATTGCTTTGCCATTCGGTCCACCAACCTTCCAGCGGCGTAGTGCTTTGCCTTTCGGTCTACCAACCTTCCAGCGGCGTATTGTTTTGCCTTTCGGTCCACCAACCTTCCAGCGGCGTATTGTTTTGCCACTCGGTCCACCAACCTTCCAGCGGCGTATTGCTTTGCCATTCGGTCCACCAACCTTCCAGCGGCGTATTGGTTTGCCATTCGGTCCACCAACCTTCCAGCGGCGTAATGTTTTGCCAATCGGTCCAAAATCCGTCCAGCGGCGTATTGTTTTGTCATTCGGTCCACCAACCTTCCAGCGGCGTATTGTTTTGCCACTCGGTCCAAAATCCGTCCAGCGGCGTATTGCTTTGCCATTCGGTCCACCAACCTTCCAGCGGCGTATTGCTTTGCCATTCGGTCCACCAACCTTCCAGCGGCATATTGCTTTGCCTTTCGGTCTACCAACCTTCCAGCGGCGTATTGTTTTGCCTTTCGGTCCACCAACCTTCCAGCGGCGTATTGCTTTGCCATTCGGTCCACCAACCTTCCAGCGGCGTAGTGCTTTGCCTTTCGGTCTACCAACCTTCCAGCGGCGTATTGTTTTGCCACTCGGTCCAGAATCCGTCCAGCGGCGTATTGTTTTGCCATTCGGTCCACCAACCTTCCAGCGGCGTATTGTTTTGCCACTCGGTCCAAAATCCGTCCAGCGGTGTATTGTTTTGCCATTCGGTCCACCAACCTTCCAGCGGCGTAATGATTTGCCACTCGGTCCAAAATCCGTCTAGCGGCGTATTGCTTTGCCATTCGGTCCACCAACCTTCCAGCGGCGTATTGTTTTGCCTTTCGGTCCACCAACCTTCCAGCGGCGTATTGTTTTGCCACTCGGTCCACCAACCTTCCAGCGGCGTAATGCTTTGCCATTCGGTCCACCAACCTTCCAGCGACGTATTGCTTTGCCTTTCGGTCTACCAACCTTCCAGCGGCGTATTGTTTTGCCATTCGGTCCACCAACCTTCCAGCGGCGTATTGATTTGCCACTCGGTCCAAAATCCGTCCAGCGGCGTATTGCTTTGCCATTCGGTCCACCAACCTTCCAGCGGCGTATTGCTTTGCCTTTCGGTCCGCCAACCTTCCAGCGGCGTATTGTTTTGCCATTCGGTCCACCAACCTTCCAGCGGCGTATTGTTTTGCCATTCGGTCCACCAACCTTCCAGCGGCGTATTGTTTTGCCACTCGGTCCACCAACCTTCCAGCGGCGTAATGTTTTGCCTTTCGGTCCACCAACCTTCCAGCGGCGTATTGCTTTGCCTTTCGGTCCACCAACCTTCCAGCGGCGTATTGCTTTGCCATTCGGTCCACCAACCTTGTAGCGGCGTATTGTTTTACCATTCGGTCCACCAACCTTCCAGCGGCGTATTGTTTTGCCACTCGGTCCACCAACCTTCCAGCGGCGTATTGCTTTGCCTTTCGGTCTACCAACCTTCCAGCGGCGTATTGTTTTGCCACTCGGTCCACCAACCTTCCAGCGGCGTATTGCTTTGCCATTCGGTCCACCAACCTTGTAGCGGCGTATTGTTTTGCCACTCGGTCCAAAATCCGTCCAGCGGCGTATTGTTTTGCCTTTCGGTCCACCAACCTTCCAGCGGCGTATTGCTTTGCCATTCGGTCCACCAACCTTCCAGCGGCGTATTGCTTTGCCATTCGGTCCACCAACCTTCCAGCGGCGTATTGTTTTGCCACTCGGTCCAAAATCCGTCCAGCGGCGTATTGTTTTGCCTTTCGGTCCACCAACCTTCCAGCGGCGTATTGCTTTGCCATTCGGTCCACCAACCTTCCAGCGGCGTATTGCTTTGCCTTTCGGTCTACCAACCTTCCAGCGGCGTATTGTTTTGCCACTCGGTCCAAAATCCGTCCAGCGGCGTATTGCTTTGCCATTCGGTCCACCAACCTTCCAGCGGCGTATTGTTTTGCCACTCGGTCCAAAATCCGTCCAGCGGCGTATTGCTTTGCCATTCGGTCCACCAACCTTCCAGCGGCGTAGTGCTTTGCCTTTCGGTCTACCAACCTTCCAGCGGCGTATTGTTTTGCCTTTCGGTCCACCAACCTTCCAGCGGCGTATTGTTTTGCCACTCGGTCCACCAACCTTCCAGCGGCGTATTGCTTTGCCATTCGGTCCACCAACCTTCCAGCGGCGTATTGTTTTGCCACTCGGTCCAAAATCCGTCCAGCGGCGTATTGCTTTGCCATTCGGTCCACCAACCTTCCAGCGGCGTATTGTTTTGCCACTCGGTCCAAAATCCGTCCAGCGGCGTATTGTTTTGCCTTTCGGTCCACCAACCTTCCAGCGGCGTATTGTTTTGCCACTCGGTCCAAAATCCGTCTAGCGGCGTATTGCTTTGCCATTCGGTCCACCAACCTTCCAGCGGCGTATTGCTTTGCCATTCGGTCCACCAACCTTCCAGCGGCGTATTGCGTTGCCTTTCGGTCTACCAACCTTCCAGCGGCGTATTGTTTTGCCACTCGGTCCAAAATCCGTCCAGCGGCGTATTGTTTTGCCTTTCGGTCCACCAACCTTCCAGCGGCGTATTGTTTTGCCACTCGGTCCACCAACCTTCCAGCGGCGTATTGTTTTGCCTTTCGGTCCACCAACCTTCCAGCGTCGTATTGCTTTGCCATTCGGTCCACCAACCTTCCAGCGGCGTATTGCTTTGCCATTCGGTCCACCAACCTTCCAGCGGCGTATTGCTTTGCCATTCGGTCCACCAACCTTCCAGCGGCGTATTGTTTTGCCACTCGGTCCAAAATCCGTCCAGCGGCGTATTGCTTTGCCATTCGGTCCACCAACCTTCCAGCGGCGTATTGTTTTGCCACTCGGTCCAAAATCCGTCTAGCGGCGTATTGCTTTGCCATTCGGTCCACCAACCTTCCAGCGGCGTATTGTTTTGCCACTCGGTCCAAAATCCGTCCAGCGGCGTATTGCTTTGCCATTCGGTCCACCAACCTTCCAGCGGCGTATTGATTTGCCACTCGGTCCACCAACCTTCCAGCGGCGTATTGCTTTGCCACTCGGTCCAAAATCCGTCCAGCGGCGTATTGCTTTGCCATTCGGTCCACCAACCTTCCAGCGGCGTAGTGCTTTGCCTTTCGGTCTACCAACCTTCCAGCGGCGTATTGCTTTGCCATTCGGTCCACCAACCTTCCAGCGGCGTATTGTTTTGCCATTCGGTCCACCAACCTTCCAGCGGCGTATTGTTTTGCCACTCGGTCCACCAACCTTCCAGCGGCGTATTGCTTTGCCTTTCGGTCTACCAACCTTCCAGCGGCGTATTGTTTTGCCACTCGGTCCACCAACCTTCCAGCGGCGTAATGCTTTGCCATTCGGTCCACCAACCTTCCAGCGGCGTATTGCTTTGCCTTTCGGTCTACCAACCTTCCAGCGGCGTATTGTTTTGCCATTCGGTCCACCAACCTTCCAGCGGCGTATTGATTTGCCACTCGGTCCAAAATCCGTCCAGCGGCGTATTGCTTTGCCATTCGGTCCACCAACCTTCCAGCGGCGTATTGCTTTGCCTTTCGGTCCACCAACCTTCCAGCGGCGTATTGTTTTGCCATTCGGTCCACCAACCTTCCAGCGGCGTATTGTTTTGCCATTCGTTCCACCAACCTTCCAGCGGCGTATTGTTTTGCCACTCGGTCCACCAACCTTCCAGCGGCGTAATGTTTTGCCTTTCGGTCCACCAACCTTCCAGCGGCGTATTGCTTTGCCTTTCGGTCCACCAACCTTCCAGCGGCGTATTGTTTTGCCACTCGGTCCAAAATCCGTCCAGCGTCGTATTGTTTTGCCTTTCGGTCCACCAACCTTCCAGCGGCGTATTGTTTTGCCACTCGGTCCACCAACCTTCCAGCGGCGTATTGCTTTGCCATTCGGTCCACCAACCTTCCAGCGGCGTAATGCTTTGCCTTTCGGTCTACCAACCTTCCAGCGGCGTAATGCTTCGGTCGATCGTACACCAAAGTGCCAGCGGCGTATTGCTTCGGTCGATCGTACACCAAAGTGCCAGCGGCGTATTGTTTTGCCACTCGGTCCAAAATCCGTCCAGCGGCGTATTGTTTTGCCTTTCGGTCCACCAACCTTCCAGCGGCGTATTGCTTTGCCATTCGGTCTACCAACCTTCCAGCGGCGTATTGTTTTGCCACTCGGTCCAAAATCCGTCCAGCGGCGTATTGCTTTGCCATTCGGTCCACCAACCTTCCAGCGGCGTATTGTTTTGCCTTTCGGTCCACCAACCTTCCAGCGGCGTATTGTTTTGCCTTTCGGTCCACCAACCTTCCAGCGGCGTATTGTTTTGCCACTCGGTCCAAAATCCGTCTAGCGGCGTATTGCTTTGCCATTCGGTCCACCAACCTTCCAGCGGCGTATTGTTTTGCCACTCGGTCCAAAATCCGTCCAGCGGCGTATTGCTTTGCCATTCGGTCCACCAACCTTCCAGCGGCGTATTGATTTGCCACTCGGTCCAAAATCCGTCCAGCGGCGTATTGCTTTGCCATTCGGTCCACCAACCTTCCAGCGGCGTATTGTTTTGCCACTCGGTCCAAAATCCGTCTAGCGGCGTATTGTTTTGGCACTCGGTCCAAAATCCGCCCAGCGGCGTATTGTTTTGCCACTCGGTCTAAAATCCGTCCAGCGGCGTATTGGTTTGCCATTCGGTCCACCAACCTTCCAGCGGCGTATTGCTTTGCCATTCGGTCCACCAACCTTCCAGCGGCGTATTGCTTTGCCATTCGGTCCACCAACCTTCCAGCGGCGTATTGTTTTGCCACTCGGTCCAAAATCCGTCCAGCGGCGTATTGCTTTGCCATTCGGTCCAAAATCCGTCTAGCGGCGTATTGTTTTGCCACTCGGTCCACCAACCTTCCAGCGGCGTATTGCTTTGCCATTCGGTCCACCAACCTTCCAGCGGCGTATTGGTTTGCCACTCGGTCCAAAATCCGTCCAGCGGCGTATTGCTTTGCCATTCGGTCCACCAACCTTCCAGCGGCGTAAAGTTTTGCCACTCGGTCCAAAATCCGTCCAGCGGCGTATTGCTTTGCCATTCGGTCCACCAACCTTCCAGCGGCGTATTGTTTTGCCACTCGGTCCAAAATCCGTCTAGCGGCGTATTGTTTTGCCACTCGGTCCAAAATCCGCCCAGCGGCGTATTGTTTTGCCACTCGGTCTAAAATCCGTCCAGCGGCGTATTGGTTTGCCATTCGGTCCACCAACCTTCCAGCGGCGTATTGCTTTGCCATTCGGTCCACCAACCTTCCAGCGGCGTATTGCTTTGCCTTTCGGTCTACCAACCTTCCAGCGGCGTATTGTTTTGCCACTCGGTCCAAAATCCGTCCAGCGGCGTATTGTTTTGCCTTTCGGTCCACCAACCTTCCAGCGGCGTATTGTTTTGCCACTCGGTCCACCAACCTTCCAGCGGCGTATTGTTTTGCCTTTCGGTCCACCAACCTTCCAGCGGCGTATTGCTTTGCCATTCGGTCCACCAACCTTCCAGCGGCGTATTGCTTTGCCATTCGGTCCACCAACCTTCCAGCGGCGTATTGTTTTGCCATTCGGTCCACCAACCTTCCAGCGGCGTATTGTTTTGCCACTCGGTCCAAAATCCGTCCAGCGGCGTATTGCTTTGCCACTCGGTCCAAAATCCGTCCAGCGGCGTATTGTTTTGCCATTCGGTCCACCAACCTTCCAGCGGCGTATTGCTTTGCCATTCGGTCCACCAACCTTCCAGCGGCGTATTGGTTTGCCATTCGGTCCACCAACCTTCCAGCGGCGTATTGCTTTGCCATTCGGTCTACCAACCTTCCAGCGGCGTATTGTTTTGCCACTCGGTCCAAAATCCGTCCAGCGGCGTATTGCTTTGCCATTCGGTCCACCAACCTTCCAGCGGCGTATTGCTTTGCCTTTCGGTCTACCAACCTTCCAGCGGCGTATTGTTTTGCCACTCGGTCCAAAATCCGTCCAGCGGCGTATTGCTTTGCCATTCGGTCCACCAACCTTCCAGCGGCGTATTGTTTTGCCTTTCGGTCCACCAACCTTCCAGCGGCGTATTGCTTTGCCATTCGGTCCACCAACCTTCCAGCGGCGTATTGCTTTGCCTTTCGGTCTACCAACCTTCCAGCGGCGTATTGTTTTGCCTTTCGGTCCACCAACCTTCCAGCGGCGTATTGTTTTGCCACTCGGTCCACCAACCTTCCAGCGGCGTATTGCTTTGCCATTCGGTCCACCAACCTTCCAGCGGCGTATTGTTTTGCCACTCGGTCCAAAATCCGTCCAGCGGCGTATTGTTTTGCCATTCGGTCCACCAACCTTCCAGCGGCGTATTGTTTTGCCACTCGGTCCAAAATCCGTCCAGCGGCGTATTGTTTTGCCATTCGGTCCACCAACCTTCCAGCGGCGTAATGATTTGCCACTCGGTCCAAAATCCGTCTAGCGGCGTATTGTTTTGCCACTCGGTCCAAAATCCGCCCAGCGGCGTATAGTTTTGCCACTCGGTCTAAAATCCGTCCAGCGGCGTATTGCTTTGCCATTCGGTCCACCAACCTTCCAGCGGCGTATTGCTTTGCCTTTCGGTGTACCAACCTTCCAGCGGCGTATTGTTTTGCCATTCGGTCCACCAACCTTCCAGCGGCGTAGTGCTTTGCCTTTCGGTCCACCAACCTTCCAGCGGCGTATTGCTTTGCCTTTCGGTCCACCAACCTTCCAGCGGCGTATTGCTTTGCCATTCGGTCCACCAACCTTCCAGCGGCGTATTGTTTTGCCACTCGGTCCAAAATCCGTCCAGCGGCGTATTGCTTTGCCTTTCGGTCCACCAACCTTCCAGCGGCGTATTGCTTTGCCTTTCGGTCCACCAACCTTCCAGCGGCGTAGTGCTTTGCCATTCGGTCCACCAACCTTCCAGCGGCGTATTGTTTTGCCACTCGGTCCAAAATCCGTCCAGCGGCGTATTGCTTTGCCATTCGGTCCACCAACCTTCCAGCGGCGTATTGCTTTGCCTTTCGGTCCACCAACCTTCCAGCGGCGTATTGTTTTGCCTTTCGGTCCACCAACCTTCCAGCGGCGTATTGCTTTGCCTTTCGGTCCACCAACCTTCCAGCGGCGTATTGCTTTGCCATTCGGTCCACCAACCTTCCAGCGGCGTATTGCTTTGCCATTCGGTCCACCAACCTTCCAGCGGCGTATTGCTTTGCCATTCGGTCCACCAACCTTCCAGCGGCGTATTGCTTTGCCTTTCGGTCTACCAACCTTCCAGCGGCGTATTGCTTTGCCATTCGGTCCACCAACCTTCCAGCGGCGTATTGCTTTGCCTTTCGGTCTACCAACCTTCCAGCGGCGTATTGTTTTGCCATTCGATCCACCAACCTTCCAGCGGCGTATTGGTTTGCCATTCGGTCCACCAACCTTCCAGCGGCGTATTGCTTTGCCATTCGGTCTACCAACCTTCCAGCGGCGTATTGTTTTGCCACTCGGTCCAAAATCCGTCCAGCGGCGTATTGCTTTGCCATTCGGTCCACCAACCTTCCAGCGGCGTATTGCTTTGCCTTTCGGTCTACCAACCTTCCAGCGGCGTATTGTTTTGCCACTCGGTCCAAAATCCGTCCAGCGGCGTATTGCTTTGCCATTCGGTCCACCAACCTTCCAGCGGCGTATTGTTTTGCCTTTCGGTCCACCAACCTTCCAGCGGCGTATTGCTTTGCCATTCGGTCCACCAACCTTCCAGCGGCGTATTGCTTTGCCTTTCGGTCTACCAACCTTCCAGCGGCGTATTGTTTTGCCTTTCGGTCCACCAACCTTCCAGCGGCGTATTGTTTTGCCACTCGGTCCACCAATCTTCCAGCGGCGTATTGCTTTGCCATTCGGTCCACCAACCTTCCAGCGGCGTATTGTTTTGCCACTCGGTCCAAAATCCGTCCAGCGGCGTATTGTTTTGCCATTCGGTCCACCAACCTTCCAGCGGCGTATTGTTTTGCCACTCGGTCCAAAATCCGTCCAGCGGCGTATTGTTTTGCCATTCGGTCCACCAACCTTCCAGCGGCGTAATGATTTGCCACTCGGTCCAAAATCCGTCTAGCGGCGTATTGTTTTGCCACTCGGTCCAAAATCCGCCCAGCGGCGTATAGTTTTGCCACTCGGTCTAAAATCCGTCCAGCGGCGTATTGCTTTGCCATTCGGTCCACCAACCTTCCAGCGGCGTATTGCTTTGCCTTTCGGTGTACCAACCTTCCAGCGGCGTATTGTTTTGCCATTCGGTCCACCAACCTTCCAGCGGCGTAGTGCTTTGCCTTTCGGTCCACCAACCTTCCAGCGGCGTATTGCTTTGCCTTTCGGTCCACCAACCTTCCAGCGGCGTATTGCTTTGCCATTCGGTCCACCAACCTTCCAGCGGCGTATTGTTTTGCCACTCGGTCCAAAATCCGTCCAGCGGCGTATTGCTTTGCCTTTCGGTCCACCAACCTTCCAGCGGCGTATTGCTTTGCCTTTCGGTCCACCAACCTTCCAGCGGCGTAGTGCTTTGCCATTCGGTCCACCAACCTTCCAGCGGCGTATTGTTTTGCCACTCGGTCCAAAATCCGTCCAGCGGCGTATTGCTTTGCCATTCGGTCCACCAACCTTCCAGCGGCGTATTGCTTTGCCTTTCGGTCCACCAACCTTCCAGCGGCGTATTGTTTTGCCTTTCGGTCCACCAACCTTCCAGCGGCGTATTGCTTTGCCTTTCGGTCCACCAACCTTCCAGCGGCGTATTGCTTTGCCATTCGGTCCACCAACCTTCCAGCGGCGTATTGCTTTGCCATTCGGTCCACCAACCTTCCAGCGGCGTATTGCTTTGCCATTCGGTCCACCAACCTTCCAGCGGCGTATTGCTTTGCCTTTCGGTCTACCAACCTTCCAGCGGCGTATTGTTTTGCCATTCGATCCACCAACCTTCCAGCGGCGTAGTGCTTTGCCTTTCGGTCCACCAACCTTCCAGCGGCGTATTGCTTTGCCTTTCGGTCCACCAACCTTCCAGCGGCGTATTGCTTTGCCATTCGGTCCACCAACCTTCCAGCGGCGTATTGTTTTGCCACTCGGTCCAAAATCCGTCCAGCGGCGTATTGCTTTGCCTTTCGGTCCACCAACCTTCCAGCGGCGTATTGCTTTGCCTTTCGGTCCACCAACCTTCCAGCGGCGTATTGATTTGCCATTCGGTCCACCAACCTTCCAGCGGCGTATTGTTTTGCCACTCGGTCCAAAATCCGTCCAGCGGCGTATTGTTTTGCCATTCGGTCCACCAACCTTCCAGCGGCGTATTGCTTTGCCTTTCGGTCCACCAACCTTCCAGCGGCGTATTGTTTTGCCTTTCGGTCCACCAACCTTCCAGCGGCGTATTGCTTTGCCTTTCGGTCCACCAACCTTCCAGCGGCGTATTGCTTTGCCATTCGGTCCACCAACCTTCCAGCGGCGTATTGCTTTGCCTTTCGGTCTACCAACCTTCCAGCGGCGTATTGTTTTGCCTTTCGGTCCACCAACCTTCCAGCGGCGTATTGTTTTGCCACTCGGTCCACCAACCTTCCAGCGGCGTATTGTTTTGCCACTCGGTCCACCAACCTTCCAGCGGCGTATTGCTTTGCCATTCGGTCCACCAACCTTCCAGCGGCGTATTGCTTTGCCATTCGGTCCACCAACCTTCCAGCGGCGTATTGCTTTGCCATTCGGTCCACCAACCTTCCAGCGGCGTATTGCTTTGCCATTCGGTCTACCAACCTTCCAGCGGCGTATTGTTTTGCCACTCGGTCCAAAATCCGTCCAGCGGCGTATTGCTTTGCCATTCGGTCCACCAACCTTCCAGCGGCGTATTGTTTTGCCTTTCGGTCCACCAACCTTCCAGCGGCGTATTGTTTTGCCACTCGGTCCACCAACCTTCCAGCGGCGTATTGTTTTGCCACTCGGTCCACCAACCTTCCAGCGGCGTATTGCTTTGCCATTCGGTCCACCAACCTTCCAGCGGCGTATTGCTTTGCCATTCGGTCCACCAACCTTCCAGCGGCGTATTGCTTTGCCTTTCGGTCTACCAACCTTCCAGCGGCGTATTGTTTTGCCTTTCGGTCCACCAACCTTCCAGCGGCGTATTGTTTTGCCACTCGGTCCACCAACCTTCCAGCGGCGTATTGTTTTGCCTTTCGGTCCACCAACCTTCCAGCGGCGTATTGCTTTGCCTTTCGGTCCACCAACCTTCCAGCGGCGTAATGTTTTGCCACTCGGTCCAAAATCCGTCCAGCGGCGTATTGTTTTGCCATTCGGTCCACCAACCTTCCAGCGGCGTATTGTTTTGCCACTCGGTCCAAAATCCGTCCAGCGGCGTATTGCTTTGCCATTCGGTCCACCAACCTTCCAGCGGCGTATTGCTTTGCCATTCGGTCCACCAACCTTCCAGCGGCATATTGCTTTGCCTTTCGGTCTACCAACCTTCCAGCGGCGTATAGTTTTGCCTTTCGGTCCACCAACCTTCCAGCGGCGTATTGCTTTGCCATTCGGTCCACCAACCTTCCAGCGGCGTAGTGCTTTGCCTTTCGGTCTACCAACCTTCCAGCGGCGTATTGTTTTGCCATTCGGTCCACCAACCTTCCAGCGGCGTATTGTTTTGCCTTTCGGTCCACCAACCTTCCAGCGGCGTATTGCTTTGCCATTCGGTCCACCAACCTTCCAGCGGCGTATTGTTTTGCCACTCGGTCCAAAATCCGTCCAGCGGCGTATTGTTTTGCCATTCGGTCCACCAACCTTCCAGCGGCGTATTGTTTTGCCACTCGGTCCAAAATCCGTCCAGCGGCGTATTGTTTTGCCATTCGGTCCACCAACCTTCCAGCGGCGTAATGATTTGCCACTCGGTCCAAAATCCGTCTAGCGGCGTATTGTTTTGCCACTCGGTCCAAAATCCGCCCAGCGGCGTATAGTTTTGCCACTCGGTCTAAAATCCGTCCAGCGGCGTATTGCTTTGCCATTCGGTCCACCAACCTTCCAGCGGCGTATTGCTTTGCCTTTCGGTCTACCAACCTTCCAGCGGCGTATTGTTTTGCCATTCGGTCCACCAACCTTCCAGCGGCGTAGTGCTTTGCCTTTCGGTCCACCAACCTTCCAGCGGCGTATTGCTTTGCCTTTCGGTCCACCAACCTTCCAGCGGCGTATTGCTTTGCCATTCGGTCCACCAACCTTCCAGCGGCGTATTGTTTTGCCACTCGGTCCAAAATCCGTCCAGCGGCGTATTGCTTTGCCTTTCGGTCCACCAACCTTCCAGCGGCGTAGTGCTTTGCCTTTCGGTCCACCAACCTTCCAGCGGCGTATTGCTTTGCCATTCGGTCTACCAACCTTCCAGCGGCGTATTGTTTTGCCACTCGGTCCAAAATCCGTCCAGCGGCGTATTGCTTTGCCATTCGGTCCACCAACCTTCCAGCGGCGTATTGTTTTGCCTTTCGGTCCACCAACCTTCCAGCGGCGTATTGTTTTGCCTTTCGGTCCACCAACCTTCCAGCGGCGTATTGTTTTGCCACTCGGTCCAAAATCCGTCTAGCGGCGTATTGCTTTGCCATTCGGTCCACCAACCTTCCAGCGGCGTATTGTTTTGCCACTCGGTCCAAAATCCGTCCAGCGGCGTATTGCTTTGCCATTCGGTCCACCAACCTTCCAGCGGCGTATTGTTTTGCCACTCGGTCCAAAATCCGTCCAGCGGCGTATTGCTTTGCCATTCGGTCCACCAACCTTCCAGCGGCGTATTGTTTTGCCACTCGGTCCAAAATCCGTCTAGCGGCGTATTGTTTTGGCACTCGGTCCAAAATCCGCCCAGCGGCGTATTGTTTTGCCACTCGGTCTAAAATCCGTCCAGCGGCGTATTGGTTTGCCATTCGGTCCACCAACCTTCCAGCGGCGTATTGCTTTGCCATTCGGTCCACCAACCTTCCAGCGGCGTATTGCTTTGCCATTCGGTCCACCAACCTTCCAGCGGCGTATTGTTTTGCCACTCGGTCCAAAATCCGTCCAGCGGCGTATTGCTTTGCCATTCGGTCCAAAATCCGTCTAGCGGCGTATTGTTTTGCCACTCGGTCCACCAACCTTCCAGCGGCGTATTGCTTTGCCATTCGGTCCACCAACCTTCCAGCGGCGTATTGGTTTGCCACTCGGTCCAAAATCCGTCCAGCGGCGTATTGCTTTGCCATTCGGTCCACCAACCTTCCAGCGGCGTAAAGTTTTGCCACTCGGTCCAAAATCCGTCCAGCGGCGTATTGCTTTGCCATTCGGTCCACCAACCTTCCAGCGGCGTATTGTTTTGCCACTCGGTCCAAAATCCGTCTAGCGGCGTATTGTTTTGCCACTCGGTCCAAAATCCGCCCAGCGGCGTATTGTTTTGCCACTCGGTCTAAAATCCGTCCAGCGGCGTATTGGTTTGCCATTCGGTCCACCAACCTTCCAGCGGCGTATTGCTTTGCCATTCGGTCCACCAACCTTCCAGCGGCGTATTGCTTTGCCTTTCGGTCTACCAACCTTCCAGCGGCGTATTGTTTTGCCACTCGGTCCAAAATCCGTCCAGCGGCGTATTGTTTTGCCTTTCGGTCCACCAACCTTCCAGCGGCGTATTGTTTTGCCACTCGGTCCACCAACCTTCCAGCGGCGTATTGTTTTGCCTTTCGGTCCACCAACCTTCCAGCGGCGTATTGCTTTGCCATTCGGTCCACCAACCTTCCAGCGGCGTATTGCTTTGCCATTCGGTCCACCAACCTTCCAGCGGCGTATTGTTTTGCCATTCGGTCCACCAACCTTCCAGCGGCGTATTGTTTTGCCACTCGGTCCAAAATCCGTCCAGCGGCGTATTGCTTTGCCACTCGGTCCAAAATCCGTCCAGCGGCGTATTGTTTTGCCATTCGGTCCACCAACCTTCCAGCGGCGTATTGCTTTGCCATTCGGTCCACCAACCTTCCAGCGGCGTATTGGTTTGCCATTCGGTCCACCAACCTTCCAGCGGCGTATTGTTTTGCCATTCGGTCTACCAACCTTCCAGCGGCGTATTGTTTTGCCACTCGGTCCAAAATCCGTCCAGCGGCGTATTGCTTTGCCATTCGGTCCACCAACCTTCCAGCGGCGTATTGCTTTGCCTTTCGGTCTACCAACCTTCCAGCGGCGTATTGTTTTGCCACTCGGTCCAAAATCCGTCCAGCGGCGTATTGCTTTGCCATTCGGTCCACCAACCTTCCAGCGGCGTATTGTTTTGCCTTTCGGTCCACCAACCTTCCAGCGGCGTATTGCTTTGCCATTCGGTCCACCAACCTTCCAGCGGCGTATTGCTTTGCCTTTCGGTCTACCAACCTTCCAGCGGCGTATTGTTTTGCCTTTCGGTCCACCAACCTTCCAGCGGCGTATTGTTTTGCCACTCGGTCCACCAACCTTCCAGCGGCGTATTGCTTTGCCATTCGGTCCACCAACCTTCCAGCGGCGTATTGTTTTGCCACTCGGTCCAAAATCCGTCCAGCGGCGTATTGTTTTGCCATTCGGTCCACCAACCTTCCAGCGGCGTATTGTTTTGCCACTCGGTCCAAAATCCGTCCAGCGGCGTATTGTTTTGCCATTCGGTCCACCAACCTTCCAGCGGCGTAATGATTTGCCACTCGGTCCAAAATCCGTCTAGCGGCGTATTGTTTTGCCACTCGGTCCAAAATCCGCCCAGCGGCGTATAGTTTTGCCACTCGGTCTAAAATCCGTCCAGCGGCGTATTGCTTTGCCATTCGGTCCACCAACCTTCCAGCGGCGTATTGCTTTGCCTTTCGGTGTACCAACCTTCCAGCGGCGTATTGTTTTGCCATTCGGTCCACCAACCTTCCAGCGGCGTAGTGCTTTGCCTTTCGGTCCACCAACCTTCCAGCGGCGTATTGCTTTGCCTTTCGGTCCACCAACCTTCCAGCGGCGTATTGCTTTGCCATTCGGTCCACCAACCTTCCAGCGGCGTATTGTTTTGCCACTCGGTCCAAAATCCGTCCAGCGGCGTATTGCTTTGCCTTTCGGTCCACCAACCTTCCAGCGGCGTATTGCTTTGCCTTTCGGTCCACCAACCTTCCAGCGGCGTAGTGCTTTGCCATTCGGTCCACCAACCTTCCAGCGGCGTATTGTTTTGCCACTCGGTCCAAAATCCGTCCAGCGGCGTATTGCTTTGCCATTCGGTCCACCAACCTTCCAGCGGCGTATTGCTTTGCCTTTCGGTCCACCAACCTTCCAGCGGCGTATTGTTTTGCCTTTCGGTCCACCAACCTTCCAGCGGCGTATTGCTTTGCCTTTCGGTCCACCAACCTTCCAGCGGCGTATTGCTTTGCCATTCGGTCCACCAACCTTCCAGCGGCGTATTGCTTTGCCATTCGGTCCACCAACCTTCCAGCGGCGTATTGCTTTGCCATTCGGTCCACCAACCTTCCAGCGGCGTATTGCTTTGCCTTTCGGTCTACCAACCTTCCAGCGGCGTATTGCTTTGCCATTCGGTCCACCAACCTTCCAGCGGCGTATTGCTTTGCCTTTCGGTCTACCAACCTTCCAGCGGCGTATTGTTTTGCCATTCGATCCACCAACCTTCCAGCGGCGTATTGGTTTGCCATTCGGTCCACCAACCTTCCAGCGGCGTATTGCTTTGCCATTCGGTCTACCAACCTTCCAGCGGCGTATTGTTTTGCCACTCGGTCCAAAATCCGTCCAGCGGCGTATTGCTTTGCCATTCGGTCCACCAACCTTCCAGCGGCGTATTGCTTTGCCTTTCGGTCTACCAACCTTCCAGCGGCGTATTGTTTTGCCACTCGGTCCAAAATCCGTCCAGCGGCGTATTGCTTTGCCATTCGGTCCACCAACCTTCCAGCGGCGTATTGTTTTGCCTTTCGGTCCACCAACCTTCCAGCGGCGTATTGCTTTGCCATTCGGTCCACCAACCTTCCAGCGGCGTATTGCTTTGCCTTTCGGTCTACCAACCTTCCAGCGGCGTATTGTTTTGCCTTTCGGTCCACCAACCTTCCAGCGGCGTATTGTTTTGCCACTCGGTCCACCAACCTTCCAGCGGCGTATTGCTTTGCCATTCGGTCCACCAACCTTCCAGCGGCGTATTGTTTTGCCACTCGGTCCAAAATCCGTCCAGCGGCGTATTGTTTTGCCATTCGGTCCACCAACCTTCCAGCGGCGTAATGATTTGCCACTCGGTCCAAAATCCGTCTAGCGGCGTATTGTTTTGCCACTCGGTCCAAAATCCGCCCAGCGGCGTATAGTTTTGCCACTCGGTCTAAAATCCGTCCAGCGGCGTATTGCTTTGCCATTCGGTCCACCAACCTTCCAGCGGCGTATTGCTTTGCCTTTCGGTGTACCAACCTTCCAGCGGCGTATTGTTTTGCCATTCGGTCCACCAACCTTCCAGCGGCGTAGTGCTTTGCCTTTCGGTCCACCAACCTTCCAGCGGCGTATTGCTTTGCCTTTCGGTCCACCAACCTTCCAGCGGCGTATTGCTTTGCCATTCGGTCCACCAACCTTCCAGCGGCGTATTGTTTTGCCACTCGGTCCAAAATCCGTCCAGCGGCGTATTGCTTTGCCTTTCGGTCCACCAACCTTCCAGCGGCGTATTGCTTTGCCTTTCGGTCCACCAACCTTCCAGCGGCGTAGTGCTTTGCCATTCGGTCCACCAACCTTCCAGCGGCGTATTGTTTTGCCACTCGGTCCAAAATCCGTCCAGCGGCGTATTGCTTTGCCATTCGGTCCACCAACCTTCCAGCGGCGTATTGCTTTGCCTTTCGGTCCACCAACCTTCCAGCGGCGTATTGTTTTGCCTTTCGGTCCACCAACCTTCCAGCGGCGTATTGCTTTGCCTTTCGGTCCACCAACCTTCCAGCGGCGTATTGCTTTGCCATTCGGTCCACCAACCTTCCAGCGGCGTATTGCTTTGCCATTCGGTCCACCAACCTTCCAGCGGCGTATTGCTTTGCCATTCGGTCCACCAACCTTCCAGCGGCGTATTGCTTTGCCTTTCGGTCTACCAACCTTCCAGCGGCGTATTGTTTTGCCATTCGATCCACCAACCTTCCAGCGGCGTAGTGCTTTGCCTTTCGGTCCACCAACCTTCCAGCGGCGTATTGCTTTGCCTTTCGGTCCACCAACCTTCCAGCGGCGTATTGCTTTGCCATTCGGTCCACCAACCTTCCAGCGGCGTATTGTTTTGCCACTCGGTCCAAAATCCGTCCAGCGGCGTATTGCTTTGCCTTTCGGTCCACCAACCTTCCAGCGGCGTATTGCTTTGCCTTTCGGTCCACCAACCTTCCAGCGGCGTATTGATTTGCCATTCGGTCCACCAACCTTCCAGCGGCGTATTGTTTTGCCACTCGGTCCAAAATCCGTCCAGCGGCGTATTGTTTTGCCATTCGGTCCACCAACCTTCCAGCGGCGTATTGCTTTGCCTTTCGGTCCACCAACCTTCCAGCGGCGTATTGTTTTGCCTTTCGGTCCACCAACCTTCCAGCGGCGTATTGCTTTGCCTTTCGGTCCACCAACCTTCCAGCGGCGTATTGCTTTGCCATTCGGTCCACCAACCTTCCAGCGGCGTATTGCTTTGCCTTTCGGTCTACCAACCTTCCAGCGGCGTATTGTTTTGCCTTTCGGTCCACCAACCTTCCAGCGGCGTATTGTTTTGCCACTCGGTCCACCAACCTTCCAGCGGCGTATTGTTTTGCCACTCGGTCCACCAACCTTCCAGCGGCGTATTGCTTTGCCATTCGGTCCACCAACCTTCCAGCGGCGTATTGCTTTGCCATTCGGTCCACCAACCTTCCAGCGGCGTATTGCTTTGCCATTCGGTCCACCAACCTTCCAGCGGCGTATTGCTTTGCCATTCGGTCTACCAACCTTCCAGCGGCGTATTGTTTTGCCACTCGGTCCAAAATCCGTCCAGCGGCGTATTGCTTTGCCATTCGGTCCACCAACCTTCCAGCGGCGTATTGTTTTGCCTTTCGGTCCACCAACCTTCCAGCGGCGTATTGTTTTGCCACTCGGTCCACCAACCTTCCAGCGGCGTATTGTTTTGCCACTCGGTCCACCAACCTTCCAGCGGCGTATTGCTTTGCCATTCGGTCCACCAACCTTCCAGCGGCGTATTGCTTTGCCATTCGGTCCACCAACCTTCCAGCGGCGTATTGCTTTGCCTTTCGGTCTACCAACCTTCCAGCGGCGTATTGTTTTGCCTTTCGGTCCACCAACCTTCCAGCGGCGTATTGTTTTGCCACTCGGTCCACCAACCTTCCAGCGGCGTATTGTTTTGCCTTTCGGTCCACCAACCTTCCAGCGGCGTATTGCTTTGCCTTTCGGTCCACCAACCTTCCAGCGGCGTAATGTTTTGCCACTCGGTCCAAAATCCGTCCAGCGGCGTATTGTTTTGCCATTCGGTCCACCAACCTTCCAGCGGCGTATTGTTTTGCCACTCGGTCCAAAATCCGTCCAGCGGCGTATTGCTTTGCCATTCGGTCCACCAACCTTCCAGCGGCGTATTGCTTTGCCATTCGGTCCACCAACCTTCCAGCGGCATATTGCTTTGCCTTTCGGTCTACCAACCTTCCAGCGGCGTATAGTTTTGCCTTTCGGTCCACCAACCTTCCAGCGGCGTATTGCTTTGCCATTCGGTCCACCAACCTTCCAGCGGCGTAGTGCTTTGCCTTTCGGTCTACCAACCTTCCAGCGGCGTATTGTTTTGCCATTCGGTCCACCAACCTTCCAGCGGCGTATTGTTTTGCCTTTCGGTCCACCAACCTTCCAGCGGCGTATTGCTTTGCCATTCGGTCCACCAACCTTCCAGCGGCGTATTGTTTTGCCACTCGGTCCAAAATCCGTCCAGCGGCGTATTGTTTTGCCATTCGGTCCACCAACCTTCCAGCGGCGTATTGTTTTGCCACTCGGTCCAAAATCCGTCCAGCGGCGTATTGTTTTGCCATTCGGTCCACCAACCTTCCAGCGGCGTAATGATTTGCCACTCGGTCCAAAATCCGTCTAGCGGCGTATTGTTTTGCCACTCGGTCCAAAATCCGCCCAGCGGCGTATAGTTTTGCCACTCGGTCTAAAATCCGTCCAGCGGCGTATTGCTTTGCCATTCGGTCCACCAACCTTCCAGCGGCGTATTGCTTTGCCTTTCGGTCTACCAACCTTCCAGCGGCGTATTGTTTTGCCATTCGGTCCACCAACCTTCCAGCGGCGTAGTGCTTTGCCTTTCGGTCCACCAACCTTCCAGCGGCGTATTGCTTTGCCTTTCGGTCCACCAACCTTCCAGCGGCGTATTGCTTTGCCATTCGGTCCACCAACCTTCCAGCGGCGTATTGTTTTGCCACTCGGTCCAAAATCCGTCCAGCGGCGTATTGCTTTGCCTTTCGGTCCACCAACCTTCCAGCGGCGTAGTGCTTTGCCTTTCGGTCCACCAACCTTCCAGCGGCGTATTGTTTTGCCTTTCGGTCCACCAACCTTCCAGCGGCGTATTGCTTTGCCTTTCGGTCCACCAACCTTCCAGCGGCGTATTGCTTTGCCATTCGGTCCACCAACCTTCCAGCGGCATATTGCTTTGCCTTTCGGTCTACCAACCTTCCAGCGGCGTATTCTTTTGCCTTTCGGTCCACCAACCTTCCAGCGGCGTATTGCTTTGCCATTCGGTCCACCAACCTTCCAGCGGCGTAGTGCTTTGCCTTTCGGTCCACCAACCTTCCAGCGGCGTATTGTTTTGCCTTTCGGTCCACCAACCTTCCAGCGGCGTATTGCTTTTCCTTTCGGTCCACCAACCTTCCAGCGGCGTATTGCTTTGCCATTCGGTCCACCAACCTTCCAGCGGCGTATTGCTTTGCCTTTCGGTCTACCAACCTTCCAGCGGCGTATTGTTTTGCCTTTCGGTCCACCAACCTTCCAGCGGCGTATTGTTTTGCCACTCGGTCCACCAACCTTCCAGCGGCGTATTGTTTTGCCACTCGGTCCACCAACCTTCCAGCGGCGTATTGCTTTGCCATTCGGTCCACCAACCTTCCAGCGGCGTATTGCTTTGCCATTCGGTCTACCAACCTTCCAGCGGCGTATTGTTTTGCCACTCGGTCCAAAATCCGTCCAGCGGCGTATTGCTTTGCCATTCGGTCCACCAACCTTCCAGCGGCGTATTGTTTTGCCATTCGGTCCACCAACCTTCCAGCGGCGTATTGTTTTGCCACTCGGTCCAAAATCCGTCCAGCGGCGTATTGCTTTGCCATTCGGTCCACCAACCTTCCAGCGGCGTATTGCTTTGCCTTTCGGTCCACCAACCTTCCAGCGGCGTATTGTTTTGCCTTTCGGTCCACCAACCTTCCAGCGGCGTATTGCTTTGCCTTTCGGTCCACCAACCTTCCAGCGGCGTATTGCTTTGCCATTCGGTCCACCAACCTTCCAGCGGCGTATTGCTTTGCCTTTCGGTCTACCAACCTTCCAGCGGCGTATTGTTTTGCCTTTCGGTCCACCAACCTTCCAGCGGCGTATTGTTTTGCCACTCGGTCCACCAACCTTCCGGCGGCGTATTGTTTTGCCATTCGGTCCACCAACCTTCCAGCGGCGTAGTGCTTTGCCTTTCGGTCTACCAACCTTCCAGCGGCGTATTGTTTTGCCTTTCGGTCCACCAACCTTCCAGCGGCGTATTGTTTTGCCACTCGGTCCACCAACCTTCCAGCGGCGTATTGCTTTGCCATTCGGTCCACCAACCTTCCAGCGGCGTATTGGTTTGCCATTCGGTCCACCAACCTTCCAGCGGCGTAATGTTTTGCCACTCGGTCCAAAATCCGTCCAGCGGCGTATTGTTTTGCCATTCGGTCCACCAACCTTCCAGCGGCGTATTGTTTTGCCACTCGGTCCAAAATCCGTCCAGCGGCGTATTGCTTTGCCATTCGGTCCACCAACCTTCCAGCGGCGTATTGCTTTGCCATTCGGTCCACCAACCTTCCAGCGGCATATTGCTTTGCCTTTCGGTCTACCAACCTTCCAGCGGCGTATTGTTTTGCCTTTCGGTCCACCAACCTTCCAGCGGCGTATTGCTTTGCCATTCGGTCCACCAACCTTCCAGCGGCGTAGTGCTTTGCCTTTCGGTCTACCAACCTTCCAGCGGCGTATTGTTTTGCCATTCGGTCCACCAACCTTCCAGCGGCGTATTGTTTTGCCTTTCGGTCCACCAACCTTCCAGCGGCGTATTGCTTTGCCATTCGGTCCACCAACCTTCCAGCGGCGTATTGTTTTGCCACTCGGTCCAAAATCCGTCCAGCGGCGTATTGTTTTGCCATTCGGTCCACCAACCTTCCAGCGGCGTATTGTTTTGCCACTCGGTCCAAAATCCGTCCAGCGGCGTATTGTTTTGCCATTCGGTCCACCAACCTTCCAGCGGCATAATGATTTGCCACTCGGTCCAAAATCCGTCTAGCGGCGTATTGTTTTGCCACTCGGTCCAAAATCCGCCCAGCGGCGTATAGTTTTGCCACTCGGTCTAAAATCCGTCCAGCGGCGTATTGCTTTGCCATTCGGTCCACCAACCTTCCAGCGGCGTATTGCTTTGCCTTTCGGTCTACCAACCTTCCAGCGGCGTATTGTTTTGCCATTCGGTCCACCAACCTTCCAGCGGCGTAGTGCTTTGCCTTTCGGTCCACCAACCTTCCAGCGGCGTATTGCTTTGCCTTTCGGTCCACCAACCTTCCAGCGGCGTATTGCTTTGCCATTCGGTCCACCAACCTTCCAGCGGCGTATTGTTTTGCCACTCGGTCCAAAATCCGTCCAGCGGCGTATTGCTTTGCCTTTCGGTCCACCAACCTTCCAGCGGCGTAGTGCTTTGCCTTTCGGTCCACCAACCTTCCAGCGGCGTATTGTTTTGCCTTTCGGTCCACCAACCTTCCAGCGGCGTATTGCTTTGCCTTTCGGTCCACCAACCTTCCAGCGGCGTATTGCTTTGCCATTCGGTCCACCAACCTTCCAGCGGCGTAGTGCTTTGCCTTTCGGTCCACCAACCTTCCAGCGGCGTATTGTTTTGCCTTTCGGTCCACCAACCTTCCAGCGGCGTATTGCTTTGCCTTTCGGTCCACCAACCTTCCAGCGGCGTATTGCTTTGCCATTCGGTCCACCAACCTTCCAGCGGCATATTGCTTTGCCTTTCGGTCTACCAACCTTCCAGCGGCGTATTCTTTTGCCTTTCGGTCCACCAACCTTCCAGCGGCGTATTGCTTTGCCATTCGGTCCACCAACCTTCCAGCGGCGTAGTGCTTTGCCTTTCGGTCCACCAACCTTCCAGCGGCGTATTGTTTTGCCTTTCGGTCCACCAACCTTCCAGCGGCGTATTGTTTTGCCACTCGGTCCACCAACCTTCCAGCGGCGTATTGCTTTGCCATTCGGTCCACCAACCTTCCAGCGGCGTATTGCTTTGCCATTCGGTCCACCAACCTTCCAGCGGCGTATTGCTTTGCCATTCGGTCCACCAACCTTCCAGCGGCGTATTGCTTTGCCATTCGGTCTACCAACCTTCCAGCGGCGTATTGTTTTGCCACTCGGTCCAAAATCCGTCCAGCGGCGTATTGCTTTGCCATTCGGTCCACCAACCTTCCAGCGGCGTATTGTTTTGCCTTTCGGTCCACCAACCTTCCGGCGGCGTATTGCTTTGCCATTCGGTCCACCTACCTTCCAGCGGCGTAGTGCTTTGCCTTTCGGTCTACCAACCTTCCAGCGGCGTATTGTTTTGCCTTTAGGTCCACCAACCTTCCAGCGGCGTATTGTTTTGCCACTCGGTCCACCAACCTTCCAGCGGCGTATTGCTTTGCCATTCGGTCCACCAACCTTCCAGCGGCGTATTGGTTTGCCATTCGGTCCACCAACCTTCCAGCGGCGTAATGTTTTGCCACTCGGTCCAAAATCCGTCCAGCGGCGTATTGTTTTGCCATTCGGTCCACCAACCTTCCAGCGGCGTATTGTTTTGCCACTCGGTCCAAAATCCGTCCAGCGGCGTATTGCTTTGCCATTCGGTCCACCAACCTTCCAGCGGCGTATTGCTTTGCCATTCGGTCCACCAACCTTCCAGCGGCATATTGCTTTGCCTTTCGGTCTACCAACCTTCCAGCGGCGTATTGTTTTGCCTTTCGGTCCACCAACCTTCCAGCGGCGTATTGCTTTGCCATTCGGTCCACCAACCTTCCAGCGGCGTAGTGCTTTGCCTTTCGGTCTACCAACCTTCCAGCGGCGTATTGTTTTACCATTCGGTCCACCAACCTTCCAGCGGCGTATTGCTTTGCCTTTCGGTCCACCAACCTTCCAGCGGCGTATTGCTTTGCCATTCGGTCCACCAACCTTCCAGCGGCGTATTGTTTTGCCACTCGGTCCAAAATCCGTCCAGCGGCGTATTGTTTTGCCATTCGGTCCACCAACCTTCCAGCGGCGTATTGTTTTGCCACTCGGTCCAAAATCCGTCCAGCGGCGTATTGTTTTGCCATTCGGTCCACCAACCTTCCAGCGGCGTAATGATTTGCCACTCGGTCCAAAATCCGTCTAGCGGCGTATTGTTTTGCCACTCGGTCCAAAATCCGCCCAGCGGCGTATAGTTTTGCCACTCGGTCTAAAATCCGTCCAGCGGCGTATTGCTTTGCCATTCGGTCCACCAACCTTCCAGCGGCGTATTGCTTTGCCTTTCGGTCTACCAACCTTCCAGCGGCGTATTGTTTTGCCATTCGGTCCACCAACCTTCCAGCGGCGTATTGCTTTGCCTTTCGGTCTACCAACCTTCCAGCGGCGTATTGTTTTGCCACTCGGTCCAAAATCCGTCCAGCGGCGTATTGCTTTGCCTTTCGGTCCACCAACCTTCCAGCGGCGTATTGCTTTGCCTTTCGGTCCACCAACCTTCCAGCGGCGTATTGCTTTGCCATTCGGTCCACCAACCTTCCAGCGGCGTATTGTTTTGCCACTCGGTCCAAAATCCGTCCAGCGGCGTATTGCTTTGCCATTCGGTCCACCAACCTTCCAGCGGCGTATTGCTTTGCCTTTCGGTCCACCAACCTTCCAGCGGCGTATTGTTTTGCCTTTCGGTCCACCAACCTTCCAGCGGCGTATTGCTTTGCCTTTCGGTCCACCAACCTTCCAGCGGCGTATTGCTTTGCCATTCGGTCCACCAACCTTCCAGCGGCGTATTGCTTTGCCTTTCGGTCTACCAACCTTCCAGCGGCGTATTGTTTTGCCTTTCGGTCCACCAACCTTCCAGCGGCGTATTGTTTTGCCACTCGGTCCACCAACCTTCCAGCGGCGTATTGTTTTGCCACTCGGTCCACCAACCTTCCAGCGGCGTATTGCTTTGCCATTCGGTCCACCAACCTTCCAGCGGCGTATTGCTTTGCCATTCGGTCCACCAACCTTCCAGCGGCGTATTGCTTTGCCATTCGGTCCACCAACCTTCCAGCGGCGTATTGCTTTGCCATTCGGTCCACCAACCTTCCAGCGGCGTATTGCTTTGCCATTCGGTCTACCAACCTTCCAGCGGCGTATTGCTTTGCCATTCGGTCCACCAACCTTCCAGCGGCGTATTGCTTTGCCTTTCGGTCCACCAACCTTCCAGCGGCGTATTGTTTTGCCACTCGGTCCAAAATCCGTCCAGCGGCGTATTGCTTTGCCATTCGGTCCACCAACCTTCCAGCGGCGTATTGCTTTGCCTTTCGGTCCACCAACCTTCCAGCGGCGTATTGTTTTGCCACTCGGTCCAAAATCCGTCCAGCGGCGTATTGCTTTGCCATTCGGTCCACCAACCTTCCAGCGGCGTATTGTTTTGCCACTGGGTCCACCAACCTTCCAGCGGCGTATTGTTTTGCCACTGGGTCCACCAACCTTCCAGCGGCGTATTGTTTTGCCATTCGGTCCACCAACCTTCCAGCGGTGTATTGCTTTGCCTTTCGGTCCACCAACCTTCCAGCGGCGTATTGTTTTGCCTTTCGGTCCACCAACCTTCCAGCGGCGTATTGTTTTGCCACTGGGTCCACCAACCTTCCAGCGGCGTATTGTTTTGCCACTGGGTCCACCAACCTTCCAGCGGCGTATTGCTTTGCCATTCGGTCCACCAACCTTCCAGCGGCGTATTGTTTTGCCTTTCGGTCCACCAACCTTCCAGCGGCGTATTCCTTTGCCATTCGGTCCACCAACCTTCCAGCGGCGTAGTGCTTTGCCTTTCGGTCTACCAACCTTCCAGCGGCGTATTGTTTTGCCACTCGGTCCACCAACCTTCCAGCGGCGTATTGCTTTGCCATTCGGTCCACCAACCTTCCAGCGGCGTATTGTTTTGCCTTTCGGTCCACCAACCTTCCAGCGGCGTATAGTTTTGCCACTGGGTCCACCAACCTTCCAGCGGCGTATTGCTTTGCCATTCGGTCCACCAACCTTCCAGCGGCGTATTGTTTTGCCTTTCGGTCCACCAACCTTCCAGCGGCGTATTGCTTTGCCATTCGGTCCACCAACCTTCAAGCGGCGTATTGTTTTGCCACTCGGTCCAAAATCCGTCCAGCGGCGTATTGTTTTGCCATTCGGTCCACCAACCTTCCAGCGGCGTATTGCTTTGCCTTTCGGTCCACCAACCTTCCAGCGGCGTATTGCTTTGCCATTCGGTCCACCAACCTTCCAGCGGCGTATTGTTTTGCCACTCGGTCCAAAATCCGTCCAGCGGCGTATTGCTTTGCCTTTCGGTCCACCAACCTTCCAGCGGCGTATTGCTTTGCCATTCGGTCCACCAACCTTCCAGCGGCGTAATGCTTTGCCTTTCGGTCCACAATCCGTCCAGCGGCGTATTGCTTTGCCATTCGGTCCACCAACCTTCCAGCGGCGTAGTGCTTTGCCTTTCGGTCTACCAACCTTCCAGCGGCGTATTGTTTTACCATTCGGTCCACCAACCTTCCAGCGGCGTATTGCTTTGCCTTTCGGTCCACCAACCTTCCAGCGGCGTATTGCTTTGCCATTCGGTCCACCAACCTTCCAGCGGCGTATTGTTTTGCCACTCGGTCCAAAATCCGTCCAGCGGCGTATTGTTTTGCCATTCGGTCCACCAACCTTCCAGCGGCGTATTGTTTTGCCACTCGGTCCAAAATCCGTCCAGCGGCGTATTGTTTTGCCATTCGGTCCACCAACCTTCCAGCGGCGTAATGATTTGCCACTCGGTCCAAAATCCGTCTAGCGGCGTATTGTTTTGCCACTCGGTCCAAAATCCGCCCAGCGGCGTATAGTTTTGCCACTCGGTCTAAAATCCGTCCAGCGGCGTATTGCTTTGCCATTCGGTCCACCAACCTTCCAGCGGCGTATTGCTTTGCCTTTCGGTCTACCAACCTTCCAGCGGCGTATTGTTTTGCCATTCGGTCCACCAACCTTCCAGCGGCGTATTGCTTTGCCTTTCGGTCTACCAACCTTCCAGCGGCGTATTGTTTTGCCACTCGGTCCAAAATCCGTCCAGCGGCGTATTGCTTTGCCTTTCGGTCCACCAACCTTCCAGCGGCGTATTGCTTTGCCTTTCGGTCCACCAACCTTCCAGCGGCGTATTGCTTTGCCATTCGGTCCACCAACCTTCCAGCGGCGTATTGTTTTGCCACTCGGTCCAAAATCCGTCCAGCGGCGTATTGCTTTGCCATTCGGTCCACCAACCTTCCAGCGGCGTATTGCTTTGCCTTTCGGTCCACCAACCTTCCAGCGGCGTATTGTTTTGCCTTTCGGTCCACCAACCTTCCAGCGGCGTATTGCTTTGCCTTTCGGTCCACCAACCTTCCAGCGGCGTATTGCTTTGCCATTCGGTCCACCAACCTTCCAGCGGCGTATTGCTTTGCCTTTCGGTCTACCAACCTTCCAGCGGCGTATTGTTTTGCCTTTCGGTCCACCAACCTTCCAGCGGCGTATTGTTTTGCCACTCGGTCCACCAACCTTCCAGCGGCGTATTGTTTTGCCACTCGGTCCACCAACCTTCCAGCGGCGTATTGCTTTGCCATTCGGTCCACCAACCTTCCAGCGGCGTATTGCTTTGCCATTCGGTCCACCAACCTTCCAGCGGCGTATTGCTTTGCCATTCGGTCCACCAACCTTCCAGCGGCGTATTGCTTTGCCATTCGGTCCACCAACCTTCCAGCGGCGTATTGCTTTGCCATTCGGTCTACCAACCTTCCAGCGGCGTATTGCTTTGCCATTCGGTCCACCAACCTTCCAGCGGCGTATTGCTTTGCCTTTCGGTCCACCAACCTTCCAGCGGCGTATTGTTTTGCCACTCGGTCCAAAATCCGTCCAGCGGCGTATTGCTTTGCCATTCGGTCCACCAACCTTCCAGCGGCGTATTGCTTTGCCTTTCGGTCCACCAACCTTCCAGCGGCGTATTGTTTTGCCACTCGGTCCAAAATCCGTCCAGCGGCGTATTGCTTTGCCATTCGGTCCACCAACCTTCCAGCGGCGTATTGTTTTGCCACTGGGTCCACCAACCTTCCAGCGGCGTATTGTTTTGCCACTGGGTCCACCAACCTTCCAGCGGCGTATTGTTTTGCCATTCGGTCCACCAACCTTCCAGCGGTGTATTGCTTTGCCTTTCGGTCCACCAACCTTCCAGCGGCGTATTGTTTTGCCTTTCGGTCCACCAACCTTCCAGCGGCGTATTGTTTTGCCACTGGGTCCACCAACCTTCCAGCGGCGTATTGTTTTGCCACTGGGTCCACCAACCTTCCAGCGGCGTATTGCTTTGCCATTCGGTCCACCAACCTTCCAGCGGCGTATTGTTTTGCCTTTCGGTCCACCAACCTTCCAGCGGCGTATTCCTTTGCCATTCGGTCCACCAACCTTCCAGCGGCGTAGTGCTTTGCCTTTCGGTCTACCAACCTTCCAGCGGCGTATTGTTTTGCCACTCGGTCCACCAACCTTCCAGCGGCGTATTGCTTTGCCATTCGGTCCACCAACCTTCCAGCGGCGTATTGTTTTGCCTTTCGGTCCACCAACCTTCCAGCGGCGTATAGTTTTGCCACTGGGTCCACCAACCTTCCAGCGGCGTATTGCTTTGCCATTCGGTCCACCAACCTTCCAGCGGCGTATTGTTTTGCCTTTCGGTCCACCAACCTTCCAGCGGCGTATTGCTTTGCCATTCGGTCCACCAACCTTCAAGCGGCGTATTGTTTTGCCACTCGGTCCAAAATCCGTCCAGCGGCGTATTGTTTTGCCATTCGGTCCACCAACCTTCCAGCGGCGTATTGCTTTGCCTTTCGGTCCACCAACCTTCCAGCGGCGTATTGCTTTGCCATTCGGTCCACCAACCTTCCAGCGGCGTATTGTTTTGCCACTCGGTCCAAAATCCGTCCAGCGGCGTATTGCTTTGCCTTTCGGTCCACCAACCTTCCAGCGGCGTATTGCTTTGCCATTCGGTCCACCAACCTTCCAGCGGCGTAATGCTTTGCCTTTCGGTCCACAATCCGTCCAGCGGCGTATTGCTTTGCCATTCGGTCCACCAACCTTCCAGCGGCGTATTGTTTTGCCACTCGGTCCAAAATCCGTCCAGCGGCGTATTGCTTTGCCTTTCGGTCCACCAACCTTCCAGCGGCGTATTGCTTTGCCACTCGGTCCAAAATCCGAACAGCGGCGTATTACTTTGCCACTCGGTCCACAATCCGTCCAGCGGCGTATTGTTTTGCCACTCGGTCCAAAATCCGCCCAGCGGCGTATTGCTTTGCCTTTCGGTCCACCAACCTTCCAGCGGCGTATTGTTTTGCCACTCGGTCCAAAATCCGTCCAGCGGCGTATTGCTTTGCCTTTCGGTCCACCAACCTTCCAGCGGCGTAATGCTTTGCCACTCGGTCCACAATCCGTCCAGCGGCGTATTGCTTTGCCATTCGGTGGACCAACCTTCCAGCGGCGTATTGCTTTGCCACTCGGTCCAAAATCCGTCCAGCGGCGTATTGATTTGCCATTCGGTCCACCAACCTTCCAGCGGCGTATTGTTTTGCCACTCGGTCCAAAATCCGTCCAGCGGCGTATTGGTTTGCCATTCGGTCCACCAACCTTCCAGCGGCGTATTGTTTTGCCACTCGGTCCAAAATCCGCCCAGCGGCGTATTGCTTTGCCTTTCGGTCCACCAACCTTCCAGCGGCGTATTGTTTTGCCACTCGGTCCAAAATCCGTCCAGCGGCGTATTGCTTTGCCATTCGGTCCACCAACCTTCCAGCGGCGTATTGCTTTGCCACTCGGTCCAAAATCCGAACAGCGGCGTATTGGTTTGCCTTTCGGTCTACCAACCATCCAGCGGCGTATTGCTTTGCCATTCGGTCCACCAACCTTCCAGCGGCGTATTGTTTTGCCACTCGGTCCAAAATCCGTCCAGCGGCGTATTGCTTTGCCATTCGGTCCACCAACCTTCCAGCGGCGTATTGTTTTGCCACTCGGTCCAAAATCCGTCCAGCGGCGTATTGCTTTGCCTTTCGGTCCACCAACCTTCCAGCGGCGTATTGTTTTGCCACTCGGTCCAAAATCCGTCCAGCGGCGTATTGCTTTGCCATTCGGTCCACCAACCTTCCAGCGGCGTATTGCTTTGCCACTCGGTCCACAATCCGTCCAGCGGCGTATTGCTTTGCCATTCGGTCCACCAACCTTCCAGCGGCGTATTGCTTTGCCACTCGGTCCACAATCCGTCCAGCGGCGTATTGCTTTGCCATTCGGTCCACCAACCTTCCAGCGGCGTATTGTTTTGCCACTCGGTCCAAAATCCGTCCAGCGTCGTATTTTTTTGCCATTCGGTCCACCAACCTTCCAGCGGCGTATTGTTTTGCCACTCGGTCCACCAACCTTCCAGCGGCGTATTGATTTGCCATTCGGTCCACCAACCTTCCAGCGGCGTATTGTTTTACCACTCGGTCCAAAATCCGTCCAGCGGCGTATTGGTTTGCCTTTCGGTCTACCAACCTTCCAGCGGCGTATTGCTTTGCCTTTCGGTCCACCAACCTTCCAGCGGCGTATTGCTTTGCCACTCGGTCCAAAATCCGTCCAGCGGCGTATAGGTTTGCCATTCGGTCCACCAACCTTCCAGCGGCGTATTGTTTTGCCACTCGGTCCACCAACCTTCCAGCGGCGTAATGCTTTGCCATTCGGTCCAAAATCCGTCCAGCGGCGTATTGTTTTGCCTTTCGGTCCACCAACCTTCCAGCGGCGTATTGTTTTGCCACTCGGTCCACCAACCTTCCAGTGGCGTATTGCTTTGCCATTCGGTCCACCAACCTTCCAGCGGCGTATTGCTTTGCCATTCGGTCCACCAACCTTCCAGCGGCGTATTGTTTTGCCACTCGGTCCACCAACCTTCCAGCGGCGTATTGCTTTGCCACTCGGTCCAAAATCCGTCCAGCGGCGTATTGTTTTGCCATTCGGTCCACCAACCTTCCAGCGGCGTATTGTTTTGCCACTCGGTCCAAAATCCGCCCAGCGGCGTATTGCTTTGCCTTTCGGTCCACCAACCTTCCAGCGGCGTATTGTTTTGCCACTCGGTCCAAAATCCGTTCAGCGGCGTATTGCTTTGCCATTCGGTCCACCAACCTTCCAGCGGCGTATTGCTTTGCCACTCGGTTAAAAATCCGAACAGCGGCGTATTGGTTTGCCTTTCGGTCTACCAACCTTCCAGCGGCGTATTGCTTTGCCATTCGGTCCACCAACCTTCCAGCGGCGTATTGTTTTGCCACTCGGTCCAAAATCCGTCCAGCGGCGTATTGCTTTGCAATTCGGTCCACCAACCTTCCAGCGGCGTATTGCTTTGCCTTTCGGTCCACAATCCGTCCAACGGCGTATTGCTTTGCCATTCGGTCCACCCACCTTCCAGCGGCGTATTGTTTTGCCACTCGGTCCAAAATCCGTCCAGCGGCGTATTGCTTTGCCTTTCGGTCCACCAACCTTCCAGCGGCGTATTGTTTTGCCACTCGGTCCAAAATCCGTCCAGCGGCGTATTGCTTTGCCATTCGGTCCACCAACCTTCCAGCGGCGTATTGCTTTGCCACTCGGTCCACAATCCATCCAGCGGCGTATTGCTTTGCCACTCGGTCCAAAATCCGTCCAGCGGCGTATTGGTTTGCCATTCGGTCCACCAACCTTCCTTCGGCGTATTGTTTTGCCACTCGGTCCAAAATCCGTCCAGCGGCGTATTGCTTTGCCATTCGGTCCACCAACCTTCCAGCGGCGTATTGCTTTGCCACTCGGTCCACAATCCGTCCAGCGGCGTATTACTTTGCCACTCGGTCCAAAATCCGTCCAGCGGCGTATTGGTTTGCCATTCGGTCCACCAACCTTCCAGCGGCGTATTGTTTTGCCACTCGGTCCACAATCCGTCCAGCGGCGTATTGCTTTGCCATTCGGTCCACCAACCTTCCAGCGGCGTATTGTTTTGCCACTCGGTCCAAAATCCGTCCAGCGTCGTATTTTTTTGCCATTCGGTCCACCAACCTTCCAGCGGCGTATTGTTTTGCCACTCGGTCCACCAACCTTCCAGCGGCGTATTGCTTTGCCATTCGGTCCACCAACCTTCCAGCGGCGTATTGTTTTACCACTCGGTCCAAAATCCGTCCAGCGGCGTATTTGTTTGCCTTTCGGTCTACCAACCTTCCAGCGGCGTATTGCTTTGCCTTTCGGTCCACCAACCTTCCAGCGGCGTAATGCTTTGCCACTCGGTCCAAAATCCGTCCAGCGGCGTATTGGTTTGCCATTCGGTCCACCAACCTTCCAGCGGCGTATTGTTTTGCCACTCGGTCCACCAACCTTCCAGCGGCGTAATGCTTTGCCATTCGGTCCAAAATCCGTCCAGCGGCGTATTGTTTTGCCTTTCGGTCCACCAACCTTCCAGCGGCGTATTGTTTTGCCACTCGGTCCACCAACCTTCCAGTGGCGTATTGCTTTGCCATTCGGTCCACCAACCTGCCAGCGGCGTATTGCTTTGCCATTCGGTCCACCAACCTTCCAGCGGCGTATTGTTTTGCCACTCGGTCCACCAACCTTCCAGCGGCGTATTGCTTTGCCACTCGGTCCAAAATCCGTCCAGCGGCGTATTGTTTTGCCATTCGGTCCACCAACCTTCCAGCGGCGTATTGTTTTGCCACTCGGTCCAAAATCCGCCCAGCGGCGTAATGTTTTGCCTTTCGGTCCCCCAACCTTCCAGCGGCGTATTGTTTTGCCACTCGGTCCAAAATCCGTTCAGCGGCGTATTGCTTTGCCATTCGGTCCACCAACCTTCCAGCGGCGTATTGCTTTGCCACTCGGTTAAAAATCCGAACAGCGGCGTATTGGTTTGCCTTTCGGTCTACCAACCTTCCAGCGGCGTATTGCTTTGCCATTCGGTCCACCAACCTTCCAGCGGCGTATTGTTTTGCCACTCGGTCCAAAATCCGTCCAGCGGCGTATTGCTTTGCAATTCGGTCCACCAACCTTCCAGCGGCGTATTGCTTTGCCTTTCGGTCCACAATCCGTCCAGCGGCGTATTGCTTTGCCATTCGGTCCACCCACCTTCCAGCGGCGTAATGTTTTGCCACTCGGTCCAAAATCCGTCCAGCGGCGTATTGCTTTGCCATTCGGTCCACCAACCTTCCAGCGGCGTATTGCTTTGCCACTCGGTCCACAATCCGTCCAGCGGCGTATTGCTTTGCCACTCGGTCCAAAATCCGTCCAGCGGCGTATTGGTTTGCCATTCGGTCCACCAACCTTCCAGCGGCGTATTGTTTTGCCACTCGGTCCAAAATCCGTCCAGCGGCGTATTGTTTTGCCTTTCGGTCTACCAACCTTCCAGCGGCGTATTGCTTTGCCTTTCGGTCCACCAACCTTCCAGCGGCGTATTGCTTTGCCATTCGGTCCAAAATCCGTCCAGCGGCGTATTGGTTTGCCATTCGGTCCACCAACCTTCCAGCGGCGTATTGTTTTGCCACTCGGTCCACCAACCTTCCAGCGGCGTATTGGTTTGCCTTTCGGTCCACCAACCTTTAAGCGGCGTATAGCTTTGCCTTTCGGTCCACAATCCGTCCAGCGGCGTATTGCTTTGCCATTCGGTCCACCAACCTTCCAGCGGCGTATTGTTTTGCCACTCGGTCCAAAATCCGTCCAGCGGCGTATTGCTTTGCCACTCGGTCCAAAATCCGTCCAGCGGCGTAATGGTTTGCCATTCGGTCCACCAACCTTCCAGCGGCGTATTGTTTTGCCACTCGGTCCAAAATCCGTCCAGCGTCGTATTTTTTTGCCATTCGGTCCACCAACCTTCCAGCGGCGTATTGTTTTGCCATTCGGTCCACCAACCTTCCAGCGGCGTATTGTTTTACCACTCGGTCCAAAATCCGTCCAGCGGCGTATTGGTTTGCCTTTCGGTGTACCAACCTTCCAGCGGCGTATTGGTTTGCCTTTCGGTCCACCAACCTTCCAGCGGCGTATTGCTTTGCCACTCGGTCCAAAATCCGTCCAGCGGCGTATTGGTTTGCCATTCGGTCCACCAACCTTCCAGCGGCGTATTGTTTTGCCACTCGGTCCACCAACCTTCCAGCGGCGTAATGCTTTGCCATTCGGTCCAAAATCCGTCCAGCGGCGTATTGTTTTGCCTTTCGGTCCACCAACCTTCCAGCGGCGTATTGTTTTGCCACTCGGTCCACCAACCTTCCAGTGGCGTATTGCTTTGCCATTCGGTCCACCAACCTTCCAGCGGCGTATTGCTTTGCCATTCGGTCCACCAACCTTCCAGCGGCGTATTGTTTTGCCACTCGGTCCACCAACCTTCCAGCGGCGTATTGCTTTGCCACTCGGTCCAAAATCCGTCCAGCGGCGTATTGTTTTGCCATTCGGTCCACCAACCTTCCAGCGGCGTATTGTTTTGCCACTCGGTCCAAAATCCGCCCAGCGGCGTATTGCTTTGCCTTTCGGTCCACCAACCTTCCAGCGGCGTATTGTTTTGCCACTCGGTCCAAAATCCGTTCAGCGGCGTATTGCTTTGCCATTCGGTCCACCAACCTTCCAGCGGCGTATTGCTTTGCCACTCGGTTAAAAATCCGAACAGCGGCGTATTGGTTTGCCTTTCGGTCTACCAACCTTCCAGCGGCGTATTGCTTTGCCATTCGGTCCACCAACCTTCCAGCGGCGTATTGTTTTGCCACTCGGTCCAAAATCCGTCCAGCGGCGTATTGCTTTGCAATTCGGTCCACCAACCTTCCAGCGGCGTATTGCTTTGCCTTTCGGTCCACAATCCGTCCAGCGGCGTATTGCTTTGCCATTCGGTCCACCCACCTTCCAGCGGCGTATTGTTTTGCCACTCGGTCCAAAATCCGTCCAGCGGCGTATTGCTTTGCCTTTCGGTCCACCAACCTTCCAGCGGCGTATTGTTTTGCCACTCGGTCCAAAATCCGTCCAGCGGCGTATTGCTTTGCCATTCGGTCCACCAACCTTCCAGCGGCGTATTGCTTTGCCACTCGGTCCACAATCCATCCAGCGGCGTATTGCTTTGCCACTCGGTCCAAAATCCGTCCAGCGGCGTATTGGTTGGCCATTCGGTCCACCAACCTTCCAGCGGCGTATTGTTTTGCCACTCGGTCCAAAATCCGTCCAGCGGCGTAATGCTTTGCCATTCGGTCCACCAACCTTCCAGCGGCGTATTGCTTTGCCACTCGGTCCACAATCCGTCCAGCGGCGTATTGCTTTGCCACTCGGTCCAAAATCCGTCCAGCGGCGTATTGGTTTGCCATTCGGTCCACCAACCTTCCAGCGGCGTATTGTTTTGCCACTCGGTCCACAATCCGTCCAGCGGCGTATTGCTTTGCCATTCGGTCCACCAACCTTCCAGCGGCGTATTGTTTTGCCACTCGGTCCAAAATCCGTCCAGCGTCGTATTTTTTTGCCATTCGGTCCACCAACCTTCCAGCGGCGTATTGTTTTGCCACTCGGTCCACCAACCTTCCAGCGGCGTATTGCTTTGCCATTCGGTCCACCAACCTTCCAGCGGCGTATTGTTTTACCACTCGGTCCAAAATCCGTCCAGCGGCGTATTGGTTTGCCTTTCGGTCTACCAACCTTCCAGCGGCGTATTGCTTTGCCTTTCGGTCCACCAACCTTCCAGCGGCGTAATGCTTTGCCACTCGGTCCAAAATCCGTCCAGCGGCGTATTGGTTTGCCATTCGGTCCACCAACCTTCCAGCGGCGTATTGTTTTGCCACTCGGTCCACCAACCTTCCAGCGGCGTAATGCTTTGCCATTCGGTCCAAAATCCTTCCAGCGGCGTATTGTTTTGCCTTTCGGTCCACCAACCTTCCAGCGGCGTATTGTTTTGCCACTCGGTCCACCAACCTTCCAGTGGCGTATTGCTTTGCCATTCGGTCCACCAACCTGCCAGCGGCGTATTGCTTTGCCATTCGGTCCACCAACCATCCAGCGGCGTATTGTTTTGCCACTCGGTCCACCAACCTTCCAGCGGCGTATTGCTTTGCCATTCGGTCCAAAATCCGTCCAGCGGCGTATTGTTTTGCCTTTCGGTCCACCAACCTTCCAGCGGCGTATTGTTTTGCCACTCGGTCCACCTACCTTCCAGCGGCGTATTGCTTTGCCACTCGGTCCAAAATCCGTCCAGCGGCGTATTGGTTTGCCATTCGGTCCACCAACCTTCCAGCGGCGTATTGTTTTGCCACTCGGTCCAAAATCCGTCCAGCGGCGTATTGTTTTGCCTTTCGGTTGTTACGAGCCGGGGCTGTGGGCAACGCCTAGGCCGGCGAGGTTGATATAACCCAAGGAATACGGTTGAGAATTTGTTAATAAGGTGCGCGGACGAACCCGATGCGAAATCGGGGAGCCGCTGGGATGTGTGAAACGAGGACGAACCCGATGCGAAATCGGGGAGCCTCAGGAATAGAGTCAAGCGCGGACGAACCTGATGCGAAATCAGGGAGCCGCAGGAGGGTGAAACGTCGTGGACGAACCCGATGCGAAATCGGGGAGCCACTAGGAAAGAAGTTCGCAGACGAAGCCGATGCGAAATCGGGGATCTGCTAGGAGGTTGGCTTATTCACAGACGAACCCGGCGCGTAGCCGGGGAGCTGTTCGGAAGTTGGAAAACGTACGGACGAACCTGATGCGAAACCAGGGAGCCGTAGGATACAGACGAACCTGGTGCGAAACCAGGGAGCTGTAGGATGGGTTAGATTTCGTGGACGAACCCGATGCGAAATCGGGGAGCCACTGGGTTGGAGTATTTATAGTTATTCTTCTTGGATAAGGCGTGCGAACGAACCTGATGCGAAATCAGGGAGTCGCTGGAAATGTTAGTTTGCCTCGTAACTTTTAAATTAATATTCGATACAACTCGAGCGGTTAAGTTGTATCTGTGGGAGCGTTACTTCTGATATAAAGGATCACGGAGTAAAGATTGGTTTAACGAATCTACTCGATTTAATGGTGAACAAATGGTATATATATTCAAAACAGTCGTCTGTACAATTGTAGTTGTCGCGATGAAATAATATAAAGTGTGTAATTTACCTAATATTTGCACGGTGTTGACGCACTGGCGATGCGGGGTCTGAGAGCCGCCTTTAAGAGTATGCCGAAAGAACTTCAACCGGACTAGCGGATTCTAACGGGTTAATCTATGATTCGAAAGGTGCGCTAAGCCCAATCTCACTTGATATAACTGACTCCGTACGAGCGTGGCACGACGTGACTTTACGCGTGACTATGTAACTCTGAACCGACGAGGGTAGAAACCAAAGGGTTTATATACCCCCGTAATGCGCGGGAACGCATTAGAATTTTCCATATAAGGAAATTAAGAAGTCTTCGTCGGACCACGCCCGTCTTGGTCGTGATGCAGCTGGTCGCACATGTTCTCAGGACCCATTTATCTGTTTATGGTAACCGAAAGAATTTTAGGGCGTTTTTCACATTACAGACGCGAGCTCGAAAACGCGTTGAGAGCGACGTATGGAATATTCTTCATACGTAACATCTCCCCTCCCAAGATGAAACATCGCGGTTCGCGTGATGCTTTCGCAAAGGATTGAAAAATGCCCAAAAATTCTCCATAAAAAGAAAGGCGTATGAAGTTGTCGGGTGTAGTGTGTGTGTGTACGTGTGTACTTATTACTAATGTGATCGCTGCAATGTACAGTGTTTTTCTTCTTTCTTCATTAATTGAGATCCTAATTCCTTGCTGATGATGTAAAATAAGCGTGTTTCACTTTGTCCTGATGTTTTGTGATTAGCTTGTTGTGTTTTTGCAGTACTACGTTGTTCAGGTCCGTTGCGTCTATTATCTCATACGGTCCGATGTAATGTGGATCGAATTTATTAATGCGTGGTTCCAGGAGTACGTAAACGGAATCGCCTACGTTAAACGTTGCTGGTTTTGCACGAAGATCGTAATAGCCTTTTGAACGGGTTTTTGCCTTGTTTAGGTTATCTGAAGCTACATTGCGGATATTAGTCATATGTGTTATCAGATCTGTTAAATAATCTCCGTACGATTGTAATTTTTCGCCGGTTGGAAAAGAACTCGGTTCTCGAGCTGGTTTTCCGAAAATTAACTCATACGGAGTGAAATTGGTTGCTTCGTGAACGGATGTATTGTAGGAGAACATTGCAAACGGTATTAATAAATCCCAATCTTCGTAATTATCCATGTAGTGTTTGAGGTACTCGGTGAGTACGATGTGACTTCGTTCCAATGATCCGTTGGTCTGTGGTCTGTATCCCGAGGTGGTAATTTGTTTGATTTTAAATATTTCTGATAGGTTTGTCATAAGGTTTCCAATAAAACTGGTTCCTTTGTCTGTCAATATTGCGCGAGGCGTACCATAAATTGCGATGAAATGTCTGGCAAAAGCATCTGCAATAGTGGTAGCTCGAATATTTGGTATTGCTACTGCCATGCAGTACTTAGTTAAATTATCTTGCATTGTAAGGATATATCTGTTCCCGCTCGGAGTGATGGGTAAAGGTCCTACTGTATCCAAAGCAATTTTATCGAAAGGTCCCATAGGTGTGTCGGTAATTAGCATAGGTTGACGAGTTTTCGCTCGGACTAATTTTTGTTCTTGGCAACTTTGGCACTTCCGAATATAATCTTGAATTTCGTTGCGCATTTGCGGCCAATGAAATTTTGATCGGATGCGTTTATATGTTTTCGTTATTCCTTTGTGTCCACCAATTAAACTGTCATGAGCTTCGCGGATTATTTCCTGTCTGTCTCCTATGGATGGTGTCGTGATGATACAATTGCAAATACTAATTTGAAGAGTTGTTCCAGTGAAAATTTCTTCTAATAATTTGAGAAAATCGTTAACTGGCAACTTGTGAAGGTCCCCGGTTGCAGAAATTCGGAATGATTTAATCTGGTGTTGTTTTAAGATATCCTTAAGAATTTCTAAACCACGAAGAATGTCTGTTTTTGTAATATTGTCGTAAAAATGATCAGAGATTACTATAGCGAAAGATTTGTACGACCCGTTGTCAAGTGTTACCACGTGTCCTTTTTCCGGTCGCTTTGCTAGAAGGTCTTGTTTATTTATCACTTCGGTATCCAGCAGTAGTTTTCCAACAGCGGTTTGTATGTTGCAGTCGGCAGATATGAAATATACGTAGTGACCCTCTTCAGCTATAAGAGTATTTGAACTAGTAGTAATTTTGTGTGTTTCTTCTGGTAAAGCCTCTTCTAAATAGTCTCCGTCGGTTGAATTTTCAGGGTCAGTAGTGAAGAATGGGTAAGGGTCAGGTGTGTAGTCAAGGGCCCCATGTCGAGGTGACCTGCTGTCCGGCGGTCCTCCAACACTTGCTTCGGTCGTAGTCCTGGCAGGTAGCTGGGTAATTGTCGATTGTAAAATTTCATCCGTAATTCGAGATGATGTTTGTGGTGTGCTAATTAAATTTTGCTGAATATGGTTTGCATTTTCTACTACGGTATCTTCAAGCGGTTCTTCAAAAGATATTAAATCGTTAAATACGGTTTGATCCTTGTCCAAAGGGGAAATTTGTGTGGAATTAGCTGCTGGCGCAAAAATATTTATGGGTTCCTGACGTTCATCTGGCAGTGTTACTTCTTGTGATAAGCTGGGGAAAGATCGATTTTGATGTATAATTGGCGAGTGTTGAACCTTTCCATATGCGGCTTGTTCTATCTCGTCTGAGCTGCTGCTGTCCCGATACCTGGGTCGGTTTTCTCTGTCTCGACGTAATTGCCGAACACGATGCCCAATTGAATCCGTATTAACTTCTATTTTAGGTATTTGTATTTTGAAGTCGGTGTCCCTGCATTCCCGTGGAAGAAGTGGTAGACAGACTGAAGTGGGGTTACGCGACAGAGCGTCTGCGTTTTTATTTATTTTTCCGGCTTTATGGACCACCTGATATTCATACTCCAGAAGTCTAAGTTTCCACTTCATGAGTCTGGAAGTCGGGTCCTTAACGGAATGTAACCAAACAAGTGGTCTATGATCTGTTATTAGGGTGAATTTGGTTCCGTAGATGTAGGGCCTGAAGTATCTTACAGCGTAAACCATTGCTAGGCATTCTTTTTCTGTAGCTGAGTAATTTTTTTCGGGTTTGTTTAGACTGCGAGACGCATAGGCAATTGGTAGGTCGCTTCCTACCTCTCCCTGGCTAAGTACGGCTCCGATAGCGTATTCGGATGCATCTGTTGTAACGATGAATGGTTTACTGAAGTCTGGATACTGTAAAATGGGCTGCTGACACAATTCGTTGCGTAATTGTTTGAAACTTTGATCCTGCTCCTCGGTCCATTTAAATTTCATGCCTTTCCCTAACAAGTTAATTAAAGGCTTCGCTTTTGAGGTGAAATTAGGTACGAATCTACGATAATATCCTACAAGTCCTAAGAATTGCTGAATATTCTTCTGCGTTGTGGGTGTTGGAAAATCTTGCACTGCTTTTAATTTCCTAGGATCAGGTCTGACTCCATCTTTTGAAATAATATGTCCGAGGTATGCGACTTCCTTTCGTAGAAATTCACATTTATTGGTTTGAAGGGTTAATCCATGATCTTTAAGGCGTTTTAACAATTTTTTAACTTTGATGTTATGTTCTTGAAGCGATGAGGCGTATACTACTATGTCGTCTAAGTAAACAAAAAGATCTGTCCCTTGAAGTCCGGTGAGTGCTTGATCCATGAGGCGTTGAAACGTGGGTGGTGCGTTCTTTAATCCGAAAGGCATTCGAGAAAATTCGTAATGTCCATTCGGTGTAGTAAATGCTGTCTTTGATTTATCTTTTGGATCCATCTCTATTTGATGAAATCCACTTGCGAGATCGAAAACTGAGAAGTATTTAGCTCCTCCCAATCGGTCTAATATTTCGGTGATCTGTGGTAATGGGTATTTGTCTGAAATAGTTTTTTCGTTGAGTGCGCGGAAATCTATCACTAAACGCCAGCGTTTATTACCCTGTGCGTCTGCTTTCTTAGGAACAATCCATAAAGGTGAATTGTACGGGGATTTGGAATGATTTATGATACCTGCAGATAGCATAGTGCTAATCTGTTTTTGAATTTCTTCCTGATGTACAGGAGGGTAGCGATATTGTCTCGTATTAATAGGGATATCATTGGTCGTGTGAATTGAATGGTTGAAATCACGAGCTTTTCCGAGTTTGTCTCCTGGCAAGAAAAATCGGTCGGGAAATTCCTCTACTAAATCGGTAACGAAATTCCGTTCCTCTCTGTTCAAATGTTTTAAGTTAATTGTTTGCAAAATTCCCTGAATCCTGTCTTTGCTAGTCTTGAAGTTCGACGGGTGTTCCACTCCTGAACAAGAATCTTCGTCGGTTGTACTAAAAATGTCGTAAGGCTCCAAAATTTGAGACTCTAACTCTACATCGATTTCTTCTTCGCTAGTATTTATTGCCATAACGTGACATTTGCCGTCGTTGTTTGTTACTATTGCTTCCCCTATGTAAAGTTGCTCATGAGTTTTGATGCGCGGTAAATACCCTTCTTTAATTTTCACATTTGCTATTCTTACAGCAATCTGCTGCGATGTTCTAGGCTTGATACAATATTTGGTGACTGTCTGCTGTTCTTTTATCTGAGGTAAATCTTGATAGTTTGAAAAACGTAAAGGTCGGATCGGTTCACTTTTTAAAGTTAAAGTTCCGTGATAATAGGAAATCTCGGCTTCCTCTTGTTTTAAGAATGGGCTGCCGATAAGTCCATCTGCGTCTAACGCAAGATTCTTTACCACGTAGAAAAACGCGGAAGATCCATGAATATTTAAAATTGTTGTTCCGAGAGTGTGGATTGGTGTCGTTGTCAGTCCGGTCAATTCAATTTCTTCCCTGGAAATGATCTCTGCGGTTGTTCCGAGAACGTCGATGACCACCAGGTTCACGGCTGCTCCACCATCAATTAAGAATTCTCCCGTTCCTGATTCCAATTCCGGAACTTTGATCTTGATTCTTGGTGCAGGTGCCTCCTTGATGAGTCTTCTTTCTTCTCGTCGCTGAATCGAATTTTCCTTTGGCGATCTTCCTCGTTTCCGCTCATCGTGTCGCCTGTACGTTGAGCGCGATTTATGTTTAAAGACTTGTTTGATTCCATAGACGAATCTCGCGAGTCCCGATGATAGCGCGAATTACGCGGATGTTTCCGACATGACTTTTCGTCATGTCCGTTCATACCGCAATGCCAGCAATACAAACTTGGCTTGCGGTTTCTGTCAGAATTTTTAAGGATGGATATTTTCGGGCCCCGATCATCAAGTATAGATGAATCGCGGCGTAAGGAAGGAGATCTCGAGGGGCTTCCTTGCTGCAAGGTCCAAGCTGTCGCGCGTCCTTGTCTCTCTCGTTCCTCTTCAGATTCAGGTGTTCTCACTTGTCGTTCCCTGAACCGATCGTATCTACTCGGCGAGTGAGGGTACGACACTTCACGGTCGTAATTATGCGAGTCTCGACGAGACCATCTAGCAGGTGATAGACTGCTGGGCGACTGTCGTCGATTCCTTAATTTCCTATCTATCTGTATCACGGCGTCGTAAGCTTGTTCAAGTGTACCTAAGTCTTGAATCTGAGCCGACACTTTCCAAGAAATCCGATCCGGTAAACCATCGATGAAGTTTTCTTTAACGTCTTGCTCCATTTCTTTGACGAAATCTTCAGCGTGATCCAGATATCTTTCCCGGATAGCTCCGCGCGTACAGTAAACCAGATGACTAGTTCTATCGACATATTGTCGAATGCTTTCTCCATCACGAATATGTAACTTCGCGATTTCGACTTGAAAGTGTGACAAATTTCTACCCGGCGCGTATCTTTTTTTCAAATGCTTAATTAAAGCCTTGACTGAATCGAATTTATGCTCTATCGTGCATCTGCGTGCTGGACCGATAAGCTTAGTTAACACAATCGCGAGATACTCCGCATCCGTACCCTCAGGAATCAAAGTTAACCCGTCTTCCACATTTTGAGCGAAGTGCGTCAACGATGGTCTTTCTCCGTCAAAGGTCGGAATGGACGATGTAATATTCTGTATGCACGTCCGTTGCGTCAAGAGTGTCATCGAATTTGCGATCGAAACAGTCAGGTTTAGCATCTCATTAGAAGAGACGTTCGCTTGTGGATTTGCCATTTTAAAATATTAATAAAGAAGTAATTAACTAGAGAAAACTAGTATATTGTAAATGTTCACCTACGAGTAATAGAACGTATTTTTGAAACCAAAATTTACGGCGATTCTAAATCAAAGAATCCCACCGCTGTCACCAGTTTGTTACGAGCCGGGGCTGTGGGCAACGCCTAGGCCGGCGAGGTTGATATAACCCAAGGAATACGGTTGAGAATTTGTTAATAAGGTGCGCGGACGAACCCGATGCGAAATCGGGGAGCCGCTGGGATGTGTGAAACGAGGACGAACCCGATGCGAAATCGGGGAGCCTCAGGAATAGAGTCAAGCGCGGACGAACCTGATGCGAAATCAGGGAGCCGCAGGAGGGTGAAACGTCGTGGACGAACCCGATGCGAAATCGGGGAGCCACTAGGAAAGAAGTTCGCAGACGAAGCCGATGCGAAATCGGGGAGCTGCTAGGAGGTTGGCTTATTCACAGACGAACCCGGCGCGTAGCCGGGGAGCTGTTCGGAAGTTGGAAAACGTACGGACGAACCTGATGCGAAACCAGGGAGCCGTAGGATACAGACGAACCTGGTGCGAAACCAGGGAGCTGTAGGATGGGTTAGATTTCGTGGACGAACCCGATGCGAAATCGGGGAGCCACTGGGTTGGAGTATTTATAGTTATTCTGCTTGGATAAGGCGTGCGAACGAACCTGATGCGAAATCAGGGAGTCGCTGGAAATGTTAGTTTGCCTCGTAACTTTTAAATTAATATTCGATACAACTCGAGCGGTTAAGTTGTATCTGTGGGAGCGTTACTTCTGATATAAAGGATCACGGAGTAAAGATTGGTTTAACGAATCTACTCGATTTAATGGTGAACAAATGGTATATATATTCAAAACAGTCGTCTGTACAATTGTAGTTGTCGCAATGAAATAATATAAAGTGTGTAATTTACCTAATATTTGCACGGTGTTGACGCACTGGCGATGCGGGGTCTGAGAGCCGCCTTTAAGAGTATGCCGAAAGAACTTCAACCGGACTAGCGGATTCTAACGGGTTAATCTATGATTCGAAAGGTGCGCAAAGCCCAATCTCACTTGATATAACTGACTCCGTACGAGCGTGGCACGACGTGACTTTACGCGTGACTATGTAACTCTGAACCGACGAGGGTAGAAACCAAAGGGTTTATATACCCCCGTAATGCGCGGGAACGCATTAGAATTTTCCATATAAGGAAATTAAGAAGTCTTCGTCGGACCACGCCCGTCTTGGTCGTGATGCAGCTGGTAGCACATGTTCTCAGGACCCATTTATCTGTTTATGGTAACCGAAAGAATTTTAGGGCGTTTTTCACATTACAGACGCGAGCTCGAAAACGCGTTGAGAGCGACGTATGGAATATTCTTCATACGTAACACGGTCTACCAACCTTCCAGCGGCGTATTGCTTTGCCTTTCGGTCCACCAACCTTCCAGCGGCGTATTGCTTTGCCATTCGGTCCAAAATCCGTCCAGCGGTGTATTGGTTTCCCATTCGGTCCACCAACCTTCCAGCGGCGTATTGTTTTGCCACTCGGTCCACCAACCTTCCAGCGGCGTATTGGTTTGCCTTTCGGTCCACCAACCTTTAAGCGGCGTATAGCTTTGCCTTTCGGTCCACAATCCGTCCAGCGGCGTATTGCTTTGCCATTCGGTCCACCAACCTTCCAGCGGCGTATTGTTTTGCCACTCGGTCCAAAATCCGTCCAGCGGCGTATTGCTTTGCCACTCGGTCCAAAATCCGTCCAGCGGCGTATTGGTTTGCCATTTGGTCCACCAACCTTCCAGCGGCGTATTGTTTTGCCACTCGGTCCAAAATCCGTCCAGCGGCGTATAGGTTTGCCTTTCGGTCAACCAACCTTCCAGCGGCGTATTGCTTTGCCACTCGGTCCAAAATCCGTCCAGCGGCGTATTGCTTTGCCATTCGGTCCACCAACCTTCCAGCGGCGTATTGCTTTGCCATTCGGTCCAAAATCCGTCCAGCGGCGTATTGTTTTGCCTTTCGGTCCACCAACCTTCCAGCGGCGTATTGTTTTGCCACTCGGTCCACCAACCTTCCAGCGGCGTATTGCTTTGCCATTCGGTCCACCAACCTTCCAGCGGCGTATTGTTTTGCCACTCGGTCCAAAATCCGTCCAGCGGCGTATTGCTTTGCCATTCGGTCCACCAACCTTCCAGCGGCGTATTGTTTTGCCACTCGGTCCACCAACCTTCCAGCGGCGTATTGCTTTGCCACTCGGTCCAAAATCCGTCCAGCGGCGTATTGGTTTGCCTTTCGGTCTACCAACCTTCCAGCGGCGTATTGCTTTGCCTTTCGGTCCACCAACCTTCCAGCGGCGTATTGCTTTGCCTTTCGGTCCACCAACCTTCCAGCGGCGTATTGCTTTGCCACTCTGTCCAAAATCCGTCCAGCGGCGTATTGGTTTGCCATTCGGTCCACCAACCTTCCAGCGGCGTATTGTTTTGCCACTCGGTCCAAAATCCGTCCAGCGGCGTATTGTTTTGCCTTTCGGTCTACCAACCTTCCAGCGGCGTATTGCTTTGCCTTTCGGTCCACCAACCTTCCATCGGCGTATTGCTTTGCCATTCGGTCCAAAATCCGTCCAGCGGCGTATTGGTTTGCCATTCGGTCCACCAACCTTCCAGCGGCGTATTGCTTTGCCACTCGGTCCAAAATCCGTCCAGCAGCGTATTGGTTTGCCATTCGGTCCACCAACCTTCCAGCGGCGTATTGTTTTGCCACTCGGTCCAAAATCCGTCCAGCGGCGTATTGCTTTGCCTTTCGGTCCACCAACCTTCCAGCGGCGTATTGCTTTGCCACTCGGTCCAAAATCCGTCCAGCAGCGTATTGGTTTGCCATTCGGTCCACCAACCTTCCAGCGGCGTATTGTTTTGCCACTCGGTCCAAAATCCGTCCAGCGGCGTAATGCTTTGCCTTTCGGTCCACCAACCTTCCAGCGGCGTATTGTTTTGCCACTCGGTCCAAAATCCGTCCAGCGGCGTATTGCTTTGCCTTTCGGTCCACCAACCTTCCAGCGGCGTATTGCTTTGCCATTCGGTCCACCAACCTTCCAGCGGCGTATTGCTTTGCCTTTCGGTCCACCAACCTTGCAGCGGCGTATAGCTTTGCCATTCGGTCCACCAACCTTCCAGCGGCGCATTGCTTTGCCACTCGGTCCAAAATCCGTCCAGCGGCGTATTGGTTTGCCTTTCGGTCTACCAACCTTCTAGCGGCGTATTGCTTTGCCATTCGGTCCACCAACCTTCCAGCGGCGTATTGTTTTGCCACTCGGTCCAAAATCCGTCCAGCGGCGTATTGTTTTGCCATTCGGTCCACCAACCTTCCAGCGGCGTATTGCTTTGTCTTTCGGTCCACAATCCGTCCAGCGGCGTATTGCTTTGCCATTCGGTCCACCAACCTTCCAGCGGCGTATTGTTTTGCCACTCGGTCCAAAATCCGTCCAGCGGCGTATTGCTTTGCCTTTCGGTCCACCAACCTTCCAGCGGCGTAATGTTTTGCCACTCGGTCCAAAATCCGTCCAGCGGCGTATTGCTTTGCCATACGGTCCACCAACCTTCCAGCGGCGTAATGCTTTGCCACTCGGTCCAAAATCCGTCCAGCGGCGTATTGGTATGCCATTCGGTCCACCAACCTTCCAGCGGCGTATTGTTTTGCCACTCGGTCCAAAATCCGTCCAGCGGCGTATTTCTTTGCCTTTCGGTCCACCAACCTTCCAGCGGCGTATTGTTTTGCCACTCGGTCCAAAATCCGTCCAGCGGCGTATTGCTTTGCCATTCGGTCCACATACCTTCCAGCGGCGTATTGCTTTGCCACTCGGTCCAAAATCCGTCCAGCGGCGTATTGGTTTGCCTTTCGGTCCACCAACCTTCCAGCGGCGTATTGTTTTGCCACTCGGTCCACCAACCTTCCAGTGGCGTATTGCTTTGCCATTCGGTCCACCAACCTTCCAGCGGCGTATTGTTTTGCCACTCGGTCCAAAATACGTCCAGCGGCGTATTGCTTTGCCTTTCGGTCCACCAACCTTCCAGCGGCGTATTGTTTTGCCACTCGGTCCAAAATCCGTCCAGCGGCGTATAGCTTTGCCATTCGGTCCACCAACCTTCCAGCGGCGTATTGCTTTGCCACTCGGTCCAAAATCCGTCCAGCGGCGTATTGGTTTGCCTTTCGGTCTACCAACCTTCCAGCGGCGTATTGTTTTGCCACTCGGTCCAAAATCCGTCCAGCGGCGTAATGCTTTGCCTTTCGGTCCACCAACCTTCCAGCGGCGTATTGTTTTGCCACTCGGTCCAAAATCCGTCCAGCGGCGTATTGCTTTGCCATTCGGTCTACCAACCTTCCAGCGGCGTATTGCTTTGCCATTCGGTCCACCAACCTTCCAGCGGCGTATTGTTTTGCCACTCGGTCCAAAATCCGTCCAGCGGCGTATTGCTTTGCAATTCGGTCCACCAACCTTCCAGCGGCGTATTGCTTTGCCTTTCGGTCCACCAACCTTCCAGCGGCGTAATGTTTTGCCACTCGGTCCAAAATCCGTCCAGCGGCGTATTGCTTTGCCATACGGTCCACCAACCTTCCAGCGGCGTATTGCTTTGCCACTCGGTTAAAAATCCGAACAGCGGCGTATTGGTTTGCCTTTCGGTCTACCAACCTTCCAGCGGCGTATTGCTTTGCCATTCGGTCCACCAACCTTCCAGCGGCGTATTGTTTTGCCTTTCGGTCTACCAACCTTCCAGCGGCGTATTGTTTTGCCTTTCGGTCCACCAACCTTCCAGCGGCGTATTGTTTTGCCACTCGGTCCAAAATCCGTTCAGCGGCGTATTGCTTTGCCATTCGGTCCACCAACCTTCCAGCGGCGTATTGATTTGCCACTCGGTTAAAAATCCGAACAGCGGCGTATTGGTTTGCCTTTCGGTCTACCAACCTTCCAGCGGCGTATTGCTTTGCCATTCGGTCCACCAACCTTCCAGCGGCGTATTGTTTTGCCACTCGGTCCAAAATCCGTCCAGCGGCGTATTGCTTTGCAATTCGGTCCACCAACCTTCCAGCGGCGTATTGCTTTGCCTTTCGGTCCACAATCCGTCCAGCGGCGTATTGCTTTGCCATTCGGTCCACCCACCTTCCAGCGGCGTAATGTTTTGCCACTCGGTCCAAAATCCGTCCAGCGGCGTATTGCTTTGCCATTCGGTCCACCAACCTTCCAGCGGCGTATTGCTTTGCCACTCGGTCCACAATCCGTCCAGCGGCGTATTGCTTTGCCACTCGGTCCAAAATCCGTCCAGCGGCGTATTGGTTTGCCATTCGGTCCACCAACCTTCCAGCGGCGTATTGTTTTGCCACTCGGTCCAAAATCCGTCCAGCGGCGTATTGTTTTGCCTTTCGGTCTACCAACCTTCCAGCGGCGTATTGCTTTGCCTTTCGGTCCACCAACCTTCCAGCGGCGTATTGCTTTGCCATTCGGTCCAAAATCCGTCCAGCGGCGTATTGGTTTGCCATTCGGTCCACCAACCTTCCAGCGGCGTATTGTTTTGCCACTCGGTCCACCAACCTTCCAGCGGCGTATTGGTTTGCCTTTCGGTCCACCAACCTTTAAGCGGCGTATAGCTTTGCCTTTCGGTCCACAATCCGTCCAGCGGCGTATTGCTTTGCCATTCGGTCCACCAACCTTCCAGCGGCGTATTGTTTTGCCACTCGGTCCAAAATCCGTCCAGCGGCGTATTGCTTTGCCACTCGGTCCAAAATCCGTCCAGCGGCGTAATGGTTTGCCATTCGGTCCACCAACCTTCCAGCGGCGTATTGTTTTGCCACTCGGTCCAAAATCCGTCCAGCGTCGTATTTTTTTGCCATTCGGTCCACCAACCTTCCAGCGGCGTATTGTTTTGCCATTCGGTCCACCAACCTTCCAGCGGCGTATTGTTTTACCACTCGGTCCAAAATCCGTCCAGCGGCGTATTGGTTTGCCTTTCGGTGTACCAACCTTCCAGCGGCGTATTGGTTTGCCTTTCGGTCCACCAACCTTCCAGCGGCGTATTGCTTTGCCACTCGGTCCAAAATCCGTCCAGCGGCGTATTGGTTTGCCATTCGGTCCACCAACCTTCCAGCGGCGTATTGTTTTGCCACTCGGTCCACCAACCTTCCAGCGGCGTAATGCTTTGCCATTCGGTCCAAAATCCGCCCAGCGGCGTATTGTTTTGCCTTTCGGTCCACCAACCTTCCAGCGGCGTATTGTTTTGCCACTCGGTCCACCAACCTTCCAGTGGCGTATTGCTTTGCCATTCGGTCCACCAACCTTCCAGCGGCGTATTGCTTTGCCATTCGGTCCACCAACCTTCCAGCGGCGTATTGTTTTGCCACTCGGTCCACCAACCTTCCAGCGGCGTATTGCTTTGCCACTCGGTCCAAAATCCGTCCAGCGGCGTATTGTTTTGCCATTCGGTCCACCAACCTTCCAGCGGCGTATTGTTTTGCCACTCGGTCCAAAATCCGCCCAGCGGCGTATTGCTTTGCCTTTCGGTCCACCAACCTTCCAGCGGCGTATTGTTTTGCCACTCGGTCCAAAATCCGTTCAGCGGCGTATTGCTTTGCCATTCGGTCCACCAACCTTCCAGCGGCGTATTGCTTTGCCACTCGGTTAAAAATCCGAACAGCGGCGTATTGGTTTGCCTTTCGGTCTACCAACCTTCCAGCGGCGTATTGCTTTGCCATTCGGTCCACCAACCTTCCAGCGGCGTATTGTTTTGCCACTCGGTCCAAAATCCGTCCAGCGGCGTATTGCTTTGCAATTCGGTCCACCAACCTTCCAGCGGCGTATTGCTTTGCCTTTCGGTCCACAATCCGTCCAGCGGCGTATTGCTTTGCCATTCGGTCCACCCACCTTCCAGCGGCGTATTGTTTTGCCACTCGGTCCAAAATCCGTCCAGCGGCGTATTGCTTTGCCTTTCGGTCCACCAACCTTCCAGCGGCGTATTGTTTTGCCACTCGGTCCAAAATCCGTCCAGCGGCGTATTGCTTTGCCATTCGGTCCACCAACCTTCCAGCGGCGTATTGCTTTGCCACTCGGTCCACAATCCATCCAGCGGCGTATTGCTTTGCCACTCGGTCCAAAATCCGTCCAGCGGCGTATTGGTTGGCCATTCGGTCCACCAACCTTCCAGCGGCGTATTGTTTTGCCACTCGGTCCAAAATCCGTCCAGCGGCGTAATGCTTTGCCATTCGGTCCACCAACCTTCCAGCGGCGTATTGCTTTGCCACTCGGTCCACAATCCGTCCAGCGGCGTATTGCTTTGCCACTCGGTCCAAAATCCGTCCAGCGGCGTATTGGTTTGCCATTCGGTCCACCAACCTTCCAGCGGCGTATTGTTTTGCCACTCGGTCCACAATCCGTCCAGCGGCGTATTGCTTTGCCATTCGGTCCACCAACCTTCCAGCGGCGTATTGTTTTGCCACTCGGTCCAAAATCCGTCCAGCGTCGTATTTTTTTGCCATTCGGTCCACCAACCTTCCAGCGGCGTATTGTTTTGCCACTCGGTCCACCAACCTTCCAGCGGCGTATTGCTTTGCCATTCGGTCCACCAACCTTCCAGCGGCGTATTGTTTTACCACTCGGTCCAAAATCCGTCCAGCGGCGTATTGGTTTGCCTTTCGGTCTACCAACCTTCCAGCGGCGTATTGCTTTGCCTTTCGGTCCACCAACCTTCCAGCGGCGTAATGCTTTGCCACTCGGTCCAAAATCCGTCCAGCGGCGTATTGGTTTGCCATTCGGTCCACCAACCTTCCAGCGGCGTATTGTTTTGCCACTCGGTCCACCAACCTTCCAGCGGCGTAATGCTTTGCCATTCGGTCCAAAATCCTTCCAGCGGCGTATTGTTTTGCCTTTCGGTCCACCAACCTTCCAGCGGCGTATTGTTTTGCCACTCGGTCCACCAACCTTCCAGTGGCGTATTGCTTTGCCATTCGGTCCACCAACCTGCCAGCGGCGTATTGCTTTGCCATTCGGTCCACCAACCATCCAGCGGCGTATTGTTTTGCCACTCGGTCCACCAACCTTCCAGCGGCGTATTGCTTTGCCATTCGGTCCAAAATCCGTCCAGCGGCGTATTGTTTTGCCTTTCGGTCCACCAACCTTCCAGCGGCGTATTGTTTTGCCACTCGGTCCACCTACCTTCCAGCGGCGTATTGCTTTGCCACTCGGTCCAAAATCCGTCCAGCGGCGTATTGGTTTGCCATTCGGTCCACCAACCTTCCAGCGGCGTATTGTTTTGCCACTCGGTCCAAAATCCGTCCAGCGGCGTATTGTTTTGCCTTTCGGTTGTTACGAGCCGGGGCTGTGGGCAACGCCTAGGCCGGCGAGGTTGATATAACCCAAGGAATACGGTTGAGAATTTGTTAATAAGGTGCGCGGACGAACCCGATGCGAAATCGGGGAGCCGCTGGGATGTGTGAAACGAGGACGAACCCGATGCGAAATCGGGGAGCCTCAGGAATAGAGTCAAGCGCGGACGAACCTGATGCGAAATCAGGGAGCCGCAGGAGGGTGAAACGTCGTGGACGAACCCGATGCGAAATCGGGGAGCCACTAGGAAAGAAGTTCGCAGACGAAGCCGATGCGAAATCGGGGATCTGCTAGGAGGTTGGCTTATTCACAGACGAACCCGGCGCGTAGCCGGGGAGCTGTTCGGAAGTTGGAAAACGTACGGACGAACCTGATGCGAAACCAGGGAGCCGTAGGATACAGACGAACCTGGTGCGAAACCAGGGAGCTGTAGGATGGGTTAGATTTCGTGGACGAACCCGATGCGAAATCGGGGAGCCACTGGGTTGGAGTATTTATAGTTATTCTTCTTGGATAAGGCGTGCGAACGAACCTGATGCGAAATCAGGGAGTCGCTGGAAATGTTAGTTTGCCTCGTAACTTTTAAATTAATATTCGATACAACTCGAGCGGTTAAGTTGTATCTGTGGGAGCGTTACTTCTGATATAAAGGATCACGGAGTAAAGATTGGTTTAACGAATCTACTCGATTTAATGGTGAACAAATGGTATATATATTCAAAACAGTCGTCTGTACAATTGTAGTTGTCGCGATGAAATAATATAAAGTGTGTAATTTACCTAATATTTGCACGGTGTTGACGCACTGGCGATGCGGGGTCTGAGAGCCGCCTTTAAGAGTATGCCGAAAGAACTTCAACCGGACTAGCGGATTCTAACGGGTTAATCTATGATTCGAAAGGTGCGCTAAGCCCAATCTCACTTGATATAACTGACTCCGTACGAGCGTGGCACGACGTGACTTTACGCGTGACTATGTAACTCTGAACCGACGAGGGTAGAAACCAAAGGGTTTATATACCCCCGTAATGCGCGGGAACGCATTAGAATTTTCCATATAAGGAAATTAAGAAGTCTTCGTCGGACCACGCCCGTCTTGGTCGTGATGCAGCTGGTCGCACATGTTCTCAGGACCCATTTATCTGTTTATGGTAACCGAAAGAATTTTAGGGCGTTTTTCACATTACAGACGCGAGCTCGAAAACGCGTTGAGAGCGACGTATGGAATATTCTTCATACGTAACATCTCCCCTCCCAAGATGAAACATCGCGGTTCGCGTGATGCTTTCGCAAAGGATTGAAAAATGCCCAAAAATTCTCCATAAAAAGAAAGGCGTATGAAGTTGTCGGGTGTAGTGTGTGTGTGTACGTGTGTACTTATTACTAATGTGATCGCTGCAATGTACAGTGTTTTTCTTCTTTCTTCATTAATTGAGATCCTAATTCCTTGCTGATGATGTAAAATAAGCGTGTTTCACTTTGTCCTGATGTTTTGTGATTAGCTTGTTGTGTTTTTGCAGTACTACGTTGTTCAGGTCCGTTGCGTCTATTATCTCATACGGTCCGATGTAATGTGGATCGAATTTATTAATGCGTGGTTCCAGGAGTACGTAAACGGAATCGCCTACGTTAAACGTTGCTGGTTTTGCACGAAGATCGTAATAGCCTTTTGAACGGGTTTTTGCCTTGTTTAGGTTATCTGAAGCTACATTGCGGATATTAGTCATATGTGTTATCAGATCTGTTAAATAATCTCCGTACGATTGTAATTTTTCGCCGGTTGGAAAAGAACTCGGTTCTCGAGCTGGTTTTCCGAAAATTAACTCATACGGAGTGAAATTGGTTGCTTCGTGAACGGATGTATTGTAGGAGAACATTGCAAACGGTATTAATAAATCCCAATCTTCGTAATTATCCATGTAGTGTTTGAGGTACTCGGTGAGTACGATGTGACTTCGTTCCAATGATCCGTTGGTCTGTGGTCTGTATCCCGAGGTGGTAATTTGTTTGATTTTAAATATTTCTGATAGGTTTGTCATAAGGTTTCCAATAAAACTGGTTCCTTTGTCTGTCAATATTGCGCGAGGCGTACCATAAATTGCGATGAAATGTCTGGCAAAAGCATCTGCAATAGTGGTAGCTCGAATATTTGGTATTGCTACTGCCATGCAGTACTTAGTTAAATTATCTTGCATTGTAAGGATATATCTGTTCCCGCTCGGAGTGATGGGTAAAGGTCCTACTGTATCCAAAGCAATTTTATCGAAAGGTCCCATAGGTGTGTCGGTAATTAGCATAGGTTGACGAGTTTTCGCTCGGACTAATTTTTGTTCTTGGCAACTTTGGCACTTCCGAATATAATCTTGAATTTCGTTGCGCATTTGCGGCCAATGAAATTTTGATCGGATGCGTTTATATGTTTTCGTTATTCCTTTGTGTCCACCAATTAAACTGTCATGAGCTTCGCGGATTATTTCCTGTCTGTCTCCTATGGATGGTGTCGTGATGATACAATTGCAAATACTAATTTGAAGAGTTGTTCCAGTGAAAATTTCTTCTAATAATTTGAGAAAATCGTTAACTGGCAACTTGTGAAGGTCCCCGGTTGCAGAAATTCGGAATGATTTAATCTGGTGTTGTTTTAAGATATCCTTAAGAATTTCTAAACCACGAAGAATGTCTGTTTTTGTAATATTGTCGTAAAAATGATCAGAGATTACTATAGCGAAAGATTTGTACGACCCGTTGTCAAGTGTTACCACGTGTCCTTTTTCCGGTCGCTTTGCTAGAAGGTCTTGTTTATTTATCACTTCGGTATCCAGCAGTAGTTTTCCAACAGCGGTTTGTATGTTGCAGTCGGCAGATATGAAATATACGTAGTGACCCTCTTCAGCTATAAGAGTATTTGAACTAGTAGTAATTTTGTGTGTTTCTTCTGGTAAAGCCTCTTCTAAATAGTCTCCGTCGGTTGAATTTTCAGGGTCAGTAGTGAAGAATGGGTAAGGGTCAGGTGTGTAGTCAAGGGCCCCATGTCGAGGTGACCTGCTGTCCGGCGGTCCTCCAACACTTGCTTCGGTCGTAGTCCTGGCAGGTAGCTGGGTAATTGTCGATTGTAAAATTTCATCCGTAATTCGAGATGATGTTTGTGGTGTGCTAATTAAATTTTGCTGAATATGGTTTGCATTTTCTACTACGGTATCTTCAAGCGGTTCTTCAAAAGATATTAAATCGTTAAATACGGTTTGATCCTTGTCCAAAGGGGAAATTTGTGTGGAATTAGCTGCTGGCGCAAAAATATTTATGGGTTCCTGACGTTCATCTGGCAGTGTTACTTCTTGTGATAAGCTGGGGAAAGATCGATTTTGATGTATAATTGGCGAGTGTTGAACCTTTCCATATGCGGCTTGTTCTATCTCGTCTGAGCTGCTGCTGTCCCGATACCTGGGTCGGTTTTCTCTGTCTCGACGTAATTGCCGAACACGATGCCCAATTGAATCCGTATTAACTTCTATTTTAGGTATTTGTATTTTGAAGTCGGTGTCCCTGCATTCCCGTGGAAGAAGTGGTAGACAGACTGAAGTGGGGTTACGCGACAGAGCGTCTGCGTTTTTATTTATTTTTCCGGCTTTATGGACCACCTGATATTCATACTCCAGAAGTCTAAGTTTCCACTTCATGAGTCTGGAAGTCGGGTCCTTAACGGAATGTAACCAAACAAGTGGTCTATGATCTGTTATTAGGGTGAATTTGGTTCCGTAGATGTAGGGCCTGAAGTATCTTACAGCGTAAACCATTGCTAGGCATTCTTTTTCTGTAGCTGAGTAATTTTTTTCGGGTTTGTTTAGACTGCGAGACGCATAGGCAATTGGTAGGTCGCTTCCTACCTCTCCCTGGCTAAGTACGGCTCCGATAGCGTATTCGGATGCATCTGTTGTAACGATGAATGGTTTACTGAAGTCTGGATACTGTAAAATGGGCTGCTGACACAATTCGTTGCGTAATTGTTTGAAACTTTGATCCTGCTCCTCGGTCCATTTAAATTTCATGCCTTTCCCTAACAAGTTAATTAAAGGCTTCGCTTTTGAGGTGAAATTAGGTACGAATCTACGATAATATCCTACAAGTCCTAAGAATTGCTGAATATTCTTCTGCGTTGTGGGTGTTGGAAAATCTTGCACTGCTTTTAATTTCCTAGGATCAGGTCTGACTCCATCTTTTGAAATAATATGTCCGAGGTATGCGACTTCCTTTCGTAGAAATTCACATTTATTGGTTTGAAGGGTTAATCCATGATCTTTAAGGCGTTTTAACAATTTTTTAACTTTGATGTTATGTTCTTGAAGCGATGAGGCGTATACTACTATGTCGTCTAAGTAAACAAAAAGATCTGTCCCTTGAAGTCCGGTGAGTGCTTGATCCATGAGGCGTTGAAACGTGGGTGGTGCGTTCTTTAATCCGAAAGGCATTCGAGAAAATTCGTAATGTCCATTCGGTGTAGTAAATGCTGTCTTTGATTTATCTTTTGGATCCATCTCTATTTGATGAAATCCACTTGCGAGATCGAAAACTGAGAAGTATTTAGCTCCTCCCAATCGGTCTAATATTTCGGTGATCTGTGGTAATGGGTATTTGTCTGAAATAGTTTTTTCGTTGAGTGCGCGGAAATCTATCACTAAACGCCAGCGTTTATTACCCTGTGCGTCTGCTTTCTTAGGAACAATCCATAAAGGTGAATTGTACGGGGATTTGGAATGATTTATGATACCTGCAGATAGCATAGTGCTAATCTGTTTTTGAATTTCTTCCTGATGTACAGGAGGGTAGCGATATTGTCTCGTATTAATAGGGATATCATTGGTCGTGTGAATTGAATGGTTGAAATCACGAGCTTTTCCGAGTTTGTCTCCTGGCAAGAAAAATCGGTCGGGAAATTCCTCTACTAAATCGGTAACGAAATTCCGTTCCTCTCTGTTCAAATGTTTTAAGTTAATTGTTTGCAAAATTCCCTGAATCCTGTCTTTGCTAGTCTTGAAGTTCGACGGGTGTTCCACTCCTGAACAAGAATCTTCGTCGGTTGTACTAAAAATGTCGTAAGGCTCCAAAATTTGAGACTCTAACTCTACATCGATTTCTTCTTCGCTAGTATTTATTGCCATAACGTGACATTTGCCGTCGTTGTTTGTTACTATTGCTTCCCCTATGTAAAGTTGCTCATGAGTTTTGATGCGCGGTAAATACCCTTCTTTAATTTTCACATTTGCTATTCTTACAGCAATCTGCTGCGATGTTCTAGGCTTGATACAATATTTGGTGACTGTCTGCTGTTCTTTTATCTGAGGTAAATCTTGATAGTTTGAAAAACGTAAAGGTCGGATCGGTTCACTTTTTAAAGTTAAAGTTCCGTGATAATAGGAAATCTCGGCTTCCTCTTGTTTTAAGAATGGGCTGCCGATAAGTCCATCTGCGTCTAACGCAAGATTCTTTACCACGTAGAAAAACGCGGAAGATCCATGAATATTTAAAATTGTTGTTCCGAGAGTGTGGATTGGTGTCGTTGTCAGTCCGGTCAATTCAATTTCTTCCCTGGAAATGATCTCTGCGGTTGTTCCGAGAACGTCGATGACCACCAGGTTCACGGCTGCTCCACCATCAATTAAGAATTCTCCCGTTCCTGATTCCAATTCCGGAACTTTGATCTTGATTCTTGGTGCAGGTGCCTCCTTGATGAGTCTTCTTTCTTCTCGTCGCTGAATCGAATTTTCCTTTGGCGATCTTCCTCGTTTCCGCTCATCGTGTCGCCTGTACGTTGAGCGCGATTTATGTTTAAAGACTTGTTTGATTCCATAGACGAATCTCGCGAGTCCCGATGATAGCGCGAATTACGCGGATGTTTCCGACATGACTTTTCGTCATGTCCGTTCATACCGCAATGCCAGCAATACAAACTTGGCTTGCGGTTTCTGTCAGAATTTTTAAGGATGGATATTTTCGGGCCCCGATCATCAAGTATAGATGAATCGCGGCGTAAGGAAGGAGATCTCGAGGGGCTTCCTTGCTGCAAGGTCCAAGCTGTCGCGCGTCCTTGTCTCTCTCGTTCCTCTTCAGATTCAGGTGTTCTCACTTGTCGTTCCCTGAACCGATCGTATCTACTCGGCGAGTGAGGGTACGACACTTCACGGTCGTAATTATGCGAGTCTCGACGAGACCATCTAGCAGGTGATAGACTGCTGGGCGACTGTCGTCGATTCCTTAATTTCCTATCTATCTGTATCACGGCGTCGTAAGCTTGTTCAAGTGTACCTAAGTCTTGAATCTGAGCCGACACTTTCCAAGAAATCCGATCCGGTAAACCATCGATGAAGTTTTCTTTAACGTCTTGCTCCATTTCTTTGACGAAATCTTCAGCGTGATCCAGATATCTTTCCCGGATAGCTCCGCGCGTACAGTAAACCAGATGACTAGTTCTATCGACATATTGTCGAATGCTTTCTCCATCACGAATATGTAACTTCGCGATTTCGACTTGAAAGTGTGACAAATTTCTACCCGGCGCGTATCTTTTTTTCAAATGCTTAATTAAAGCCTTGACTGAATCGAATTTATGCTCTATCGTGCATCTGCGTGCTGGACCGATAAGCTTAGTTAACACAATCGCGAGATACTCCGCATCCGTACCCTCAGGAATCAAAGTTAACCCGTCTTCCACATTTTGAGCGAAGTGCGTCAACGATGGTCTTTCTCCGTCAAAGGTCGGAATGGACGATGTAATATTCTGTATGCACGTCCGTTGCGTCAAGAGTGTCATCGAATTTGCGATCGAAACAGTCAGGTTTAGCATCTCATTAGAAGAGACGTTCGCTTGTGGATTTGCCATTTTAAAATATTAATAAAGAAGTAATTAACTAGAGAAAACTAGTATATTGTAAATGTTCACCTACGAGTAATAGAACGTATTTTTGAAACCAAAATTTACGGCGATTCTAAATCAAAGAATCCCACCGCTGTCACCAGTTTGTTACGAGCCGGGGCTGTGGGCAACGCCTAGGCCGGCGAGGTTGATATAACCCAAGGAATACGGTTGAGAATTTGTTAATAAGGTGCGCGGACGAACCCGATGCGAAATCGGGGAGCCGCTGGGATGTGTGAAACGAGGACGAACCCGATGCGAAATCGGGGAGCCTCAGGAATAGAGTCAAGCGCGGACGAACCTGATGCGAAATCAGGGAGCCGCAGGAGGGTGAAACGTCGTGGACGAACCCGATGCGAAATCGGGGAGCCACTAGGAAAGAAGTTCGCAGACGAAGCCGATGCGAAATCGGGGAGCTGCTAGGAGGTTGGCTTATTCACAGACGAACCCGGCGCGTAGCCGGGGAGCTGTTCGGAAGTTGGAAAACGTACGGACGAACCTGATGCGAAACCAGGGAGCCGTAGGATACAGACGAACCTGGTGCGAAACCAGGGAGCTGTAGGATGGGTTAGATTTCGTGGACGAACCCGATGCGAAATCGGGGAGCCACTGGGTTGGAGTATTTATAGTTATTCTGCTTGGATAAGGCGTGCGAACGAACCTGATGCGAAATCAGGGAGTCGCTGGAAATGTTAGTTTGCCTCGTAACTTTTAAATTAATATTCGATACAACTCGAGCGGTTAAGTTGTATCTGTGGGAGCGTTACTTCTGATATAAAGGATCACGGAGTAAAGATTGGTTTAACGAATCTACTCGATTTAATGGTGAACAAATGGTATATATATTCAAAACAGTCGTCTGTACAATTGTAGTTGTCGCAATGAAATAATATAAAGTGTGTAATTTACCTAATATTTGCACGGTGTTGACGCACTGGCGATGCGGGGTCTGAGAGCCGCCTTTAAGAGTATGCCGAAAGAACTTCAACCGGACTAGCGGATTCTAACGGGTTAATCTATGATTCGAAAGGTGCGCAAAGCCCAATCTCACTTGATATAACTGACTCCGTACGAGCGTGGCACGACGTGACTTTACGCGTGACTATGTAACTCTGAACCGACGAGGGTAGAAACCAAAGGGTTTATATACCCCCGTAATGCGCGGGAACGCATTAGAATTTTCCATATAAGGAAATTAAGAAGTCTTCGTCGGACCACGCCCGTCTTGGTCGTGATGCAGCTGGTAGCACATGTTCTCAGGACCCATTTATCTGTTTATGGTAACCGAAAGAATTTTAGGGCGTTTTTCACATTACAGACGCGAGCTCGAAAACGCGTTGAGAGCGACGTATGGAATATTCTTCATACGTAACACGGTCTACCAACCTTCCAGCGGCGTATTGCTTTGCCTTTCGGTCCACCAACCTTCCAGCGGCGTATTGCTTTGCCATTCGGTCCAAAATCCGTCCAGCGGTGTATTGGTTTCCCATTCGGTCCACCAACCTTCCAGCGGCGTATTGTTTTGCCACTCGGTCCACCAACCTTCCAGCGGCGTATTGGTTTGCCTTTCGGTCCACCAACCTTTAAGCGGCGTATAGCTTTGCCTTTCGGTCCACAATCCGTCCAGCGGCGTATTGCTTTGCCATTCGGTCCACCAACCTTCCAGCGGCGTATTGTTTTGCCACTCGGTCCAAAATCCGTCCAGCGGCGTATTGCTTTGCCACTCGGTCCAAAATCCGTCCAGCGGCGTATTGGTTTGCCATTTGGTCCACCAACCTTCCAGCGGCGTATTGTTTTGCCACTCGGTCCAAAATCCGTCCAGCGGCGTATAGGTTTGCCTTTCGGTCAACCAACCTTCCAGCGGCGTATTGCTTTGCCACTCGGTCCAAAATCCGTCCAGCGGCGTATTGCTTTGCCATTCGGTCCACCAACCTTCCAGCGGCGTATTGCTTTGCCATTCGGTCCAAAATCCGTCCAGCGGCGTATTGTTTTGCCTTTCGGTCCACCAACCTTCCAGCGGCGTATTGTTTTGCCACTCGGTCCACCAACCTTCCAGCGGCGTATTGCTTTGCCATTCGGTCCACCAACCTTCCAGCGGCGTATTGTTTTGCCACTCGGTCCAAAATCCGTCCAGCGGCGTATTGCTTTGCCATTCGGTCCACCAACCTTCCAGCGGCGTATTGTTTTGCCACTCGGTCCACCAACCTTCCAGCGGCGTATTGCTTTGCCACTCGGTCCAAAATCCGTCCAGCGGCGTATTGGTTTGCCTTTCGGTCTACCAACCTTCCAGCGGCGTATTGCTTTGCCTTTCGGTTTACCAACCTTCCAGCGGCGTATTGCTTTGCCTTTCGGTCCACCAACCTTCCAGCGGCGTATTGCTTTGCCACTCTGTCCAAAATCCGTCCAGCGGCGTATTGGTTTGCCATTCGGTCCACCAACCTTCCAGCGGCGTATTGTTTTGCCACTCGGTCCAAAATCCGTCCAGCGGCGTATTGTTTTGCCTTTCGGTCTACCAACCTTCCAGCGGCGTATTGCTTTGCCTTTCGGTCCACCAACCTTCCATCGGCGTATTGCTTTGCCATTCGGTCCAAAATCCGTCCAGCGGCGTATTGGTTTGCCATTCGGTCCACCAACCTTCCAGCGGCGTATTGCTTTGCCACTCGGTCCAAAATCCGTCCAGCAGCGTATTGGTTTGCCATTCGGTCCACCAACCTTCCAGCGGCGTATTGTTTTGCCACTCGGTCCAAAATCCGTCCAGCGGCGTATTGCTTTGCCTTTCGGTCCACCAACCTTCCAGCGGCGTATTGCTTTGCCACTCGGTCCAAAATCCGTCCAGCAGCGTATTGGTTTGCCATTCGGTCCACCAACCTTCCAGCGGCGTATTGTTTTGCCACTCGGTCCAAAATCCGTCCAGCGGCGTAATGCTTTGCCTTTCGGTCCACCAACCTTCCAGCGGCGTATTGTTTTGCCACTCGGTCCAAAATCCGTCCAGCGGCGTATTGCTTTGCCTTTCGGTCCACCAACCTTCCAGCGGCGTATTGCTTTGCCATTCGGTCCACCAACCTTCCAGCGGCGTATTGCTTTGCCTTTCGGTCCACCAACCTTGCAGCGGCGTATAGCTTTGCCATTCGGTCCACCAACCTTCCAGCGGCGCATTGCTTTGCCACTCGGTCCAAAATCCGTCCAGCGGCGTATTGGTTTGCCTTTCGGTCTACCAACCTTCTAGCGGCGTATTGCTTTGCCATTCGGTCCACCAACCTTCCAGCGGCGTATTGTTTTGCCACTCGGTCCAAAATCCGTCCAGCGGCGTATTGTTTTGCCATTCGGTCCACCAACCTTCCAGCGGCGTATTGCTTTGTCTTTCGGTCCACAATCCGTCCAGCGGCGTATTGCTTTGCCATTCGGTCCACCAACCTTCCAGCGGCGTATTGTTTTGCCACTCGGTCCAAAATCCGTCCAGCGGCGTATTGCTTTGCCTTTCGGTCCACCAACCTTCCAGCGGCGTAATGTTTTGCCACTCGGTCCAAAATCCGTCCAGCGGCGTATTGCTTTGCCATACGGTCCACCAACCTTCCAGCGGCGTAATGCTTTGCCACTCGGTCCAAAATCCGTCCAGCGGCGTATTGGTATGCCATTCGGTCCACCAACCTTCCAGCGGCGTATTGTTTTGCCACTCGGTCCAAAATCCGTCCAGCGGCGTATTTCTTTGCCTTTCGGTCCACCAACCTTCCAGCGGCGTATTGTTTTGCCACTCGGTCCAAAATCCGTCCAGCGGCGTATTGCTTTGCCATTCGGTCCACATACCTTCCAGCGGCGTATTGCTTTGCCACTCGGTCCAAAATCCGTCCAGCGGCGTATTGGTTTGCCTTTCGGTCCACCAACCTTCCAGCGGCGTATTGTTTTGCCACTCGGTCCACCAACCTTCCAGTGGCGTATTGCTTTGCCATTCGGTCCACCAACCTTCCAGCGGCGTATTGTTTTGCCACTCGGTCCAAAATACGTCCAGCGGCGTATTGCTTTGCCTTTCGGTCCACCAACCTTCCAGCGGCGTATTGTTTTGCCACTCGGTCCAAAATCCGTCCAGCGGCGTATAGCTTTGCCATTCGGTCCACCAACCTTCCAGCGGCGTATTGCTTTGCCACTCGGTCCAAAATCCGTCCAGCGGCGTATTGGTTTGCCTTTCGGTCTACCAACCTTCCAGCGGCGTATTGTTTTGCCACTCGGTCCAAAATCCGTCCAGCGGCGTAATGCTTTGCCTTTCGGTCCACCAACCTTCCAGCGGCGTATTGTTTTGCCACTCGGTCCAAAATCCGTCCAGCGGCGTATTGCTTTGCCATTCGGTCCACCAACCTTCCAGCGGCGTATTGCTTTGTCTTTCGGTCCACAATCCGTCCAGCGGCGTATTGCTTTGCCATTCGGTCCACCAACCTTCCAGCGGCGTATTGTTTTGCCACTCGGTCCAAAATCCGTCCAGCGGCGTATTGCTTTGCCTTTCGGTCCACCAACCTTCCAGCGGCGTATTGCTTTGCCACTCGGTCCAAAATCCGTCCAGCGGCGTATTGGTTTGCCATTCGGTCCACCAACCTTCCAGCGGCGTATTGTTTTGCCACTCCGTCCAAAATCCGTCCAGCGGCGTATTGCTTTGCCATTCGGTCCACCAACCTTCCAGCGGCGTATTGTTTGCCTTTCGGTCCACAATCCGTCCAGCGGCGTATTGCTTTGCCATTCGGTCCACCAACCTTCCAGCGGCGTATTGTTTTGCCACTCGGTCCAAAATCCGTCCAGCGGCGTATTGATTTGCCTTCCGGTCCACCAACCTTCCAGCGGCGTAATGTTTTGCCACTCGGTCCACCAACCTTCCAGCGGCGTATTGTTCTGCCACTCGGTCCACCAACCTTCCAGTGGCGTATTGCATTGCCATTCGGTCTACCAACCTTCCAGCGGCGTATTGCTTTGCCATTCGGTCCACCAACCTTCCAGTGGCGTATTGCATTGCCATTCGGTCTACCAACCTTCCAGCGGCGTATTGTTTGCCTTTCGGTCCACAATCCGTCCAGCGGCGTATTGCTTTGCCATTCGGTCCACCAACCTTCCAGCGGCGTATTGTTTTGCCACTCGGTCCAAAATCCGTCCAGCGGCGTATTGCTTTGCCATACGGTCCACCAACCTTCCAGCGGCGTATTGCTTTGCCACTCGGTCCAAAATCCGTCCAGCGGCGTATTGGTTTGCCATTCGGTCCACCAACCTTCCAGCGGCGTATTGTTTTGCCACTCGGTCCAAAATCCGTCCAGCGGCGTATTTCTTTGCCTTTCGGTCCACCAACCTTCCAGCGGCGTATTGTTTTGCCACTCGGTCCAAAATCCGTCCAGCGGCGTATTGCTTTGCCATTCGGTCCACCAACCTTCCAGCGGCGTATTGTTTTGCCACTCGGTCCAAAATCCGTCCAGCGGCGTATTGGTTTGCCTTTCGGTCCACCAACCTTCCAGCGGCGTATTGTTTTGCCACTCGGTCCACCAACCTTCCAGTGGCGTATTGCTTTGCCATTCGGTCCACCAACCTTCCAGCGGCGTATTGTTTTGCCACTCGGTCCAAAGTCCGTCCAGCGGCGTATTGCTTTGCCATTCGGTCCACCAACCTTCCAGCGGCGTATTGCTTTGCCTTTCGGTCCACAATCCGTCCAGCGGCGTATTGCTTTGCCATTCGGTCCACCAACCTTCCAGCGGCGTATTGTTTTGCCACTCGGTCCAAAATCCGTCCAGCGGCGTATTGCTTTGCCTTTCGGTCCACCAACCTTCCAGCGGCGTATTGTTTTGCCTTTCGGTCCACCAACCTTCCAGCGGCGTATTGTTTTGCCACTCGGTCCACCAACCTTCCAGCGGCGTATTGCTTTGCCATTCGGTCCACCAACCTTCCAGCGGCGTAATGTTTTGCCACTCGGTCCAAAATCCGTCCAGCGGCGTATTGCTTTGCCGTTCGGTCCACCAACCTTCCAGCGGCGTATTGTTTTGCCTTTCGGTCCACCAACCTTCCATCGGCGTATTGCTTTGCCTTTCGGTCTACCAACCTTCCAGCGGCGTATTGCTTTGCCTTTCGGTCCACCAACCTTCCAGCGGCGTATTGCTTTGCCATTCGGTCCAAAATCCGTCCAGCGGTGTATTGGTTTGCCATTCGGTCCACCAACCTTCCAGCGGCGTATTGTTTTGCCACTCGGTCCACCAACCTTCCAGCGGCGTATTGGTTTGCCTTTCGGTCCACCAACCTTTAAGCGGCGTATAGCTTTGCCTTTCGGTCCACAATCCGTCCAGCGGCGTATTGCTTTGCCATTCGGTCCACCAACCTTCCAGCGGCGTATTGTTTTGCCACTCGGTCCAAAATCCGTCCAGCGGCGTATTGCTTTGCCACTCGGTCCAAAATCCGTCCAGCGGCGTATTGGTTTGCCATTTGGTCCACCAACCTTCCAGCGGCGTATTGTTTTGCCACTCGGTCCAAAATCCGTCCAGCGGCGTATTGGTTTGCCTTTCGGTCAACCAACCTTCCAGCGGCGTATTGCTTTGCCACTCGGTCCAAAATCCGTCCAGCGGCGTATTGCTTTGCCTTTCGGGCTACCAACCTTCCAGCGGCGTATTGCTTTGCCTTTCGGTCCACCAACCTTCCAGCGGCGTATTGCTTTGCCACTCTGTCCAAAATCCGTCCAGCGGCGTATTGGTTTGCCATTCGGTCCACCAACCTTCCAGCGGCGTATTGTTTTGCCACTCGGTCCAAAATCCGTCCAGCGGCGTATTGTTTTGCCTTTCGGTCTACCAACCTTCCAGCGGCGTATTGCTTTGCCTTTCGGTCCACCAACCTTCCATCGGCGTATTGCTTTGCCATTCGGTCCAAAATCCGTCCAGCGGCGTATTGGTTTGCCATTCGGTCCACCAACCTTCCAGCGGCGTATTGTTTTGCCACTCGGTCCAAAATCCGTCCAGCGGCGTATTCCTTTGCCTTTCGGTCCACCAACCTTCCAGCGGCGTATTGTTTTGCCACTCGGTCCAAAATCCGTCCAGCGGCGTATTGTTTTGCCATTCGGTCCACCAACCTTCCAGCGGCGTATTGCTTTGCCACTCGGTCCAAAATCCGTCCAGCAGCGTATTGGTTTGCCATTCGGTCCACCAACCTTCCAGCGGCGTATTGTTTTGCCACTCGGTCCAAAATCCGTCCAGCGGCGTAATGCTTTGCCTTTCGGTCCACCAACCTTCCAGCGGCGTATTGTTTTGCCACTCGGTCCAAAATCCGTCCAGCGGCGTATTGCTTTGCCTTTCGGTCCACCAACCTTCCAGCGGCGTATTGCTTTGCCATTCGGTCCACCAACCTTCCAGCGGCGTATTGCTTTGCCTTTCGGTCCACCAACCTTGCAGCGGCGTATAGCTTTGCCATTCGGTCCACCAACCTTCCAGCGGCGTATTGCTTTGCCACTCGGTCCAAAATCCGTCCAGCAGCGTATTGGTTTGCCATTCGGTCCACCAACCTTCCAGCGGCGTATTGTTTTGCCACTCGGTCCAAAATCCGTCCAGCGGCGTAATGCTTTGCCTTTCGGTCCACCAACCTTCCAGCGGCGTATTGTTTTGCCACTCGGTCCAAAATCCGTCCAGCGGCGTATTGCTTTGCCTTTCGGTCCACCAACCTTCCAGCGGCGTATTGCTTTGCCATTCGGTCCACCAACCTTCCAGCGGCGTATTGCTTTGCCTTTCGGTCCACCAACCTTGCAGCGGCGTATAGCTTTGCCATTCGGTCCACCAACCTTCCAGCGGCGTATTGCTTTGCCACTCGGTCCAAAATCCGTCCAGCGGCGTATTGGTTTGCCTTTCGGTCTACCAACCTTCTAGCGGCGTATTGCTTTGCCATTCGGTCCACCAACCTTCCAGCGGCGTATTGTTTTGCCACTCGGTCCAAAATCCGTCCAGCGGCGTATTGTTTTGCCATTCGGTCCACCAACCTTCCAGCGGCGTATTGCTTTGTCTTTCGGTCCACAATCCGTCCAGCGGCGTATTGCTTTGCCATTCGGTCCACCAACCTTCCAGCGGCGTATTGTTTTGCCACTCGGTCCAAAATCCGTCCAGCGGCGTATTGCTTTGCCACTCGGTCCAAAATCCGTCCAGCGGCGTATTGTTTTGCCTTTCGGTCTACCAACCTTCCAGCGGCGTATTGCTTTGCCTTTCGGTCCACCAACCTTCCAGCGGCGTATTGGTTTGCCATTCGGTCCACCAACCTTCCAGCGGCGTATTGTTTTGCCACTCGGTCCAAAATCCGTCCAGCGGCGTATTGTTTTGCCTTTCGGTCTACCAACCTTCCAGCGGCGTATTGCTTTGCCTTTCGGTCCACCAACCTTCCATCGGCGTATTGCTTTGCCATTCGGTCCAAAATCCGTCCAGCGGCGTATTGGTTTGCCATTCGGTCCACCAACCTTCCAGCGGCGTATTGTTTTGCCACTCGGTCCAAAATCCGTCCAGCGGCGTATTCCTTTGCCTTTCGGTCCACCAACCTTCCAGCGGCGTATTGTTTTGCCACTCGGTCCAAAATCCGTCCAGCGGCGTATTGTTTTGCCATTCGGTCCACCAACCTTCCAGCGGCGTATTGCTTTGCCACTCGGTCCAAAATCCGTCCAGCAGCGTATTGGTTTGCCATTCGGTCCACCAACCTTCCAGCGGCGTATTGTTTTGCCACTCGGTCCAAAATCCGTCCAGCGGCGTAATGCTTTGCCTTTCGGTCCACCAACCTTCCAGCGGCGTATTGTTTTGCCACTCGGTCCAAAATCCGTCCAGCGGCGTATTGCTTTGCCTTTCGGTCCACCAACCTTCCAGCGGCGTATTGCTTTGCCATTCGGTCCACCAACCTTCCAGCGGCGTATTGCTTTGCCTTTCGGTCCACCAACCTTGCAGCGGCGTATAGCTTTGCCATTCGGTCCACCAACCTTCCAGCGGCGTATTGCTTTGCCACTCGGTCCAAAATCCGTCCAGCAGCGTATTGGTTTGCCATTCGGTCCACCAACCTTCCAGCGGCGTATTGTTTTGCCACTCGGTCCAAAATCCGTCCAGCGGCGTAATGCTTTGCCTTTCGGTCCACCAACCTTCCAGCGGCGTATTGTTTTGCCACTCGGTCCAAAATCCGTCCAGCGGCGTATTGCTTTGCCTTTCGGTCCACCAACCTTCCAGCGGCGTATTGCTTTGCCATTCGGTCCACCAACCTTCCAGCGGCGTATTGCTTTGCCTTTCGGTCCACCAACCTTGCAGCGGCGTATAGCTTTGCCATTCGGTCCACCAACCTTCCAGCGGCGTATTGCTTTGCCACTCGGTCCAAAATCCGTCCAGCGGCGTATTGGTTTGCCTTTCGGTCTACCAACCTTCTAGCGGCGTATTGCTTTGCCATTCGGTCCACCAACCTTCCAGCGGCGTATTGTTTTGCCACTCGGTCCAAAATCCGTCCAGCGGCGTATTGTTTTGCCATTCGGTCCACCAACCTTCCAGCGGCGTATTGCTTTGTCTTTCGGTCCACAATCCGTCCAGCGGCGTATTGCTTTGCCACTCGGTCCAAAATCCGTCCAGCGGCGTATTGGTTTGCCTTTCGGTCTACCAACCTTCTAGCGGCGTATTGCTTTGCCATTCGGTCCACCAACCTTCCAGCGGCGTATTGTTTTGCCACTCGGTCCAAAATCCGTCCAGCGGCGTATTGTTTTGCCATTCGGTCCACCAACCTTGCAGCGGCGTATAGCTTTGCCATTCGGTCCACCAACCTTCCAGCGGCGTATTGCTTTGCCACTCGGTCCAAAATCCGTCCAGCGGCGTATTGGTTTGCCTTTCGGTCTACCAACCTTCTAGCGGCGTATTGCTTTGCCATTCGGTCCACCAACCTTCCAGCGGCGTATTGTTTTGCCACTCGGTCCAAAATCCGTCCAGCGGCGTATTGTTTTGCCATTCGGTCCACCAACCTTCCAGCGGCGTATTGCTTTGTCTTTCGGTCCACAATCCGTCCAGCGGCGTATTGCTTTGCCTTTCGGTCCACCAACCTTCCAGCGGCGTAATGTTTTGCCACTCGGTCCAAAATCCGTCCAGCGGCGTATTGCTTTGCCATACGGTCCACCAACCTTCCAGCGGCGTATTGCTTTGCCACTCGGTCCAAAATCCGTCCAGCGGCGTATTGGTTTGCCATTCGGTCCACCAACCTTCCAGCGGCGTATTGTTTTGCCACTCGGTCCAAAATCCGTCCAGCGGCGTATTTCTTTGCCTTTCGGTCCACCAACCTTCCAGCGGCGTATTGTTTTGCCACTCGGCCCAAAATCCGTCCAGCGGCGTATTGCTTTGCCATTCGGTCCACATACCTTCCAGCGGCGTATTGCTTTGCCACTCGGTCCAAAATCCGTCCAGCGGCGTATTTCTTTGCCTTTCGGTCCACCAACCTTCCAGCGGCGTATTGCTTTGCCTTTCGGTCCACCAACCTTGCAGCGGCGTATAGCTTTGCCATTCGGTCCACCAACCTTCCAGCGGCGTATTGCTTTGCCACTCGGTCCAAAATCCGTCCAGCGGCGTATTGGTTTGCCTTTCGGTCTACCAACCTTCTAGCGGCGTATTGCTTTGCCATTCGGTCCACCAACCTTCCAGCGGCGTATTGTTTTGCCACTCGGTCCAAAATCCGTCCAGCGGCGTATTGTTTTGCCATTCGGTCCACCAACCTTCCAGCGGCGTATTGCTTTGTCTTTCGGTCCACAATCCGTCCAGCGGCGTATTGCTTTGCCATTCGGTCCACCAACCTTCCAGCGGCGTATTGTTTTGCCACTCGGTCCAAAATCCGTCCAGCGGCGTATTGCTTTGCCACTCGGTCCAAAATCCGTCCAGCGGCGTATTGTTTTGCCTTTCGGTCTACCAACCTTCCAGCGGCGTATTGCTTTGCCTTTCGGTCCACCAACCTTCCAGCGGCGTATTGGTTTGCCATTCGGTCCACCAACCTTCCAGCGGCGTATTGTTTTGCCACTCGGTCCAAAATCCGTCCAGCGGCGTATTGTTTTGCCTTTCGGTCTACCAACCTTCCAGCGGCGTATTGCTTTGCCTTTCGGTCCACCAACCTTCCATCGGCGTATTGCTTTGCCATTCGGTCCAAAATCCGTCCAGCGGCGTATTGGTTTGCCATTCGGTCCACCAACCTTCCAGCGGCGTATTGTTTTGCCACTCGGTCCAAAATCCGTCCAGCGGCGTATTCCTTTGCCTTTCGGTCCACCAACCTTCCAGCGGCGTATTGTTTTGCCACTCGGTCCAAAATCCGTCCAGCGGCGTATTGTTTTGCCATTCGGTCCACCAACCTTCCAGCGGCGTATTGCTTTGCCACTCGGTCCAAAATCCGTCCAGCAGCGTATTGGTTTGCCATTCGGTCCACCAACCTTCCAGCGGCGTATTGTTTTGCCACTCGGTCCAAAATCCGTCCAGCGGCGTAATGCTTTGCCTTTCGGTCCACCAACCTTCCAGCGGCGTATTGTTTTGCCACTCGGTCCAAAATCCGTCCAGCGGCGTATTGCTTTGCCTTTCGGTCCACCAACCTTCCAGCGGCGTATTGCTTTGCCATTCGGTCCACCAACCTTCCAGCGGCGTATTGCTTTGCCTTTCGGTCCACCAACCTTGCAGCGGCGTATAGCTTTGCCATTCGGTCCACCAACCTTCCAGCGGCGTATTGCTTTGCCACTCGGTCCAAAATCCGTCCAGCAGCGTATTGGTTTGCCATTCGGTCCACCAACCTTCCAGCGGCGTATTGTTTTGCCACTCGGTCCAAAATCCGTCCAGCGGCGTAATGCTTTGCCTTTCGGTCCACCAACCTTCCAGCGGCGTATTGTTTTGCCACTCGGTCCAAAATCCGTCCAGCGGCGTATTGCTTTGCCTTTCGGTCCACCAACCTTCCAGCGGCGTATTGCTTTGCCATTCGGTCCACCAACCTTCCAGCGGCGTATTGCTTTGCCTTTCGGTCCACCAACCTTGCAGCGGCGTATAGCTTTGCCATTCGGTCCACCAACCTTCCAGCGGCGTATTGCTTTGCCACTCGGTCCAAAATCCGTCCAGCGGCGTATTGGTTTGCCTTTCGGTCTACCAACCTTCTAGCGGCGTATTGCTTTGCCTTTCGGTCCACCAACCTTGCAGCGGCGTATAGCTTTGCCATTCGGTCCACCAACCTTCCAGCGGCGTATTGTTTTGCCACTCGGTCCAAAATCCGTCCAGCGGCGTAATGCTTTGCCTTTCGGTCCACCAACCTTCCAGCGGCGTATTGCTTTGCCTTTCGGTCCACCAACCTTGCAGCGGCGTATAGCTTTGCCATTCGGTCCACCAACCTTCCAGCGGCGTATTGTTTTGCCACTCGGTCCAAAATCCGTCCAGCGGCGTATTGTTTTGCCATTCGGTCCACCAACCTTCCAGCGGCGTATTGCTTTGTCTTTCGGTCCACAATCCGTCCAGCGGCGTATTGCTTTGCCACTCGGTCCAAAATCCGTCCAGCGGCGTATTGGTTTGCCTTTCGGTCTACCAACCTTCTAGCGGCGTATTGCTTTGCCATTCGGTCCACCAACCTTCCAGCGGCGTATTGTTTTGCCACTCGGTCCAAAATCCGTCCAGCGGCGTATTGTTTTGCCATTCGGTCCACCAACCTTGCAGCGGCGTATAGCTTTGCCATTCGGTCCACCAACCTTCCAGCGGCGTATTGCTTTGCCACTCGGTCCAAAATCCGTCCAGCGGCGTATTGGTTTGCCTTTCGGTCTACCAACCTTCTAGCGGCGTATTGCTTTGCCATTCGGTCCACCAACCTTCCAGCGGCGTATTGTTTTGCCACTCGGTCCAAAATCCGTCCAGCGGCGTATTGTTTTGCCATTCGGTCCACCAACCTTCCAGCGGCGTATTGCTTTGTCTTTCGGTCCACAATCCGTCCAGCGGCGTATTGCTTTGCCTTTCGGTCCACCAACCTTCCAGCGGCGTAATGTTTTGCCACTCGGTCCAAAATCCGTCCAGCGGCGTATTGCTTTGCCATACGGTCCACCAACCTTCCAGCGGCGTATTGCTTTGCCACTCGGTCCAAAATCCGTCCAGCGGCGTATTGGTTTGCCATTCGGTCCACCAACCTTCCAGCGGCGTATTGTTTTGCCACTCGGTCCAAAATCCGTCCAGCGGCGTATTGCTTTGCCATTCGGTCCACATACCTTCCAGCGGCGTATTGCTTTGCCACTCGGTCCAAAATCCGTCCAGCGGCGTATTGGTTTGCCTTTCGGTCCACCAACCTTCCAGCGGCGTATTGTTTTGCCACTCGGTCCACCAACCTTCCAGTGGCGTATTGCTTTGCCATTCGGTCCACCAACCTTCCAGCGGCGTATTGTTTTGCCACTCGGTCCAAAATACGTCCAGCGGCGTATTGCTTTGCCTTTCGGTCCACCAACCTTCCAGCGGCGTATTGTTTTGCCACTCGGTCCAAAATCCGTCCAGCGGCGTATAGCTTTGCCATTTGGTCCACCAACCTTCCAGCGGCGTATTGCTTTGCCACTCGGTCCAAAATCCGTCCAGCGGCGTATTGGTTTGCCTTTCGGTCTACCAACCTTCCAGCGGCGTATTGCTTTGCCATTCGGTCCACCAACCTTCCAGCGGCGTATTGTTTTGCCATTCGGTCCACCAACCTTCCAGCGGCGTATTGCTTTGCCACTCGGTCCAAAATCCGTCCAGCAGCGTATTGGTTTGCCATTCGGTCCACCAACCTTCCAGCGGCGTATTGTTTTGCCACTCGGTCCAAAATCCGTCCAGCGGCGTAATGCTTTGCCTTTCGGTCCACCAACCTTCCAGCGGCGTATTGTTTTGCCACTCGGTCCAAAATCCGTCCAGCGGCGTATTGCTTTGCCATTCGGTCCACCAACCTTCCAGCGGCGTATTGCTTTGCCACTCGGTCCAAAATCCGTCCAGCGGCATATTGCTTTGCCTTTCGGTCTACCAACCTTCCAGCGGCGTATTGCTTTGCCATTCGGTCCACCAACCTTCCAACGGCGTATTGTTTTGCCACTCGGTCCAAAATCCGTCCAGCGGCGTATTGCTTTGCCATTCGGTCCACCAACCTTCCAGCGGCGTATTGCTTTGCCTTTCGGTCCACAATCCGTCCAGCGGCGTATTGCTTTGCCATTCGGTCCACCAACCTTCCAGCGGCGTATTGTTTTGCCACTCGGTCCAAAATCCGTCCAGCGGCGTATTGCTTTGCCTTTCGGTCCACCAACCTTCCAGCGGCGTATTGCTTTGCCATTCGGTCCACCAACCTTCCAGCGGCGTATTGCTTTGCCTTTCGGTCCACCAACCTTGCAGCGGCGTATAGCTTTGCCATTCGGTCCACCAACCTTCCAGCGGCGTATTGCTTTGCCACTCGGTCCAAAATCCGTCCAGCGGCGTATTGGTTTGCCTTTCGGTCTACCAACCTTCCAGCGGCGTATTGCTTTGCCATTCGGTCCACCAACCTTCCAGCGGCGTATTGTTTTGCCACTCGGTCCAAAATCCGTCCAGCGGCGTATTGTTTTGCCATTCGGTCCAACAACCTTCCAGCGGCGTATTGCTTTGTCTTTCGGTCCACAATCCGTCCAGCGGCGTATTGCTTTGCCATTCGGTCCACCAACCTTCCAGCGGCGTATTGTTTTGCCACTCGGTCCAAAATCCGTCCAGCGGCGTATTGCTTTGCCTTTCGGTCCACCAACCTTCCAGCGGCGTAATGTTTTGCCACTCGGTCCAAAATCCGTCCAGCGGCGTATTGCTTTGCCATACGGTCCACCAACCTTCCAGCGGCGTATTGCTTTGCCACTCGGTCCAAAATCCGTCCAGCGGCGTATTGGTTTGCCATTCGGTCCACCAACCTTCCAGCGGCGTATTGTTTTGCCACTCGGTCCAAAATCCGTCCAGCGGCGTATTTCTTTGCCTTTCGGTCCACCAACCTTCCAGCGGCGTATTGTTTTGCCACTCGGTCCAAAATCCGTCCAGCGGCGTACTGCTTTGCCATTCGGTCCACCAACCTTCCAGCGGCGTATTGCTTTGCCACTCGGTCCAAAATCCGTCCAGCGGCGTATTGGTTTGCCTTTCGGTCCACCAACCTTCCAGCGGCGTATTGTTTTGCCACTCGGTCCACCAACCTTCCAGTGGCGTATTGCTTTGCCATTCGGTCCACCAACCTTCCAGCGGCGTATTGTTTTGCCACTCGGTCCAAAATCCGTCCAGCGGCGTATTGCTTTGCCTTTCGGTCCACCAACCTTCCAGCGGCGTATTGTTTTGCCACTCGGTCCAAAATCCGTCCAGCGGCGTATAGCTTTGCCATTCGGTCCACCAACCTTCCAGCGGCGTATTGCTTTGCCACTCGGTCCAAAATCCGTCCAGCGGCGTATTGGTTTGCCTTTCGGTCTACCAACCTTCCAGCGGCGTATTGCTTTGCCATTCGGTCCACCAACCTTCCAGCGGCGTATTGTTTTGCCACTCGGTCCAAAATCCGTCCAGCGGCGTATTGTTTTGCCATTCGGTCCACCAACCTTCCAGCGGCGTATTGCTTTGCCTTTCGGTCCACAATCCGTCCAGCGGCGTATTGTTTTGCCACTCGGTCCACCAACCTTCCAGTGGCGAATTGTTTTGCCACTCGGTCCAAAATCCGTCCAGCGGCGTATTGCTTTGCCATTCGGTCCACCAACCTTCCAGCGGCGTATTGTTTTGCCACTCGGTCCAAAATCCGTCCAGCGGCGTATTGCTTTGCCATTCGGTCCACCAACCTTCCAGCGGCGTATTGTTTTGCCACTCAGTCCACCAACCTTCCAGCGGCGTATTGCTTTGCCACTCGGTCCAAAATCCGTCCAGCGGCGTATTGTTTTGCCTTTCGGTCTACCAACCTTCCAGCGGCGTATTGCTTTGCCTTTCGGTCCACCAACCTTCCAGCGGCGTATTGCTTTGCCACTCTGTCCAAAATCCGTCCAGCGGCGTATTGGTTTGCCATTCGGTCCACCAACCTTCCAGCGGCGTATTGTTTTGCCACTCGGTCCAAAATCCGTCCAGCGGCGTATTGTTTTGCCTTTCGGTCTACCAACCTTCCAGCGGCGTATTGCTTTGCCTTTCGGTCCACCAACCTTCCATCGGCGTATTGCTTTGCCATTCGGTCCAAAATCCGTCCAGCGGCGTATTGGTTTGCCATTCGGTCCACCAACCTTCCAGCGGCGTATTGTTTTGCCACTCGGTTCAAAATCCGTCCAGCGGCGTATTCCTTTGCCTTTCGGTCCACCAACCTTCCAGCGGCGTATTGTTTTGCCACTCGGTCCAAAATCCGTCCAGCGGCGTATTGTTTTGCCATTCGGTCCACCAACCTTCCAGCGGCGTATTGCTTTGTCTTTCGGTCCACAATCCGTCCAGCGGCGTATTGCTTTGCCATTCGGTCCACCAACCTTCCAGCGGCGTATTGTTTTGCCACTCGGTCCAAAATCCGTCCAGCGGCGTATTGCTTTGCCATTCGGTCCACCAACCTTCCAGCGGCGTATTGTTTTGCCACTCGGTCCAAAATCCGTCCAGCGGCGTAATGCTTTGCCTTTCGGTCCACCAACCTTCCAGCGGCGTATTGTTTTGCCACTCGGTCCAAAATCCGTCCAGCGGCGTATTGCTTTGCCATTCGGTCCACCAACCTTCCAGCGGCGTATTGCTTTGCCACTCGGTCCAAAATCCGTCCAGCGGCGTATTGCTTTGCCTTTCGGTCTACCAACCTTCCAGCGGCGTATTGCTTTGCCATTCGGTCCACCAACCTTCCAGTGGCGTATTGATTTGCCACTCGGTCCAAAATCCGTCCAGCGGCGTATTGCTTTGCCATTCGGTCCACCAACCTTCCAGCGGCGTATTGTTTTGCCACTCGGTCCACAATCCGTCCAGCGGCGTATTGCTTTGCCATTCGGTCCACCAACCTTCCAGCGGCGTATTGTTTTGCCACTCGGTCCACCAACCTTCCAGCGGCGTATTGCTTTGCCACTCGGTCCAAAATCCGTCCAGCGGCGTATTGGTTTGCCTTTCGGTCTACCAACCTTCCAGCGGCGTATTGCTTTGCCTTTCGGTCCACCAACCTTCCAGCGGCGTATTGCTTTGCCACTCTGTCCAAAATCCGTCCAGCGGCGTATTGGTTTGCCATTCGGTCCACCAACCTTCCAGCGGCGTATTGTTTTGCCACTCGGTCCAAAATCCGTCCAGCGGCGTATTGTTTTGCCTTTCGGTCTACCAACCTTCCAGCGGCGTATTGCTTTGCCTTTCGGTCCACCAACCTTCCATCGGCGTATTGCTTTGCCATTCGGTCCAAAATCCGTCCAGCGGCGTATTGGTTTGCCATTCGGTCCACCAACCTTCCAGCGGCGTATTGTTTTGCCACTCGGTCCAAAATCCGTCCAGCGGCGTATTCCTTTGCCTTTCGGTCCACCAACCTTCCAGCGGCGTATTGTTTTGCCACTCGGTCCAAAATCCGTCCAGCGGCGTATTGTTTTGCCATTCGGTCCACCAACCTTCCAGCGGCGTATTGTTTTGCCACTCGGTCCAAAATCCGTCCAGCAGCGTATTGGTTTGCCATTCGGTCCACCAACCTTCCAGCGGCGTATTGTTTTGCCACTCGGTCCAAAATCCGTCCAGCGGCGTAATGCTTTGCCTTTCGGTCCACCAACCTTCCAGCGGCGTATTGTTTTGCCACTCGGTCCAAAATCCGTCCAGCGGCGTATTGCTTTGCCTTTCGGTCCACCAACCTTCCAGCGGCGTATTGCTTTGCCATTCGGTCCACCAACCTTCCAGCGGCGTATTGCTTTGCCTTTCGGTCCACCAACCTTGCAGCGGCGTATAGCTTTGCCATTCGGTCCACCAACCTTCCAGCGGCGTATTGCTTTGCCACTCGGTCCAAAATCCGTCCAGCGGCGTATTGGTTTGCCTTTCGGTCTACCAACCTTCTAGCGGCGTATTGCTTTGCCATTCGGTCCACCAACCTTCCAGCGGCGTATTGTTTTGCCACTCGGTCCAAAATCCGTCCAGCGGCGTATTGTTTTGCCATTCGGTCCACCAACCTTCCAGCGGCGTATTGCTTTGTCTTTCGGTCCACAATCCGTCCAGCGGCGTATTGCTTTGCCATTCGGTCCACCAACCTTCCAGCGGCGTATTGTTTTGCCACTCGGTCCAAAATCCGTCCAGCGGCGTATTGCTTTGCCTTTCGGTCCACCAACCTTCCAGCGGCGTAATGTTTTGCCACTCGGTCCAAAATCCGTCCAGCGGCGTATTGCTTTGCCATACGGTCCACCAACCTTCCAGCGGCGTATTGCTTTGCCACTCGGTCCAAAATCCGTCCAGCGGCGTATTGGTTTGCCATTCGGTCCACCAACCTTCCAGCGGCGTATTGTTTTGCCACTCGGTCCAAAATCCATCCAGCGGCGTATTTCTTTGCCTTTCGGTCCACCAACCTTCCAGCGGCGTATTGTTTTGCCACTCGGTCCAAAATCCGTCCAGCGGCGTATTGCTTTGCCATTCGGTCCACATACCTTCCAGCGGCGTATTGCTTAGCCACTCGGTCCAAAATCCGTCCAGCGGCGTATTGGTTTGCCTTTCGGTCCACCAACCTTCCAGCGGCGTATTGTTTTGCCACTCGGTCCACCAACCTTCCAGTGGCGTATTGCTTTGCCATTCGGTCCACCAACCTTCCAGCGGCGTATTGTTTTGCCACTCGGTCCAAAATACGTCCAGCGGCGTATTGCTTTGCCTTTCGGTCCACCAACCTTCCAGCGGCGTATTGTTTTGCCACTCGGTCCAAAATCCGTCCAGCGGCGTATAGCTTTGCCATTCGGTCCACCAACCTTCCAGCGGCGTATTGCTTTGCCACTCGTTCCAAAATCCGTCCAGCGGCGTATTGGTTTGCCTTTCGGTCTACCAACCTTCCAGCGGCGTATTGCTTTGCCATTCGGTCCACCAACCTTCCAGCGGCGTATTGCTTTGCCACTCGGTCCAAAATCCGTCCAGCAGCGTATTGGTTTGCCATTCGGTCCACCAACCTTCCAGCGGCGTATTGTTTTGCCACTCGGTCCAAAATCCGTCCAGCGGCGTAATGCTTTGCCTTTCGGTCCACCAACCTTCCAGCGGCGTATTGTTTTGCCACTCGGTCCAAAATCCGTCCAGCGGCGTAATGCTTTGCCATTCGGTCCACCAACCTTCCAGCGGCGTAATGCTTTGCCACTCGGTCCAAAATCCGTCCAGCGGCGTATTGCTTTGCCTTTCGGTCTACCAACCTTCCAGCGGCGTATTGCTTTGCCATTCGGTCCACCAACCTTCCAACGGCGTATTGTTTTGCCACTCGGTCCAAAATCCGTCCAGCGGCGTATTGCTTTGCCATTGGGTCCACCAACCTTCCAGCGGCGTATTGCTTTGCCTTTCGGTCCACAATCCGTCCAGCGGCGTATTGCTTTGCCATTCGGTCCACCAACCTTCCAGCGGCGTATTGTTTTGCCACTCGGTCCAAAATCCGTCCAGCGGCGTATTGCTTTGCCTTTCGGTCCACCAACCTTCCAGCGGCGTATTGCTTTGCCATTCGGTCCACCAACCTTCCAGCGGCGTATTGCTTTGCCTTTCGGTCCACCAACCTTGCAGCGGCGTATAGCTTTGCCATTCGGTCCACCAACCTTCCAGCGGCGTATTGCTTTGCCACTCGGTCCAAAATCCGTCCAGCGGCGTATTGGTTTGCCTTTCGGTCTACCAACCTTCCAGCGGCGTATTGCTTTGCCATTCGGTCCACCAACCTTCCAGCGGCGTATTGTTTTGCCACTCGGTCCAAAATCCGTCCAGCGGCGTATTGGTTTGCCTTTCGGTCCACCAACCTTCCAGCGGCGTATTGTTTTGCCACTCGGTCCACCAACCTTCCAGTGGCGTATTGCTTTGCCATTCGGTCCACCAACCTTCCAGCGGCGTATTGTTTTGCCACTCGGTCCAAAATACGTCCAGCGGCGTATTGCTTTGCCTTTCGGTCCACCAACCTTCCAGCGGCGTATTGTTTTGCCACTCGGTCCAAAATCCGTCCAGCGGCGTATAGCTTTCCCATTCGGTCCACCAACCTTCCAGCGGCGTATTGCTTTGCCACTCGTTCCAAAATCCGTCCAGCGGCGTATTGGTTTGCCTTTCGGTCTACCAACCTTCCAGCGGCGTATTGCTTTGCCATTCGGTCCACCAACCTTCCAGCGGCGTATTGTTTTGCCATTCGGTCCACCAACCTTCCAGCGGCGTATTGCTTTGCCACTCGGTCCAAAATCCGTCCAGCAGCGTATTGGTTTGCCATTCGGTCCACCAACCTTCCAGCGGCGTATTGTTTTGCCACTCGGTCCAAAATCCGTCCAGCGGCGTAATGCTTTGCCTTTCGGTCCACCAACCTTCCAGCGGCGTATTGTTTTGCCACTCGGTCCAAAATCCGTCCAGCGGCGTATTGCTTTGCCATTCGGTCCACCAACCTTCCAGCGGCGTAATGCTTTGCCACTCGGTCCAAAATCCGTCCAGCGGCGTATTGCTTTGCCTTTCGGTCTACCAACCTTCCAGCGGCGTATTGCTTTGCCATTCGGTCCACCAACCTTCCAGCGGCGTATTGTTTTGCCACTCGGTCCAAAATCCGTCCAGCGGCGTATTGTTTTGCCATTCGGTCCACCAACCTTCCAGCGGCGTATTGCTTTGTCTTTCGGTCCACAATCCGTCCAGCGGCGTATTGCTTTGCCATTCGGTCCACCAACCTTCCAGCGGCGTATTGTTTTGCCACTCGGTCCAAAATCCGTCCAGCGGCGTATTGCTTTGCCTTTCGGTCCACCAACCTTCCAGCGGCGTAATGTTTTGCCACTCGGTCCAAAATCCGTCCAGCGGCGTATTGCTTTGCCATACGGTCCACCAACCTTCCAGCGGCGTATTGCTTTGCCACTCGGTCCAAAATCCGTCCAGCGGCGTATTGGTTTGCCATTCAGTCCACCAACCTTCCAGCGGCGTATTGTTTTGCCACTCGGTCCAAAATCCGTCCAGCGGCGTATTTCTTTGCCTTTCGGTCCACCAACCTTCCAGCGGCGTATTGTTTTGCCACTCGGTCCAAAATCCGTCCAGCGGCGTATTGCTTTGCCATTCGGTCCACCAACCTTCCAGCGGCGTATTGCTTTGCCACTCGGTCCAAAATCCGTCCAGCGGCGTATTGGTTTGCCTTTCGGTCCACCAACCTTCCAGCGGCGTATTGTTTTGCCACTCGGTCCACCAACCTTCCAGTGGCGTATTGCTTTGCCATTCGGTCCACCAACCTTCCAGCGGCGTATTGTTTTGCCACTCGGTCCAAAATCCGTCCAGCGGCGTATTACTTTGCCTTTCGGTCCACCAACCTTCCAGCGGCGTATTGTTTTGCCACTCGGTCCAAAATCCGTCCAGCGGGGTATAGCTTTGCCATTCGGTCCACCAACCTTCCAGCGGCGTATTGCTTTGCCACTCGGTCCAAAATCCGTCCAGCGGCGTATTGGTTTGCCTTTCGGTCTACCAACCTTCCAGCGGCGTATTGCTTTGCCATTCGGTCCACCAACCTTCCAGCGGCGTATTGTTTTGCCACTCGGTCCAAAATCCGTCCAGCGGCGTATTGTTTTGCCATTCGGTCCACCAACCTTCCAGCGGCGTATTGCTTTGCCTTTCGGTCCACAATCCGTCCAGCGGCGTATTGTTTTGCCACTCGGTCCACCAACCTTCCAGTGGCGTATTGTTTTGCCACTCGGTCCAAAATCCGTCCAGCGGCGTATTGTTTTGCCTTTCGGTCTACCAACCTTCCAGCGGCGTATTGATTTGCCTTTCGGTCCACCAACCTTCCAGCGGCGTTTTGCTTTGCCATTCGGTCCAAAATCCGTCCAGCGGCGTATTGGTTTGCCATTCGGTCCACCAACCTTCCAGCGGCGTATTGTTTTGCCACTCGGTCCACCAACCTTCCAGCGGCGTATTGTTTTGCCACTCGGTCCACAATCCGTCCAGCGGCGTATTGTTTTGCCATTCGGTCCACCAACCTTCCAGCGGCGTATTGGTTTGCCTTTCGGTCTACCAACCTTCCAGCGGCGTATTGCTTTGCCACTCGGTCCAAAATCCGTCCAGCGGCGTATTGCTTTGCCATTCGGTCCACCAACCTTCCAGCGGCGTATTGTTTGCCTTTCGGTCCACAATCCGTCCAGCGGCGTATTGCTTTGCCATTCGGTCCACCAACCTTCCAGCGGCGTATTGTTTTGCCACTCGGTCCAAAATCCGTCCAGCGGCGTATTGATTTGCCTTCCGGTCCACCAACCTTCCAGCGGCGTAATGTTTTGTCACTCGGTCCACCAACCTTCCAGCGGCGTATTGTTCTGCCACTCGGTCCACCAACCTTCCAGTGGCGTATTGCATTGCCATTCGGTCTACCAACCTTCCAGCGGCGTATTGCTTTGCCATTCGGTCCACCAACCTTCCAGTGGCGTATTGCATTGCCATTCGGTCTACCAACCTTCCAGCGGCGTATTGTTTGCCTTTCGGTCCACAATCCGTCCAGCGGCGTATTGCTTTGCCATTCGGTCCACCAACCTTCCAGCGGCGTATTGTTTTGCCACTCGGTCCAAAATCCGTCCAGCGGCGTATTGCTTTGCCATACGGTCCACCAACCTTCCAGCGGCGTATTGCTTTGCCACTCGGTCCAAAATCCGTCCAGCGGCGTATTGGTTTGCCATTCGGTCCACCAACCTTCCAGCGGCGTATTGTTTTGCCACTCGGTCCAAAATCCGTCCAGCGGCGTATTTCTTTGCCTTTCGGTCCACCAACCTTCCAGCGGCGTATTGTTTTGCCACTCGGTCCAAAATCCGTCCAGCGGCGAATTGCTTTGCCATTCGGTCCACCAACCTTCCAGCGGCGTATTGTTTTGCCACTCGGTCCAAAATCCGTCCAGCGGCGTATTGGTTTGCCTTTCGGTCCACCAACCTTCCAGCGGCGTATTGCTTTGCCATTCGGTCCAAGATCCGTCCAGCGGCGTATTGTTTTGCCTTTCGGTCCACCAACCTTCCAGCGGCGTATTGTTTTGCCACTCGGTCCACCAACCTTCCAGTGGCGTATTGCTTTGCCATTCGGTCCACCAACCTTCCAGCGGCGTATTGTTTTGCCACTCGGTCCAAAGTCCGTCCAGCGGCGTATTGCTTTGCCATTCGGTCCACCAACCTTCCAGCGGCGTATTGTTTTGCCACTCGGTCCAAAATCCGTCCAGCGGCGTATTGCTTTGCCTTTCGGTCCACCAACCTTCCAGCGGCGTATTGTTTTGCCTTTCGGTCCACCAACCTTCCAGCGGCGTATTGTTTTGCCACTCGGTCCACCAACCTTCCAGCGGCGTATTGCTTTGCCATTCGGTCCACCAACCTTCCAGCGGCGTAATGTTTTGCCTTTCGGTCTACCAACCTTCCAGCGGCGTATTGCTTTGCCATTCGGTCCACCAACCTTCCAGCGGCGTATTGTTTTGCCACTCGGTCCAAAATCCGTCCAGCGGCGTATTGCTTTGCCTTTCGGTCCACCAACCTTCCAGCGGCGTATTGTTTTGCCTTTCGGTCCACAATCCGTCCAGCGGCGTATTGTTTTGCCATTCGGTCCACCAACCTTCCAGCGGCGTATTGCTTTGCCACTCGGTCCAAAATCCGTCCAGCGGCGTATTGGTTTGCCTTTCGGTCTACCAACCTTCCAGCGGCGTATTGCTTTGCCATTCGGTCCACCAACCTTCCAGCGGCGTATTGTTTTGCCACTCGGTCCAAAATCCGTCCAGCGGCGTATTGTTTTGCCATTCGGTCCACCAACCTTCCAGCGGCGTATTGCTTTGCCTTTCGGTCCACAATCCGTCCAGCGGCGTATTGTTTTGCCACTCGGTCCACCAACCTTCCAGTGGCGTATTGTTTTGCCACTCGGTCCAAAATCCGTCCAGCGGCGTATTGTTTTGCCTTTCGGTCTACCAACCTTCCAGCGGCGTATTGATTTGCCTTTCGGTCCACCAACCTTCCAGCGGCGTATTGCTTTGCCATTCGGTCCAAAATCCGTCCAGCGGCGTATTGGTTTGCCATTCGGTCCACCAACCTTCCAGCGGCGTATTGTTTTGCCACTCGGTCCACCAACCTTCCAGCGGCGTATTGGTTTGCCTTTCGGTCCACCAACCTTTAAGCGGCGTATAGCTTTGCCTTTCGGTCCACAATCCGTCCAGCGGCGTATTGTTTTGCCATTCGGTCCACCAACCTTCCAGCGGCGTATTGGTTTGCCTTTCGGTCTACCAACCTTCCAGCGGCGTATTGCTTTGCCACTCGGTCCAAAATCCGTCCAGCGGCGTATTGCTTTGCCATTCGGTCCACCAACCTTCCAGCGGCGTATTGTTTGCCTTTCGGTCCACAATCCGTCCAGCGGCGTATTGCTTTGCCATTCGGTCCACCAACCTTCCAGCGGCGTATTGTTTTGCCACTCGGTCCAAAATCCATCCAGCGGCGTATTGATTTGCCTTCCGGTCCACCAACCTTCCAGCGGCGTAATGTTTTGTCACTCGGTCCACCAACCTTCCAGCGGCGTATTGTTCTGCCACTCGGTCCACCAACCTTCCAGTGGCGTATTGCATTGCCATTCGGTCTACCAACCTTCCAGCGGCGTATTGCTTTGCCATTCGGTCCACCAACCTTCCAGTGGCGTATTGCATTGCCATTCGGTCTACCAACCTTCCAGCGGCGTATTGTTTGCCTTTCGGTCCACAATCCGTCCAGCGGCGTATTGCTTTGCCATTCGGTCCACCAACCTTCCAGCGGCGTATTGTTTTGCCACTCGGTCCAAAATCCGTCCAGCGGCGTATTGCTTTGCCATACGGTCCACCAACCTTCCAGCGGCGTATTGCTTTGCCACTCGGTCCAAAATCCGTCCAGCGGCGTATTGGTTTGCCATTCGGTCCACCAACCTTCCAGCGGCGTATTGTTTTGCCACTCGGTCCAAAATCCGTCCAGCGGCGTATTTCTTTGCCTTTCGGTCCACCAACCTTCCAGCGGCGTATTGTTTTGCCACTCGGTCCAAAATCCGTCCAGCGGCGTATTGCTTTGCCATTCGGTCCACCAACCTTCCAGCGGCGTATTGTTTTGCCACTCGGTCCAAAATCCGTCCAGCGGCGTATTGGTTTGCCTTTCGGTCCACCAACCTTCCAGCGGCGTATTGCTTTGCCATTCGGTCCAAGATCCGTCCAGCGGCGTATTGTTTTGCCTTTCGGTCCACCAACCTTCCAGCGGCGTATTGTTTTGCCACTCGGTCCACCAACCTTCCAGTGGCGTATTGCTTTGCCATTCGGTCCACCAACCTTCCAGCGGCGTATTGTTTTGCCACTCGGTCCAAAGTCCGTCCAGCGGCGTATTGCTTTGCCATTCGGTCCACCAACCTTCCAGCGGCGTATTGTTTTGCCACTCGGTCCAAAATCCGTCCAGCGGCGTATTGCTTTGCCTTTCGGTCCACCAACCTTCCAGCGGCGTATTGTTTTGCCTTTCGGTCCACCAACCTTCCAGCGGCGTATTGTTTTGCCACTCGGTCCACCAACCTTCCAGCGGCGTATTGCTTTGCCATTCGGTCCACCAACCTTCCAGCGGCGTAATGTTTTGCCACTCGGTCCAAAATCCGTCCAGCGGCGTATTGCTTTGCCATTCGGTCCACCAACCTTCCAGCGGCGTATTGTTTTGCCACTCGGTCCACCAACCTTCCAGCGGCGTATTGGTTTGCCTTTCGGTCTACCAACCTTCCAGCGGCGTATTGCTTTGCCTTTCGGTCCACCAACCTTCCAGCGGCGTATTGCTTTGCCACTCGGTCCAAAATCCGTCCAGCGGCGTATTGGTTTGCCATTCGGTCCAACAACTTTCCAGCGGCGTATTGATTTGCCACTCGGTCCACCAACCTTCCAGCGGCGTAATGCTTTGCCATTCGGTCCAAAATCCGTCCAGCGGCGTATTGTTTTGCCTTTCGGTCCACCAACCTTCCAGCGGCGTATTGTTTTGACACTCGGTCCACCAACCTTCCAGTGGCGTATTGTTTTGCCACTCGGTCCAAAATCCGTCCAGCGGCGTATTGTTTTGCCTTTCGGTCTACCAACCTTCCAGCGGCGTATTGATTTGCCTTTCGGTCCACCAACCTTCCAGCGGCGTATTGCTTTGCCATTCGGTCCAAAATCCGTCCAGCGGCGTATTGGTTTGCCATTCGGTCCACCAACCTTCCAGCGGCGTATTGTTTTGCCACTCGGTCCACCAACCTTCCAGCGGCGTATTGATTTGCCTTTCGGTCCACCAACCTTCCAGCGGCGTATTGCTTTGCCATTCGGTCCAAAATCCGTCCAGCGGCGTATTGGTTTGCCATTCGGTCCACCAACCTTCCAGCGGCGTATTGTTTTGCCACTCGGTCCACCAACCTTCCAGCGGCGTATTGGTTTGCCTTTCGGTCCACCAACCTTTAAGCGGCGTATATCTTTGCCTTTCGGTCCACAATCCGTCCAGCGGCGTATTGTTTTGCCATTCGGTCCACAATCCGTCCAGCGGCGTATTGTTTTGCCATTCGGTCCACCAACCTTCCAGCGGCGTATTGTTTTGCCACTCGGTCCAAAATCCGTCCAGCGGCGTATTGCTTTGCCTTCCGGTCCACCAACCTTCCAGCGGCGTAATGTTTTGTCACTCGGTCCACCAACCTTCCAGCGGCGTAATGCTTTGTCACTCGGTCCACCAACCTTCCAGCGGCGTATTGTTCTGCCCCTCGGTCCACCAACCTTCCAGTGGCGTATTGCATTGCCATTCGGTCTACCAACCTTCCAGCGGCGTATTGCTTTGCCACTCGGTCCAAAATCCGTCCAGCGGCGTATTGGTTTGCCTTTCGGTCCACCAACCTTCCAGCGGCGTATTGTTTTGCCACTCGGCCCACCAACCTTCCAGTGGCGTATTGCTTTGCCATTCGGTCCACCAACCTTCCAGCGGCGTATTGTTTTGCCACTCGGTCCAAAATCCGTCCAGCGGCGTATTGCTTTGCCTTACGGTCCACCAACCTTCCAGCGGCGTATTGTTTTGCCACTCGGTCCAAAATCCGTCCAGCGGCGTATAGCTTTGCCATTCGGTCCACCAACCTTCCAGCGGCGTATTGCTTTGCCACTCGGTCCAAAATCCGTCCAGCGGCGTATTGGTTTGCCTTTCGGTCTACCAACCTTCCAGCGGCGTATTGCTTTGCCATTCGGTCCACCAACCTTCCAGCGGCGTATTGTTTTGCCACTCGGTCCAAAATCCGTCCAGCGGCGTATTGTTTTGCCATTCGGTCCACCAACCTTCCAGCGGCGTATTGCTTTGCCTTTCGGTCCACAATCCGTCCAGCGGCGTATTGTTTTGCCACTCGGTCCACCAACCTTCCAGTGGCGTATTGTTTTGCCACTCGGTCCAAAATCCGTCCAGCGGCGTATTGCTTTGCCATTCGGTCCACCAACCTTCCAGCGGCGTATTGTTTTGCCACTCGGTCCAAAATCCGTCCAGCGGCGTATTGCTTTGCCATTCGGTCCACCAACCTTCCAGCGGCGTATTGTTTTGCCACTCGGTCCACCAACCTTCCAGCGGCGTATTGCTTTGCCACTCGGTCCAAAATCCGTCCAGCGGCGTATTGGTTTGCCTTTCGGTCTACCAACCTTCCAGCGGCGTATTGCTTTGCCTTTCGGTCCACCAACCTTCCAGCGGCGTATTGCTTTGCCACTCTGTCCAAAATCCGTCCAGCGGCGTATTGGTTTGCCATTCGGTCCACCAACCTTCCAGCGGCGTATTGTTTTGCCACTCGGTCCAAAATCCGTCCAGCGGCGTATTGTTTTGCCTTTCGGTCTACCAACCTTCCAGCGGCGTATTGCTTTGCCTTTCGGTCCACCAACCTTCCATCGGCGTATTGCTTTGCCATTCGGTCCAAAATCCGTCCAGCGGCGTATTGGTTTGCCATTCGGTCCACCAACCTTCCAGCGGCGTATTGTTTTGCCACTCGGTCCAAAATCCGTCCAGCGGCGTATTCCTTTGCCTTTCGGTCCACCAACCTTCCAGCGGCGTATTGTTTTGCCACTCGGTCCAAAATCCGTCCAGCGGCGTATTGTTTTGCCATTCGGTCCACCAACCTTCCAGCGGCGTATTGTTTTGCCACTCGGTCCAAAATCCGTCCAGCAGCGTATTGGTTTGCCATTCGGTCCACCAACCTTCCAGCGGCGTATTGTTTTGCCACTCGGTCCAAAATCCGTCCAGCGGCGTAATGCTTTGCCTTTCGGTCCACCAACCTTCCAGCGGCGTATTGTTTTGCCACTCGGTCCAAAATCCGTCCAGCGGCGTATTGCTTTGCCTTTCGGTCCACCAACCTTCCAGCGGCGTATTGCTTTGCCATTCGGTCCACCAACCTTCCAGCGGCGTATTGGTTTGCCTTTCGGTCCACCAACCTTGCAGCGGCGTATAGCTTTGCCATTCGGTCCACCAACCTTCCAGCGGCGTATTGCTTTGCCACTCGGTCCAAAATCCGTCCAGCGGCGTATTGGTTTGCCTTTCGGTCTACCAACCTTCTAGCGGCGTATTGCTTTGCCATTCGGTCCACCAACCTTCCAGCGGCGTATTGTTTTGCCACTCGGTCCAAAATCCGTCCAGCGGCGTATTGCTTTGCCTTTCGGTCCACCAACCTTCCAGCGGCGTAATGTTTTGCCACTCGGTCCAAAATCCGTCCAGCGGCGTATTGCTTTGCCATACGGTCCACCAACCTTCCAGCGGCGTATTGCTTTGCCACTCGGTCCAAAATCCGTCCAGCGGCGTATTGGTTTGCCATTCGGTCCACCAACCTTCCAGCGGCGTATTGTTTTGCCACTCGGTCCAAAATCCGTCCAGCGGCGTATTTCTTTGCCTTTCGGTCCACCAACCTTCCAGCGGCGTATTGTTTTGCCACTCGGTCCAAAATCCGTCCAGCGGCGTATTGCTTTGCCATTCGGTCCACATACCTTCCAGCGGCGTATTGCTTTGCCACTCGGTCCAAAATCCGTCCAGCGGCGTATTGGTTTGCCTTTCGGTCCACCAACCTTCCAGCGGCGTATTGTTTTGCCACTCGGTCCACCAACCTTCCAGTGGCGTATTGCTTTGCCATTCGGTCCACCAACCTTCCAGCGGCGTATTGTTTTGCCACTCGGTCCAAAATACGTCCAGCGGCGTATTGCTTTGCCTTTCGGTCCACCAACCTTCCAGCGGCGTATTGTTTTGCCACTCGGTCCAAAATCCGTCCAGCGGCGTATAGCTTTGCCATTCGGTCCACCAACCTTCCAGCGGCGTATTGCTTTGCCACTCGGTCCAAAATCCGTTCAGCGGCGTATTGGTTTGCCTTTCGGTCTACCAACCTTCCAGCGGCGTATTGCTTTGCCATTCGGTCCACCAACCTTCCAGCGGCGTATTGTTTTGCCATTCGGTCCACCAACCTTCCAGCGGCGTATTGCTTTGCCACTCGGTCCAAAATCCGTCCAGCAGCGTATTGGTTTGCCATTCGGTCCACCAACCTTCCAGCGGCGTATTGTTTTGCCACTCGGTCCAAAATCCGTCCAGCGGCGTAATGCTTTGCCTTTCGGTCCACCAACCTTCCAGCGGCGTATTGTTTTGCCACTCGGTCCAAAATCCGTCCAGCGGCGTATTGCTTTGCCATTCGGTCCACCAACCTTCCAGCGGCGTATTGCTTTGCCACTCGGTCCAAAATCCGTCCAGCGGCGTATTGCTTTGCCTTTCGGTCTACCAACCTTCCAGCGGCGTATTGCTTTGCCATTCGGTCCACCAACCTTCCAACGGCGTATTGTTTTGCCACTCGGTCCAAAATCCGTCCAGCGGCGTATTGCTTTGCCATTCGGTCCACCAACCTTCCAGCGGCGTATTGTTTTGCCTTTCGGTCCACAATCCGTCCAGCGGCGTATTGCTTTGCCATTCGGTCCACCAACCTTCCAGCGGCGTATTGCTTTGCCATTCGGTCCACCAACCTTCCAGCGGCGTATTGCTTTGCCTTTCGGTCCACCAACCTTGCAGCGGCGTATAGCTTTGCCATTCGGTCCACCAACCTTCCAGCGGCGTATTGCTTTGCCACTCGGTCCAAAATCCGTCCAGCGGCGTATTGGTTTGCCTTTCGGTCTACCAACCTTCCAGCGGCGTATTGCTTTGCCATTCGGTCCACCAACCTTCCAGCGGCGTATTGTTTTGCCACTCGGTCCAAAATCCGTCCAGCGGCGTATTGTTTTGCCATTCGGTCCACCAACCTTCCAGCGGCGTATTGCTTTGTCTTTCGGTCCACAATCCGTCCAGCGGCGTATTGCTTTGCCATTCGGTCCACCAACCTTCCAGCGGCGTATTGTTTTGCCACTCGGTCCAAAATCCGTCCAGCGGCGTATTGCTTTGCCTTTCGGTCCACCAACCTTCCAGCGGCGTAATGTTTTGCCACTCGGTCCAAAATCCGTCCAGCGGCGTATTGCTTTGCCATACGGTCCACCAAACTTCCAGCGGCGTATTGCTTTGCCACTCGGTCCAAAATCCGTCCAGCGGCGTATTGGTTTGCCATTCGGTCCACCAACCTTCCAGCGGCGTATTGTTTTGCCACTGGGTCCAAAATCCGTCCAGCGGCGTATTTCTTTGCCTTTCGGTCCACCAACCTTCCAGCGGCGTATTGTTTTGCCACTCGGTCCAAAATCCGTATAGCGGCGTATTGCTTTGCCATTCGGTCCACCAACCTTCCAGCGGCGTATTGCTTTGCCACTCGGTCCAAAATCCGTCCAGCGGCGTATTGGTTTGCCTTTCGGTCCACCAACCTTCCAGCGGCGTATTGTTTTGCCACTCGGTCCACCAACCTTCCAGTGGCGTATTGCTTTGCCATTCGGTCCACCAACCTTCCAGCGGCGTATTGTTTTGCCACTCGGTCCAAAATCCGTCCAGCGGCGTATTGCTTTGCCTTTCGGTCCACCAACCTTCCAGCGGCGTATTGTTTTGCCACTCGGTCCAAAATCCGTCCAGCGGCGTATAGCTTTGCCATTCGGTCCACCAACCTTCCAGCGGTGTATTGCTTTGCCACTCGGTCCAAAATCCGTCCAGCGGCGTATTGGTTTGCCTTTCGGTCTACCAACCTTCCAGCGGCGTATTGCTTTGCCATTCGGTCCAAAATCCGTCCAGCGGCGTATTGTTTTGCCATTCGGTCCACCAACCTTCCAGCGGCGTATTGCTTTGCCTTTCGGTCCACAATCCGTCCAGCGGCGTATTGTTTTGCCACTCGGTCCACCAACCTTCCAGTGGCGTATTGTTTTGCCACTCGGTCCAAAATCCGTCCAGCGGCGTATTGTTTTGCCTTTCGGTCTACCAACCTTCCAGCGGCGTATTGATTTGCCTTTCGGTCCACCAACCTTCCAGCGGCGTATTGCTTTGCCATTCGGTCCAAAATCCGTCCAGCGGCGTATTGGTTTGCCATTCGGTCCACCAACCTTCCAGCGGCGTATTGTTTTGCCACTCGGTCCACCAACCTTCCAGCGGCGTATTGGTTTGCCTTTCGGTCCACCAACCTTTAAGCGGCGTATAGCTTTGCCTTTCGGTCCACAATCCGTCCAGCGGCGTATTGTTTTGCCATTCGGTCCACCAACCTTCCAGCGGCGTATTGGTTTGCCTTTCGGTCTACCAACCTTCCAGCGGCGTATTGCTTTGCCACTCGGTCCAAAATCCGTCCAGCGGCGTATTGCTTTGCCATTCGGTCCACCAACCTTCCAGCGGCGTATTGCTTTGCCATTCGGTCCACCAACCTTCCAGCGGCGTATTGCTTTGCCTTTCGGTCCACCAACCTTGCAGCGGCGTATAGCTTTGCCATTCGGTCCAAAATCCGTCCAGCGGCGTATTGCTTTGCCTTTCGGTCCACCAACCTTCCAGCGGCGTAATGTTTTGCCACTCGGTCCAAAATCCGTCCAGCGGCGTATTGCTTTGCCATACGGTCCACCAAACTTCCAGCGGCGTAATGCTTTGCCACTCGGTCCAAAATCCGTCCAGCGGCGTATTGGTTTGCCATTCGGTCCACCAACCTTCCAGCGGCGTATTGTTTTGCCACTCGGTCCAAAATCCGTCCAGCGGCGTATTTCTTTGCCTTTCGGTCCACCAACCTTCCAGCGTCGTATTGTTTTGCCACTCGGTCCACCAACCTTCCAGTGGCGTATTGCTTTGCCATTCGGTCCACCAACCTTCCAGCGGCGTATTGTTTTGCCACTCGGTCCAAAATCCGTCCAGCGGCGTATTGCTTTGCCTTTCGGTCCACCAACCTTCCAGCGGCGTATTGTTTTGCCACTCGGTCCAAAATCCGTCCAGCGGCGTATAGCTTTGCCATTCGGTCCACCAACCTTCCAGCGGTGTATTGCCTTGCCACTCGGTCCAAAATCCGTCCAGCGGCGTATTGGTTTGCCTTTCGGTCTACCAACCTTCCAGCGGCGTATTGCTTTGCCACTCGGTCCACCAACCTTCCAGTGGCGTATTGTTTTGCCACTCGGTCCAAAATCCGTCCAGCGGCGTATTGTTTTGCCTTTCGGTCTACCAACCTTCCAGCGGCGTATTGATTTGCCTTTCGGTCTACCAACCTTCCAGCGGCGTATTGCTTTGCCACTCGGTCCAAAATCCGTCCAGCGGCGTATTGCTTTGCCATTCGGTCCACCAACCTTCCAGCGGCGTATTGCTTTGCCATTCGGTCCACCAACCTTCCAGCGGCGTATTGCTTTGCCTTTCGGTCCACCAACCTTGCAGCGGCGTATAGCTTTGCCATTCGGTCCACCAACCTTCCAGCGGCGTATTGCTTTGCCACTCGGTCCAAAATCCGTCCAGCGGCGTATTGGTTTGCCTTTCGGTCTACCAACCTTCCAGCGGCGTATTGCTTTGCCATTCGGTCCACCAACCTTCCAGCGGCGTATTGTTTTGCCACTCGGTCCAAAATCCGTCCAGCGGCGTATTGTTTTGCCATTCGGTCCACCAACCTTCCAGCGGCGTATTGCTTTGTCTTTCGGTCCACAATCCGTCCAGCGGCGTATTGCTTTGCCATTCGGTCTACCAACCTTCCAGCGGCGTATTGTTTTGCCACTCGGTCCAAAATCCGTCCAGCGGCGTATTGCTTTGCCTTTCGGTCCACCAACCTTCCAGCGGCGTAATGTTTTGCGACTCGGTCCAAAATCCGTCCAGCGGCGTATTGCTTTGCCATACGGTCCACCAAACTTCCAGCGGCGTAATGCTTTGCCACTCGGTCCAAAATCCGTCCAGCGGCGTATTGGTTTGCCATTCGGTCCACCAACCTTCCAGCGGCGTATTGTTTTGCCACTCGGTCCAAAATCCGTCCAGCGGCGTATTTCTTTGCCTTTCGGTCCACCAACCTTCCAGCGTCGTATTGTTTTGCCACTCGGTCCACCAACCTTCCAGTGGCGTATTGCTTTGCCATTCGGTCCACCAACCTTCCAGCGGCGTATTGTTTTGCCACTCGGTCCAAAATCCGTCCAGCGGCGTATTGCTTTGCCTTTCGGTCCACCAACCTTCCAGCGGCGTATTGTTTTGCCACTCGGTCCAAAATCCGTCCAGCGGCGTATAGCTTTGCCATTCGGTCCACCAACCTTCCAGCGGTGTATTGCCTTGCCACTCGGTCCAAAATCCGTCCAGCGGCGTATTGGTTTGCCTTTCGGTCTACCAACCTTCCAGCGGCGTATTGCTTTGCCACTCGGTCCACCAACCTTCCAGTGGCGTATTGTTTTGCCACTCGGTCCAAAATCCGTCCAGCGGCGTATTGTTTTGCCTTTCGGTCTACCAACCTTCCAGCGGCGTATTGATTTGCCTTTCGGTCCACCAACCTTCCAGCGGCGTATTGCTTTGCCATTCGGTCCAAAATCCGTCCAGCGGCGTATTGGTTTGCCATTCGGTCCACCAACCTTCCAGCGGCGTATTGTTTTGCCACTCGGTCCACCAACCTTCCAGCGGCGTATTGGTTTGCCTTTCGGTCCACCAACCTTTAAGCGGCGTATAGCTTTGCCTTTCGGTCCACAATCCGTCCAGCGGCGTATTGTTTTGCCATTCGGTCCACCAACCTTCCAGCGGCGTATTGGTTTGCCTTTCGGTCTACCAACCTTCCAGCGGCGTATTGCTTTGCCACTCGGTCCAAAATCCGTCCAGCGGCGTATTGCTTTGCCATTCGGTCCACCAACCTTCCAGCGGCGTATTGTTTGCCTTTCGGTCCACAATCCGTCCAGCGGCGTATTGCTTTGCCATTCGGTCCACCAACCTTCCAGCGGCGTATTGTTTTGCCACTCGGTCCAAAATCCGTCCAGCGGCGTATTGATTTGCCTTCCGGTCCACCAACCTTCCAGCGGCGTAATGTTTTGTCACTCGGTCCACCAACCTTCCAGCGGCGTATTGTTCTGCCACTCGGTCCACCAACCTTCCAGTGGCGTATTGCATTGCCATTCGGTCTACCAACCTTCCAGCGGCGTATTGCTTTGCCATTCGGTCCACCAACCTTCCAGTGGCGTATTGCATTGCCATTCGGTCTACCAACCTTCCAGCGGCGTATTGTTTGCCTTTCGGTCCACAATCCGTCCAGCGGCGTATTGCTTTGCCATTCGGTCCACCAACCTTCCAGCGGCGTATTGTTTTGCCACTCGATCCAAAATCCGTCCAGCGGCGTATTGCTTTGCCATACGGTCCACCAACCTTCCAGCGGCGTATTGTTTTGCCACTCGGTCCAAAATCCGTCCAGCGGCGTATAGCTTTGCCATTCGGTCCACCAACCTTCCAGCGGCGTATTGCTTTGCCACTCGGTCCAAAATCCGTTCAGCGGCGTATTGGTTTGCCTTTCGGTCTACCAACCTTCCAGCGGCGTATTGCTTTGCCATTCGGTCCACCAACCTTCCAGCGGCGTATTGTTTTGCCATTCGGTCCACCAACCTTCCAGCGGCGTATTGCTTTGCCACTCGGTCCAAAATCCGTCCAGCAGCGTATTGGTTTGCCATTCGGTCCACCAACCTTCCAGCGGCGTATTGTTTTGCCACTCGGTCCAAAATCCGTCCAGCGGCGTAATGCTTTGCCTTTCGGTCCACCAACCTTCCAGCGGCGTATTGTTTTGCCACTCGGTCCAAAATCCGTCCAGCGGCGTATTGCTTTGCCATTCGGTCCACCAACCTTCCAGCGGCGTATTGCTTTGCCACTCGGTCCAAAATCCGTCCAGCGGCGTATTGCTTTGCCTTTCGGTCTACCAACCTTCCAGCGGCGTATTGCTTTGCCATTCGGTCCACCAACCTTCCAACGGCGTATTGTTTTGCCACTCGGTCCAAAATCCGTCCAGCGGCGTATTGCTTTGCCATTCGGTCCACCAACCTTCCAGCGGCGTATTGTTTTGCCTTTCGGTCCACAATCCGTCCAGCGGCGTATTGCTTTGCCATTCGGTCCACCAACCTTCCAGCGGCGTATTGCTTTGCCATTCGGTCCACCAACCTTCCAGCGGCGTATTGCTTTGCCTTTCGGTCCACCAACCTTGCAGCGGCGTATAGCTTTGCCATTCGGTCCACCAACCTTCCAGCGGCGTATTGCTTTGCCACTCGGTACAAAATCCGTCCAGCGGCGTATTGGTTTGCCTTTCGGTCTACCAACCTTCCAGCGGCGTATTGCTTTGTCTTTCGGTCCACAATCCGTCCAGCGGCGTAATGCTTTGCCATTCGGTCCACCAACCTTCCAGCGGCGTATTGTTTTGCCACTCGGTCCAAAATCCGTCCAGCGGCGTATTGCTTTGCCTTTCGGTCCACCAACCTTCCAGCGGCGTAATGTTTTGCCACTCGGTCCAAAATCCGTCCAGCGGCGTATTGCTTTGCCATACGGTCCACCAAACTTCCAGCGGCGTATTGCTTTGCCACTCGGTCCAAAATCCGTCCAGCGGCGTATTGGTTTGCCATTCGGTCCACCAACCTTCCAGCGGCGTAATGTTTTGCCACTCGGTCCAAAATCCGTCCAGCGGCGTATTTCTTTGCCTTTCGGTCCACCAACCTTCCAGCGGCGTATTGTTTTGCCACTCGGTCCAAAATCCGTATAGCGGCGTATTGCTTTGCCATTCGGTCCACCAACCTTCCAGCGGCGTATTGCTTTGCCACTCGGTCCAAAATCCGTCCAGCGGCGTATTGGTTTGCCTTTCGGTCCACCAACCTTCCAGCGGCGTATTGTTTTGCCACTCGGTCCACCAACCTTCCAGTGGCGTATTGCTTTGCCATTCGGTCCACCAACCTTCCAGCGGCGTATTGTTTTGCCACTCGGTCCAAAATCCGTCCAGCGGCGTATTGCTTTGCCTTTCGGTCCACCAACCTTCCAGCGGCGTATTGTTTTGCCACTCGGTCCAAAATCCGTCCAGCGGCGTATAGCTTTGCCATTCGGTCCACCAACCTTCCAGCGGTGTATTGCTTTGCCACTCGGTCCAAAATCCGTCCAGCGGCGTATTGGTTTGCCTTTCGGTCTACCAACCTTCCAGCGGCGTATTGCTTTGCCATTCGGTCCACCAACCTTCCAGCGGCGTATTGTTTTGCCACTCGGTCCAAAATCCGTCCAGCGGCGTATTGTTTTGCCATTCGGTCCACCAACCTTCCAGCGGCGTATTGCTTTGCCTTTCGGTCCACAATCCGTCCAGCGGCGTATTGTTTTGCCACTCGGTCCACCAACCTTCCAGTGGCGTATTGTTTTGCCACTCGGTCCAAAATCCGTCCAGCGGCGTATTGTTTTGCCTTTCGGTCTACCAACCTTCCAGCGGCGTATTGATTTGCCTTTCGGTCCACCAACCTTCCAGCGGCGTATTGCTTTGCCATTCGGTCCAAAATCCGTCCAGCGGCGTATTGGTTTGCCATTCGGTCCACCAACCTTCCAGCGGCGTATTGTTTTGCCACTCGGTCCACCAACCTTCCAGCGGCGTATTGGTTTGCCTTTCGGTCCACCAACCTTTAAGCGGCGTATAGCTTTGCCTTTCGGTCCACAATCCGTCCAGCGGCGTATTGTTTTGCCATTCGGTCCACCAACCTTCCAGCGGCGTATTGGTTTGCCTTTCGGTCTACCAACCTTCCAGCGGCGTATTGCTTTGCCACTCGGTCCAAAATCCGTCCAGCGGCGTATTGCTTTGCCATTCGGTCCACCAACCTTCCAGCGGCGTATTGCTTTGCCATTCGGTCCACCAACCTTCCAGCGGCGTATTGCTTTGCCTTTCGGTCCACCAACCTTGCAGCGGCGTATAGCTTTGCCATTCGGTCCACCAACCTTCCAGCGGCGTATTGCTTTGCCACTCGGTCCAAAATCCGTCCAGCGGCGTATTGGTTTGCCTTTCGGTCTACCAACCTTCCAGCGGCGTATTGCTTTGCCATTCGGTCCACCAACCTTCCAGCGGCGTATTGTTTTGCCACTCGGTCTAAAATCCGTCCAGCGGCGTATTGTTTTGCCATTCGGTCCACCAACCTTCCAGCGGCGTATTGCTTTGTCTTTCGGTCCACAATCCGTCCAGCGGCGTATTGCTTTGCCATTCGGTCCACCAACCTTCCAGCGGCGTATTGTTTTGCCACTCGGTCCAAAATCCGTCCAGCGGCGTATTGCTTTGCCTTTCGGTCCACCATCCTTCCAGCGGCGTAATGTTTTGCCACTCGGTCCAAAATCCGTCCAGCGGCGTATTGCTTTGCCATACGGTCCACCAAACTTCCAGCGGCGTATTGCTTTGCCACTCGGTCCAAAATCCGTCCAGCGGCGTATTGGTTTGCCATTCGGTCCACCAACCTTCCAGCGGCGTATTGTTTTGCCACTCGGTCCAAAATCCGTCCAGCGGCGTATTTCTTTGCCTTTCGGTCCACCAACCTTCCAGCGTCGTATTGTTTTGCCACTCGGTCCAAAATCCGTCCAGCGGCGTATTGCTTTGCCATTCGGTCCACCAAACTTCCAGCGGCGTATTGCTTTGCCACTCGGTCCAAAATCCGTCCAGCGGCGTATTGGTTTGCCATTCGGTCCACCAACCTTCCAGCGGCGTAATGTTTTGCCACTCGGTCCAAAATCCGTCCAGCGGCGTATTTCTTTGCCTTTCGGTCCACCAACCTTCCAGCGGCGTATTGTTTTGCCACTCGGTCCAAAATCCGTATAGCGGCGTATTGCTTTGCCATTCGGTCCACCAACCTTCCAGCGGCGTATTGCTTTGCCACTCGGTCCAAAATCCGTCCAGCGGCGTATTGGTTTGCCTTTCGGTCCACCAACCTTCCAGCGGCGTATTGTTTTGCCACTCGGTCCACCAACCTTCCAGTGGCGTATTGCTTTGCCATTCGGTCCACCAACCTTCCAGCGGCGTATTGTTTTGCCACTCGGTCCAAAATCCGTCCAGCGGCGTATTGCTTTGCCTTTCGGTCCACCAACCTTCCAGCGGCGTATTGTTTTGCCACTCGGTCCAAAATCCGTCCAGCGGCGTATAGCTTTGCCATTCGGTCCACCAACCTTCCAGCGGTGTATTGCTTTGCCACTCGGTCCAAAATCCGTCCAGCGGCGTATTGGTTTGCCTTTCGGTCTACCAACCTTCCAGCGGCGTATTGCTTTGCCATTCGGTCCACCAACCTTCCAGCGGCGTATTGTTTTGCCACTCGGTCCAAAATCCGTCCAGCGGCGTATTGTTTTGCCATTCGGTCCACCAACCTTCCAGCGGCGTATTGCTTTGCCTTTCGGTCCACAATCCGTCCAGCGGCGTATTGTTTTGCCACTCGGTCCACCAACCTTCCAGTGGCGTATTGTTTTGCCACTCGGTCCAAAATCCGTCCAGCGGCGTATTGTTTTGCCTTTCGGTCTACCAACCTTCCAGCGGCGTATTGATTTGCCTTTCGGTCCACCAACCTTCCAGCGGCGTATTGCTTTGCCATTCGGTCCAAAATCCGTCCAGCGGCGTATTGGTTTGCCATTCGGTCCACCAACCTTCCAGCGGCGTATTGTTTTGCCACTCGGTCCACCAACCTTCCAGCGGCGTATTGGTTTGCCTTTCGGTCCACCAACCTTTAAGCGGCGTATAGCTTTGCCTTTCGGTCCACAATCCGTCCAGCGGCGTATTGTTTTGCCATTCGGTCCACCAACCTTCCAGCGGCGTATTGGTTTGCCTTTCGGTCTACCAACCTTCCAGCGGCGTATTGCTTTGCCACTCGGTCCAAAATCCGTCCAGCGGCGTATTGCTTTGCCATTCGGTCCACCAACCTTCCAGCGGCGTATTGCTTTGCCATTCGGTCCACCAACCTTCCAGCGGCGTATTGCTTTGCCTTTCGGTCCACCAACCTTGCAGCGGCGTATAGCTTTGCCATTCGGTCCACCAACCTTCCAGCGGCGTATTGCTTTGCCACTCGGTCCAAAATCCGTCCAGCGGCGTATTGGTTTGCCTTTCGGTCTACCAACCTTCCAGCGGCGTATTGCTTTGCCATTCGGTCCACCAACCTTCCAGCGGCGTATTGTTTTGCCACTCGGTCTAAAATCCGTCCAGCGGCGTATTGTTTTGCCATTCGGTCCACCAACCTTCCAGCGGCGTATTGCTTTGTCTTTCGGTCCACAATCCGTCCAGCGGCGTATTGCTTTGCCATTCGGTCCACCAACCTTCCAGCGGCGTATTGTTTTGCCACTCGGTCCAAAATCCGTCCAGCGGCGTATTGCTTTGCCTTTCGGTCCACCATCCTTCCAGCGGCGTAATGTTTTGCCACTCGGTCCAAAATCCGTCCAGCGGCGTATTGCTTTGCCATACGGTCCACCAAACTTCCAGCGGCGTATTGCTTTGCCACTCGGTCCAAAATCCGTCCAGCGGCGTATTGGTTTGCCATTCGGTCCACCAACCTTCCAGCGGCGTATTGTTTTGCCACTCGGTCCAAAATCCGTCCAGCGGCGTATTTCTTTGCCTTTCGGTCCACCAACCTTCCAGCGTCGTATTGTTTTGCCACTCGGTCCAAAATCCGTCCAGCGGCGTATTGCTTTGCCATTCGGTCCACCAACCTTCCAGCGGCGTATTGCTTTGCCACTCGGTCCAAAATCCGTCCAGCGGCGTATTGGTTTGCCTTTCGGTCCACCAACCTTCCAGCGGCGTATTGTTTTGCCACTCGGTCCACCAACCTTCCAGTGGCGTATTGCTTTGCCATTCGGTCCACCAACCTTCCAGCGGCGTATTGTTTTGCCACTCGGTCCAAAATCCGTCCAGCGGCGTATTGCTTTGCCTTTCGGTCCACCAACCTTCCAGCGGCGTATTGTTTTGCCACTCGGTCCAAAATCCGTCCAGCGGCGTATAGCTTTGCCATTCGGTCCACCAACCTTCCAGCGGTGTATTGCTTTGCCACTCGGTCCAAAATCCGTCCAGCGGCGTATTGGTTTGCCTTTCGGTCTACCAACCTTCCAGCGGCGTATTGCTTTGCCATTCGGTCCACCAACCTTCCAGCGGCGTATTGTTTTGCCACTCGGTCCAAAATCCGTCCAGCGGCGTAATGTTTTGCCATTCGGTCCACCAACCTTCCAGCGGCGTATTGCTTTGCCTTTCGGTCCACAATCCGTCCAGCGGCGTATTGTTTTGCCACTCGGTCCACCAACCTTCCAGTGGCGTATTGTTTTGCCACTCGGTCCAAAATCCGTCCAGCGGCGTATTGTTTTGCCTTTCGGTCTACCAACCTTCCAGCGGCGTATTGATTTGCCTTTCGGTCCACCAACCTTCCAGCGGCGTATTGCTTTGCCATTCGGTCCAAAATCCGTCCAGCGGCGTATTGGTTTGCCATTCGGTCCACCAACCTTCCAGCGGCGTATTGTTTTGCCACTCGGTCCACCAACCTTCCAGCGGCGTATTGGTTTGCCTTTCGGTCCACCAACCTTTAAGCGGCGTATTGCTTTGCCACTCGGTCCAAAATCCGTCCAGCGGCGTATTGCTTTGCCATTCGGTCCACCAACCTTCCAGCGGCGTATTGTTTGCCTTTCGGTCCACAATCCGTCCAGCGGCGTATTGCTTTGCCATTCGGTCCACCAACCTTCCAGCGGCGTATTGTTTTGCCACTCGGTCCAAAATCCGTCCAGCGGCGTATTGATTTGCCTTCCGGTCCACCAACCTTCCAGCGGCGTAATGTTTTGTCACTCGGTCCACCAACCTTCCAGCGGCGTATTGTTCTGCCACTCGGTCCACCAACCTTCCAGTGGCGTATTGCATTGCCATTCGGTCTACCAACCTTCCAGCGGCGTATTGCTTTGCCATTCGGTCCACCAACCTTCCAGTGGCGTATTGCATTGCCATTCGGTCTACCAACCTTCCAGCGGCGTATTGTTTGCCTTTCGGTCCACAATCCGTCCAGCGGCGTATTGCTTTGCCATTCGGTCCACCAACCTTCCAGCGGCGTATTGTTTGCCTTTCGGTCCACAATCCGTCCAGCGGCGTATTGCTTTGCCATTCGGTCCACCAACCTTCCAGCGGCGTATTGTTTTGCCACTCGGTCCAAAATCCGTCCAGCGGCGTATTGATTTGCCTTCCGGTCCACCAACCTTCCAGCGGCGTAATGTTTTGTCACTCGGTCCACCAACCTTCCAGCGGCGTATTGTTCTGCCACTCGGTCCACCAACCTTCCAGTGGCGTATTGCATTGCCATTCGGTCTACCAACCTTCCAGCGGCGTATTGCTTTGCCATTCGGTCCACCAACCTTCCAGTGGCGTATTGCATTGCCATTCGGTCTACCAACCTTCCAGCGGCGTATTGTTTGCCTTTCGGTCCACAATCCGTCCAGCGGCGTATTGCTTTGCCATTCGGTCCACCAACCTTCCAGCGGCGTATTGTTTTGCCACTCGGTCCAAAATCCGTCCAGCGGCGTATTGCTTTGCCATACGGTCCACCAACCTTCCAGCGGCGTATTGCTTTGCCACTCGGTCCAAAATCCGTCCAGCGGCGTATTGGTTTGCCATTCGGTCCACCAACCTTCCAGCGGCGTATTGTTTTGCCACTCGGTCCAAAATCCGTCCAGCGGCGTATTTCTTTGCCTTTCGGTCCACCAACCTTCCAGCGGCGTATTGTTTTGCCACTCGGTCCAAAATCCGTCCAGCGGCGTATTGCTTTGCCATTCGGTCCACCAACCTTCCAGCGGCGTATTGTTTTGCCACTCGGTCCAAAATCCGTCCACCGGCGTATTGGTTTGCCTTTCGGTCCACCAACCTTCCAGCGGCGTATTGTTTTGCCATTCGGTCCAAGATCCGTCCAGCGGCGTATTGTTTTGCCTTTCGGTCCACCAACCTTCCAGCGGCGTATTGTTTTGCCACTCGGTCCACCAACCTTCCAGTGGCGTATTGCTTTGCCATTCGGTCCACCAACCTTCCAGCGGCGTATTGTTTTGCCACTCGGTCCAAAGTCCGTCCAGCGGCGTATTGGTTTGCCATTCGGTCCACCAACCTTCCAGCGGCGTATTGTTTTGCCACTCGGTCCAAAATCCGTCCAGCGGCGTATAGCTTTGCCATTCGGTCCACCAACCTTCCAGCGGCGTATTGCTTTGCCACTCGGTCCAAAATACGTCCAGCGGCGTATTGGTTTGCCTTTCGGTCCACCCACCTTCCAGGGGCGTATTGTTTTGCCACTCGGTCCAAAATCCGTCCAGCGGCGTATAGCTTTGCCATTCGGTCCACCAACCTTCCAGCGGCGTATTGCTTTGCCACTCGGTCCAAAATCCGTCCAGCGGCGTATTGGTTTGCCTTTCGGTCCACCCACCTTCCAGGGGCGTATTGTTTTGCCACTCGGTCCACCAACCTTCCAGCGGCGTATTGCTTTGCCACTCGGTCCAAAATCCGTCCAGCGGCGTATTGGTTTGCCATTCGGTCCACCAACCTTCCAGCGGCGTAATGTTTTGCCACTCGGTCCAAAATCCGTCCAGCGGCGTATTGTTTTGCCTTTCGGTCTACCAACCTTCCAGCGGCGAATTGGTTTGCCTTTCGGTCCACCAACCTTCCAGCGGCGTATTGCTTTGCCATTCGGTCCAAAATCCGTCCAGCGGCGTATTGGTTTGCCATTCGGTCCACCAACCTTCCAGCGGCGTATTGTTTTGCCTTTCGGTCCACAATCCGTCCAGCGGCGTATTGCTTTGCCATTCGGTCCACCAACCTTCCAGCGGCGTATTGTTTTGCCACTCGGTCCAAAATCCGTCCAGCGGCGTATTGCTTTGCCTTTCGGTCCACCAACCTTCCAGCGGCGTATTGTTTTGCCACTCGGTCCAAAATCCGTCCAGCGGCGTATTGGTTTGCCATTCGGTCCACCAACCTTCCAGCGGCGTATTGTTTTGCCACTCGGTCCAAAATCCGTCCAGCGGCGTATAGCTTTGCCATTCGGTCCACCAACCTTCCAGCGGCGTATTGCTTTGCCACTCGGTCCAAAATCCGTCCAGCGGCGTATTGGTTTGCCTTTCGGTCTACCAACCTTCCAGCGGCGTATTGCTTTGCCATTCGGTCCACCAACCTTCCAGCGGCGTATTGCTTTGCCTTTCGGTCCACAATCCGTCCAGCGGCGTATTGCTTTGCCATTCGGTCCACCAACCTTCCAGCGGCGTATTGCTTTGCCTTTCGGTCCACAATCGATCCAGCGGCGTATTGCTTTGCCATTCGGTCCACCAACCTTCCAGCGGCGTATTGGTTTGCCACTCGGTCCAAAATCCGTCCAGCGGCGTATTGGTTTGCCATTCGGTCCACCAACCTTCCAGCGGTGTATTGTTTTGCCACTCGGTCCAAAATCCGTCCAGCGGCGTATAGCTTTGCCATTCGGTCCACCAACCTTCCAGCGGCGTATTGCTTTGCCACTCGGTCCAAAATCCGTCCAGCGGCGTATTGGTTTGAGTTTCGGTCCACCCACCTTCCAGGGGCGTATTGTTTTGCCACTCGGTCCACCAACCTTCCAGCGGCGTATTGCTTTGCCACTCGGTCCAAAATCCGTCCAGCGGCGTATTGCTTTGCCTTTCGGTCCACCAACCTTCCAGCGGCGTATTGCTTTGCCACTCGGTCCAAAATCCGTCCAGCGGCGTATTGGTTTGAGTTTCGGTCCACCCACCTTCCAGGGGCGTATTGTTTTGCCACTCGGTCCACCAACCTTCCAGCGGCGTATTGTTTTGCCACTCGGTCCAAAATCCGTCCAGCGGCGTATTGCTTTGCCTTTCGGTCCACCAACCTTCCAGCGGCGTATTGTTTTGCCACTCGGTCCAAAATCCGTATAGCGGCGTATTGCTTTGCCATTCGGTCCACCAACCTTCCAGCGGCGTATTGCTTTGCCACTCGGTCCAAAATCCGTCCAGCGGCGTATTGGTTTGCCTTTCGGTCCACCAACCTTCCAGCGGCGTATTGTTTTGCCACTCGGTCCACCAACCTTCCAGTGGCGTATTGCTTTGCCATTCGGTCCACCAACCTTCCAGCGGCGTATTGTTTTGCCACTCGGTCCAAAATCCGTCCAGCGGCGTATTGCTTTGCCTTTCGGTCCACCAACCTTCCAGCGGCGTATTGTTTTGCCACTCGGTCCAAAATCCGTCCAGCGGCGTATAGCTTTGCCATTCGGTCCACCAACCTTCCAGCGGTGTATTGCTTTGCCACTCGGTCCAAAATCCGTCCAGCGGCGTATTGGTTTGCCTTTCGGTCTACCAACCTTCCAGCGGCGTATTGCTTTGCCATTCGGTCCAAAATCCGTCCAGCGGCGTATTGTTTTGCCATTCGGTCCACCAACCTTCCAGCGGCGTATTGCTTTGCCTTTCGGTCCACAATCCGTCCAGCGGCGTATTGTTTTGCCACTCGGTCCACCAACCTTCCAGTGGCGTATTGTTTTGCCACTCGGTCCAAAATCCGTCCAGCGGCGTATTGTTTTGCCTTTCGGTCTACCAACCTTCCAGCGGCGTATTGATTTGCCTTTCGGTCCACCAACCTTCCAGCGGCGTATTGCTTTGCCATTCGGTCCAAAATCCGTCCAGCGGCGTATTGGTTTGCCATTCGGTCCACCAACCTTCCAGCGGCGTATTGTTTTGCCACTCGGTCCACCAACCTTCCAGCGGCGTATTGGTTTGCCTTTCGGTCCACCAACCTTTAAGCGGCGTATAGCTTTGCCTTTCGGTCCACAATCCGTCCAGCGGCGTATTGTTTTGCCATTCGGTCCACCAACCTTCCAGCGGCGTATTGGTTTGCCTTTCGGTCTACCAACCTTCCAGCGGCGTATTGCTTTGCCACTCGGTCCAAAATCCGTCCAGCGGCGTATTGCTTTGCCATTCGGTCCACCAACCTTCCAGCGGCGTATTGCTTTGCCATTCGGTCCACCAACCTTCCAGCGGCGTATTGCTTTGCCTTTCGGTCCACCAACCTTGCAGCGGCGTATAGCTTTGCCATTCGGTCCACCAACCTTCCAGCGGCGTATTGCTTTGCCACTCGGTCCAAAATCCGTCCAGCGGCGTATTGGTTTGCCTTTCGGTCTACCAACCTTCCAGCGGCGTATTGCTTTGCCATTCGGTCCACCAACCTTCCAGCGGCGTATTGTTTTGCCACTCGGTCCAAAATCCGTCCAGCGGCGTATTGTTTTGCCATTCGGTCCACCAACCTTCCAGCGGCGTATTGCTTTGTCTTTCGGTCCACAATCCGTCCAGCGGCGTATTGCTTTGCCATTCGGTCCACCAACCTTCCAGCGGCGTATTGTTTTGCCACTCGGTCCAAAATCCGTCCAGCGGCGTATTGCTTTGCCTTTCGGTCCACCAACCTTCCAGCGGCGTAATGTTTTGCCACTCGGTCCAAAATCCGTCCAGCGGCGTATTGCTTTGCCATACGGTCCACCAAACTTCCAGCGGCGTAATGCTTTGCCACTCGGTCCAAAATCCGTCCAGCGGCGTATTGGTTTGCCATTCGGTCCACCAACCTTCCAGCGGCGTATTGTTTTGCCACTCGGTCCAAAATCCGTCCAGCGGCGTATTTCTTTGCCTTTCGGTCCACCAACCTTCCAGCGTCGTATTGTTTTGCCACTCGGTCCACCAACCTTCCAGTGGCGTATTGCTTTGCCATTCGGTCCACCAACCTTCCAGCGGCGTATTGTTTTGCCACTCGGTCCAAAATCCGTCCAGCGGCGTATTGCTTTGCCTTTCGGTCCACCAACCTTCCAGCGGCGTATTGTTTTGCCACTCGGTCCAAAATCCGTCCAGCGGCGTATAGCTTTGCCATTCGGTCCACCAACCTTCCAGCGGTGTATTGCCTTGCCACTCGGTCCAAAATCCGTCCAGCGGCGTATTGGTTTGCCTTTCGGTCTACCAACCTTCCAGCGGCGTATTGCTTTGCCACTCGGTCCACCAACCTTCCAGTGGCGTATTGTTTTGCCACTCGGTCCAAAATCCGTCCAGCGGCGTATTGTTTTGCCTTTCGGTCTACCAACCTTCCAGCGGCGTATTGATTTGCCTTTCGGTCTACCAACCTTCCAGCGGCGTATTGCTTTGCCACTCGGTCCACCAACCTTCCAGTGGCGTATTGTTTTGCCACTCGGTCCAAAATCCGTCCAGCGGCGTATTGTTTTGCCTTTCGGTCTACCAACCTTCCAGCGGCGTATTGATTTGCCTTTCGGTCCACCAACCTTCCAGCGGCGTATTGCTTTGCCATTCGGTCCAAAATCCGTCCAGCGGCGTATTGGTTTGCCATTCGGTCCACCAACCTTCCAGCGGCGTATTGTTTTGCCACTCGGTCCACCAACCTTCCAGCGGCGTATTGGTTTGCCTTTCGGTCCACCAACCTTTAAGCGGCGTATAGCTTTGCCTTTCGGTCCACAATCCGTCCAGCGGCGTATTGTTTTGCCATTCGGTCCACCAACCTTCCAGCGGCGTATTGGTTTGCCTTTCGGTCTACCAACCTTCCAGCGGCGTATTGCTTTGCCACTCGGTCCAAAATCCGTCCAGCGGCGTATTGTTTTGCCATTCGGTCCACCAACCTTCCAGCGGCGTATTGCTTTGCCATTCGGTCCACCAACCTTCCAGCGGCGTATTGCTTTGCCTTTCGGTCCACCAACCTTGCAGCGGCGTATAGCTTTGCCATTCGGTCCACCAACCTTCCAGCGGCGTATTGCTTTGCCACTCGGTCCAAAATCCGTCCAGCGGCGTATTGGTTTGCCTTTCGGTCTACCAACCTTCCAGCGGCGTATTGCTTTGCCATTCGGTCCACCAACCTTCCAGCGGCGTATTGTTTTGCCACTCGGTCCAAAATCCGTCCAGCGGCGTATTGTTTTGCCATTCGGTCCACCAACCTTCCAGCGGCGTATTGCTTTGTCTTTCGGTCCACAATCCGTCCAGCGGCGTATTGCTTTGCCATTCGGTCCACCAACCTTCCAGCGGCGTATTGTTTTGCCACTCGGTCCAAAATCCGTCCAGCGGCGTATTGCTTTGCCTTTCGGTCCACCAACCTTCCAGCGGCGTAATGTTTTGCCACTCGGTCCAAAATCCGTCCAGCGGCGTATTGCTTTGCCATACGGTCCACCAAACTTCCAGCGGCGTAATGCTTTGCCACTCGGTCCAAAATCCGTCCAGCGGCGTATTGGTTTGCCATTCGGTCCACCAACCTTCCAGCGGCGTATTGTTTTGCCACTCGGTCCAAAATCCGTCCAGCGGCGTATTTCTTTGCCTTTCGGTCCACCAACCTTCCAGCGTCGTATTGTTTTGCCACTCGGTCCACCAACCTTCCAGTGGCGTATTGCTTTGCCATTCGGTCCACCAACCTTCCAGCGGCGTATTGTTTTGCCACTCGGTCCAAAATCCGTCCAGCGGCGTATTGCTTTGCCTTTCGGTCCACCAACCTTCCAGCGGCGTATTGTTTTGCCACTCGGTCCAAAATCCGTCCAGCGGCGTATAGCTTTGCCATTCGGTCCACCAACCTTCCAGCGGTGTATTGCCTTGCCACTCGGTCCAAAATCCGTCCAGCGGCGTATTGGTTTGCCTTTCGGTCTACCAACCTTCCAGCGGCGTATTGCTTTGCCACTCGGTCCACCAACCTTCCAGTGGCGTATTGTTTTGCCACTCGGTCCAAAATCCGTCCAGCGGCGTATTGTTTTGCCTTTCGGTCTACCAACCTTCCAGCGGCGTATTGATTTGCCTTTCGGTCTACCAACCTTCCAGCGGCGTATTGCTTTGCCACTCGGTCCAAAATCCGTCCAGCGGCGTATTGCTTTGCCATTCGGTCCACCAACCTTCCAGCGGCGTATTGCTTTCCCATTCGGTCCACCAACCTTCCAGCGGCGTATTGCTTTGCCTTTCGGTCCACCAACCTTGCAGCGGCGTATAGCTTTGCCATTCGGTCCACCAACCTTCCAGCGGCGTATTGCTTTGCCACTCGGTCCAAAATCCGTCCAGCGGCGTATTGGTTTGCCTTTCGGTCTACCAACCTTCCAGCGGCGTATTGCTTTGCCATTCGGTCCACCAACCTTCCAGCGGCGTATTGTTTTGCCACTCGGTCCAAAATCCGTCCAGCGGCGTATTGTTTTGCCATTCGGTCCACCAACCTTCCAGCGGCGTATTGCTTTGTCTTTCGGTCCACAATCCGTCCAGCGGCGTATTGCTTTGCCATTCGGTCCACCAACCTTCCAGCGGCGTATTGTTTTGCCACTCGGTCCAAAATCCGTCCAGCGGCGTATTGCTTTGCCTTTCGGTCCACCAACCTTCCAGCGGCGTATTGTTTTGCCACTCGGTCCAAAATCCGTCCAGCGGCGTATAGCTTTGCCATTCGGTCCACCAACCTTCCAGCGGTGTATTGCCTTGCTACTCGGTCCAAAATCCGTCCAGCGGCGTATTGGTTTGCCTTTCGGTCTACCAACCTTCCAGCGGCGTATTGCTTTGCCACTCGGTCCACCAACCTTCCAGTGGCGTATTGTTTTGCCACTCGGTCCAAAATCCGTCCAGCGGCGTATTGTTTTGCCTTTCGGTCTACCAACCTTCCAGCGGCGTATTGATTTGCCTTTCGGTCCACCAACCTTCCAGCGGCGTATTGCTTTGCCATTCGGTCCAAAATCCGTCCAGCGGCGTATTGGTTTGCCATTCGGTCCACCAACCTTCCAGCGGCGTATTGTTTTGCCACTCGGTCCACCAACCTTCCAGCGGCGTATTGGTTTGCCTTTCGGTCCACCAACCTTTAAGCGGCGTATAGCTTTGCCTTTCGGTCCACAATCCGTCCAGCGGCGTATTGTTTTGCCATTCGGTCCACCAACCTTCCAGCGGCGTATTGGTTTGCCTTTCGGTCTACCAACCTTCCAGCGGCGTATTGCTTTGCCACTCGGTCCAAAATCCGTCCAGCGGCGTATTGCTTTGCCATTCGGTCCACCAACCTTCCAGCGGCGTATTGTTTGCCTTTCGGTCCACAATCCGTCCAGCGGCGTATTGCTTTGCCATTCGGTCCACCAACCTTCCAGCGGCGTATTGTTTTGCCACTCGGTCCAAAATCCGTCCAGCGGCGTATTGATTTGCCTTCCGGTCCACCAACCTTCCAGCGGCGTAATGTTTTGTCACTCGGTCCACCAACCTTCCAGCGGCGTATTGTTCTGCCACTCGGTCCACCAACCTTCCAGTGGCGTATTGCATTGCCATTCGGTCTACCAACCTTCCAGCGGCGTATTGCTTTGCCATTCGGTCCACCAACCTTCCAGTGGCGTATTGCATTGCCATTCGGTCTACCAACCTTCCAGCGGCGTATTGTTTGCCTTTCGGTCCACAATCCGTCCAGCGGCGTATTGCTTTGCCATTCGGTCCACCAACCTTCCAGCGGCGTATTGTTTTGCCACTCGATCCAAAATCCGTCCAGCGGCGTATTGCTTTGCCATACGGTCCACCAACCTTCCAGCGGCGTATTGCTTTGCCACTCGGTCCAAAATCCGTCCAGCGGCGTATTGGTTTGCCATTCGGTCCACCAACCTTCCAGCGGCGTATTGTTTTGCCACTCGGTCCAAAATCCGTCCAGCGGCGTATTTCTTTGCCTTTCGGTCCACCAACCTTCCAGCGGCGTATTGTTTTGCCACTCGGTCCAAAATCCGTCCAGCGGCGTATAGCTTTGCCATTCGGTCCACCAACCTTCCAGCGGCGTATTGCTTTGCCACTCGGTCCAAAATCCGTTCAGCGGCGTATTGGTTTGCCTTTCGGTCTACCAACCTTCCAGCGGCGTATTGCTTTGCCATTCGGTCCACCAACCTTCCAGCGGCGTATTGTTTTGCCATTCGGTCCACCAACCTTCCAGCGGCGTATTGCTTTGCCACTCGGTCCAAAATCCGTCCAGCAGCGTATTGGTTTGCCATTCGGTCCACCAACCTTCCAGCGGCGTATTGTTTTGCCACTCGGTCCAAAATCCGTCCAGCGGCGTAATGCTTTGCCTTTCGGTCCACCAACCTTCCAGCGGCGTATTGTTTTGCCACTCGGTCCAAAATCCGTCCAGCGGCGTATTGCTTTGCCATTCGGTCCACCAACCTTCCAGCGGCGTATTGCTTTGCCACTCGGTCCAAAATCCGTCCAGCGGCGTATTGCTTTGCCTTTCGGTCTACCAACCTTCCAGCGGCGTATTGCTTTGCCATTCGGTCCACCAACCTTCCAACGGCGTATTGTTTTGCCACTCGGTCCAAAATCCGTCCAGCGGCGTATTGCTTTGCCATTCGGTCCACCAACCTTCCAGCGGCGTATTGTTTTGCCTTTCGGTCCACAATCCGTCCAGCGGCGTATTGCTTTGCCATTCGGTCCACCAACCTTCCAGCGGCGTATTGCTTTGCCATTCGGTCCACCAACCTTCCAGCGGCGTATTGCTTTGCCTTTCGGTCCACCAACCTTGCAGCGGCGTATAGCTTTGCCATTCGGTCCACCAACCTTCCAGCGGCGTATTGCTTTGCCACTCGGTCCAAAATCCGTCCAGCGGCGTATTGGTTTGCCTTTCGGTCTACCAACCTTCCAGCGGCGTATTGCTTTGCCATTCGGTCCACCAACCTTCCAGCGGCGTATTGTTTTGCCACTCGGTCCAAAATCCGTCCAGCGGCGTATTGTTTTGCCATTCGGTCCACCAACCTTCCAGCGGCGTATTGCTTTGTCTTTCGGTCCACAATCCGTCCAGCGGCGTAATGCTTTGCCATTCGGTCCACCAACCTTCCAGCGGCGTATTGTTTTGCCACTCGGTCCAAAATCCGTCCAGCGGCGTATTGCTTTGCCTTTCGGTCCACCATCCTTCCAGCGGCGTAATGTTTTGCCACTCGGTCCAAAATCCGTCCAGCGGCGTATTGCTTTGCCATACGGTCCACCAAACTTCCAGCGGCGTATTGCTTTGCCACTCGGTCCAAAATCCGTCCAGCGGCGTATTGGTTTGCCATTCGGTCCACCAACCTTCCAGCGGCGTATTGTTTTGCCACTCGGTCCAAAATCCGTCCAGCGGCGTATTTCTTTGCCTTTCGGTCCACCAACCTTCCAGCGTCGTATTGTTTTGCCACTCGGTCCAAAATCCGTCCAGCGGCGTATTGCTTTGCCATTCGGTCCACCAACCTTCCACCGGCGTATTGCTTTGCCACTCGGTCCAAAATCCGTCCAGCGGCGTATTGGTTTGCCTTTCGGTCCACCAACCTTCCAGCGGCGTATTGTTTTGCCACTCGGTCCACCAACCTTCCAGTGGCGTATTGCTTTGCCATTCGGTCCACCAACCTTCCAGCGGCGTATTGTTTTGCCACTCGGTCCAAAATCCGTCCAGCGGCGTATTGCTTTGCCTTTCGGTCCACCAACCTTCCAGCGGCGTATTGTTTTGCCACTCGGTCCAAAATCCGTCCAGCGGCGTATAGCTTTGCCATTCGGTCCACCAACCTTCCAGCGGTGTATTGCTTTGCCACTCGGTCCAAAATCCGTCCAGCGGCGTATTGGTTTGCCTTTCGGTCTACCAACCTTCCAGCGGCGTATTGCTTTGCCATTCGGTCCACCAACCTTCCAGCGGCGTATTGTTTTGCCACTCGGTCCAAAATCCGTCCAGCGGCGTAATGTTTTGCCATTCGGTCCACCAACCTTCCAGCGGCGTATTGCTTTGCCTTTCGGTCCACAATCCGTCCAGCGGCGTATTGTTTTGCCACTCGGTCCACCAACCTTCCAGTGGCGTATTGTTTTGCCACTCGGTCCAAAATCCGTCCAGCGGCGTATTGTTTTGCCTTTCGGTCTACCAACCTTCCAGCGGCGTATTGATTTGCCTTTCGGTCCACCAACCTTCCAGCGGCGTATTGCTTTGCCATTCGGTCCAAAATCCGTCCAGCGGCGTATTGGTTTGCCATTCGGTCCACCAACCTTCCAGCGGCGTATTGTTTTGCCACTCGGTCCACCAACCTTCCAGCGGCGTATTGGTTTGCCTTTCGGTCCACCAACCTTTAAGCGGCGTATTGCTTTGCCACTCGGTCCAAAATCCGTCCAGCGGCGTATTGCTTTGCCATTCGGTCCACCAACCTTCCAGCGGCGTATTGTTTGCCTTTCGGTCCACAATCCGTCCAGCGGCGTATTGCTTTGCCATTCGGTCCACCAACCTTCCAGCGGCGTATTGTTCTGCCACTCGGTCCACCAACCTTCCAGTGGCGTATTGCATTGCCATTCGGTCTACCAACCTTCCAGCGGCGTATTGCTTTGCCATTCGGTCCACCAACCTTCCAGTGGCGTATTGCATTGCCATTCGGTCTACCAACCTTCCAGCGGCGTATTGTTTGCCTTTCGGTCCACAATCCGTCCAGCGGCGTATTGCTTTGCCATTCGGTCCACCAACCTTCCAGCGGCGTATTGTTTGCCTTTCGGTCCACAATCCGTCCAGCGGCGTATTGCTTTGCCATTCGGTCCACCAACCTTCCAGCGGCGTATTGTTTTGCCACTCGGTCCAAAATCCGTCCAGCGGCGTATTGATTTGCCTTCCGGTCCACCAACCTTCCAGCGGCGTAATGTTTTGTCACTCGGTCCACCAACCTTCCAGCGGCGTATTGTTCTGCCACTCGGTCCACCAACCTTCCAGTGGCGTATTGCATTGCCATTCGGTCTACCAACCTTCCAGCGGCGTATTGCTTTGCCATTCGGTCCACCAACCTTCCAGTGGCGTATTGCATTGCCATTCGGTCTACCAACCTTCCAGCGGCGTATTGTTTGCCTTTCGGTCCACAATCCGTCCAGCGGCGTATTGCTTTGCCATTCGGTCCACCAACCTTCCAGCGGCGTATTGTTTTGCCACTCGGTCCAAAATCCGTCCAGCGGCGTATTGCTTTGCCATACGGTCCACCAACCTTCCAGCGGCGTATTGCTTTGCCACTCGGTCCAAAATCCGTCCAGCGGCGTATTGGTTTGCCATTCGGTCCACCAACCTTCCAGCGGCGTATTGTTTTGCCACTCGGTCCAAAATCCGTCCAGCGGCGTATTTCTTTGCCTTTCGGTCCACCAACCTTCCAGCGGCGTATTGTTTTGCCACTCGGTCCAAAATCCGTCCAGCGGCGTATTGCTTTGCCATTCGGTCCACCAACCTTCCAGCGGCGTATTGTTTTGCCACTCGGTCCAAGATCCGTCCACCGGCGTATTGGTTTGCCTTTCGGTCCACCAACCTTCCAGCGGCGTATTGCTTTGCCATTCGGTCCAAGATCCGTCCAGCGGCGTATTGTTTTGCCTTTCGGTCCACCAACCTTCCAGCGGCGTATTGTTTTGCCACTCGGTCCACCAACCTTCCAGTGGCGTATTGCTTTGCCATTCGGTCCACCAACCTTCCAGCGGCGTATTGTTTTGCCACTCGGTCCAAAGTCCGTCCAGCGGCGTATTGGTTTGCCATTCGGTCCACCAACCTTCCAGCGGCGTATTGTTTTGCCACTCGGTCCAAAATCCGTCCAGCGGCGTATAGCTTTGCCATTCGGTCCACCAACCTTCCAGCGGCGTATTGCTTTGCCACTCGGTCCAAAATACGTCCAGCGGCGTATTGGTTTGCCTTTCGGTCCACCCACCTTCCAGGGGCGTATTGTTTTGCCACTCGGTCCAAAATCCGTCCAGCGGCGTATAGCTTTGCCATTCGGTCCACCAACCTTCCAGCGGCGTATTGCTTTGCCACTCGGTCCAAAATCCGTCCAGCGGCGTATTGGTTTGCCTTTCGGTCCACCCACCTTCCAGGGGCGTATTGTTTTGCCACTCGGTCCACCAACCTTCCAGCGGCGTATTGCTTTGCCACTCGGTCCAAAATCCGTCCAGCGGCGTATTGGTTTGCCATTCGGTCCACCAACCTTCCAGCGGCGTAATGTTTTGCCACTCGGTCCAAAATCCGTCCAGCGGCGTATTGTTTTGCCTTTCGGTCTACCAACCTTCCAGCGGCGAATTGGTTTGCCTTTCGGTCCACCAACCTTCCAGCGGCGTATTGCTTTGCCATTCGGTCCAAAATCCGTCCAGCGGCGTATTGGTTTGCCATTCGGTCCACCAACCTTCCAGCGGCGTATTGTTTTGCCTTTCGGTCCACAATCCGTCCAGCGGCGTATTGCTTTGCCATTCGGTCCACCAACCTTCCAGCGGCGTATTGTTTTGCCACTCGGTCCAAAATCCGTCCAGCGGCGTATTGCTTTGCCTTTCGGTCCACCAACCTTCCAGCGGCGTATTGTTTTGCCACTCGGTCCAAAATCCGTCCAGCGGCGTATTGGTTTGCCATTCGGTCCACCAACCTTCCAGCGGCGTATTGTTTTGCCACTCGGTCCAAAATCCGTCCAGCGGCGTATAGCTTTGCCATTCGGTCCACCAACCTTCCAGCGGCGTATTGCTTTGCCACTCGGTCCAAAATCCGTCCAGCGGCGTATTGGTTTGCCTTTCGGTCTACCAACCTTCCAGCGGCGTATTGCTTTGCCATTCGGTCCACCAACCTTCCAGCGGCGTATTGCTTTGCCTTTCGGTCCACAATCCGTCCAGCGGCGTATTGCTTTGCCATTCGGTCCACCAACCTTCCAGCGGCGTATTGCTTTGCCTTTCGGTCCACAATCGATCCAGCGGCGTATTGCTTTGCCATTCGGTCCACCAACCTTCCAGCGGCGTATTGGTTTGCCACTCGGTCCAAAATCCGTCCAGCGGCGTATTGGTTTGCCATTCGGTCCACCAACCTTCCAGCGGTGTATTGTTTTGCCACTCGGTCCAAAATCCGTCCAGCGGCGTATAGCTTTGCCATTCGGTCCACCAACCTTCCAGCGGCGTATTGCTTTGCCACTCGGTCCAAAATCCGTCCAGCGGCGTATTGGTTTGAGTTTCGGTCCACCCACCTTCCAGGGGCGTATTGTTTTGCCACTCGGTCCACCAACCTTCCAGCGGCGTATTGCTTTGCCACTCGGTCCAAAATCCGTCCAGCGGCGTATTGCTTTGCCTTTCGGTCCACCAACCTTCCAGCGGCGTATTGCTTTGCCACTCGGTCCAAAATCCGTCCAGCGGCGTATTGGTTTGAGTTTCGGTCCACCCACCTTCCAGGGGCGTATTGTTTTGCCACTCGGTCCACCAACCTTCCAGCGGCGTATTGTTTTGCCACTCGGTCCAAAATCCGTCCAGCGGCGTATTGCTTTGCCTTTCGGTCCACCAACCTTCCAGCGGCGTATTGTTTTGTCACTCGGTCCAAAATCCGTCCAGCGGCGTATTGGTTTGCCATTCGGTCCACCAACCTTCCAGCGGCGTATTGCTTTGCCTTTCGGTCCACAATCCGTCCAGCGGCGTATTGCTTTGCCATTCGGTCCACCAACCTTCCAGCGGCGTATTGTTTTGCCACTCGGTCCAAAATCCGTCCAGCGGCGTATAGCTTTGCCATTCGGTCCACCAACCTTCCAGCGGCGTATTGCTTTGCCACTCGGTCCAAAATCCGTCCAGCGGCGTATTGGTTTGAGTTTCGGTCCACCCACCTTCCAGGGGCGTATTGTTTTGCCACTCGGTCCACCAACCTTCCAGCGGCGTAATGCTTTGCCACTCGGTCCAAAATCCGTCCAGCGGCGTATTGGTTTGCCATTCGGTCCACCAACCTTCCAGCGGCGTAATGTTTTGCCACTCGGTCCAAAATCCGTCCAGCGGCGTATTGTTTTGCCTTTCGGTCTACCAACCTTCCAGCGGCGAATTGGTTTGCCTTTCGGTCCACCAACCTTCCAGCGGCGTATTGCTTTGAGATTCGGTCCAAAATCCGTCCAGCGGCGTATTGGTTTGCCATTCGGTCTACCAACCTTCCAGCGGCGAATTGGTTTGCCTTTCGGTCCACCAACCTTCCAGCGGCGTATTGCTTTGCCATTCGGTCCAAAATCCGTCCAGCGGCGTATTGGTTTGCCATTCGGTCCACCAACCTTCCAGCGGCGTATTGCTTTGAATTTCGGTCCACAATCCGTCCAGCGGCGTATTGCTTTGCCATTCGGTCCACCAACCTTCCAGCGTCGTATTGTTTTGCCACTCGGTCCAAAATCCGTCCAGCGGCGTATTGCTTTGCCTTTCGGTCCACCAACCTTCCAGCGGCGTATTGTTTTGCCACTCGGTCCAAAATCCGTCCAGCGGCGTATTGGTTTGCCATTCGGTCCACCAACCTTCCAGCGGCGTATTGTTTTGCCACTCGGTCCAAAATCCGTCCAGCGGCGTATAGCTTTGCCATTCGGTCCACCAACCTTCCAGCGGGATATTGCTTTGCCACTCGGTCCAAAATCCGTCCAGCGGCGTATTGGTTTGCCTTTCGGTCTACCAACCTTCCAGCGGCGTATTGCTTTGCCATTCGGTCCACCAACCTTCCAGCGGCGTATTGCTTTGCCATTCGGTCCAAGATCCGTCCAGCGGCGTATTGTTTTGCCTTTCGGTCCACCAACCTTCCAGCGGCGTATTGTTTTGCCACTCGGTTCACCAACCTTCCAGTGGCGTATTGCTTTGCCATTCGGTCCACCAACCTTCCAGCGGCGTATTGTTTTGCCACTCGGTCCAAAATCCGTCCAGCGGCGTATTGCTTTGCCTTTCGGTCCACCAACCTTCCAGCGGCGTATTGTTTTGCCACTCGGTCCAAAATCCGTCCAGCGGCGTATTGCTTTGCCATTCGGTCCACCAACCTTCCAGCGGCGTATTGTTTTGCCACTCGGTCCAAAATCCGTCCAGCGGCGTATTGGTTTGCCTTTCGGTCCACCAACCTTCCAGCGGCGTATTGCTTTGCCATTCGGTCCAAGATCCGTCCAGCGGCGTATTGTTTTGCCTTTCGGTCCACCAACCTTCCAGCGGCGTATTGTTTTGCCACTCGGTCCACCAACCTTCCAGTGGCGTATTGCTTTGCCATTCGGTCCACCAACCTTCCAGCGGCGTATTGTTTTGCCACTCGGTCCAAAATCCGTCCAGCGGCGTATTGATTTGCCTTCCGGTCCACCAACCTTCCAGCGGCGTAATGTTTTGTCACTCGGTCCACCAACCTTCCAGCGGCGTATTGTTCTGCCACTCGGTCCACCAACCTTCCAGTGGCGTATTGCATTGCCATTCGGTCTACCAACCTTCCAGCGGCGTATTGCTTTGCCATTCGGTCCACCAACCTTCCAGTGGCGTATTGCATTGCCATTCGGTCTACCAACCTTCCAGCGGCGTATTGTTTGCCTTTCGGTCCACAATCCGTCCAGCGGCGTATTGCTTTGCCATTCGGTCCACCAACCTTCCAGCGGCGTATTGTTTGCCTTTCGGTCCACAATCCGTCCAGCGGCGTATTGCTTTGCCATTCGGTCCACCAACCTTCCAGCGGCGTATTGTTTTGCCACTCGGTCCAAAATCCGTCCAGCGGCGTATTGATTTGCCTTCCGGTCCACCAACCTTCCAGCGGCGTAATGTTTTGTCACTCGGTCCACCAACCTTCCAGCGGCGTATTGTTCTGCCACTCGGTCCACCAACCTTCCAGTGGCGTATTGCATTGCCATTCGGTCTACCAACCTTCCAGCGGCGTATTGCTTTGCCATTCGGTCCACCAACCTTCCAGTGGCGTATTGCATTGCCATTCGGTCTACCAACCTTCCAGCGGCGTATTGTTTGCCTTTCGGTCCACAATCCGTCCAGCGGCGTATTGCTTTGCCATTCGGTCCACCAACCTTCCAGCGGCGTATTGTTTTGCCACTCGGTCCAAAATCCGTCCAGCGGCGTATTGCTTTGCCATACGGTCCACCAACCTTCCAGCGGCGTATTGCTTTGCCACTCGGTCCAAAATCCGTCCAGCGGCGTATTGGTTTGCCATTCGGTCCACCAACCTTCCAGCGGCGTATTGTTTTGCCACTCGGTCCAAAATCCGTCCAGCGGCGTATTTCTTTGCCTTTCGGTCCACCAACCTTCCAGCGGCGTATTGTTTTGCCACTCGGTCCAAAATCCGTCCAGCGGCGTATTGCTTTGCCATTCGGTCCACCAACCTTCCAGCGGCGTATTGTTTTGCCACTCGGTCCAAGATCCGTCCACCGGCGTATTGGTTTGCCTTTCGGTCCACCAACCTTCCAGCGGCGTATTGCTTTGCCATTCGGTCCAAGATCCGTCCAGCGGCGTATTGTTTTGCCTTTCGGTCCACCAACCTTCCAGCGGCGTATTGTTTTGCCACTCGGTCCACCAACCTTCCAGTGGCGTATTGCTTTGCCATTCGGTCCACCAACCTTCCAGCGGCGTATTGTTTTGCCACTCGGTCCAAAGTCCGTCCAGCGGCGTATTGGTTTGCCATTCGGTCCACCAACCTTCCAGCGGCGTATTGTTTTGCCACTCGGTCCAAAATCCGTCCAGCGGCGTATAGCTTTGCCATTCGGTCCACCAACCTTCCAGCGGCGTATTGCTTTGCCACTCGGTCCAAAATACGTCCAGCGGCGTATTGGTTTGCCTTTCGGTCCACCCACCTTCCAGGGGCGTATTGTTTTGCCACTCGGTCCAAAATCCGTCCAGCGGCGTATAGCTTTGCCATTCGGTCCACCAACCTTCCAGCGGCGTATTGCTTTGCCACTCGGTCCAAAATCCGTCCAGCGGCGTATTGGTTTGCCTTTCGGTCCACCCACCTTCCAGGGGCGTATTGTTTTGCCACTCGGTCCACCAACCTTCCAGCGGCGTATTGCTTTGCCACTCGGTCCAAAATCCGTCCAGCGGCGTATTGGTTTGCCATTCGGTCCACCAACCTTCCAGCGGCGTAATGTTTTGCCACTCGGTCCAAAATCCGTCCAGCGGCGTATTGTTTTGCCTTTCGGTCTACCAACCTTCCAGCGGCGAATTGGTTTGCCTTTCGGTCCACCAACCTTCCAGCGGCGTATTGCTTTGCCATTCGGTCCAAAATCCGTCCAGCGGCGTATTGGTTTGCCATTCGGTCCACCAACCTTCCAGCGGCGTATTGTTTTGCCTTTCGGTCCACAATCCGTCCAGCGGCGTATTGCTTTGCCATTCGGTCCACCAACCTTCCAGCGGCGTATTGTTTTGCCACTCGGTCCAAAATCCGTCCAGCGGCGTATTGCTTTGCCTTTCGGTCCACCAACCTTCCAGCGGCGTATTGTTTTGCCACTCGGTCCAAAATCCGTCCAGCGGCGTATTGGTTTGCCATTCGGTCCACCAACCTTCCAGCGGCGTATTGTTTTGCCACTCGGTCCAAAATCCGTCCAGCGGCGTATAGCTTTGCCATTCGGTCCACCAACCTTCCAGCGGCGTATTGCTTTGCCACTCGGTCCAAAATCCGTCCAGCGGCGTATTGGTTTGCCTTTCGGTCTACCAACCTTCCAGCGGCGTATTGCTTTGCCATTCGGTCCACCAACCTTCCAGCGGCGTATTGCTTTGCCTTTCGGTCCACAATCCGTCCAGCGGCGTATTGCTTTGCCATTCGGTCCACCAACCTTCCAGCGGCGTATTGCTTTGCCTTTCGGTCCACAATCGATCCAGCGGCGTATTGCTTTGCCATTCGGTCCACCAACCTTCCAGCGGCGTATTGGTTTGCCACTCGGTCCAAAATCCGTCCAGCGGCGTATTGGTTTGCCATTCGGTCCACCAACCTTCCAGCGGTGTATTGTTTTGCCACTCGGTCCAAAATCCGTCCAGCGGCGTATAGCTTTGCCATTCGGTCCACCAACCTTCCAGCGGCGTATTGCTTTGCCACTCGGTCCAAAATCCGTCCAGCGGCGTATTGGTTTGAGTTTCGGTCCACCCACCTTCCAGGGGCGTATTGTTTTGCCACTCGGTCCACCAACCTTCCAGCGGCGTATTGCTTTGCCACTCGGTCCAAAATCCGTCCAGCGGCGTATTGCTTTGCCTTTCGGTCCACCAACCTTCCAGCGGCGTATTGCTTTGCCACTCGGTCCAAAATCCGTCCAGCGGCGTATTGGTTTGAGTTTCGGTCCACCCACCTTCCAGGGGCGTATTGTTTTGCCACTCGGTCCACCAACCTTCCAGCGGCGTATTGTTTTGCCACTCGGTCCAAAATCCGTCCAGCGGCGTATTGCTTTGCCTTTCGGTCCACCAACCTTCCAGCGGCGTATTGTTTTGTCACTCGGTCCAAAATCCGTCCAGCGGCGTATTGGTTTGCCATTCGGTCCACCAACCTTCCAGCGGCGTATTGCTTTGCCTTTCGGTCCACAATCCGTCCAGCGGCGTATTGCTTTGCCATTCGGTCCACCAACCTTCCAGCGGCGTATTGTTTTGCCACTCGGTCCAAAATCCGTCCAGCGGCGTATAGCTTTGCCATTCGGTCCACCAACCTTCCAGCGGCGTATTGCTTTGCCACTCGGTCCAAAATCCGTCCAGCGGCGTATTGGTTTGAGTTTCGGTCCACCCACCTTCCAGGGGCGTATTGTTTTGCCACTCGGTCCACCAACCTTCCAGCGGCGTAATGCTTTGCCACTCGGTCCAAAATCCGTCCAGCGGCGTATTGGTTTGCCATTCGGTCCACCAACCTTCCAGCGGCGTAATGTTTTGCCACTCGGTCCAAAATCCGTCCAGCGGCGTATTGTTTTGCCTTTCGGTCTACCAACCTTCCAGCGGCGAATTGGTTTGCCTTTCGGTCCACCAACCTTCCAGCGGCGTATTGCTTTGAGATTCGGTCCAAAATCCGTCCAGCGGCGTATTGGTTTGCCATTCGGTCTACCAACCTTCCAGCGGCGAATTGGTTTGCCTTTCGGTCCACCAACCTTCCAGCGGCGTATTGCTTTGCCATTCGGTCCAAAATCCGTCCAGCGGCGTATTGGTTTGCCATTCGGTCCACCAACCTTCCAGCGGCGTATTGCTTTGAATTTCGGTCCACAATCCGTCCAGCGGCGTATTGCTTTGCCATTCGGTCCACCAACCTTCCAGCGTCGTATTGTTTTGCCACTCGGTCCAAAATCCGTCCAGCGGCGTATTGCTTTGCCTTTCGGTCCACCAACCTTCCAGCGGCGTATTGTTTTGCCACTCGGTCCAAAATCCGTCCAGCGGCGTATTGGTTTGCCATTCGGTCCACCAACCTTCCAGCGGCGTATTGTTTTGCCACTCGGTCCAAAATCCGTCCAGCGGCGTATAGCTTTGCCATTCGGTCCACCAACCTTCCAGCGGGATATTGCTTTGCCACTCGGTCCAAAATCCGTCCAGCGGCGTATTGGTTTGCCTTTCGGTCTACCAACCTTCCAGCGGCGTATTGCTTTGCCATTCGGTCCACCAACCTTCCAGCGGCGTATTGCTTTGCCATTCGGTCCAAGATCCGTCCAGCGGCGTATTGTTTTGCCTTTCGGTCCACCAACCTTCCAGCGGCGTATTGTTTTGCCACTCGGTTCACCAACCTTCCAGTGGCGTATTGCTTTGCCATTCGGTCCACCAACCTTCCAGCGGCGTATTGTTTTGCCACTCGGTCCAAAATCCGTCCAGCGGCGTATTGCTTTGCCTTTCGGTCCACCAACCTTCCAGCGGCGTATTGTTTTGCCACTCGGTCCAAAATCCGTCCAGCGGCGTATTGCTTTGCCATTCGGTCCACCAACCTTCCAGCGGCGTATTGTTTTGCCACTCGGTCCAAAATCCGTCCAGCGGCGTATTGGTTTGCCTTTCGGTCCACCAACCTTCCAGCGGCGTATTGCTTTGCCATTCGGTCCAAGATCCGTCCAGCGGCGTATTGTTTTGCCTTTCGGTCCACCAACCTTCCAGCGGCGTATTGTTTTGCCACTCGGTCCACCAACCTTCCAGTGGCGTATTGCTTTGCCATTCGGTCCACCAACCTTCCAGCGGCGTATTGTTTTGCCACTCGGTCCAAAATCCGTCCAGCGGCGTATTGCTTTGCCATTCGGTCCACCAACCTTCCAGCGGCGTATTGTTTTGCCACTCGGTCCACCAACCTTCCAGCGGCGTATTGGTTTGCCTTTCGGTCTACCAACCTTCCAGCGGCGTATTGCTTTGCCTTTCGGTCCACCAACCTTCCAGCTGCGTATTGCTTTGCCACTCGGTCCAAAATCCGTCCAGCGGCGTATTGGTTTGCATTCGGTCCAACAACTTTCCAGCGGCGTATTGATTTGCCACTCGGTCCACCAACCTTCCAGCGGCGTAATGCTTTGCCATTCGGTCCAAAATCCGTCCAGCGGCGTATTGTTTTGCCTTTCGGTCCACCAACCTTCCAGCGGCGTATTGTTTTGCCACTCGGTCCACCAACCTTCCAGTGGCGTATTGTTTTGCCACTCGGTCCAAAATCCGTCCAGCGGCGTATTGTTTTGCCTTTCGGTCTACCAACCTTCCAGCGGCGTATTGATTTGCCTTTCGGTCCACCAACCTTCCAGCGGCGTATTGCTTTGCCATTCGGTCCAAAATCCGTCCAGCGGCGTATTGGTTTGCCATTCGGTCCACCAACCTTCCAGCGGCGTATTGTTTTGCCACTCGGTCCACCAACCTTCCAGCGGCGTATTGGTTTGCCTTTCGGTCCACCAACCTTTAAGCGGCGTATATCTTTGCCTTTCGGTCCACAATCCGTCCAGCGGCGTATTGTTTTGCCATTCGGTCCACCAACCTTCCAGCGGCGTATTGTTTTGCCTTTCGGTCTACCAACCTTCCAGCGGCGTATTGCTTTGCCACTCGGTCCAAAATCCGTCCAGCGGCGTATTGCTTTGCCATTCGGTCCAACAACCTTCCAGCGGCGTATTGTTTGCCTTTCGGTCCACAATCCGTCCAGCGGCGTATTGTTTTGCCATTCGGTCCACCAACCTTCCAGCGGCGTATTGTTTTGCCACTCGGTCCAAAATCCGTCCAGCGGCGTATTGCTTTGCCTTCCGGTCCACCAACCTTCCAGCGGCGTAATGTTTTGTCACTCGGTCCACCAATCTTCCAGCGGCGTATTGTTCTGCCACTCGGTCCACCAACCTTCCAGTGGCGTATTGCATTGCCATTCGGTCTACCAACCTTCCAGCGGCGTATTGCTTTGCCTTTCGGTCCACCAACCTTCCAGCGGCGTATTGCTTTGCCATTCGGTCCAAAATCCGTCCAGCGGCGTATTGGTTGCCATTCGGTCCACCAACCTTCCAGCGGCGTATTGCTTTGCCTTTCGGTCCACAATCCGTCCAGCGGCGTATTGCTTTGCCATTCGGTCCACCAACCTTCCAGCCGCGTATTGTTTTGCCACTCGGTCCAAAATCCGTCCAGCGGCGTATTGCTTTGCCTTTCGGTCCACCAACCTTCCAGCGGCGTATTGTTTTGCCACTCGGTCCAAAATCCGTCCAGCGGCGTATTGGTTTGCCATTCGGTCCACCAACCTTCCAGCGGCGTATTGTTTTGCCACTCGGTCCAAAATCCGTCCAGCGGCGTATAGCTTTGCCATTCGGTCCACCAACCTTCCAGCGGCGTATTGCTTTGCCACTCGGTCCAAAATACGTCCAGCGGCGTATTGGTTTGCCTTTCGGTCCACCCACCTTCCAGGGGCGTATTGTTTTGCCACTCGGTCCAAAATCCGTCCAGCGGCGTATAGCTTTGCCATTCGGTCCACCAACCTTCCAGCGGCGTATTGCTTTGCCACTCGGTCCAAAATCCGTCCAGCGGCGTATTGGTTTGCCTTTCGGTCCACCCACCTTCCAGGGGCGTATTGTTTTGCCACTCGGTCCACCAACCTTCCAGCGGCGTATTGCTTTGCCACTCGGTCCAAAATCCGTCCAGCGGCGTATTGGTTTGCCATTCGGTCCACCAACCTTCCAGCGGCGTAATGTTTTGCCACTCGGTCCAAAATCCGTCCAGCGGCGTATTGTTTTGCCTTTCGGTCTACCAACCTTCCAGCGGCGAATTGGTTTGCCTTTCGGTCCACCAACCTTCCAGCGGCGTATTGCTTTGCCATTCGGTCCAAAATCCGTCCAGCGGCGTATTGGTTTGCCATTCGGTCCACCAACCTTCCAGCGGCGTATTGTTTTGCCTTTCGGTCCACAATCCGTCCAGCGGCGTATTGCTTTGCCATTCGGTCCACCAACCTTCCAGCGGCGTATTGTTTTGCCACTCGGTCCAAAATCCGTCCAGCGGCGTATTGCTTTGCCTTTCGGTCCACCAACCTTCCAGCGGCGTATTGTTTTGCCACTCGGTCCAAAATCCGTCCAGCGGCGTATTGGTTTGCCATTCGGTCCACCAACCTTCCAGCGGCGTATTGTTTTGCCACTCGGTCCAAAATCCGTCCAGCGGCGTATAGCTTTGCCATTCGGTCCACCAACCTTCCAGCGGCGTATTGCTTTGCCACTCGGTCCAAAATCCGTCCAGCGGCGTATTGGTTTGCCTTTCGGTCTACCAACCTTCCAGCGGCGTATTGCTTTGCCATTCGGTCCACCAACCTTCCAGCGGCGTATTGCTTTGCCTTTCGGTCCACAATCCGTCCAGCGGCGTATTGCTTTGCCATTCGGTCCACCAACCTTCCAGCGGCGTATTGCTTTGCCTTTCGGTCCACAATCCGTCCAGCGGCGTATTGCTTTGCCATTCGGTCCACCAACCTTCCAGCGGCGTATTGGTTTGCCACTCGGTCCAAAATCCGTCCAGCGGCGTATTGCTTTGCCTTTCGGTCCACCAACCTTCCAGCGGCGTAATGTTTTGCCACTCGGTCCAAAATCCGTCCAGCGGCGTATTGCTTTGCCATACGGTCCACCAAACTTCCAGCGGCGTATTGCTTTGCCACTCGGTCCAAAATCCGTCCAGCGGCGTATTGGTTTGCCATTCGGTCCACCAACCTTCCAGCGGCGTATTGTTTTGCCACTCGGTCCAAAATCCGTCCAGCGGCGTATTTCTTTGCCTTTCGGTCCACCAACCTTCCAGCGTCGTATTGTTTTGCCACTCGGTCCAAAATCCGTCCAGCGGCGTATTGCTTTGCCATTCGGTCCACCAACCTTCCAGCGGCGTATTGGTTTGCCACTCGGTCCAAAATCCGTCCAGCGGCGTATTGGTTTGCCTTTCGGTCCACCAACCTTCCAGCGGCGTATTGTTTTGCCACTCGGTCCACCAACCTTCCAGTGGCGTATTGCTTTGCCATTCGGTCCACCAACCTTCCAGCGGCGTATTGTTTTGCCACTCGGTCCAAAATCCGTCCAGCGGCGTATTGCTTTGCCTTTCGGTCCACCAACCTTCCAGCGGCGTATTGTTTTGCCACTCGGTCCAAAATCCGTCCAGCGGCGTATAGCTTTGCCATTCGGTCCACCAACCTTCCAGCGGTGTATTGCTTTGCCACTCGGTCCAAAATCCGTCCAGCGGCGTATTGGTTTGCCTTTCGGTCTACCAACCTTCCAGCGGCGTATTGCTTTGCCATTCGGTCCACCAACCTTCCAGCGGCGTATTGTTTTGCCACTCGGTCCAAAATCCGTCCAGCGGCGTAATGTTTTGCCATTCGGTCCACCAACCTTCCAGCGGCGTATTGCTTTGCCTTTCGGTCCACAATCCGTCCAGCGGCGTATTGTTTTGCCACTCGGTCCACCAACCTTCCAGTGGCGTATTGTTTTGCCACTCGGTCCAAAATCCGTCCAGCGGCGTATTGTTTTGCCTTTCGGTCTACCAACCTTCCAGCGGCGTATTGATTTGCCTTTCGGTCCACCAACCTTCCAGCGGCGTATTGCTTTGCCATTCGGTCCAAAATCCGTCCAGCGGCGTATTGGTTTGCCATTCGGTCCACCAACCTTCCAGCGGCGTATTGTTTTGCCACTCGGTCCACCAACCTTCCAGCGGCGTATTGGTTTGCCTTTCGGTCCACCAACCTTTAAGCGGCGTATTGCTTTGCCACTCGGTCCAAAATCCGTCCAGCGGCGTATTGCTTTGCCATTCGGTCCACCAACCTTCCAGCGGCGTATTGTTTGCCTTTCGGTCCACAATCCGTCCAGCGGCGTATTGCTTTGCCATTCGGTCCACCAACCTTCCAGCGGCGTATTGTTTTGCCACTCGGTCCAAAATCCGTCCAGCGGCGTATTGATTTGCCTTCCGGTCCACCAACCTTCCAGCGGCGTAATGTTTTGTCACTCGGTCCACCAACCTTCCAGCGGCGTATTGTTCTGCCACTCGGTCCACCAACCTTCCAGTGGCGTATTGCATTGCCATTCGGTCTACCAACCTTCCAGCGGCGTATTGCTTTGCCATTCGGTCCACCAACCTTCCAGTGGCGTATTGCATTGCCATTCGGTCTACCAACCTTCCAGCGGCGTATTGTTTGCCTTTCGGTCCACAATCCGTCCAGCGGCGTATTGCTTTGCCATTCGGTCCACCAACCTTCCAGCGGCGTATTGTTTGCCTTTCGGTCCACAATCCGTCCAGCGGCGTATTGCTTTGCCATTCGGTCCACCAACCTTCCAGCGGCGTATTGTTTTGCCACTCGGTCCAAAATCCGTCCAGCGGCGTATTGATTTGCCTTCCGGTCCACCAACCTTCCAGCGGCGTAATGTTTTGTCACTCGGTCCACCAACCTTCCAGCGGCGTATTGTTCTGCCACTCGGTCCACCAACCTTCCAGTGGCGTATTGCATTGCCATTCGGTCTACCAACCTTCCAGCGGCGTATTGCTTTGCCATTCGGTCCACCAACCTTCCAGTGGCGTATTGCATTGCCATTCGGTCTACCAACCTTCCAGCGGCGTATTGTTTGCCTTTCGGTCCACAATCCGTCCAGCGGCGTATTGCTTTGCCATTCGGTCCACCAACCTTCCAGCGGCGTATTGTTTTGCCACTCGGTCCAAAATCCGTCCAGCGGCGTATTGCTTTGCCATACGGTCCACCAACCTTCCAGCGGCGTATTGCTTTGCCACTCGGTCCAAAATCCGTCCAGCGGCGTATTGGTTTGCCATTCGGTCCACCAACCTTCCAGCGGCGTATTGTTTTGCCACTCGGTCCAAAATCCGTCCAGCGGCGTATTTCTTTGCCTTTCGGTCCACCAACCTTCCAGCGGCGTATTGTTTTGCCACTCGGTCCAAAATCCGTCCAGCGGCGTATTGCTTTGCCATTCGGTCCACCAACCTTCCAGCGGCGTATTGTTTTGCCACTCGGTCCAAAATCCGTCCACCGGCGTATTGGTTTGCCTTTCGGTCCACCAACCTTCCAGCGGCGTATTGCTTTGCCATTCGGTCCAAGATCCGTCCAGCGGCGTATTGTTTTGCCTTTCGGTCCACCAACCTTCCAGTGGCGTATTGCTTTGCCATTCGGTCCACCAACCTTCCAGCGGCGTATTGTTTTGCCACTCGGTCCAAAGTCCGTCCAGCGGCGTATTGCTTTGCCATTCGGTCCACCAACCTTCCAGCGGCGTATTGTTTTGCCACTCGGTCCAAAATCCGTCCAGCGGCGTATTGCTTTGCCTTTCGGTCCACCAACCTTCCAGCGGCGTATTGTTTTGCCTTTCGGTCCACCAACCTTCCAGCGGCGTATTGTTTTGCCACTCGGTCCACCAACCTTCCAGCGGCGTATTGCTTTGCCATTCGGTCCACCAACCTTCCAGCGGCGTAATGTTTTGCCACTCGGTCCAAAATCCGTCCAGCGGCGTATTGCTTTGCCATTCGGTCCACCAACCTTCCAGCGGCGTATTGTTTTGCCACTCGGTCCACCAACCTTCCAGCGGCGTATTGGTTTGCCTTTCGGTCTACCAACCTTCCAGCGGCGTATTGCTTTGCCTTTCGGTCCACCAACCTTCCAGCGGCGTATTGCTTTGCCACTCGGTCCAAAATCCGTCCTGCGGCGTATTGGTTTGCCATTCGGTCCAACAACTTTCCAACGGCGTATTGATTTGCCACTCGGTCCACCAACCTTCCAGCGGCGTAATGCTTTGCCATTCGGTCCAAAATCCGTCCAGCGGCGTATTGTTTTGCCTTTCGGTCCACCAACCTTCCAGCGGCGTATTGTTTTGCCACTCGGTCCACCAACCTTCCAGTGGCGTATTGTTTTGCCACTCGGTCCAAAATCCGTCCAGCGGCGTATTGTTTTGCCTTTCGGTCTACCAACCTTCCAGCGGCGTATTGATTTGCCTTTCGGTCCACCAACCTTCCAGCGGCGTATTGCTTTGCCATTCGGTCCAAAATCCGTCCAGCGGCGTATTGGTTTGCCATTCGGTCCACCAACCTTCCAGCGGCGTATTGTTTTGCCACTCGGTCCACCAACCTTCCAGCGGCGTATTGGTTTGCCTTTCGGTCCACCAACCTTTAAGCGGCGTATATCTTTGCCTTTCGGTCCACAATCCGTCCAGCGGCGTATTGTTTTGCCATTCGGTCCACCAACCTTCCAGCGGCGTATTGTTTTGCCTATCGGTCTACCAACCTTCCAGCGGCGTATTGCTTTGCCACTCGGTCCAAAATCCGTCCAGCGGCGTATTGCTTTGCCATTCGGTCCACCAACCTTCCAGCGGCGTATTGTTTGCCTTTCGGTCCACAATCCGTCCAGCGGATTATTGTTTTGCCATTCGGTCCACCAACCTTCCAGCGGCGTATTGTTTTGCCATTCGGTCCACCAACCTTCCAGCGGCGTAATGTTTTGCCACTCGGTCCAAAATCCGTCCAGCGGCGTATTGCTTTGCCATTCGGTCCACCAACCTTCCAGCGGCGTATTGTTTTGCCACTCGGTCCACCAACCTTCCAGCGGCGTATTGGTTTGCCTTTCGGTCTACCAACCTTCCAGCGGCGTATTGCTTTGCCTTTCGGTCCACCAACCTTCCAGCGGCGTATTGCTTTGCCACTCGGTCCAAAATCCGTCCAGCGGCGTATTGGTTTGCCATTCGGTGCAACAACTTTCCAGCGGCGTATTGATTTGCCACTCGGTCCACCAACCTTCCAGCGGCGTAATGCTTTGCCATTCGGTCCAAAATCCGTCCAGCGGCGTATTGTTTTGCCTTTCGGTCCACCAACCTTCCAGCGGCGTATTGTTTTGCCACTCGGTCCACCAACCTTCCAGTGGCGTATTGTTTTGCCACTCGGTCCAAAATCCGTCCAGCGGCGTATTGTTTTGCCTTTCGGTCTACCAACCTTCCAGCGGCGTATTGATTTGCCTTTCGGTCCACCAACCTTCCAGCGGCGTATTGCTTTGCCATTCGGTCCAAAATCCGTCCAGCGGCGTATTGGTTTGCCATTCGGTCCACCAACCTTCCAGCGGCGTATTGTTTTGCCACTCGGTCCACCAACCTTCCAGCGGCGTATTGGTTTGCCTTTCGGTCCACCAACCTTTAAGCGGCGTATATCTTTGCCTTTCGGTCCACAATCCGTCCAGCGGCGTATTGTTTTGCCATTCGGTCTACCAACCTTCCAGCGGCGTATTGCTTTGCCTTTCGGTCCACCAACCTTCCAGCGGCGTATTGCTTTGCCATTCGGTCCAAAATCCGTCCAGCGGCGTATTGGTTGCCATTCGGTCCACCAACCTTCCAGCGGCGTATTGCTTTGCCTTTCGGTCCACAATCCGTCCAGCGGCGTATTGCTTTGCCATTCGGTCCACCAACCTTCCAGCCGCGTATTGTTTTGCCACTCGGTCCAAAATCCGTCCAGCGGCGTATTGCTTTGCCTTTCGGTCCACCAACCTTCCAGCGGCGTATTGTTTTGCCACTCGGTCCAAAATCCGTCCAGCGGCGTATTGGTTTGCCATTCGGTCCACCAACCTTCCAGCGGCGTATTGTTTTGCCACTCGGTCCAAAATCCGTCCAGCGGCGTATAGCTTTGCCATTCGGTCCACCAACCTTCCAGCGGCGTATTGCTTTGCCACTCGGTCCAAAATACGTCCAGCGGCGTATTGGTTTGCCTTTCGGTCCACCCACCTTCCAGGGGCGTATTGTTTTGCCACTCGGTCCAAAATCCGTCCAGCGGCGTATAGCTTTGCCATTCGGTCCACCAACCTTCCAGCGGCGTATTGCTTTGCCACTCGGTCCAAAATCCGTCCAGCGGCGTATTGGTTTGCCTTTCGGTCCACCCACCTTCCAGGAGCGTATTGTTTTGCCACTCGGTCCACCAACCTTCCAGCGGCGTATTGCTTTGCCACTCGGTCCAAAATCCGTCCAGCGGCGTATTGGTTTGCCATTCGGTCCACCAACCTTCCAGCGGCGTAATGTTTTGCCACTCGGTCCAAAATCCGTCCAGCGGCGTATTGTTTTGCCTTTCGGTCTACCAACCTTCCAGCGGCGAATTGGTTTGCCTTTCGGTCCACCAACCTTCCAGCGGCGTATTGCTTTGCCATTCGGTCCAAAATCCGTCCAGCGGCGTATTGCTTTGCCATTCGGTCCACCAACCTTCCAGCCGCGTATTGTTTTGCCACTCGGTCCAAAATCCGTCCAGCGGCGTATTGCTTTGCCTTTCGGTCCACCAACCTTCCAGCGGCGTATTGCTTTGCCACTCGGTCCAAAATACGTCCAGCGGCGTATTGGTTTGCCTTTCGGTCCACCCACCTTCCAGGGGCGTATTGTTTTGCCACTCGGTCCAAAATCCGTCCAGCGGCGTATAGCTTTGCCTTTCGGTCCACCAACCTTCCAGCGGCGTATTGTTTTGCCACTCGGTCCAAAATCCGTCCAGCGGCGTATTGCTTTGCCTTTCGGTCCACCAACCTTCCAGCGGCGTATTGTTTTGCCACTCGGTCCAAAATCCGTCCAGCGGCGTATTGGTTTGCCATTCGGTCCACCAACCTTCCAGCGGCGTATTGTTTTGCCACTCGGTCCAAAATCCGTCCAGCGGCGTATAGCTTTGCCATTCGGTCCACCAACCTTCCAGCGGCGTATTGCTTTGCCACTCGGTCCAAAATCCGTCCAGCGGCGTATTGGTTTGCCTTTCGGTCTACCAACCTTCCAGCGGCGTATTGCTTTGCCATTCGGTCCACCAACCTTCCAGCGGCGTATTGCTTTGCCTTTCGGTCCACAATCCGTCCAGCGGCGTATTGCTTTGCCATTCGGTCCACCAACCTTCCAGCGGCGTATTGCTTTGCCTTTCGGTCCACAATCCGTCCAGCGGCGTATTGCTTTGCCATTCGGTCCACCAACCTTCCAGCGGCGTATTGGTTTGCCACTCGGTCCAAAATCCGTCCAGCGGCGTATTGGTTTGCCATTCGGTCCACCAACCTTCCAGCGGTGTATTGTTTTGCCACTCGGTCCAAAATCCGTCCAGCGGCGTATAGCTTTGCCATTCGGTCCACCAACCTTCCAGCGGCGTATTGCTTTGCCACTCGGTCCAAAATCCGTCCAGCGGCGTATTGGTTTGAGTTTCGGTCCACCCACCTTCCAGGGGCGTATTGTTTTGCCACTCGGTCCACCAACCTTCCAGCGGCGTATTGCTTTGCCACTCGGTCCAAAATCCGTCCAGCGGCGTATTGCTTTGCCTTTCGGTCCACCAACCTTCCAGCGGCGTATTGCTTTGCCACTCGGTCCAAAATCCGTCCAGCGGCGTATTGGTTTGAGTTTCGGTCCACCCACCTTCCAGGGGCGTATTGTTTTGCCACTCGGTCCACCAACCTTCCAGCGGCGTATTGTTTTGCCACTCGGTCCAAAATCCGTCCAGCGGCGTATTGCTTTGCCTTTCGGTCCACCAACCTTCCAGCGGCGTATTGTTTTGCCACTCGGTCCAAAATCCGTCCAGCGGCGTATTGGTTTGCCATTCGGTCCACCAACCTTCCAGCGGCGTATTGCTTTGCCTTTCGGTCCACAATCCGTCCAGCGGCGTATTGCTTTGCCATTCGGTCCACCAACCTTCCAGCGGCGTATTGTTTTGCCACTCGGTCCAAAATCCGTCCAGCGGCGTATAGCTTTGCCATTCGGTCCACCAACCTTCCAGCGGCGTATTGCTTTGCCACTCGGTCCAAAATCCGTCCAGCGGCGTATTGGTTTGAGTTTCGGTCCACCCACCTTCCAGGGGCGTATTGTTTTGCCACTCGGTCCACCAACCTTCCAGCGGCGTAATGCTTTGCCACTCGGTCCAAAATCCGTCCAGCGGCGTATTGGTTTGCCATTCGGTCCACCAACCTTCCAGCGGCGTAATGTTTTGCCACTCGGTCCAAAATCCGTCCAGCGGCGTATTGTTTTGCCTTTCGGTCTACCAACCTTCCAGCGGCGAATTGGTTTGCCTTTCGGTCCACCAACCTTCCAGCGGCGTATTGCTTTGAGATTCGGTCCAAAATCCGTCCAGCGGCGTATTGGTTTGCCATTCGGTCTACCAACCTTCCAGCGGCGAATTGGTTTGCCTTTCGGTCCACCAACCTTCCAGCGGCGTATTGCTTTGCCATTCGGTCCAAAATCCGTCCAGCGGCGTATTGGTTTGCCATTCGGTCCACCAACCTTCCAGCGGCGTATTGCTTTGAATTTCGGTCCACAATCCGTCCAGCGGCGTATTGCTTTGCCATTCGGTCCACCAACCTTCCAGCGTCGTATTGTTTTGCCACTCGGTCCAAAATCCGTCCAGCGGCGTATTGCTTTGCCTTTCGGTCCACCAACCTTCCAGCGGCGTATTGTTTTGCCACTCGGTCCAAAATCCGTCCAGCGGCGTATTGGTTTGCCATTCGGTCCACCAACCTTCCAGCGGCGTATTGTTTTGCCACTCGGTCCAAAATCCGTCCAGCGGCGTATAGCTTTGCCATTCGGTCCACCAACCTTCCAGCGGGATATTGCTTTGCCACTCGGTCCAAAATCCGTCCAGCGGCGTATTGGTTTGCCTTTCGGTCTACCAACCTTCCAGCGGCGTATTGCTTTGCCATTCGGTCCACCAACCTTCCAGCGGCGTATTGCTTTGCCATTCGGTCCAAGATCCGTCCAGCGGCGTATTGTTTTGCCTTTCGGTCCACCAACCTTCCAGCGGCGTATTGTTTTGCCACTCGGTCCACCAACCTTCCAGTGGCGTATTGCTTTGCCATTCGGTCCACCAACCTTCCAGCGGCGTATTGTTTTGCCACTCGGTCCAAAATCCGTCCAGCGGCGTATTGCTTTGCCTTTCGGTCCACCAACCTTCCAGCGGCGTAATGTTTTGCCACTCGGTCCAAAATCCGTCCAGCGGCGTATTGCTTTGCCTTTCGGTCCACCAACCTTCCAGCGGCGTATTGTTTTGCCACTCGGTCCAAAATCCGTCCAGCGGCGTATTGCTTTGCCATTCGGTCCACCAACCTTCCAGCGGCGTATTGTTTTGCCACTCGGTCCAAAATCCGTCCAGCGGCGTATTGGTTTGCCTTTCGGTCCACCAACCTTCCAGCGGCGTATTGCTTTGCCATTCGGTCCAAGATCCGTCCAGCGGCGTATTGTTTTGCCTTTCGGTCCACCAACCTTCCAGCGGCGTATTGTTTTGCCACTCGGTCCACCAACCTTCCAGTGGCGTATTGCTTTGCCATTCGGTCCACCAACCTTCCAGCGGCGTATTGTTTTGCCACTCGGTCCAAAATCCGTCCAGCGGCGTATTGCTTTGCCATTCGGTCCACCAACCTTCCAGCGGCGTATTGTTTTGCCACTCGGTCCACCAACCTTCCAGCGGCGTATTGTTTTGCCTTTCGGTCTACCAACCTTCCAGCGGCGTATTGCTTTGCCTTTCGGTCCACCAACCTTCCAGCGGCGTATTGCTTTGCCACTCGGTCCAAAATCCGTCCAGCGGCGTATTGGTTTGCCATTCGGTCCAACAACTTTCCAGCGGCGTATTGATTTGCCTTTCGGTCCACCAACCTTCCAGCGGCGTATTGCTTTGCCATTCGGTCCAAAATCCGTCCAGCGGCGTATTGGTTTGCCATTCGGTCCACCAACCTTCCAGCGGCGTATTGTTTTGCCACTCGGTCCACCAACCTTCCAGCGGCGTATTGGTTTGCCTTTCGGTCCACCAACCTTTAAGCGGCGTATATCTTTGCCTTTCGGTCCACAATCCGTCCAGCGGCGTATTGTTTTGCCATTCGGTCCACCAACCTTCCAGCGGCGTATTGTTTTGCCTTTCGGTCTACCAACCTTCCAGCGGCGTATTGCTTTGCCACTCGGTCCAAAATCCGTCCAGCGGCGTATTGCTTTGCCATTCGGTCCACCAACCTTCCAGCGGCGTATTGTTTGCCTTTCGGTCCACAATCCGTCCAGCGGCGTATTGTTTTGCCATTCGGTCCACCAACCTTCCAGCGGCGTATTGTTTTGCCACTCGGTCCAAAATCCGTCCAGCGGCGTATTGCTTTGCCTTCCGGTCCACCAACCTTCCAGCGGCGTAATGTTTTGTCACTCGGTCCACCAATCTTCCAGCGGCGTATTGTTCTGCCACTCGGTCCACCAACCTTCCAGTGGCGTATTGCATTGCCATTCGGTCTACCAACCTTCCAGCGGCGTATTGCTTTGCCTTTCGGTCCACCAACCTTCCAGCGGCGTATTGCTTTGCCATTCGGTCCAAAATCCGTCCAGCGGCGTATTGGTTGCCATTCGGTCCACCAACCTTCCAGCGGCGTATTGCTTTGCCTTTCGGTCCACAATCCGTCCAGCGGCGTATTGCTTTGCCATTCGGTCCACCAACCTTCCAGCCGCGTATTGTTTTGCCACTCGGTCCAAAATCCGTCCAGCGGCGTATTGCTTTGCCTTTCGGTCCACCACCCTTCCAGCGGCGTATTGTTTTGCCACTCGGTCCAAAATCCGTCCAGCGGCGTATTGGTTTGCCATTCGGTCCACCAACCTTCCAGCGGCGTATTGTTTTGCCACTCGGTCCAAAATCCGTCCAGCGGCGTATAGCTTTGCCATTCGGTCCACCAACCTTCCAGCGGCGTATTGCTTTGCCACTCGGTCCAAAATACGTCCAGCGGCGTATTGGTTTGCCTTTCGGTCCACCCACCTTCCAGGGGCGTATTGTTTTGCCACTCGGTCCAAAATCCGTCCAGCGGCGTATAGCTTTGCCATTCGGTCCACCAACCTTCCAGCGGCGTATTGCTTTGCCACTCGGTCCAAAATCCGTCCAGCGGCGTATTGGTTTGCCTTTCGGTCCACCCACCTTCCAGGGGCGTATTGTTTTGCCACTCGGTCCACCAACCTTCCAGCGGCGTATTGCTTTGCCACTCGGTCCAAAATCCGTCCAGCGGCGTATTGGTTTGCCATTCGGTCCACCAACCTTCCAGCGGCGTAATGTTTTGCCACTCGGTCCAAAATCCGTCCAGCGGCGTATTGTTTTGCCTTTCGGTCTACCAACCTTCCAGCGGCGAATTGGTTTGCCTTTCGGTCCACCAACCTTCCAGCGGCGTATTGCTTTGCCATTCGGTCCAAAATCCGTCCAGCGGCGTATTGGTTTGCCATTCGGTCCACCAACCTTCCAGCGGCGTATTGTTTTGCCTTTCGGTCCACAATCCGTCCAGCGGCGTATTGCTTTGCCATTCGGTCCACCAACCTTCCAGCGGCGTATTGTTTTGCCACTCGGTCCAAAATCCGTCCAGCGGCGTATTGCTTTGCCTTTCGGTCCACCAACCTTCCAGCGGCGTATTGTTTTGCCACTCGGTCCAAAATCCGTCCAGCGGCGTATTGGTTTGCCATTCGGTCCACCAACCTTCCAGCGGCGTATTGTTTTGCCACTCGGTCCAAAATCCGTCCAGCGGCGTATAGCTTTGCCATTCGGTCCACCAACCTTCCAGCGGCGTATTGCTTTGCCACTCGGTCCAAAATCCGTCCAGCGGCGTATTGGTTTGCCTTTCGGTCTACCAACCTTCCAGCGGCGTATTGCTTTGCCATTCGGTCCACCAACCTTCCAGCGGCGTATTGCTTTGCCTTTCGGTCCACAATCCGTCCAGCGACGTATTGCTTTGCCATTCGGTCCACCAACCTTCCAGCGGCGTATTGCTTTGCCTTTCGGTCCACAATCCGTCCAGCGGCGTATTGCTTTGCCATTCGGTCCACCAACCTTCCAGCGGCGTATTGGTTTGCCACTCGGTCCAAAATCCGTCCAGCGGCGTATTGGTTTGCCATTCGGTCCACCAACCTTCCAGCGGTGTATTGTTTTGCCACTCGGTCCAAAATCCGTCCAGCGGCGTATAGCTTTGCCATTCGGTCCACCAACCTTCCAGCGGCGTATTGCTTTGCCACTCGGTCCAAAATCCGTCCAGCGGCGTATTGGTTTGAGTTTCGGTCCACCCACCTTCCAGGGGCGTATTGTTTTGCCACTCGGTCCACCAACCTTCCAGCGGCGTATTGCTTTGCCACTCGGTCCAAAATCCGTCCAGCGGCGTATTGCTTTGCCTTTCGGTCCACCAACCTTCCAGCGGCGTATTGCTTTGCCACTCGGTCCAAAATCCGTCCAGCGGCGTATTGGTTTGAGTTTCGGTCCACCCACCTTCCAGGGGCGTATTGTTTTGCCACTCGGTCCACCAACCTTCCAGCGGCGTATTGTTTTGCCACTCGGTCCAAAATCCGTCCAGCGGCGTATTGCTTTGCCTTTCGGTCCACCAACCTTCCAGCGGCGTATTGTTTTGCCACTCGGTCCAAAATCCGTCCAGCGGCGTATTGGTTTGCCATTCGGTCCACCAACCTTCCAGCGGCGTATTGCTTTGCCTTTCGGTCCACAATCCGTCCAGCGGCGTATTGCTTTGCCATTCGGTCCACCAACCTTCCAGCGGCGTATTGCTTTGCCTTTCGGTCCACAATCCGTCCAGCGGCGTATAGCTTTGCCATTCGGTCCACCAACCTTCCAGCGGCGTATTGCTTTGCCACTCGGTCCAAAATCCGTCCAGCGGCGTATTGGTTTGAGTTTCGGTCCACCCACCTTCCAGGGGCGTATTGTTTTGCCACTCGGTCCACCAACCTTCCAGCGGCGTATTGCTTTGCCACTCGGTCCAAAATCCGTCCAGCGGCGTATTGCTTTGCCTTTCGGTCCACCAACCTTCCAGCGGCGTATTGCTTTGCCACTCGGTCCAAAATCCGTCCAGCGGCGTATTGGTTTGAGTTTCGGTCCACCCACCTTCCAGCGGCGTAATGTTTTGCCACTCGGTCCAAAATCCGTCCAGCGGCGTATTGTTTTGCCTTTCGGTCTACCAACCTTCCAGCGGCGTATTGCTTTGCCTTTCGGTCCACAATCCGTCCAGCGACGTATTGCTTTGCCATTCGGTCCACCAACCTTCCAGCGGCGTATTGCTTTGCCTTTCGGTCCACAATCCGTCCAGCGGCGTATAGCTTTGCCATTCGGTCCACCAACCTTCCAGCGGCGTATTGCTTTGCCACTCGGTCCAAAATCCGTCCAGCGGCGTATTGGTTTGAGTTTCGGTCCACCCACCTTCCAGGGGCGTATTGTTTTGCCACTCGGTCCACCAACCTTCCAGCGGCGTATTGCTTTGCCACTCGGTCCACCAACCTTCCAGCGGCGTATTGGTTTGCCTTTCGGTCCACCAACCTTTAAGCGGCGTATATCTTTGCCTTTCGGTCCACAATCCGTCCAGCGGCGTATTGTTTTGCCTTTCGGTCTACCAACCTTCCAGCGGCGAATTGGTTTGCCTTTCGGTCCACCAACCTTCCAGCGGCGTATTGCTTTGCCATTCGGTCCAAAATCCGTCCAGCGGCGTATAGCTTTGCCATTCGGTCCACCAACCTTCCAGCGGCGTATTGCTTTGCCACTCGGTCCAAAATCCGTCCAGCGGCGTATTGGTTTGAGTTTCGGTCCACCCACCTTCCAGGGGCGTATTGTTTTGCCACTCGGTCCACCAACCTTCCAGCGGCGTATTGCTTTGCCACTCGGTCCAAAATCCGTCCAGCGGCGTATTGCTTTGCCTTTCGGTCCACCAACCTTCCAGCGGCGTATTGCTTTGCCACTCGGTCCAAAATCCGTCCAGCGGCGTATTGGTTTGAGTTTCGGTCCACCCACCTTCCAGGGGCGTATTGTTTTGCCACTCGGTCCACCAACCTTCCAGCGGCGTATTGTTTTGCCACTCGGTCCAAAATCCGTCCAGCGGCGTATTGCTTTGCCTTTCGGTCCACCAACCTTCCAGCGGCGTATTGTTTTGCCACTCGGTCCACCAACCTTCCAGCGGCGTATTGGTTTGCCTTTCGGTCCACCAACCTTTAAGCGGCGTATATCTTTGCCTTTCGGTCCACAATCCGTCCAGCGGCGTATTGTTTTGCCTTTCGGTCTACCCACCTTCCAGCGGCGAATTGGTTTGCCTTTCGGTCCACCAACCTTCCAGCGGCGTATTGCTTTGCCATTCGGTCCAAAATCCGTCCAGCGGCGTATTGGTTTGCCATTCGGTCCACCAACCTTCCAGCGGCGTATTGTTTTGCCTTTCGGTCCACAATCCGTCCAGCGGCGTATTGCTTTGCCATTCGGTCCACCAACCTTCCAGCGGCGTATTGTTTTGCCACTCGGTCCAAAATCCGTCCAGCGGCGTATTGCTTTGCCTTTCGGTCCACCAACCTTCCAGCGGCGTATTGTTTTGCCACTCGGTCCAAAATCCGTCCAGCGGCGTATTGGTTTGCCATTCGGTCCACCAACCTTCCAGCGGCGTATTGTTTTGCCACTCGGTCCAAAATCCGTCCAGCGGCGTATAGCTTTGCCATTCGGTCCACCAACCTTCCAGCGGCGTATTGCTTTGCCACTCGGTCCAAAATCCGTCCAGCGGCGTATTGGTTTGCCTTTCGGTCTACCAACCTTCCAGCGGCGTATTGTTTTGCCATTCGGTCCACCAACCTTCCAGCGGCGTATTGCTTTGCCTTTCGGTCCACAATCCGTCCAGCGACGTATTGCTTTGCCATTCGGTCCACCAACCTTCCAGCGGCGTATTGGTTTGCCACTCGGTCCAAAATCCGTCCAGCGGCGTATTGGTTTGCCATTCGGTCCACCAACCTTCCAGCGGTGTATTGTTTTGCCACTCGGTCCAAAATCCGTCCAGCGGCGTATAGCTTTGCCATTCGGTCCACCAACCTTCCAGCGGCGTATTGCTTTGCCACTCGGTCCAAAATCCGTCCAGCGGCGTATTGGTTTGAGTTTCGGTCCACCCACCTTCCAGGGGCGTATTGTTTTGCCACTCGGTCCACCAACCTTCCAGCGGCGTATTGCTTTGCCACTCGGTCCAAAATCCGTCCAGCGGCGTATTGCTTTGCCTTTCGGTCCACCAACCTTCCAGCGGCGTATTGCTTTGCCACTCGGTCCAAAATCCGTCCAGCGGCGTATTGGTTTGAGTTTCGGTCCACCCACCTTCCAGGGGCGTATTGTTTTGCCACTCGGTCCACCAACCTTCCAGCGGCGTATTGTTTTGCCACTCGGTCCAAAATCCGTCCAGCGGCGTATTGCTTTGCCTTTCGGTCCACCAACCTTCCAGCGGCGTATTGTTTTGCCACTCGGTCCAAAATCCGTCCAGCGGCGTATTGGTTTGCCATTCGGTCCACCAACCTTCCAGCGGCGTATTGCTTTGCCTTTCGGTCCACAATCCGTCCAGCGGCGTATTGCTTTGCCATTCGGTCCACCAACCTTCCAGCGGCGTATTGTTTTGCCACTCGGTCCAAAATCCGTCCAGCGGCGTATAGCTTTGCCATTCGGTCCACCAACCTTCCAGCGGCGTATTGCTTTGCCACTCGGTCCAAAATCCGTCCAGCGGCGTATTGGTTTGAGTTTCGGTCCACCCACCTTCCAGGGGCGTATTGTTTTGCCACTCGGTCCACCAACCTTCCAGCGGCGTAATGCTTTGCCACTCGGTCCAAAATCCGTCCAGCGGCGTATTGGTTTGCCATTCGGTCCACCAACCTTCCAGCGGCGTAATGTTTTGCCACTCGGTCCAAAATCCGTCCAGCGGCGTATTGTTTTGCCTTTCGGTCTACCAACCTTCCAGCGGCGTATTGCTTTGCCTTTCGGTCCACAATCCGTCCAGCGACGTATTGCTTTGCCATTCGGTCCACCAACCTTCCAGCGGCGTATTGCTTTGCCTTTCGGTCCACAATCCGTCCAGCGGCGTATAGCTTTGCCATTCGGTCCACCAACCTTCCAGCGGCGTATTGCTTTGCCACTCGGTCCAAAATCCGTCCAGCGGCGTATTGGTTTGAGTTTCGGTCCACCCACCTTCCAGGGGCGTATTGTTTTGCCACTCGGTCCACCAACCTTCCAGCGGCGTATTGCTTTGCCACTCGGTCCAAAATCCGTCCAGCGGCGTATTGCTTTGCCTTTCGGTCCACCAACCTTCCAGCGGCGTATTGCTTTGCCACTCGGTCCAAAATCCGTCCAGCGGCGTATTGGTTTGAGTTTCGGTCCACCCACCTTCCAGCGGCGTAATGTTTTGCCACTCGGTCCAAAATCCGTCCAGCGGCGTATTGTTTTGCCTTTCGGTCTACCAACCTTCCAGCGGCGTATTGCTTTGCCTTTCGGTCCACAATCCGTCCAGCGACGTATTGCTTTGCCATTCGGTCCACCAACCTTCCAGCGGCGTATTGCTTTGCCTTTCGGTCCACAATCCGTCCAGCGGCGTATAGCTTTGCCATTCGGTCCACCAACCTTCCAGCGGCGTATTGCTTTGCCACTCGGTCCAAAATCCGTCCAGCGGCGTATTGGTTTGAGTTTCGGTCCACCCACCTTCCAGGGGCGTATTGTTTTGCCACTCGGTCCACCAACCTTCCAGCGGCGTATTGCTTTGCCACTCGGTCCACCAACCTTCCAGCGGCGTATTGGTTTGCCTTTCGGTCCACCAACCTTTAAGCGGCGTATATCTTTGCCTTTCGGTCCACAATCCGTCCAGCGGCGTATTGTTTTGCCTTTCGGTCTACCAACCTTCCAGCGGCGAATTGGTTTGCCTTTCGGTCCACCAACCTTCCAGCGGCGTATTGCTTTGCCATTCGGTCCAAAATCCGTCCAGCGGCGTATAGCTTTGCCATTCGGTCCACCAACCTTCCAGCGGCGTATTGCTTTGCCACTCGGTCCAAAATCCGTCCAGCGGCGTATTGGTTTGAGTTTCGGTCCACCCACCTTCCAGGGGCGTATTGTTTTGCCACTCGGTCCACCAACCTTCCAGCGGCGTATTGCTTTGCCACTCGGTCCAAAATCCGTCCAGCGGCGTATTGCTTTGCCTTTCGGTCCACCAACCTTCCAGCGGCGTATTGCTTTGCCACTCGGTCCAAAATCCGTCCAGCGGCGTATTGGTTTGAGTTTCGGTCCACCCACCTTCCAGGGGCGTATTGTTTTGCCACTCGGTCCACCAACCTTCCAGCGGCGTATTGTTTTGCCACTCGGTCCAAAATCCGTCCAGCGGCGTATTGCTTTGCCTTTCGGTCCACCAACCTTCCAGCGGCGTATTGTTTTGCCACTCGGTCCACCAACCTTCCAGCGGCGTATTGGTTTGCCTTTCGGTCCACCAACCTTTAAGCGGCGTATATCTTTGCCTTTCGGTCCACAATCCGTCCAGCGGCGTATTGTTTTGCCTTTCGGTCTACCAACCTTCCAGCGGCGAATTGGTTTGCCTTTCGGTCCACCAACCTTCCAGCGGCGTATTGCTTTGCCATTCGGTCCAAAATCCGTCCAGCGGCGTATTGGTTTGCCATTCGGTCCACCAACCTTCCAGCGGCGTATTGTTTTGCCTTTCGGTCCACAATCCGTCCAGCGGCGTATTGCTTTGCCATTCGGTCCACCAACCTTCCAGCGGCGTATTGTTTTGCCACTCGGTCCAAAATCCGTCCAGCGGCGTATTGCTTTGCCTTTCGGTCCACCAACCTTCCAGCGGCGTATTGTTTTGCCACTCGGTCCAAAATCCGTCCAGCGGCGTATTGGTTTGCCATTCGGTCCACCAACCTTCCAGCGGCGTATTGTTTTGCCACTCGGTCCAAAATCCGTCCAGCGGCGTATAGCTTTGCCATTCGGTCCACCAACCTTCCAGCGGCGTATTGCTTTGCCACTCGGTCCAAAATCCGTCCAGCGGCGTATTGGTTTGCCTTTCGGTCTACCAACCTTCCAGCGGCGTATTGCTTTGCCATTCGGTCCACCAACCTTCCAGCGGCGTATTGCTTTGCCTTTCGGTCCACAATCCGTCCAGCGACGTATTGCTTTGCCATTCGGTCCACCAACCTTCCAGCGGCGTATTGGTTTGCCACTCGGTCCAAAATCCGTCCAGCGGCGTATTGGTTTGCCATTCGGTCCACCAACCTTCCAGCGGTGTATTGTTTTGCCACTCGGTCCAAAATCCGTCCAGCGGCGTATAGCTTTGCCATTCGGTCCACCAACCTTCCAGCGGCGTATTGCTTTGCCACTCGGTCCAAAATCCGTCCAGCGGCGTATTGGTTTGAGTTTCGGTCCACCCACCTTCCAGGGGCGTATTGTTTTGCCACTCGGTCCACCAACCTTCCAGCGGCGTATTGCTTTGCCACTCGGTCCAAAATCCGTCCAGCGGCGTATTGCTTTGCCTTTCGGTCCACCAACCTTCCAGCGGCGTATTGCTTTGCCACTCGGTCCAAAATCCGTCCAGCGGCGTATTGGTTTGAGTTTCGGTCCACCCACCTTCCAGGGGCGTATTGTTTTGCCACTCGGTCCACCAACCTTCCAGCGGCGTATTGTTTTGCCACTCGGTCCAAAATCCGTCCAGCGGCGTATTGCTTTGCCTTTCGGTCCACCAACCTTCCAGCGGCGTATTGTTTTGCCACTCGGTCCAAAATCCGTCCAGCGGCGTATTGGTTTGCCATTCGGTCCACCAACCTTCCAGCGGCGTATTGCTTTGCCTTTCGGTCCACAATCCGTCCAGCGGCGTATTGCTTTGCCATTCGGTCCACCAACCTTCCAGCGGCGTATTGTTTTGCCACTCGGTCCAAAATCCGTCCAGCGGCGTATAGCTTTGCCATTCGGTCCACCAACCTTCCAGCGGCGTATTGCTTTGCCACTCGGTCCAAAATCCGTCCAGCGGCGTATTGGTTTGAGTTTCGGTCCACCCACCTTCCAGGGGCGTATTGTTTTGCCACTCGGTCCACCAACCTTCCAGCGGCGTAATGCTTTGCCACTCGGTCCAAAATCCGTCCAGCGGCGTATTGGTTTGCCATTCGGTCCACCAACCTTCCAGCGGCGTAATGTTTTGCCACTCGGTCCAAAATCCGTCCAGCGGCGTATTGTTTTGCCTTTCGGTCTACCAACCTTCCAGCGGCGTATTGCTTTGCCTTTCGGTCCACAATCCGTCCAGCGACGTATTGCTTTGCCATTCGGTCCACCAACCTTCCAGCGGCGTATTGCTTTGCCTTTCGGTCCACAATCCGTCCAGCGGCGTATAGCTTTGCCATTCGGTCCACCAACCTTCCAGCGGCGTATTGCTTTGCCACTCGGTCCAAAATCCGTCCAGCGGCGTATTGGTTTGAGTTTCGGTCCACCCACCTTCCAGGGGCGTATTGTTTTGCCACTCGGTCCACCAACCTTCCAGCGGCGTATTGCTTTGCCACTCGGTCCAAAATCCGTCCAGCGGCGTATTGCTTTGCCTTTCGGTCCACCAACCTTCCAGCGGCGTATTGCTTTGCCACTCGGTCCAAAATCCGTCCAGCGGCGTATTGGTTTGAGTTTCGGTCCACCCACCTTCCAGGGGCGTATTGTTTTGCCACTCGGTCCACCAACCTTCCAGCGGCGTATTGTTTTGCCACTCGGTCCAAAATCCGTCCAGCGGCGTATTGCTTTGCCTTTCGGTCCACCAACCTTCCAGCGGCGTATTGTTTTGCCACTCGGTCCAAAATCCGTCCAGCGGCGTATTGGTTTGCCATTCGGTCCACCAACCTTCCAGCGGCGTATTGCTTTGCCTTTCGGTCCACAATCCGTCCAGCGGCGTATTGCTTTGCCATTCGGTCCACCAACCTTCCAGCGGCGTATTGTTTTGCCACTCGGTCCAAAATCCGTCCAGCGGCGTATAGCTTTGCCATTCGGTCCACCAACCTTCCAGCGGCGTATTGCTTTGCCACTCGGTCCAAAATCCGTCCAGCGGCGTATTGGTTTGAGTTTCGGTCCACCCACCTTCCAGGGGCGTATTGTTTTGCCACTCGGTCCACCAACCTTCCAGCGGCGTAATGCTTTGCCACTCGGTCCAAAATCCGTCCAGCGGCGTATTGGTTTGCCATTCGGTCCACCAACCTTCCAGCGGCGTAATGTTTTGCCACTCGGTCCAAAATCCGTCCAGCGGCGTATTGTTTTGCCTTTCGGTCTACCAACCTTCCAGCGGCGAATTGGTTTGCCTTTCGGTCCACCAACCTTCCAGCGGCGTATTGCTTTGAGATTCGGTCCAAAATCCGTCCAGCGGCGTATTGGTTTGCCATTCGGTCTACCAACCTTCCAGCGGCGAATTGGTTTGCCTTTCGGTCCACCAACCTTCCAGCGGCGTATTGCTTTGCCATTCGGTCCAAAATCCGTCCAGCGGCGTATTGGTTTGCCATTCGGTCCACCAACCTTCCAGCGGCGTATTGCTTTGCCTTTCGGTCCACAATCCGTCCAGCGGCGTATTGCTTTGCCATTCGGTCCACCAACCTTCCAGCGTCGTATTGTTTTGCCACTCGGTCCAAAATCCGTCCAGCGGCGTATTGCTTTGCCTTTCGGTCCACCAACCTTCCAGCGGCGTATTGTTTTGCCACTCGGTCCAAAATCCGTCCAGCGGCGTATTGGTTTGCCATTCGGTCCACCAACCTTCCAGCGGCGTATTGTTTTGCCACTCGGTCCAAAATCCGTCCAGCGGCGTATAGCTTTGCCATTCGGTCCACCAACCTTCCAGCGGGATATTGCTTTGCCACTCGGTCCAAAATCCGTCCAGCGGCGTATTGGTTTGCCTTTCGGTCTACCAACCTTCCAGCGGCGTATTGCTTTGCCATTCGGTCCACCAACCTTCCAGCGGCGTATTGCTTTGCCATTCGGTCCAAGATCCGTCCAGCGGCGTATTGTTTTGCCTTTCGGTCCACCAACCTTCCAGCGGCGTATTGTTTTGCCACTCGGTCCACCAACCTTCCAGTGGCGTATTGCTTTGCCATTCGGTCCACCAACCTTCCAGCGGCGTATTGTTTTGCCACTCGGTCCAAAATCCGTCCAGCGGCGTATTGCTTTGCCTTTCGGTCCACCAACCTTCCAGCGGCGTAATGTTTTGCCACTCGGTCCAAAATCCGTCCAGCGGCGTATTGCTTTGCCTTTCGGTCCACCAACCTTCCAGCGGCGTATTGTTTTGCCACTCGGTCCAAAATCCGTCCAGCGGCGTATTGCTTTGCCATTCGGTCCACCAACCTTCCAGCGGCGTATTGTTTTGCCACTCGGTCCAAAATCCGTCCAGCGGCGTATTGGTTTGCCTTTCGGTCCACCAACCTTCCAGCGGCGTATTGCTTTGCCATTCGGTCCAAGATCCGTCCAGCGGCGTATTGTTTTGCCTTTCGGTCCACCAACCTTCCAGCGGCGTATTGTTTTGCCACTCGGTCCACCAACCTTCCAGTGGCGTATTGCTTTGCCATTCGGTCCACCAACCTTCCAGCGGCGTATTGTTTTGCCACTCGGTCCAAAATCCGTCCAGCGGCGTATTGCTTTGCCATTCGGTCCACCAACCTTCCAGCGGCGTATAGCTTTGCCTTTCGGTCCACAATCCGTCCAGCGGCGTATTGTTTTGCCACTCGGTCCACCAACCTTCCAGCGGCGTATTGCTTTGCCATTCGGTCCACCAACCTTCCAGCGGCGTAATGTTTTGCCACTCGGTCCAAAATCCGTCCAGCGGCGTATTGCTTTGCCATTCGGTCCACCAAACTTCCAGCGGCGTATTGTTTTGCCACTCGGTCCACCAACCTTCCAGTGGCGTATTGCTTTGCCATTCGGTCCACCAACCTTCCAGCGGCGTATTGTTTTGCCACTCGGTCCAAAATCCGTCCAGCGGCGTATTGCTTTGCCTTTCGGTCCACCAACCTTCCAGCGGCGTATTGTTTTGCCTTTCGGTCCACCAACCTTCCAGCGGCGTATTGTTTTGCCACTCGGTCCACCAACCTTCCAGCGGCGTATTGCTTTGCCATTCGGTCCACCAACCTTCCAGCGGCGTAATGTTTTGCCACTCGGTCCAAAATCCGTCCAGCGGCGTATTGCTTTGCCATTCGGTCCACCAACCTTCCAGCGGCGTATTGTTTTGCCACTCAGTCCACCAACCTTCCAGCGGCGTATTGGTTTGCCTTTCGGTCTACCAACCTTCCAGCGGCGTATTGCTTTGCCTTTCGGTCCACCAACCTTCCAGCGGCGTATTGCTTTGCCACTCGGTCCAAAATCCGTCCAGCGGCGTAATGGTTTGCCATTCGGTCCACCAACCTTCCAGCGGCGTATTGTTTTGCCACTCGGTCCACCAACCTTCCAGCGGCGTAATGCTTTGCCATTCGGTCCAACATCCGTCCAGCGGCGTATTGTTTTGCCTTTCGGTCCACCAACCTTCCAGGGGCGTATTGTTTTGCCACTCGGTCCACCAACCTTCCAGTGGCGTATTGTTTTGCCACTCGGTCCAAAATCCGTCCAGCGGCGTATTGTTTTGCCTTTCGGTCTACCAACCTTCCAGCGGCGTATTGCTTTGCCTTTCGGTCCACCAACCTTCCAGCGGCGTATTGCTTTGCCTTTCGGTCCACAATCCGTCCAGCGGCGTATTGCTTTGCCATTCGGTCCACCAACCTTCCAGCGGCGTATTGTTTTGCCACTCGGTCCAAAATCCGTCCAGCGGCGTATTGCTTTGCCTTCCGGTCCACCAACCTTCCAGCGGCGTAATGTTTTGTCACTCGGTCCACCAACCTTCCAGCGGCGTATTGTTTTGCCACTCGGTCCACCAACCTTCCAGTGGCGTATTGCATTGCCATTCGGTCTACCAACCTTCCAGCGGCGTATTGCTTTGCCTTTCGGTCCACCAACCTTCCAGCGGCGTATTGCTTTGCCATTCGGTCCAAAATCCGTCCAGCGGCGTATTGGTTTGCCATTCGGTCCACCAACCTTCCAGCGGCGTATTGCTTTGCCTTTCGGTCCACAATCCGTCCAGCGGCGTATTGCTTTGCCATTCGGTCCACCAACCTTCCAGCGGCGTATTGTTTTGCCACTCGGTCCAAAATCCGTCCAGCGGCGTATTGCTTTGCCTTTCGGTCCACCAACCTTCCAGCGGCGTATTGCTTTGCCTTTCGGTCCACAATCCGTCCAGCGGCGTATTGCTTTGCCATTCGGTCCACCAACCTTCCAGCGGCGTATTGTTTTGCCACTCGGTCCAAAATCCGTCCAGCGGCGTATTGTTTTGCCTTTCGGTCCACCAACCTTCCAGCGGCGTATTGTTTTGCCACTCGGTCCAAAATCCGTCCAGCGGCGTATTGGTTTGCCATTCGGTCCACCAACCTTCCAGCGGCGTATTGTTTTGCCACTCGGTCCACAATCCGTCCAGCGGCGTATTGCTTTGCCTTTCGGTCCACCAACCTTCCAGCGGCGTATTGTTTTGCCACTCGGTCCAAAATCCGTCCAGCGGCGTATTGGTTTGCCATTCGGTCCACCAACCTTCCAGCGGCGTATTGCTTTGCCTTTCGGTCCACAATCCGTCCAGCGGCGTATTGCTTTGCCATTCGGTCCACCAACCTTCCAGCGGCGTATTGTTTTGCCACTCGGTCCAAAATCCGTCCAGCGGCGTATTGGTTTGCCATTCGGTCCACCAACCTTCCAGCGGCGTATTGCTTTGCCTTTCGGTCCACAATCCGTCCAGCGGCGTATTGCTTTGCCATTCGGTCCACCAACCTTCCAGCGGCGTATTGTTTTGCCACTCGGTCCAAAATCCGTCCAGCGGCGTATAGCTTTGCCATTCGGTCCACCAACCTTCCAGCGGCGTATTGCTTTGCCACTCGGTCCAAAATCCGTCCAGCGGCGTATTGGTTTGAGTTTCGGTCCACCCACCTTCCAGGGGCGTATTGTTTTGCCACTCGGTCCACCAACCTTCCAGCGGCGTAATGCTTTGCCACTCGGTCCAAAATCCGTCCAGCGGCGTATTGGTTTGCCATTCGGTCCACCAACCTTCCAGCGGCGTAATGTTTTGCCACTCGGTCCAAAATCCGTCCAGCGGCGTATTGTTTTGCCTTTCGGTCTACCAACCTTCCAGCGGCGTATTGCTTTGCCTTTCGGTCCACAATCCGTCCAGCGACGTATTGCTTTGCCATTCGGTCCACCAACCTTCCAGCGGCGTATTGCTTTGCCTTTCGGTCCACAATCCGTCCAGCGGCGTATAGCTTTGCCATTCGGTCCACCAACCTTCCAGCGGCGTATTGCTTTGCCACTCGGTCCAAAATCCGTCCAGCGGCGTATTGGTTTGAGTTTCGGTCCACCCACCTTCCAGGGGCGTATTGTTTTGCCACTCGGTCCACCAACCTTCCAGCGGCGTATTGCTTTGCCACTCGGTCCAAAATCCGTCCAGCGGCGTATTGCTTTGCCTTTCGGTCCACCAACCTTCCAGCGGCGTATTGCTTTGCCACTCGGTCCAAAATCCGTCCAGCGGCGTATTGGTTTGAGTTTCGGTCCACCCACCTTCCAGGGGCGTATTGTTTTGCCACTCGGTCCACCAACCTTCCAGCGGCGTATTGTTTTGCCACTCGGTCCAAAATCCGTCCAGCGGCGTATTGCTTTGCCTTTCGGTCCACCAACCTTCCAGCGGCGTATTGTTTTGCCACTCGGTCCAAAATCCGTCCAGCGGCGTATTGGTTTGCCATTCGGTCCACCAACCTTCCAGCGGCGTATTGCTTTGCCTTTCGGTCCACAATCCGTCCAGCGGCGTATTGCTTTGCCATTCGGTCCACCAACCTTCCAGCGGCGTATTGTTTTGCCACTCGGTCCAAAATCCGTCCAGCGGCGTATAGCTTTGCCATTCGGTCCACCAACCTTCCAGCGGCGTATTGCTTTGCCACTCGGTCCAAAATCCGTCCAGCGGCGTATTGGTTTGAGTTTCGGTCCACCCACCTTCCAGGGGCGTATTGTTTTGCCACTCGGTCCACCAACCTTCCAGCGGCGTAATGCTTTGCCACTCGGTCCAAAATCCGTCCAGCGGCGTATTGGTTTGCCATTCGGTCCACCAACCTTCCAGCGGCGTAATGTTTTGCCACTCGGTCCAAAATCCGTCCAGCGGCGTATTGTTTTGCCTTTCGGTCTACCAACCTTCCAGCGGCGAATTGGTTTGCCTTTCGGTCCACCAACCTTCCAGCGGCGTATTGCTTTGAGATTCGGTCCAAAATCCGTCCAGCGGCGTATTGGTTTGCCATTCGGTCTACCAACCTTCCAGCGGCGAATTGGTTTGCCTTTCGGTCCACCAACCTTCCAGCGGCGTATTGCTTTGCCATTCGGTCCAAAATCCGTCCAGCGGCGTATTGGTTTGCCATTCGGTCCACCAACCTTCCAGCGGCGTATTGCTTTGCCTTTCGGTCCACAATCCGTCCAGCGGCGTATTGCTTTGCCATTCGGTCCACCAACCTTCCAGCGTCGTATTGTTTTGCCACTCGGTCCAAAATCCGTCCAGCGGCGTATTGCTTTGCCTTTCGGTCCACCAACCTTCCAGCGGCGTATTGTTTTGCCACTCGGTCCAAAATCCGTCCAGCGGCGTATTGGTTTGCCATTCGGTCCACCAACCTTCCAGCGGCGTATTGTTTTGCCACTCGGTCCAAAATCCGTCCAGCGGCGTATAGCTTTGCCATTCGGTCCACCAACCTTCCAGCGGGATATTGCTTTGCCACTCGGTCCAAAATCCGTCCAGCGGCGTATTGGTTTGCCTTTCGGTCTACCAACCTTCCAGCGGCGTATTGCTTTGCCATTCGGTCCACCAACCTTCCAGCGGCGTATTGCTTTGCCATTCGGTCCAAGATCCGTCCAGCGGCGTATTGTTTTGCCTTTCGGTCCACCAACCTTCCAGCGGCGTATTGTTTTGCCACTCGGTCCACCAACCTTCCAGTGGCGTATTGCTTTGCCATTCGGTCCACCAACCTTCCAGCGGCGTATTGTTTTGCCACTCGGTCCAAAATCCGTCCAGCGGCGTATTGCTTTGCCTTTCGGTCCACCAACCTTCCAGCGGCGTAATGTTTTGCCACTCGGTCCAAAATCCGTCCAGCGGCGTATTGCTTTGCCTTTCGGTCCACCAACCTTCCAGCGGCGTATTGTTTTGCCACTCGGTCCAAAATCCGTCCAGCGGCGTATTGCTTTGCCATTCGGTCCACCAACCTTCCAGCGGCGTATTGTTTTGCCACTCGGTCCAAAATCCGTCCAGCGGCGTATTGGTTTGCCTTTCGGTCCACCAACCTTCCAGCGGCGTATTGCTTTGCCATTCGGTCCAAGATCCGTCCAGCGGCGTATTGTTTTGCCTTTCGGTCCACCAACCTTCCAGCGGTGTATTGTTTTGCCACTCGGTCCACCAACCTTCCAGTGGCGTATTGCTTTGCCATTCGGTCCACCAACCTTCCAGCGGCGTATTGTTTTGCCACTCGGTCCAAAATCCGTCCAGCGGCGTATTGCTTTGCCATTCGGTCCACCAACCTTCCAGCGGCGTATAGCTTTGCCTTTCGGTCCACAATCCGTCCAGCGGCGTATTGTTTTGCCACTCGGTCCACCAACCTTCCAGCGGCGTATTGCTTTGCCATTCGGTCCACCAACCTTCCAGCGGCGTAATGTTTTGCCACTCGGTCCAAAATCCGTCCAGCGGCGTATTGCTTTGCCATTCGGTCCACCAAACTTCCAGCGGCGTATTGTTTTGCCACTCGGTCCACCAACCTTCCAGTGGCGTATTGCTTTGCCATTCGGTCCACCAACCTTCCAGCGGCGTATTGTTTTGCCACTCGGTCCAAAATCCGTCCAGCGGCGTATTGCTTTGCCTTTCGGTCCACCAACCTTCCAGCGGCGTATTGTTTTGCCTTTCGGTCCACCAACCTTCCAGCGGCGTATTGTTTTGCCACTCGGTCCACCAACCTTCCAGCGGCGTATTGCTTTGCCATTCGGTCCACCAACCTTCCAGCGGCGTAATGTTTTGCCACTCGGTCCAAAATCCGTCCAGCGGCGTATTGCTTTGCCATTCGGTCCACCAACCTTCCAGCGGCGTATTGTTTTGCCACTCAGTCCACCAACCTTCCAGCGGCGTATTGGTTTGCCTTTCGGTCTACCAACCTTCCAGCGGCGTATTGCTTTGCCTTTCGGTCCACCAACCTTCCAGCGGCGTATTGCTTTGCCACTCGGTCCAAAATCCGTCCAGCGGCGTAATGGTTTGCCATTCGGTCCACCAACCTTCCAGCGGCGTATTGTTTTGCCACTCGGTCCACCAACCTTCCAGCGGCGTAATGCTTTGCCATTCGGTCCAACATCCGTCCAGCGGCGTATTGTTTTGCCTTTCGGTCCACCAACCTTCCAGGGGCGTATTGTTTTGCCACTCGGTCCACCAACCTTCCAGTGGCGTATTGTTTTGCCACTCGGTCCAAAATCCGTCCAGCGGCGTATTGTTTTGCCTTTCGGTCTACCAACCTTCCAGCGGCGTATTGCTTTGCCTTTCGGTCCACCAACCTTCCAGCGGCGTATTGCTTTGCCTTTCGGTCCACAATCCGTCCAGCGGCGTATTGCTTTGCCATTCGGTCCACCAACCTTCCAGCGGCGTATTGTTTTGCCACTCGGTCCAAAATCCGTCCAGCGGCGTATTGCTTTGCCTTCCGGTCCACCAACCTTCCAGCGGCGTAATGTTTTGTCACTCGGTCCACCAACCTTCCAGCGGCGTATTGTTTTGCCACTCGGTCCACCAACCTTCCAGTGGCGTATTGCATTGCCATTCGGTCTACCAACCTTCCAGCGGCGTATTGCTTTGCCTTTCGGTCCACCAACCTTCCAGCGGCGTATTGCTTTGCCATTCGGTCCAAAATCCGTCCAGCGGCGTATTGGTTTGCCATTCGGTCCACCAACCTTCCAGCGGCGTATTGCTTTGCCTTTCGGTCCACAATCCGTCCAGCGGCGTATTGCTTTGCCATTCGGTCCACCAACCTTCCAGCGGCGTATTGTTTTGCCACTCGGTCCAAAATCCGTCCAGCGGCGTATTGCTTTGCCTTTCGGTCCACCAACCTTCCAGCGGCGTATTGCTTTGCCTTTCGGTCCACAATCCGTCCAGCGGCGTATTGCTTTGCCATTCGGTCCACCAACCTTCCAGCGGCGTATTGTTTTGCCACTCGGTCCAAAATCCGTCCAGCGGCGTATTGTTTTGCCTTTCGGTCCACCAACCTTCCAGCGGCGTATTGTTTTGCCACTCGGTCCAAAATCCGTCCAGCGGCGTATTGGTTTGCCATTCGGTCCACCAACCTTCCAGCGGCGTATTGTTTTGCCACTCGGTCCACAATCCGTCCAGCGGCGTATTGCTTTGCCATTCGGTCCACCAACCTTCCAGCGGCGTATTGTTTTGCCTTTCGGTCCACAATCCGTCCAGCGGCGTATTGCTTTGCCATTCGGTCCACCAACCTTCCAGCGGCGTATTGCTTTGCCACTCGGTCCAAAATCCGTCCAGCGGCGTAATGGTTTGCCTTTCGGTCTACCAACCTTCCAGCGGCGTATTGCTTTGCCATTCGGTCCACCAACCTTCCAGCGGCGTATTGCTTTGCCTTTCGGTCCACAATCCGTCCAGCGGCGTATTGCTTTGCCATTCGGTCCACCAACCTTCCAGCGGCGTATTGTTCTGCCACTCGGTCCAAAATCCGTCCAGCGGCGTATTGGTTTGCCATTCGGTCCACCAACCTGCCAGCGGCGTATTGTTTTGCCACTCGGTCCAAAATCCGTCCAGCGGCGTATTGGTTTGCCATTCGGTCCACCAACCTTCCAGCGGCGTATTGTTTTGCCACTCGGTCCAAAATCCGTCCAGCGGCGTATAGCTTTGCCATTCGGTCCACCAACCTTCCAGCGGCGTATTGCTTTGCCACTCGGTCCAAAATCCGTCCAGCGGCGTATTGCTTTGCCTTTCGGTCCACCAACCTTCCAGCGGCGTATTGTTTTGCCACTCGGTCCAAAATCCGTCCAGCGGCGTATTGGTTTGCCATTCGGTCCACCAACCTTCCAGCGGCGTATTGCTTTGCCATTCGGTCCAAAATCCGTCCAGCGGCGTATTGGTTTGCCATTCGGTCCACCAACCTTCCAGCGGCGTATTGCTTTGCCTTTCGGTCCACAATCCGTCCAGCGACGTATTGCTTTGCCATTCGGTCCACCAACCTTCCAGCGGCGTATTGCTTTGCCTTTCGGTCCACAATCCGTCCAGCGGCGTATTGCTTTGCCATTCGGTCCACCAACCTTCCAGCGGCGTATTGTTTTGCCACTCGGTCCAAAATCCGTCCAGCGGCGTATAGCTTTGCCATTCGGTCCACCAACCTTCCAGCGGCGTATTGCTTTGCCACTCGGTCCAAAATCCGTCCAGCGGCGTATTGTTTTGCCTTTCGGTCCACCAACCTTCCAGGGGCGTATTGTTTTGCCACTCGGTCCACCAACCTTCCAGTGGCGTATTGTTTTGCCACTCGGTCCAAAATCCGTCCAGCGGCGTATTGTTTTGCCTTTCGGTCTACCAACCTTCCAGCGGCGTATTGCTTTGCCTTTCGGTCCACCAACCTTCCAGCGGCGTATTGCTTTGCCTTTCGGTCCACAATCCGTCCAGCGGCGTATTGCTTTGCCATTCGGTCCACCAACCTTCCAGCGGCGTATTGTTTTGCCACTCGGTCCAAAATCCGTCCAGCGGCGTATTGCTTTGCCTTCCGGTCCACCAACCTTCCAGCGGCGTAATGTTTTGTCACTCGGTCCACCAACCTTCCAGCGGCGTATTGTTTTGCCACTCGGTCCACCAACCTTCCAGTGGCGTATTGCATTGCCATTCGGTCTACCAACCTTCCAGCGGCGTATTGCTTTGCCTTTCGGTCCACCAACCTTCCAGCGGCGTATTGCTTTGCCATTCGGTCCAAAATCCGTCCAGCGGCGTATTGGTTTGCCATTCGGTCCACCAACCTTCCAGCGGCGTATTGCTTTGCCTTTCGGTCCACAATCCGTCCAGCGGCGTATTGCTTTGCCATTCGGTCCACCAACCTTCCAGCGGCGTATTGTTTTGCCACTCGGTCCAAAATCCGTCCAGCGGCGTATTGCTTTGCCTTTCGGTCCACCAACCTTCCAGCGGCGTATTGCTTTGCCTTTCGGTCCACAATCCGTCCAGCGGCGTATTGCTTTGCCATTCGGTCCACCAACCTTCCAGCGGCGTATTGTTTTGCCACTCGGTCCAAAATCCGTCCAGCGGCGTATTGTTTTGCCTTTCGGTCCACCAACCTTCCAGCGGCGTATTGTTTTGCCACTCGGTCCAAAATCCGTCCAGCGGCGTATTGGTTTGCCATTCGGTCCACCAACCTTCCAGCGGCGTATTGTTTTGCCACTCGGTCCACAATCCGTCCAGCGGCGTATTGCTTTGCCATTCGGTCCACCAACCTTCCAGCGGCGTATTGCTTTGCCTTTCGGTCCAAAATCCGTCCAGCGGCGTATTGGTTTGCCATTCGGTCCACCAACCTTCCAGCGGCGTATTGTTTTGCCACTCGGTCCACAATCCGTCCAGCGGCGTATTGCTTTGCCATTCGGTCCACCAACCTTCCAGCGGCGTATTGCTTTGCCTTTCGGTCCACAATCCGTCCAGCGGCGTATTGCTTTGCCATTCGGTCCACCAACCTTCCAGCGGCGTATTGCTTTGCCACTCGGTCCAAAATCCGTCCAGCGGCGTAATGGTTTGCCTTTCGGTCTACCAACCTTCCAGCGGCGTATTGGTTTGCCATTCGGTCCACCAACCTTCCAGCGGCGTATTGCTTTGCCTTTCGGTCCACAATCCGTCCAGCGGCGTATTGCTTTGCCATTCGGTCCACCAACCTTCCAGCGGCGTATTGTTCTGCCACTCGGTCCAAAATCCGTCCAGCGGCGTATTGGTTTGCCATTCGGTCCACCAACCTGCCAGCGGCGTATTGTTTTGCCACTCGGTCCAAAATCCGTCCAGCGGCGTATTGGTTTGCCATTCGGTCCACCAACCTTCCAGCGGCGTATTGTTTTGCCACTCGGTCCAAAATCCGTCCAGCGGCGTATAGCTTTGCCATTCGGTCCACCAACCTTCCAGCGGCGTATTGCTTTGCCACTCGGTCCAAAATCCGTCCAGCGGCGTATTGCTTTGCCTTTCGGTCCACCAACCTTCCAGCGGCGTATTGTTTTGCCACTCGGTCCAAAATCCGTCCAGCGGCGTATTGGTTTGCCATTCGGTCCACCAACCTTCCAGCGGCGTATTGCTTTGCCATTCGGTCCAAAATCCGTCCAGCGGCGTATTGGTTTGCCATTCGGTCCACCAACCTTCCAGCGGCGTATTGCTTTGCCTTTCGGTCCACAATCCGTCCAGCGGCGTATTGCTTTGCCATTCGGTCCACCAACCTTCCAGCGGCGTATTGCTTTGCCTTTCGGTCCACAATCCGTCCAGCGGCGTATTGGTTTGCCATTCGGTCCACCAACCTTCCAGCGGCGTATTGTTTTGCCACTCGGTCCACAATCCGTCCAGCGGCGTATTGCTTTGCCATTCGGTCCACCAACCTTCCAGCGGCGTATTGCTTTGCCTTTCGGTCCACAATCCGTCCAGCGGCGTATTGCTTTGCCATTCGGTCCACCAACCTTCCAGCGGCGTATTGCTTTGCCACTCGGTCCAAAATCCGTCCAGCGGCGTAATGGTTTGCCTTTCGGTCTACCAACCTTCCAGCGGCGTATTGGTTTGCCATTCGGTCCACCAACCTTCCAGCGGCGTATTGCTTTGCCTTTCGGTCCACAATCCGTCCAGCGGCGTATTGCTTTGCCATTCGGTCCACCAACCTTCCAGCGGCGTATTGTTCTGCCACTCGGTCCAAAATCCGTCCAGCGGCGTATTGGTTTGCCATTCGGTCCACCAACCTGCCAGCGGCGTATTGTTTTGCCACTCGGTCCAAAATCCGTCCAGCGGCGTATTGGTTTGCCATTCGGTCCACCAACCTTCCAGCGGCGTATTGTTTTGCCACTCGGTCCAAAATCCGTCCAGCGGCGTATAGCTTTGCCATTCGGTCCACCAACCTTCCAGCGGCGTATTGCTTTGCCACTCGGTCCAAAATCCGTCCAGCGGCGTATTGCTTTGCCTTTCGGTCCACCAACCTTCCAGCGGCGTATTGTTTTGCCACTCGGTCCAAAATCCGTCCAGCGGCGTATTGGTTTGCCATTCGGTCCACCAACCTTCCAGCGGCGTATTGCTTTGCCATTCGGTCCAAAATCCGTCCAGCGGCGTATTGGTTTGCCATTCGGTCCACCAACCTTCCAGCGGCGTATTGCTTTGCCTTTCGGTCCACAATCCGTCCAGCGGCGTATTGCTTTGCCATTCGGTCCACCAACCTTCCAGCGGCGTATTGCTTTGCCTTTCGGTCCACAATCCGTCCAGCGGCGTATTGCTTTGCCATTCGGTCCACCAACCTTCCAGCGGCGTATTGTTTTGCCACTCGGTCCAAAATCCGTCCAGCGGCGTATAGCTTTGCCATTCGGTCCACCAACCTTCCAGCGGCGTATTGCTTTGCCACTCGGTCCAAAATCCGTCCAGCGGCGTATTGGTTTGAGTTTCGGTCCACCCACCTTCCAGGGGCGTATTGTTTTGCCACTCGGTCCACCAACCTTCCAGCGGCGTATTGCTTTGCCACTCGGTCCAAAATCCGTCCAGCGGCGTATTGCTTTGCCATTCGGTCCACCAACCTTCCAGCGGCGTATTGCTTTGCCACTCGGTCCAAAATCCGTCCAGCGGCGTATTGGTTTGAGTTTCGGTCCACCCACCTTCCAGGGGCGTATTGTTTTGCCACTCGGTCCACCAACCTTCCAGCGGCGTATTGTTTTGCCACTCGGTCCAAAATCCGTCCAGCGGCGTATTGCTTTGCCTTTCGGTCCACCAACCTTCCAGCGGCGTATTGTTTTGCCACTCGGTCCAAAATCCGTCCAGCGGCGTATTGGTTTGCCATTCGGTCCACCAACCTGCCAGCGGCGTATTGTTTTGCCACTCGGTCCAAAATCCGTCCAGCGGCGTATAGCTTTGCCATTCGGTCCACCAACCTTCCAGCGGCGTATTGCTTTGCCACTCGGTCCAAAATCCGTCCAGCGGCGTATTGGTTTGCCTTTCGGTCTACCAACCTTCCAGCGGCGTATTGCTTTGCCATTCGGTCCACCAACCTTCCAGCGGCGTATTGCTTTGCCTTTCGGTCCACAATCCGTCCAGCGGCGTATTGCTTTGCCACTCGGTCCAAAATCCGTCCAGCGGCGTATTGGTTTGAGTTTCGGTCCACCCACCTTCCAGGGGCGTATTGTTTTGCCACTCGGTCCACCAACCTTCCAGCGGCGTATTGCTTTGCCACTCGGTCCAAAATCCGTCCAGCGGCGTATTGTTTTGCCTTTCGGTCTACCAACCTTCCAGCGGCGAATTGGTTTGCCTTTCGGTCCACCAACCTTCCAGCGGCGTATTGCTTTGCCATTCGGTCCAAAATCCGTCCAGCGGCGTATTGGTTTGCCATTCGGTCCACCAACCTTCCAGCGGCGTATTGCTTTGCCTTTCGGTCCACAATCCGTCCAGCGGCGTATTGCTTTGCCATTCGGCCCACCAACCTTCCAGCGGCGTATTGCTTTGCCACTCGGTCCAAAATCCGTCCAGCGGCGTATTGGTTTGCCATTCGGTCCACCAACCTTCCAGCGGCGTAATGTTTTGCCACTCGGTCCAAAATCCGTCCAGCGGCGTATTGTTTTGCCTTTCGGTCTACCAACCTTCCAGCGGCGAATTGGTTTGCCTTTCGGTCCACCAACCTTCCAGCGGCGTATTGCTTTGCCATTCGGTCCACCAACCTTCCAGCGGCGTATTGTTTTGCCACTCGGTCCAAAATCCGTCCAGCGGCGTATTGCTTTGCCTTTCGGTCCACCAACCTTCCAGCGGCGAATTGGTTTGCCTTTCGGTCCACCAACCTTCCAGCGGCGTATTGCTTTGCCATTCGGTCCAAAATCCGTCCAGCGGCGTATTGGTTTGCCATTCGGTCCACCAACCTTCCAGCGGCGTAATGTTTTGCCACTCGGTCCAAAATCCGTCCAGCGGCGTATTGTTTTGCCTTTCGGTCCACCAACCTTCCAGCGGCGAATTGGTTTGCCTTTCGGTCCACCAACCTTCCAGCGGCGTATTGCTTTGCCATTCGGTCCAAAATCCGTCCAGCGGCGTATTGTTTTGCCTTTCGGTCTACCAACTTCCAGCGGCGAATTGGTTTGCCTTTCGGTCCACCAACCTTCCAGCGGCGTATTGCTTTGCCATTCGGTCCAAAATCCGTCCAGCGGCGTATTGGTTTGCCATTCGGCCCACCAACCTTCCAGCGGCGTATTGTTTTGCCACTCGGTCCAAAATCCGTCCAGCGGCGTATTGCTTTGCCTTTCGGTCCACCAACCTTCCAGCGGCGTATTGTTTTGCCACTCGGTCCAAAATCCGTCCAGCGGCGTATAGCTTTGCCATTCGGTCCACCAACCTTCCAGCGGCGTATTGCTTTGCCACTCGGTCCAAAATCCGTCCAGCGGCGTATTGGTTTGCCTTTCGGTCTACCAACCTTCCAGCGGCGTATTGCTTTGCCATTCGGTCCACCAACCTTCCAGCGGCGTATTGCTTTGCCATTCGGTCCACCAACCTTCCAGCGGCGTATTGTTTTGCCACTCGGTCCAAAATCCGTCCAGAGGCGTATTGTTTTGCCATTCGGTCCACCAACCTTCCAGCGGCGTATTGTTTTGCCACTCGGTCCACCAACCTTCCAGCGGCGTATTGGTTTGCCTTTCGGTCCACCAACCTTTAAGCGGCGTATAGCTTTGCCTTTCGGTCCACAATCCGTCCAGCGGCGTATTGTTTTGCCATTCGGTCCACCAACCTTCCAGCGGCGTATTGGTTTACCTTTCGGTCTACCAACCTTCCAGCGGCGTATTGTTTTGCCACTCGGTCCACCAACCTTCCAGCGGCGTATTGGTTTGCCTTTCGGTCCACCAACCTTCCAGCGGCGTATTGTTTTGCCACTCGGTCCAAAATCCGTCCAGCGGCGTATAGCTTTGCCATTCGGTCCACCAACCTTCCAGCGGCGTATGGCTTTGCCACTCGGTCCAAAATCCGTCCAGCGGCGTATTGGTTTGCCTTTCGGTCCACCCACCTTCCAGGGGCGTATTGTTTTGCCACTCGGTCCACCAACCTTCCAGCGGCGTATTGCTTTGCCACTCGGTCCAAAATCCGTCCAGCGGCGTATTGGTTTGCCATTCGGTCCACCAACCTTCCAGCGGCGTATTGTTTTGCCACTCGGTCCACCAACCTTCCAGTGGCGTATTGCTTTGCCATTCGGTCCACCAACCTTCCAGCGGCGTATTGCTTTGCCATTCGGTCCACCAACCTTCCAGCGGCGAATTGGTTTGCCTTTCGGTCCACCAACCTTCCAGCGGCGTATTGCTTTGCCATTCGGTCCAAAATCCGTCCAGCGGCGTATTGGTTTGCCATTCGGTCCACCAACCTTCCAGCGGCGTATTGCTTTGCCTTTCGGTCCACAATCCGTCCAGCGGCGTATTGCTTTGCCATTCGGCCCACCAACCTTCCAGCGGCGTATTGCTTTGCCACTCGGTCCAAAATCCGTCCAGCGGCGTATTGGTTTGCCATTCGGTCCACCAACCTTCCAGCGGCGTAATGTTTTGCCACTCGGTCCAAAATCCGTCCAGCGGCGTATTGTTTTGCCTTTCGGTCTACCAACCTTCCAGCGGCGAATTGGTTTGCCTTTCGGTCCACCAACCTTCCAGCGGCGTATTGCTTTGCCATTCGGTCCACCAACCTTCCAGCGGCGTATTGTTTTGCCACTCGGTCCAAAATCCGTCCAGCGGCGTATTGCTTTGCCTTTCGGTCCACCAACCTTCCAGCGGCGAATTGGTTTGCCTTTCGGTCCACCAACCTTCCAGCGGCGTATTGCTTTGCCATTCGGTCCAAAATCCGTCCAGCGGCGTATTGGTTTGCCATTCGGTCCACCAACCTTCCAGCGGCGTAATGTTTTGCCACTCTGTCCAAAATCCGTCCAGCGGCGTATTGTTTTGCCTTTCGGTCCACCAACCTTCCAGCGGCGAATTGGTTTGCCTTTCGGTCCACCAACCTTCCAGCGGCGTATTGCTTTGCCATTCGGTCCAAAATCCGTCCAGCGGCGTATTGTTTTGCCTTTCGGTCTACCAACTTCCAGCGGCGAATTGGTTTGCCTTTCGGTCCACCAACCTTCCAGCGGCGTATTGCTTTGCCATTCGGTCCAAAATCCGTCCAGCGGCGTATTGGTTTGCCATTCGGCCCACCAACCTTCCAGCGGCGTATTGTTTTGCCACTCGGTCCAAAATCCGTCCAGCGGCGTATTGCTTTGCCTTTCGGTCCACCAACCTTCCAGCGGCGTATTGTTTTGCCACTCGGTCCAAAATCCGTCCAGCGGCGTATAGCTTTGCCATTCGGTCCACCAACCTTCCAGCGGCGTATTGCTTTGCCACTCGGTCCAAAATCCGTCCAGCGGCGTATTGGTTTGCCTTTCGGTCTACCAACCTTCCAGCGGCGTATTGCTTTGCCATTCGGTCCACCAACCTTCCAGCGGCGTATTGCTTTGCCATTCGGTCCACCAACCTTCCAGCGGCGTATTGTTTTGCCACTCGGTCCAAAATCCGTCCAGAGGCGTATTGTTTTGCCATTCGGTCCACCAACCTTCCAGCGGCGTATTGTTTTGCCACTCGGTCCACCAACCTTCCAGCGGCGTATTGGTTTGCCTTTCGGTCCACCAACCTTTAAGCGGCGTATAGCTTTGCCTTTCGGTCCACAATCCGTCCAGCGGCGTATTGTTTTGCCATTCGGTCCACCAACCTTCCAGCGGCGTATTGGTTTACCTTTCGGTCTACCAACCTTCCAGCGGCGTATTGTTTTGCCACTCGGTCCACCAACCTTCCAGCGGCGTATTGGTTTGCCTTTCGGTCCACCAACCTTCCAGCGGCGTATTGTTTTGCCACTCGGTCCAAAATCCGTCCAGCGGCGTATAGCTTTGCCATTCGGTCCACCAACCTTCCAGCGGCGTATGGCTTTGCCACTCGGTCCAAAATCCGTCCAGCGGCGTATTGGTTTGCCTTTCGGTCCACCCACCTTCCAGGGGCGTATTGTTTTGCCACTCGGTCCACCAACCTTCCAGCGGCGTATTGCTTTGCCACTCGGTCCAAAATCCGTCCAGCGGCGTATTGGTTTGCCATTCGGTCCACCAACCTTCCAGCGGCGTATTGTTTTGCCACTCGGTCCAAAATCCGTCCAGCGGCGTATTTCATTGCCTTTCGGTCCACCAACCTTCCAGCGGCGTATTGTTTTGCCACTCGGTCCAAAATCCGTCCAGCGGCGTATTGGTTTGCCATTCGGTCCACCAACCTTCCAGCGGCGTATTGTTTTGCCACTCGGTCCACCAACCTTCCAGCGGCGTAATGCTTTGCCATTCGGTCCAAAATCCGTCCAGCGGCGTATTGTTTTGCCTTTCGGTCCACCAACCTTCCAGCGGCGTATTGTTTTGCCACTCGGTCCACCAACCTTCCAGTGGCGTATTGCTTTGCCATTCGGTCCACCAACCTTCCAGCGGCGTATTGCTTTGCCATTCGGTCCACCAACCTTCCAGCGGCGTATTGTTTTGCCACTCGGTCCACCAACCTTCCAGCGGCGTATTGCTTTGCCACTCGGTCCAAAATCCGTCCAGCGGCGTATAGCTTTGCCATTCGGTCCACCAACCTTCCAGCGGCGTATTGCTTTGCCACTCGGTCCAAAATCCGTCCAGCGGCGTATTGGTTTGAGTTTCGGTCCACCCACCTTCCAGGGGCGTATTGTTTTGCCACTCGGTCCACCAACCTTCCAGCGGCGTAATGCTTTGCCACTCGGTCCAAAATCCGTCCAGCGGCGTATTGTTTTGCCTTTCGGTCTACCAACCTTCCAGCGGCGAATTGGTTTGCCTTTCGGTCCACCAACCTTCCAGCGGCGTATTGCTTTGCCATTCGGTCCAAAATCCGTCCAGCGGCGTATTGGTTTGCCATTCGGTCCACCAACCTTCCAGCGGCGTATTGCTTTGCCTTTCGGTCCACAATCCGTCCAGCGGCGTATTGCTTTGCCATTCGGCCCACCAACCTTCCAGCGGCGTATTGCTTTGCCACTCGGTCCAAAATCCGTCCAGCGGCGTATTGGTTTGCCATTCGGTCCACCAACCTTCCAGCGGCGTAATGTTTTGCCACTCGGTCCAAAATCCGTCCAGCGGCGTATTGTTTTGCCTTTCGGTCTACCAACCTTCCAGCGGCGAATTGGTTTGCCTTTCGGTCCACCAACCTTCCAGCGGCGTATTGCTTTGCCATTCGGTCCACCAACCTTCCAGCGGCGTATTGTTTTGCCACTCGGTCCAAAATCCGTCCAGCGGCGTATTGCTTTGCCTTTCGGTCCACCAACCTTCCAGCGGCGAATTGGTTTGCCTTTCGGTCCACCAACCTTCCAGCGGCGTATTGCTTTGCCATTCGGTCCAAAATCCGTCCAGCGGCGTATTGGTTTGCCATTCGGTCCACCAACCTTCCAGCGGCGTATTGTTTTGCCACTCGGTCCACCAACCTTCCAGCGGCGTATTGGTTTGCCTTTCGGTCCACCAACCTTTAAGCGGCGTATAGCTTTGCCTTTCGGTCCACAATCCGTCCAGCGGCGTATTGTTTTGCCATTCGGTCCACCAACCTTCCAGCGGCGTATTGGTTTACCTTTCGGTCTACCAACCTTCCAGCGGCGTATTGCTTTGCCACTCGGTCGAAAATCCGTCCAGCGGCGTATTGCTTTGCCATTCGGTCCACCAACCTTCCAGCGGCGTATTGCTTTGCCTTTCGGTCCACAATCCGTCCAGCGGCGTATTGCTTTGCCATTCGGGCCACCAACCTTCCAGCGGCGTATTGTTTTGCCACTCGGTCCAAAATCCGTCCAGCGGCGTATTGCTTTGCCTTCCGGTCCACCAACCTTCCAGCGGCGTAATGTTTTGTCACTCGGTCCACCAACCTTCCAGCGGCGTATTGTTTTGCCACTCGGTCCACCAACCTTCCAGTTTCGTATTGCATTGCCATTCGGTCTACCAACCTTCCAGCGGCGTATTGCTTTGCCTTTCGGTCCACCAACCTTCCAGCGGCGTATTACTTTGCCATTCGGTCCAAAATCCGTCCAGCGGCGTATTGGTTTGCCATTCGGTCCACCAACCTTCCAGCGGCGTATTGCTTTGCCTTTCGGTCCACAATCCGTCCAGCGGCGTATTGCTTTGCCATTCGGTCCACCAACCTTCCAGCGGCGTAATGCTTTGCCACTCGGTCCAAAATCCGTCCAGCGGCGTAATGCTTTGCCTTTCGGTCCACGAACCTTCCAGCGGCGTATTGTTTTGCCACTCGGTCCAAAATCCGTCCAGCGGCGTATTGGTTTGCCATTCGGTCCACCAACCTTCCAGCGGCGTATTGCTTTGCCATTCGGTCCAAAATCCGTCCAGCGGCGTATTGGTTTGCCATTCGGTCCACCAACCTTCCAGCGGCGTATTGCTTTGCCTTTCGGTCCACAATCCGTCCAGCGGCGTATTGCTTTGCCATTCGGTCCACCAACCTTCCAGCGGCGTATTGTTTTGCCACTCGGTCCAAAATCCGTCCAGCGGCGTATTGCTTTGCCTTTCGGTCCACCAACCTTCCAGCGGCGTATTGCTTTGCCACTCGGTCCAAAATCCGTCCAGCGGCGTATTGGTTTGCCTTTCGGTCCACCCACCTTCCAGGGGCGTATTGTTTTGCCACTCGGTCCACCAACCTTCCAGCGGCGTATTGCTTTGCCACTCGGTCCAAAATCCGTCCAGCGGCGTATTGGTTTGCCAGTCGGTCCACCAACCTTCCAGCGGCGTAATGTTTTGCCACTCGGTCCAAAATCCGTCCAGCGGCGTAATGTTTTGCCTTTCGGTCTACCAACCTTCCAGCGGCGAATTGGTTTGCCTTTCGGTCCACCAACCTTCCAGCGGCGTATTGCTTTGCCATTCGGTCCAAAATCCGTCCAGCGGCGTATTGGTTTGCCATTCGGTCCACCAACCTTCCAGCGGCGTATTGCTTTGCCTTTCGGTCCACAGTCCGTCCAGCGGCGTATTGCTTTGCCATTCGGTCCACCAACCTTCCAGCGGCGTATTGTTTTGCCACTCGGTCCAAAATCCGTCCAGCGTCGTATTGCTTTGCCTTTCGGTCCACCAACCTTCCAGCGGCGTATTGTTTTGCCACTCGGTCCAAAATTCGTCCAGCGGCGTATTGGTTTGCCATTCGGTCCACCAACCTTCCAGCGGCGTATTGTTTTGCCACTCGGTCCAAAATCCGTCCAGCGGCGTATAGCTTTGCCATTCGGTCCACCAACCTTCCAGCGGCGTATTGCTTTGCCACTCGGTCCAAAATCCGTCCAGCGGCGTATTGGTTTGCCTTTCGGTCTACCAACCTTCCAGCGGCGTAATGCTTTGCCATTCGGTCCACCAACCTTCCAGCGGCGTATTGCTTTGCCATTCGGTCCACCAACCTTGCAGCGGCGTATTGTTTTGCCACTCGGTCCAAAATCCGTCCAGCGGCGTATTGTTTTGCCACTCGGTCCAAAATCCGTCCAGCGGCGTATTGTTTTGCCACTCGGTCCAAAATCCGTCCAGCGGCGTATTGGTTTGCCTTTCGGTCCACCCACCTTCCAGGGGCGTATTGCTTTGCCATTCGGTCCACCAACCTTCCAGCGGCGTATTGCTTTGCCATTCGGTCCACCAACCTTCCAGCGGCGTATTGTTTTGCCACTCGGTCCACCAACCTTCCAGCGGCGTATTGCTTTGCCACTCGGTCCAAAATCCGTCCAGCGGCGTAATGGTTTGCCATTCGGTCCACCAACCTTCCAGCGGCGTATTGTTTTGCCACTCGGTCCAAAATCCGTCCAGCGGCGTATTGTTTTGCCTTTCGGTCTACCAACCTTCCAGCGGCGTATTGCTTTGCCTTTCGGTCCACCAACCTTCCAGCGGCGTATTGCTTTGCCATTCGGTCTACCAACCTTCCAGCGGCGTATTGCTTTGCCTTTCGGTCCACCAACCTTCCAGCGGCGTATTGCTTTGCCATTCGGTCCAAAATCCGTCCAGCGGCGTATTGGTTTGCCATTCGGTCCACCAACCTTCCAGCGGCGTATTGTTTTGCCACTCGGTCCAAAATCCGTCCAGCGGCGTATTGCTTTGCCATTCGGTCCACCAACCTTCCAGCGGCGTATTGTTTTGCCACTCGGTCCACCAACCTTCCAGCGGCGTAATGCTTTGCCATTCGGTCTAAAATCCGTCCAGCGGCGTATTGGTTTGCCATTCGGTCCACCAACCTTCCAGCGGCGTATTGTTTTGCCACTCGGTCCAAAATCCGTCCAGCGGCGTATTGGTTTGCCATTCGGTCCACCAACCTTCCAGCGGCGTATTGTTTTGCCACTCGGTCCAAAATCCGTCCAGCGGCGTATTGCTTTGCCATTCGGTCCACCAACCTTTCAGCGGCGTATTGTTTTGCCACTCGGTCCACCAACCTTCCAGCGGCGTATTGGTTTGCCTTTCGGTCTACCAACCTTCCAGCGGCGTATTGCTTTGCCACTCGGTCCAAAATCCGTCCAGCGGCGTATTGGTTTGCCTTTCGGTCCACCCACCTTCCAGGGGCGTATTGTTTTGCCACTCGGTCCACCAACCTTCCAGCGGCGTATTGCTTTGCCATTCGGTCCACCCACCTTCCAGGGGCGTATTGTATTGCCACTCGGTCCAAAATCCGTCCAGCGGCGTATTGGTTTGCCTTTCGGTCCACCCACCTTCCAGGGGCGTATTGTTTTGCCACTCGGTCCACCAACCTTCCAGCGGCGTATTGCTTTGCCACTCGGTCCAAAATCCGTCCAGCGGCGTATTGGTTTGCCATTCGGTCCACCAACCTTCCAGCGGCGTAATGTTTTGCCTTTCGGTCTACCAACCTTCCAGCGGCGTATTGCTTTGCCTTTCGGTCCACCAACCTTCCAGCGGCGTATTGCTTTGCCATTCGGTCCAAAATTCGTCCAGCGGCGTATTGGTTTGCCATTCGGTCCACCAACCTTCCAGCGGCGTATTGTTTTGCCACTCGGTCCACCAACCTTCCAGCGGCGTATTGGTTTGCCTTTCGGTCCACCAACCTTCCAGCGGCGTATTGTTTTGCCACTCGGTCCACCAACCTTCCAGCGGCGTATTGGTTTGCCTTTCGGTCCACCAACCTTTAAGCGGCGTATAGCTTTGCCTTTCGGTCCACAATCCGTCCAGCGGCGTATTGCTTTGCCATTCGGTCCACCAACCTTCCAGCGGCGTATTGGTTTGCCTTTCGGTCTACCAACCTTCCAGCGGCGTATTGTTTTGCCACTCGGTCCACCAACCTTCCAGCGGCGTATTGCTTTGCCACTCGGTCCAAAATAAGTCCAGCGGCGTATTGCTCTGCCATTCGGTCCACCAACCTTCCAGCGGCGTATTGCTTTGCCTTTCGGTCCACAATCCGTCCAGCGGCGTATTGTTTTGCCACTCGGTCCAAAATCCGTCCAGCGGCGTATTGGTTTGCCATTCGGTCCACCAACCTTCCAGCGGCGTATTGTTTTGCCACTCGGTCCACCAACCTTCCAGCGGCGTATTGGTTTGCCTTTCGGTCCACCAACCTTCCAGCGGCGTATTGTTTTGCCATTCGGTCCACCAACCTTCCAGCGGCGTATTGTTTTGCCACTCGGTCCAAAATCCGTCCAGCGGCGTATAGCTTTGCCATTCGGTCCACCAACCTTCCAGCGGCGTATTGCTTTGCCACTCGGTCCAAAATCCGTCCAGCGGCGTATTGGTTTGCCTTTCGGTCTACCAACCTTCCAGCGGCGTAATGCTTTGCCATTCGGTCCACCAACCTTCCAGCGGCGTATTGCTTTGCCATTCGGTCCACCAACCTTCCAGCGGCGTATTGTTTTGCCACTCGGTCCAAAATCCGTCCAGCGGCGTATTGTTTTGCCACTCGGTCCAAAATCCGTCCAGCGGCGTATTGTTTTGCCACTCGGTCCAAAATCCGTCCAGCGGCGTATTGGTTTGCCTTTCGGTCCACCCACCTTCCAGGGGCGTATTGCTTTGCCATTCGGTCCTCCAACCTTCCAGCGGCGTATTGCTTTGCCATTCGGTCCACCAACCTTCCAGCGGCGTATTGTTTTGCCACTCGGTCCACCAACCTTCCAGCGGCGTATTGCTTTGCCACTCGGTCCAAAATCCGTCCAGCGGCGTATTGGTTTGCCATTCGGTCCACCAACCTTCCAGCGGCGTATTGTTTTGCCACTCGGTCCAAAATCCGTCCAGCGGCGTATTGTTTTGCCTTTCGGTCTACCAACCTTCCAGCGGCGTATTGCTTTGCCTTTCGGTCCACCAACCTTCCAGCGGCGTATTGCTTTGCCATTCGGTCTACCAACCTTCCAGCGGCGTATTGCTTTGCCTTTCGGTCCACCAACCTTCCAGCGGCGTATTGCTTTGCCATTCGGTCCAAAATCCGTCCAGCGGCGTATTGCTTTGCCTTTCGGTCCACCAACCTTCCAGCGGCGTATTGATTTGCCACTCGGTCCAAAATCCGTCCAGCGGCGTATTGGTTAGCCATTCGGTCCACCAACCTTCCAGCGGCGTATTGTTTTGCCACTCGGTCCAAAATCCGTCCAGCGGCGTATAGCTTTGCCATTCGGTCCACCAACCTTCCAGCGGCGTATTGCTTTGCCACTCGGTCCAAAATCCGTCCAGCGGCGTATTGGTTTGCCTTTCGGTCCACCCACCTTCCAGGGGCGTATTGTTTTGCCACTCGGTCCACCAACCTTCCAGCGGCATATTGCTTTGCCACTCGGTCCAAAATCCGTCCAGCGGCGTATTGGTTTGCCATTCGGTCCACCAACCTTCCAGCGGCGTAATGTTTTGCCTTTCGGTCTACCAACCTTCCAGCGGCGTATTGCTTTGCCTTTCGGTCCACCAACCTTCCAGCGGCGTATTGCTTTGCCATTCGGTCCAAAATTCGTCCAGCGGCGTATTGGTTTGCCATTCGGTCCACCAACCTTCCAGCGGCGTATTGTTTTGCCACTCGGTCCACCAACCTTCCAGCGGCGTATTGGTTTGCCTTTCGGTCCACCAACCTTCCAGCGGCGTATTGTTTTGCCACTCGGTCCACCAACCTTCCAGCGGCGTATTGGTTTGCCTTTCGGTCCACCAACCTTTAAGCGGCGTATAGCTTTGCCTTTCGGTCCACAATCCGTCCAGCGGCGTATTGCTTTGCCATTCGGTCCACCAACCTTCCAGCGGCGTATTGGTTTGCCTTTCGGTCTACCAACCTTCCAGCGGCGTATTGTTTTGCCACTCGGTCCACCAACCTTCCAGCGGCGTATTGCTTTGCCACTCGGTCCAAAATAAGTCCAGCGGCGTATTGCTTTGCCATTCGGTCCACCAACCTTCCAGCGGCGTATTGCTTTGCCTTTCGGTCCACAATCCGTCCAGCGGCGTATTGCTTTGCCATTCGGTCCACCAACCTTCCAGCGGCGTATTGTTTTGCCACTCGGTCCAAAATCCGTCCAGCGGCGTATAGCTTTGCCATTCGGTCCACCAACCTTCCAGCGGCGTATTGCTTTGCCACTCGGTCCAAAATCCGTCCAGCGGCGTATTGTGTTGCCTTTCGGTCTACCAACCTTCCAGCGGCGTATTGGTTTGCCTTTCGGTCCACCAACCTTCCAGCGGCGTATTGCTTTGCCATTCGGTCCAAAATCCGTCCAGCGGCGTATTGGTTTGCCATTCGGTCCACCAACCTTCCAGCGGCGTATTGCTTTGCCTTTCGGTCCACAATCCGTCCAGCGGCGTATTGCTTTGCCATTCGGTCCACCAACCTTCCAGCGGCGTACTGTTTTGCCACTCGGTCCAAAATCCGTCCAGCGGCGTATTGCTTTGCCTTTCGGTCCACCAACCTTCAAGCGGCGTATTGTTTTGCCTTTCGGTCTACCAACCTTCCAGCGGCGTATTGGTTTGCCTTTCGGTCCACCAACCTTCCAGCGGCGTATTGCTTTGCCATTCGGTCCAAAATCCGTCCAGCGGCGTATTGCTTTGCCTTTCGGTCCACCAACCTTCCAGCGGCGTATTGTTTTGCCACTCGGTCCAAAATCCGTCCAGCGGCGTATTGTTTTGCCACTCGGTCCAAAATCCGTCCAGCGGCGTATAGCTTTGCCATTCGGTCCACCAACCTTCCAGCGGCGTATTGCTTTGCCACTCGGTCCAAAATCCGTCCAGCGGTGTATTGGTTTGCCTTTCGGTCCACCCACCTTCCAGGGGCGTATTGTTTTGCCACTCGGTCCACCAACCTTCCAGCGGCGTATTGCTTTGCCACTCGGTCCAAAATCCGTCCAGCGGCGTATTGGTTTGCCATTCGGTCCACCAACCTTCCAGCGGCGTATTGTTTTGCCACTCGGTCCACCAACCTTCCAGCGGCGTAATGCTTTGCCATTCGGTCCAAAATCCGTCCAGCGGCGTATTGTTTTGCCTTTCGGTCCACCAACCTTCCAGCGGCGTATTGTTTTGCCACTCGGTCCACCAACCTTCCAGTGGCGTATTGCTTTGCCATTCGGTCCACCAACCTTCCAGCGGCGTATTGCTTTGCCATTCGGTCCACCAACCTTCCAGCGGCGTATTGTTTTGCCACTCGGTCCACCAACCTTCCAGCGGCGTATTGCTTTGCCACTCGGTCCAAAATCCGTCCAGCGGCGTATTGGTTTGCCATTCGGTCCACCAACCTTCCAGCGGCGTAATGTTTTGCCACTCGGTCCAAAATCCGTCCAGCGGCGTATTGTGTTGCCTTTCGGTCTACCAACCTTCCAGCGGCGTATTGGTTTGCCTTTCGGTCCACCAACCTTCCAGCGGCGTATTGCTTTGCCATTCGGTCCAAAATCCGTCCAGCGGCGTATTGCTTTGCCATTCGGTCCACCAACTTTCCAGCGGCGTATTGTTTTGCCACTCGGTCCAAAATCCGTCCAGCGGCGTATTGCTTTGCCTTTCGGTCCACCAACCTTCAAGCGGCGTATTGTTTTGCCTTTCGGTCTACCAACCTTCCAGCGGCGTATTGGTTTGCCTTTCGGTCCACCAACCTTCCAGCGGCGTATTGCTTTGCCATTCGGTCCAAAATCCGTCCAGCGGCGTATTGCTTTGCCTTTCGGTCCACCAACCTTCCAGCGGCGTATTGTTTTGCCACTCGGTCCAAAATCCGTCCAGCGGCGTATTGTTTTGCCACTCGGTCCAAAATCCGTCCAGCGGCGTATAGCTTTGCCATTCGGTCCACCAACCTTCCAGCGGCGTATTGCTTTGCCACTCGGTCCAAAATCCGTCCAGCGGCGTATTGGTTTGCCTTTCGGTCCACCCACCTTCCAGGGGCGTATTGTTTTGCCACTCGGTCCACCAACCTTCCAGCGGCGTATTGCTTTGCCACTCGGTCCAAAATCCGTCCAGCGGCGTATTGGTTTGCCATTCGGTCCACCAATCTTCCAGCGGCGTAATGTTTTGCCACTCGGTCCAAAATCCGTCCAGCGGCGTATTGTGTTGCCTTTCGGTCTACCAACCTTCCAGCGGCGTATTGGTTTGCCTTTCGGTCCACCAACCTTCCAGCGGCGTATTGCTTTGCCATTCGGTCCAAAATCCGTCCAGCGGCGTATTGTTTTGCCTTTCGGTCTACCAACCTTCCAGCGGCGTATTGGTTTGCCTTTCGGTCCACCAACCTTCCAGCGGCGTATTGTTTTGCCACTCGGTCCAAAATCCGTCCAGCGGCGTATTGGTTTGCCATTCGGTCCACCAACCTTCCAGCGGCGTATTGTTTTGCCACTCGGTCCAAAATCGGTCCAGCGGCGTATAGCTTTGCCTTTCGGTCCACCAACCTTCCAGCGGCGTATTGTTTTACCACTCGGTCCAAAATCCGTCCAGCGGCGTATAGCTTTGCCATTCGGTCCACCAACCTTCCAGCGGCGTAATGCTTTGCCATTCGGTCCAAAATCCGTCCAGCGGCGTATTGTTTTGCCTTTCGGTCCACCAACCTTCCAGCGGCGTATTGTTTTGCCACTCGGTCCACCAACCTTCCAGTGGCGTATTGCTTTGCCATTCGGTCCACCAACCTTCCAGCGGCGTATTGCTTTGCCATTCGGTCCACCAACCTTCCAGCGGCGTAATGTTTTGCCACTCGGTCCACCAACCTTCCAGCGGCGTATTGCTTTGCCACTCGGTCCAAAATCCGTCCAGCGGCGTATTGGTTTGCCATTCGGTCCACCAACCTTCCAGCGGCGTATTGTTTTGCCACTCGGTCCAAAATCCGTCCAGCGGCGTATTGTTTTGCCTTTCGGTCTACCAACCTTCCAGCGGCGTATTGCTTTGCCTTTCGGTCCACCAACCTTCCAGCGGCGTATTGTTTTGCCACTCGGTCCAAAATCCGTCCAGCGGCGTATAGCTTTGCCATTCGGTCCACCAACCTTCCAGCGGCGTATTGCTTTGCCACTCGGTCCAAAATCCGTCCAGCGGCGTATTGGTTTGCCTTTCGGTCCACCCACCTTCCAGGGGCGTATTGTTTTGCCACTCGGTCCACCAACCTTCCAGCGGCGTATTGCTTTGCCACTCGGTCCAAAATCCGTCCAGCGGCGTATTGGTTTGCCATTCGGTCCACCAACCTTCCAGCGGCGTAATGTTTTGCCACTCGGTCCAAAATCCGTCCAGCGGCGTATTGTGTTGCCTTTCGGTCTACCAACCTTCCAGCGGCGTATTGGTTTGCCTTTCGGTCCACCAACCTTCCAGCGGCGTATTGCTTTGCCATTCGGTCCAAAATCCGTCCAGCGGCGTATTGTTTTGCCTTTCGGTCTACCAACCTTCCAGCGGCGTATTGGTTTGCCTTTCGGTCCACCAACCTTCCAGCGGCGTATTGTTTTGCCACTCGGTCCAAAATCCGTCCAGCGGCGTATTGGTTTGCCATTCGGTCCACCAACCTTCCAGCGGCGTATTGTTTTGCCACTCGGTCCAAAATCGGTCCAGCGGCGTATAGCTTTGCCTTTCGGTCCACCAACCTTCCAGCGGCGTATTGTTTTACCACTCGGTCCAAAATCCGTCCAGCGGCGTATAGCTTTGCCATTCGGTCCACCAACCTTCCAGCGGCGTATTGCTTTGCCACTCGGTCCAAAATCCGTCCAGCGGCGTATTGGTTTGCCTTTCGGTCTACCAACCTTCCAGCGGCGTATTGCTTTGCCACTCGGTCCACCAACCTTCCAGCGGCGTAATGCTTTGCCATTCGGTCCAAAATCCGTCCAGCGGCGTATTGTTTTGCCTTTCGGTCCACCAACCTTCCAGCGGCGTATTGCTTTGCCACTCGGTCCAAAATCCGTCCAGCGGCGTATTGGTTTGCCTTTCGGTCCACCAACCTTTAAGCGGCGTATAGCTTTGCCTTTCGGTCCACAATCCGTCCAGCGGCGTATTGCTTTGCCATTCGGTCCACCAACCTTCCAGCGGCGTATTGGTTTGCCTTTCGGTCTACCAACCTTCCAGCGGCGTATTGTTTTGCCACTCGGTCCACCAACCTTCCAGCGGCGTATTGCTTTGCCACTCGGTCCAAAATAAGTCCAGCGGCGTATTGCTTTGCCATTCGGTCCACCAACCTTCCAGCGGCGTATTGCTTTGCCTTTCGGTCCACAATCCGTCCAGCGGCGTATTGCTTTGCCATTCGGTCCACCAACCTTCCAGCGGCGTATTGTTTTGCCACTCGGTCCAAAATCCGTCCAGCGGCGTATAGCTTTGCCATTCGGTCCACCAACCTTCCAGCGGCGTATTGCTTTGCCACTCGGTCCAAAATCCGTCCAGCGGCGTATTGTGTTGCCTTTCGGTCTACCAACCTTCCAGCGGCGTATTGGTTTGCCTTTCGGTCCACCAACCTTCCAGCGGCGTATTGCTTTGCCATTCGGTCCAAAATCCGTCCAGCGGCGTATTGGTTTGCCATTCGGTCCACCAACCTTCCAGCGGCGTATTGCTTTGCCTTTCGGTCCACAATCCGTCCAGCGGCGTATTGCTTTGCCATTCGGTCCACCAACCTTCCAGCGGCGTATTGTTTTGCCACTCGGTCCAAAATCCGTCCAGCGGCGTATTGTTTTGCCACTCGGTCCAAAATCCGTCCAGCGGCGTATAGCTTTGCCATTCGGTCCACCAACCTTCCAGCGGCGTATTGCTTTGCCACTCGGTCCAAAATCCGTCCAGCGGCGTATTGGTTTGCCTTTCGGTCCACCCACCTTCCAGGGGCGTATTGTTTTGCCACTCGGTCCACCAACCTTCCAGCGGCGTATTGCTTTGCCACTCGGTCCAAAATCCGTCCAGCGGCGTATTGGTTTGCCATTCGGTCCACCAACCTTCCAGCGGCGTATTGTTTTGCCACTCGGTCCAAAATCCGTCCAGCGGCGTATTTCATTGCCTTTCGTTCCACCAACCTTCCAGCGGCGTATTGTTTTGCCACTCGGTCCAAAATCCGTCCAGCGGCGTATTGGTTTGCCATTCGGTCCACCAACCTTCCAGCGGCGTATTGTTTTGCCACTCGGTCCACCAACCTTCCAGCGGCGTAATGCTTTGCCATTCGGTCCAAAATCCGTCCAGCGGCGTATTGTTTTGCCTTTCGGTCCACCAACCTTCCAGCGGCGTATTGTTTTGCCACTCGGTCCACCAACCTTCCAGTGGCGTATTGCTTTGCCATTCGGTCCACCAACCTTCCAGCGGCGTATTGCTTTGCCATTCGGTCCACCAACCTTCCAGCGGCGTATTGTTTTGCCACTCGGTCCACCAACCTTCCAGCGGCGTATTGCTTTGCCACTCGGTCCAAAATCCGTCCAGCGGCGTATTGGTTTGCCATTCGGTCCACCAACCTTCCAGCGGCGTAATGTTTTGCCACTCGGTCCAAAATCCGTCCAGCGGCGTATTGTGTTGCCTTTCGGTCTACCAACCTTCCAGCGGCGTATTGGTTTGCCTTTCGGTCCACCAACCTTCCAGCGGCGTATTGCTTTGCCATTCGGTCCAAAATCCGTCCAGCGGCGTATTGCTTTGCCTTTCGGTCCACCAACCTTCCAGCGGCGTATTGTTTTGCCACTCGGTCCAAAATCCGTCCAGCGGCGTATTGTTTTGCCACTCGGTCCAAAATCCGTCCAGCGGCGTATAGCTTTGCCTTTCGGTCCACCAACCTTCAAGCGGCGTATTGTTTTGCCTTTCGGTCTACCAACCTTCCAGCGGCGTATTGGTTTGCCTTTCGGTCCACCAACCTTCCAGCGGCGTATTGCTTTGCCATTCGGTCCAAAATCCGTCCAGCGGCGTATTGCTTTGCCTTTCGGTCCACCAACCTTCCAGCGGCGTATTGTTTTGCCACTCGGTCCAAAATCCGTCCAGCGGCGTATTGTTTTGCCACTCGGTCCAAAATCCGTCCAGCGGCGTATAGCTTTGCCATTCGGTCCACCAACCTTCCAGCGGCGTATTGGTTTGCCACTCGGTCCAAAATCCGTCCAGCGGCGTATTGGTTTGCCTTTCGGTCCACCCACCTTCCAGGGGCGTATTGTTTTGCCACTCGGTCCACCAACCTTCCAGCGGCGTATTGCTTTGCCACTCGGTCCAAAATCCGTCCAGCGGCGTATTGGTTTGCCATTCGGTCCACCAACCTTCCAGCGGCGTAATGTTTTGCCACTCGGTCCAAAATCCGTCCAGCGGCGTATTGTGTTGCCTTTCGGTCTACCAACCTTCCAGCGGCGTATTGGTTTGCCTTTCGGTCCACCAACCTTCCAGCGGCGTATTGCTTTGCCATTCGGTCCAAAATCCGTCCAGCGGCGTATTGTTTTGCCTTTCGGTCTACCAACCTTCCAGCGGCGTATTGGTTTGCCTTTCGGTCCACCAACCTTCCAGCGGCGTATTGTTTTGCCACTCGGTCCAAAATCCGTCCAGCGGCGTATTGGTTTGCCATTCGGTCCACCAACCTTCCAGCGGCGTATTGTTTTGCCACTCGGTCCAAAATCGGTCCAGCGGCGTATAGCTTTGCCTTTCGGTCCACCAACCTTCCAGCGGCGTATTGTTTTACCACTCGGTCCAAAATCCGTCCAGCGGCGTATAGCTTTGCCATTCGGTCCACCAACCTTCCAGCGGCGTATTGCTTTGCCACTCGGTCCAAAATCCGTCCAGCGGCGTATTGGTTTGCCTTTCGGTCTACCAACCTTCCAGCGGCGTATTGCTTTGCCACTCGGTCCACCAACCTTCCAGCGGCGTAATGCTTTGCCATTCGGTCCAAAATCCGTCCAGCGGCGTATTGTTTTGCCTTTCGGTCCACCAACCTTCCAGCGGCGTATTGCTTTGCCACTCGGTCCAAAATCCGTCCAGCGGCGTATTGGTTTGCCTTTCGGTCCACCAACCTTTAAGCGGCGTATAGCTTTGCCTTTCGGTCCACAATCCGTCCAGCGGCGTATTGCTTTGCCATTCGGTCCACCAACCTTCCAGCGGCGTATTGGTTTGCCTTTCGGTCTACCAACCTTCCAGCGGCGTATTGTTTTGCCACTCGGTCCACCAACCTTCCAGCGGCGTATTGCTTTGCCACTCGGTCCAAAATAAGTCCAGCGGCGTATTGTGTTGCCTTTCGGTCTACCAACCTTCCAGCGGCGTATTGGTTTGCCTTTCGGTCCACCAACCTTCCAGCGGCGTATTGCTTTGCCATTCGGTCCAAAATCCGTCCAGCGGCGTATTGGTTTGCCATTCGGTCCACCAACCTTCCAGCGGCGTATTGTTTTGCCACTCGGTCCAAAATCCGTCCAGCGGCGTATAGCTTTGCCATTCGGTCCACCAACCTTCCAGCGGCGTATTGCTTTGCCACTCGGTCCAAAATCCGTCCAGCGGCGTATTGGTTTGCCTTTCGGTCCACCCACCTTCCAGGGGCGTATTGTTTTGCCACTCGGTCCACCAACCTTCCAGCGGCGTATTGCTTTGCCACTCGGTCCAAAATCCGTCCAGCGGCGTATTGGTTTGCCATTCGGTCCACCAACCTTCCAGCGGCGTATTGTTTTGCCACTCGGTCCAAAATCCGTCCAGCGGCGTATTGGTTTGCCATTCGGTCCACCAACCTTCCAGCAGCGTATTGTTTTGCCACTCGGTCCAAAATCCGTCCAGCGGCGTATTTCATTGCCTTTCGGTCCACCAACCTTCCAGCGGCGTATTGTTTTGCCACTCGGTCCACCAACCTTCCAGCGGCGTAATGCTTTGCCATTCGGTCCAAAATCCGTCCAGCGGCGTATTGTTTTGCCTTTCGGTCCACCAACCTTCCAGCGGCGTATTGTTTTGCCACTCGGTCCACCAACCTTCCAGTGGCGTATTGCTTTGCCATTCGGTCCACCAACCTTCCAGCGGCGTATTGCTTTGCCATTCGGTCCACCAACCTTCCAGCGGCGTATTGTTTTGCCACTCGGTCCACCAACCTTCCAGCGGCGTATTGCTTTGCCACTCGGTCCAAAATCCGTCCAGCGGCGTATTGGTTTGCCATTCGGTCCACCAACCTTCCAGCGGCGTATTGTTTTGCCACTCGGTCCAAAATCCGTCCAGCAGCGTATTGTTTTGCCTTTCGGTCTACCAACCTTCCAGCGGCGTATTGCTTTGCCTTTCGGTCCACCAACCTTCCAGCGGCGTATTGTTTTGCCACTCGGTCCAAAATCCGTCCAGCGGCGTATAGCTTTGCCATTCGGTCCACCAACCTTCCAGCGGCGTATTGCTTTGCCACTCGGTCCAAAATCCGTCCAGCGGCGTATTGGTTTGCCTTTCGGTCCACCCACCTTCCAGGGGCGTATTGTTTTGCCACTCGGTCCACCAACCTTCCAGCGGCGTATTGCTTTGCCACTCGGTCCAAAATCCGTCCAGCGGCGTATTGGTTTGCCATTCGGTCCACCAACCTTCCAGCGGCGTAATGTTTTGCCACTCGGTCCAAAATCCGTCCAGCGGCGTATTGTGTTGCCTTTCGGTCTACCAACCTTCCAGCGGCGTATTGGTTTGCCTTTCGGTCCACCAACCTTCCAGCGGCGTATTGCTTTGCCATTCGGTCCAAAATCCGTCCAGCGGCGTATTGGTTTGCCATTCGGTCCACCAACCTTCCAGCGGCGTATTGCTTTGCCTTTCGGTCCACAATCCGTCCAGCGGCGTATTGCTTTGCCATTCGGTCCACCAACCTTCCAGCGGCGTATTGTTTTGCCACTCGGTACAAAATCCGTCCAGCGGCGTATTGCTTTGCCTTTCGGTCCACCAACCTTCAAGCGGCGTATTGCTTTGCCTTTCGGTCCACCAACCTTCAAGCGGCGTATTGTTTTGCCTTTCGGTCTACCAACCTTCCAGCGGCGTATTGGTTTGCCTTTCGGTCCACCAACCTTCCAGCGGCGTATTGCTTTGCCATTCGGTCCAAAATCCGTCCAGCGGCGTATTGCTTTGCCTTTCGGTCCACCAACCTTCCAGCGGCGTATTGTTTTGCCACTCGGTCCAAAATCCGTCCAGCGGCGTATTGTTTTGCCACTCGGTCCAAAATCCGTCCAGCGGCGTATAGCTTTGCCATTCGGTCCACCAACCTTCCAGCGGCGTATTGCTTTGCCACTCGGTCCAAAATCCGTCCAGCGGCGTATTGGTTTGCCTTTCGGTCCACCCACCTTCCAGGGGCGTATTGTTTTGCCACTCGGTCCACCAACCTTCCAGCGGCGTATTGCTTTGCCACTCGGTCCAAAATCCGTCCAGCGGCGTATTGGTTTGCCATTCGGTCCACCAACCTTCCAGCGGCGTATTGTTTTGCCACTCGGTCCAAAATCCGTCCAGCGGCGTATTGGTTTGCCATTCGGTCCACCAACCTTCCAGCAGCGTATTGTTTTGCCACTCGGTCCAAAATCCGTCCAGCGGCGTATTTCATTGCCTTTCGGTCCACCAACCTTCCAGCGGCGTATTGTTTTGCCACTCGGTCCACCAACCTTCCAGCGGCGTAATGCTTTGCCATTCGGTCCAAAATCCGTCCAGCGGCGTATTGTTTTGCCTTTCGGTCCACCAACCTTCCAGCGGCGTATTGTTTTGCCACTCGGTCCACCAACCTTCCAGTGGCGTATTGCTTTGCCATTCGGTCCACCAACCTTCCAGCGGCGTATTGCTTTGCCATTCGGTCCACCAACCTTCCAGCGGCGTATTGTTTTGCCACTCGGTCCACCAACCTTCCAGCGGCGTATTGCTTTGCCACTCGGTCCAAAATCCGTCCAGCGGCGTATTGGTTTGCCATTCGGTCCACCAACCTTCCAGCGGCGTATTGTTTTGCCACTCGGTCCAAAATCCGTCCAGCGGCGTATTGTTTTGCCTTTCGGTCTACCAACCTTCCAGCGGCGTATTGCTTTGCCTTTCGGTCCACCAACCTTCCAGCGGCGTATTGTTTTGCCACTCGGTCCAAAATCCGTCCAGCGGCGTATAGCTTTGCCATTCGGTCCACCAACCTTCCAGCGGCGTATTGCTTTGCCACTCGGTCCAAAATCCGTCCAGCGGCGTATTGGTTTGCCTTTCGGTCCACCCACCTTCCAGGGGCGTATTGTTTTGCCACTCGGTCCACCAACCTTCCAGCGGCGTATTGCTTTGCCACTCGGTCCAAAATCCGTCCAGCGGCGTATTGGTTTGCCATTCGGTCCACCAACCTTCCAGCGGCGTATTGCTTTGCCTTTCGGTCCACAATCCGTCCAGCGGCGTATTGCTTTGCCATTCGGTCCACCAACCTTCCAGCGGCGTATTGTTTTGCCACTCGGTCCAAAATCCGTCCAGCGGCGTATTGCTTTGCCTTTCGGTCCACCAACCTTCAAGCGGCGTATTGTTTTGCCTTTCGGTCTACCAACCTTCCAGCGGCGTAATGGTTTGCCTTTCGGTCCACCAACCTTCCAGCGGCGTATTGCTTTGCCATTCGGTCCAAAATCCGTCCAGCGGCGTATTGCTTTGCCTTTCGGTCCACCAACCTTCCAGCGGCGTATTGTTTTGCCACTCGGTCCAAAATCCGTCCAGCGGCGTATTGTTTTGCCACTCGGTCCAAAATCCGTCCAGCGGCGTATTGTGTTGCCTTTCGGTCTACCAACCTTCCAGCGGCGTATTGGTTTGCCTTTCGGTCCACCAACCTTCCAGCGGCGTATTGCTTTGCCACTCGGTCCAAAATCCGTCCAGCGGCGTATTGGTTTGCCTTTCGGTCCACCCACCTTCCAGGGGCGTATTGTTTTGCCACTCGGTCCACCAACCTTCCAGCGGCGTATTGCTTTGCCACTCGGTCCAAAATCCGTCCAGCGGCGTATTGGTTTGCCATTCGGTCCACCAACCTTCCAGCGGCGTAATGTTTTGCCACTCGGTCCAAAATCCGTCCAGCGGCGTATTGTGTTGCCTTTCGGTCTACCAACCTTCCAGCGGCGTATTGGTTTGCCTTTCGGTCCACCAACCTTCCAGCGGCGTATTGCTTTGCCATTCGGTCCAAAATCCGTCCAGCGGCGTATTGTTTTGCCTTTCGGTCTACCAACCTTCCAGCGGCGTATTGGTTTGCCTTTCGGTCCACCAACCTTCCAGCGGCGTATTGTTTTGCCACTCGGTCCAAAATCCGTCCAGCGGCGTATTGGTTTGCCATTCGGTCCACCAACCTTCCAGCGGCGTATTGTTTTGCCACTCGGTCCAAAATCGGTCCAGCGGCGTATAGCTTTGCCTTTCGGTCCACCAACCTTCCAGCGGCGTATTGTTTTACCACTCGGTCCAAAATCCGTCCAGCGGCGTATAGCTTTGCCATTCGGTCCACCAACCTTCCAGCGGCGTATTGCTTTGCCACTCGGTCCAAAATCCGTCCAGCGGCGTATTGGTTTGCCTTTCGGTCTACCAACCTTCCAGCGGCGTATTGCTTTGCCACTCGGTCCACCAACCTTCCAGCGGCGTAATGCTTTGCCATTCGGTCCAAAATCCGTCCAGCGGCGTATTGTTTTGCCTTTCGGTCCACCAACCTTCCAGCGGCGTATTGCTTTGCCACTCGGTCCAAAATCCGTCCAGCGGCGTATTGGTTTTTCATTCGGTCCACCAACCTTCCAGCGGCGTATTGTTTTGCCACTCGGTCCACCAACCTTCCAGCGGCGTAATGCTTTGCCATTCGGTCCAAAATCCGTCCAGCGCCGTATTGTTTTGCCTTTCGGTCCACCAACCTTCCAGCGGCGTATTGTTTTGCCACTCGGTCCACCAACCTTCCAGTGGCGTATTGCTTTGCCATTCGGTCCACCAACCTTCCAGCGGCGTATTGCTTTGCCATTCGGTCTACCAACCTTCCAGCGGCGTATTGCTTTGCCTTTCGGTCCACCAACCTTCCAGCGGCGTATTGCTTTGCCATTCGGTCCAAAATCCGTCCAGCGGCGTATTGGTTTGCCATTCGGTCCACCAACCTTCCAGCGGCGTATTGGTTTGCCTTTCGGTCCACCAACCTTCCAGCGGCGTATTGTTTTGCCACTCGGTCCAAAATCCGTCCAGCGGCGTATTGTTTTGCCATTCGGTCCACCAACCTTCCAGCGGCGTATTGCTTTGTCTTTCGGTCCACAATCCGTCCAGCGGCGTATTGGTTTGCCTTTCGGTCCACCCACCTTCCAGGGGCGTATTGTTTTGCCATTCGGTCCACCAACCTTCCAGCGGCGTAATGTTTTGCCACTCGGTCCAAAATCCGTCCAGCGGCGTATTGCTTTGCCATTCGGTCCACCAACCTTCCAGCGGCGTATTGTTTTGCCACTCGGTCCACCAACCTTCCAGCGGCGTATTGGTTTGCCTTTCGGTCTACCAACCTTCCAGCGGCGTATTGCTTTGCCTTTCGGTCCACCAACCTTCCAACGGCGTATTGCTTTGCCACTCGGTCCAAAATCCGTCCAGCGGCGTATTGGTTTGCCATTCGGTCCACCAACCTTCCAGCGGCGTATTGTTTTGCCACTCGGTCCACCAACCTTCCAGCGGCGTAATGCTTTGCCATTCGGTCCAAAATCCGTCCAGCGGCGTAATGTTTTGCCTTTCGGTCCACCAACCTTCCAGCGGCGTATTGTTTTGCCACTCGGTCCACCAACCTTCCAGTGGCGTATTGTTTTGCCACTCGGTCCAAAATCCGTCCAGCGGCGTATTGTTTTGCCTTTCGGTCTACCAACCTTCCAGCGGCGTATTGCTTTGCCTTTCGGTCCACCAACCTTCCAGCGGCGTATTGCTTTGCCATTCGGTCCAAAATCCGTCCAGCGGCGTATTGGTTTGCCATTCGGTCCACCAACCTTCCAGCGGCGTATTGTTTTGCCACTCGGTCCACCAACCTTCCAGCGGCGTATTGGTTTGCCTTTCGGTCCACCAACCTTTAAGCGGCGTATAGCTTTGCCTTTCGGTCCACAATCCGTCCAGCGGCGTATTGCTTTGCCATTCGGTCCACCAACCTTCCAGCGGCGTATTGGTTTGCCTTTCGGTCTACCAACCTTCCAGCGGCGTATTGCTTTGCCACTCGGTCCAAAATCCGTCCAGCGGCGTATTGCTTTGCCATTCGGTCCACCAACCTTCCAGCGGCGTATTGCTTTGCCTTTCGGTCCACAATCCGTCCAGCGGCGTATTGCTTTGCCATTCGGTCCACCAACCTTCCAGCGGCGTATTGTTTTGCCACTCGGTCCAAAATCCGTCCAGCGGCGTATTGCTTTGCCTTTCGGTCCACCAACCTTCCAGCGGCGTATTGTTTTGTCACTCGGTCCACCAACCTTCCAGCGGCGTATTGTTTTGCCACTCGGTCCACCAACCTTCCAGTGGCGTATTGCATTGCCATTCGGTCCACCAACCTTCCAGCGGCGTATTGCTTTGCCATTCGGTCCACCCACCTTCCAGGGGCGTATTGTATTGCCACTCGGTCCAAAATCCGTCCAGCGGCGTATTGCTTTGCCTTTCGGTCCACCAACCTTCCAGCGGCGTATTGTTTTGCCACTCGGTCCAAAATCCGTCCAGCGGCGTATAGCTTTGCCATTCGGTCCACCAACCTTCCAGCGGCGTATTGCTTTGCCACTCGGTTCAAAATCCGTCCAGCGGCGTATTGGTTTGCCTTTCGGTCCACCCACCTTCCAGGGGCGTATTGTTTTGCCACTCGGTCCACCAACCTTCCAGCGGCGTATTGCTTTGCCACTCGGTCCAAAATCCGTCCAGCGGCGTATTGGTTTGCCATTCGGTCCACCATCCTTCCAGCGGCGTAATGTTTTGCCTTTCGGTCTACCAACCTTCCAGCGGCGTATTGCTTTGCCTTTCGGTCCACCAACCTTCCAGCGGCGTATTGCTTTGCCATTCGGTCCAAAATTCGTCCAGCGGCGTATTGGTTTGCCATTCGGTCCACCAACCTTCCAGCGGCGTATTGTTTTGCCACTCGGTCCACCAACCTTCCAGCGGCGTATTGGTTTGCCTTTCGGTCCACCAACCTTTAAGCGGCGTATAGCTTTGCCTTTCGGTCCACAATCCGTCCAGCGGCGTATTGCTTTGCCATTCGGTCCACCAACCTTCCAGCGGCGTATTGGTTTGCCTTTCGGTCTACCTACCTTCCAGCGGCGTATTGCTTTGCCACTCGGTCCAAAATAAGTCCAGCGGCGTATTCCTTTGCCATTCGGTCCACCAACCTTCCAGCGGCGTATTGCTTTGCCTTTCGGTCCACAATCCGTCCAGCGGCGTATAGCTTTGCCATTCGGTCCACCAACCTTCCAGCGGCGTATTGTTTTGCCACTCGGTCCAAAATCCGTCCAGCGGCGTATTGGTTTGCCTTTCGGTCCACCCACCTTCCAGGGGCGTATTGTTTTGCCACTCGGTCCACCAACCTTCCAGCGGCGTATTGCTTTGCCACTCGGTCCAAAATCCGTCCAGCGGCGTATTGGTTTGCCATTCGGTCCACCAACCTTCCAGCGGCGTAATGTTTTGCCACTCGGTCCAAAATCCGTCCAGCGGCGTATTGTGTTGCCTTTCGGTCTACCAACCTTCCAGCGGCGTATTGGTTTGCCTTTCGGTCCACCAACCTTCCAGCGGCGTATTGCTTTGCCATTCGGTCCAAAATCCGTCCAGCGGCGTATTGGTTTGCCATTCGGTCCACCAACCTTCCAGCGGCGTATTGCTTTGCCTTTCGGTCCACAATCCGTCCAGCGGCGTATTGCTTTGCCATTCGGTCCACCAACCTTCCAGCGGCGTATTGCTTTGCGACTCGGTCCAAAATCCGTCCAGCGGCGTATTGTTTTGCCTTTCGGTCCACCAACCTTCCAGCGGCGTATTGTTTTGCCACTCGGTCCACCAACCTTCCAGCGGCGTATTGCTTTGCCTTTCGGTCCACAATCCGTCCAGCGGCGTATTGCTTTGCCTTTCGGTCCACCAACCTTCCAGCGGCGTATTGTTTTGCCACTCGGTCCAAAATCCGTCCAGCGGCGTATAGCTTTGCCGTTCGGTCCACCAACCTTCCAGCGGCGTATTGTTTTGCCACTCGGTCCAAAATCCGTCCAGCGGCGTATTGGTTTGCCATTCGGTCCACCAACCTTCCAGCGGCGTATTGTTTTGCCACTCGGTCTAAAATCCGTCCAGCGGCGTATAGCTTTGCCTTTCGGTCCACCAACTTTCCAGCGGCGTATTGTTTTACCACTCGGCCCAAAATCCGTCCAGCGGCGTATTGGTTTGCCATTCGGTCCACCAACCTTCCAGCGGCGTATTGTTTTGCCACTCGGTCCAAAATCCGTCCAGCGGCGTATAGCTTTGCCTTTCGGTCCACCAACTTTCCAGCGGCGTATTGTTTTGCCACTCGGTCCAAAATCCGTCCAGCGGCGTATAGCTTTGCCTTTCGGTCCACCAACTTTCCAGCGGCGTATTGTTTTACCACTCGGTCCAAAATCCGTCCAGCGGCGTATAGCTTTGCCATTCGGTCCACCAACCTTCCAGCGGCGTATTGTTTTGCCACTCGGTCCACCAACCTTCCAGCGGCGTATTGGTTTGCCTTTCGGTCAACCAACCTTTAAGCGGCGTATAGCTTTGCCTTTCGGTCCACAATCCGTCCAGCGGCGTATTGCTTTGCCATTCGGTCCACCAACCTTCCAGCGGCGTATTGTTTTGCCACTCGGTCCAAAATCCGTCCAGCGGCGTATTGGTTTGCCTTTCGGTCCACCAACCTTCCAGCGGCGTATTGCTTTGCCTTTCGGTCCACAATCCGTCCAGCGGCGTATTGCTTTGCCATTCGGCCCACCAACCTTCCAGCGGCGTATTGCTTTGCCACTCGGTCCAAAATCCGTCCAGCGGCGTATTGGTTTGCCATTCGGTCCACCAACCTTCCAGCGGCGTAATGTTTTGCCACTCGGTCCAAAATCCGTCCAGCGGCGTATTGTTTTGCCTTTCGGTCTACCAACCTTCCAGCGGCGAATTGGTTTGCCTTTCGGTCCACCAACCTTCCAGCGGCGTATTGCTTTGCCATTCGGTCCACCAACCTTCCAGCGGCGTATTGTTTTGCCACTCGGTCCAAAATCCGTCCAGCGGCGTATTGCTTTGCCTTTCGGTCCACCAACCTTCCAGCGGCGAATTGGTTTGCCTTTCGGTCCACCAACCTTCCAGCGGCGTATTGCTTTGCCATTCGGTCCAAAATCCGTCCAGCGGCGTATTGGTTTGCCATTCGGTCCACCAACCTTCCAGCGGCGTAATGTTTTGCCACTCGGTCCAAAATCCGTCCAGCGGCGTATTGTTTTGCCTTTCGGTCCACCAACCTTCCAGCGGCGAATTGGTTTGCCTTTCGGTCCACCAACCTTCCAGCGGCGTATTGCTTTGCCATTCGGTCCAAAATCCGTCCAGCGGCGTATTGTTTTGCCTTTCGGTCTACCAACTTCCAGCGGCGAATTGGTTTGCCTTTCGGTCCACCAACCTTCCAGCGGCGTATTGCTTTGCCATTCGGTCCAAAATCCGTCCAGCGGCGTATTGGTTTGCCATTCGGCCCACCAACCTTCCAGCGGCGTATTGTTTTGCCACTCGGTCCAAAATCCGTCCAGCGGCGTATTGCTTTGCCTTTCGGTCCACCAACCTTCCAGCGGCGTATTGTTTTGCCACTCGGTCCAAAATCCGTCCAGCGGCGTATAGCTTTGCCATTCGGTCCACCAACCTTCCAGCGGCGTATTGCTTTGCCACTCGGTCCAAAATCCGTCCAGCGGCGTATTGGTTTGCCTTTCGGTCTACCAACCTTCCAGCGGCGTATTGCTTTGCCATTCGGTCCACCAACCTTCCAGCGGCGTATTGCTTTGCCATTCGGTCCACCAACCTTCCAGCGGCGTATTGTTTTGCCACTCGGTCCACCAACCTTCCAGCGGCGTATTGCTTTGCCATTCGGTCCACCAACCTTCCAGCGGCGTATTGTTTTGCCACTCGGTCCAAAATCCGTCCAGAGGCGTATTGTTTTGCCATTCGGTCCACCAACCTTCCAGCGGCGTATTGTTTTGCCACTCGGTCCAAAATCCGTCCAGCGGCGTATTGGTTTGCCTTTCGGTCCACCAACCTTCCAGCGGCGTATTGCTTTGCCATTCGGTCCAAGATCCGTCCAGCGGCGTATTGTTTTGCCTTTCGGTCCACCAACCTTCCAGCGGCGTATTGTTTTGCCACTCGGTCCACCAACCTTCCAGTGGCGTATTGCTTTGCCATTCGGTCCACCAACCTTCCAGCGGCGTATTGTTTTGCCACTCGGTCCAAAATCCGTCCAGCGGCGTATTGGTTTGCCATTCGGTCCACCAACCTTCCAGCGGCGTATTGTTTTGCCACTCGGTCCACCAACCTTCCAGCGGCGTATTGGTTTGCCTTTCGGTCCACCAACCTTTAAGCGGCGTATAGCTTTGCCTTTCGGTCCACAATCCGTCCAGCGGCGTATTGTTTTGCCATTCGGTCCACCAACCTTCCAGCGGCGTATTGGTTTACCTTTCGGTCTACCAACCTTCCAGCGGCGTATTGCTTTGCCACCCGGTCCAAAATCCGTCCAGCGGCGTATTGCTTTGCCATTCGGTCCACCAACCTTCCAGCGGCGTATTGCTTTGCCTTTCGGTCCACAATCCGTCCAGCGGCGTATTGCTTTGCCATTCGGGCCACCAACCTTCCAGCGGCGTATTGGTTTACCTTTCGGTCTACCAACCTTCCAGCGGCGTATTGTTTTGCCACTCGGTCCAAAATCCGTCCAGCGGCGTATTGCTTTGCCTTCCGGTCCACCAACCTTCCAGCGGCGTAATGTTTTGTCACTCGGTCCACCAACCTTCCAGCGGCGTATTGTTTTGCCACTCGGTCCACCAACCTTCCAGTTTCGTATTGCATTGCCATTCGGTCTACCAACCTTCCAGCGGCGTATTGCTTTGCCTTTCGGTCCACCAACCTTCCAGCGGCGTATTGCTTTGCCATTCGGTCCAAAATCCGTCCAGCGGCGTATTGGTTTGCCATTCGGTCCACCAACCTTCCAGCGGCGTATTGCTTTGCCTTTCGGTCCACAATCCGTCCAGCGGCGTATTGCTTTGCCCTTCGGTCCACCAACCTTCCAGCGGCGTATTGCTTTGCCATTCGGTCCACCAACCTTCCAGCGGCGTATTGCTTTGCCTTTCGGTCCACAATCCGTCCAGCGGCGTATTGCTTTGCCATTCGGTCCACCAACCTTCCAGCGGCGTATTGTTTTGCCACTCGGTCCAAAATCCGTCCAGCGGCGTATAGCTTTGCCATTCGGTCCACCAACCTTCCAGCGGCGTATTGCTTTGCCACTCGGTCCAAAATCCGTCCAGCGGCGTATTGTGTTGCCTTTCGGTCTCCCGACCTTCCAGCGGCGTATTGGTTTGCCTTTCGGTCCACCAACCTTCCAGCGGCGTATTGCTTTGCCATTCGGTCCAAAATCCGTCCAGCGGCGTATTGGTTTGCCATTCGGTCCACCAACCTTCCAGCGGCGTATTGCTTTGCCTTTCGGTCCACAATCCGTCCAGCGGCGTAATGCTTTGCCATTCGGTCCACCAACCTTCCAGCGGCGTATTGTTTTGCCACTCGGTCCAAAATCCGTCCAGCGGCGTATTGCTTTGCCTTTCGGTCCACCAACCTTCAAGCGGCGTATTGTTTTGCCTTTCGGTCTACCAACCTTCCAGCGGCGTATTGGTTTGCCTTTCGGTCCACCAACCTTCCAGCGGCGTATTGCTTTGCCATTCGGTCCAAAATCCGTCCAGCGGCGTATTGCTTTGCCTTTCGGTCCACCAACCTTCCAGCGGCGTATTGTTTTGCCACTCGGTCCAAAATCCGTCCAGCGGCGTATTGTTTTGCCACTCGGTCCAAAATCCGTCCAGCGGCGTATAGCTTTGCCATTCGGTCCACCAACCTTCCAGCGGCGTATGGCTTTGCCACTCGGTCCAAAATCCGTCCAGCGGCGTATTGGTTTGCCTTTCGGTCCACCCACCTTCCAGGGGCGTATTGTTTTGCCACTCGGTCCACCAACCTTCCAGCGGCGTATTGTTTTGCCACTCGGTCCAAAATCCGTCCAGCGGCGTATTTCATTGCCTTTCGGTCCACCAACCTTCCAGCGGCGTATTGTTTTGCCACTCGGTCCAAAATCCGTCGAGCGGCGTATTGGTTTGCCATTCGGTCCACCAACCTTCCAGCGGCGTATTGTTTTGCCACTCGGTCCACCAACCTTCCAGCGGCGTAATGCTTTGCCATTCGGTCCAAAATCCGTCCAGCGGCGTATTGTTTTGCCTTTCGGTCCACCAACCTTCCAGCGGCGTATTGTTTTGCCACTCGGTCCACCAACCTTCCAGTGGCGTATTGCTTTGCCATTCGGTCCACCAACCTTCCAGCGGCGTATTGCTTTGCCATTCGGTCCACCAACCTTCCAGCGGCGTATTTTTTTGCCACTCGGTCCACCAACCTTCCAGCGGCGTATTGCTTTGCCACTCGGTCCAAAATCCGTCCAGCGGCGTATAGCTTTGCCATTCGGTCCACCAACCTTCCAGCGGCGTATTGCTTTGCCACTCGGTCCAAAATCCGTCCAGCGGCGTATTGGTTTGAGTTTCGGTGCACCCACCTTCCAGGGGCGTATTGTTTTGCCACTCGGTCCACAATCCGTCCAGCGGCGTATTGCTTTGCCATTCGGTCCACCAACCTTCCAGCGGCGTATTGCTTTGCCACTCGGTCCAAAATCCGTCCAGCGGCGTATTGTTTTGCCTTTCGGTCCACCAACCTTCCAGCGGCGTATTGTTTTGCCACTCGGTCCACCAACCTTCCAGCGGCGTATTGCTTTGCCTTTCGGTCCACAATCCGTCCAGCGGCGTATTGCTTTGCCTTTCGGTCCACCAACCTTCCAGCGGCGTATTGTTTTGCCACTCGGTCCAAAATCCGTCCAGCGGCGTATAGCTTTGCCGTTCGGTCCACCAACCTTCCAGCGGCGTATTGTTTTGCCACTCGGTCCAAAATCCGTCCAGCGGCGTATTGGTTTGCCATTCGGTCCACCAACCTTCCAGCGGCGTATTGTTTTGCCACTCGGTCCAAAATCCGTCCAGCGGCGTATAGCTTTGCCTTTCGGTCCACCAACTTTCCAGCGGCGTATTGTTTTACCACTCGGTCCAAAATCCGTCCAGCGGCGTATTGGTTTGCCATTCGGTCCACCAACCTTCCAGCGGCGTATTGTTTTGCCACTCGGTCCAAAATCCGTCCAGCGGCGTATAGCTTTGCCTTTCGGTCCACCAACTTTCCAGCGGCGTATTGTTTTGCCACTCGGTCCAAAATCCGTCCAGCGGCGTATAGCTTTGCCTTTCGGTCCACCAACTTTCCAGCGGCGTATTGTTTTACCACTCGGTCCAAAATCCGTCCAGCGGCGTATAGCTTTGCCATTCGGTCCACCAACCTTCCAGCGGCGTATTGTTTTGCCACTCGGTCCACCAACCTTCCAGCGGCGTATTGGTTTGCCTTTCGGTCAACCAACCTTTAAGCGGCGTATAGCTTTGCCTTTCGGTCCACAATCCGTCCAGCGGCGTATTGCTTTGCCATTCGGTCCACCAACCTTCCAGCGGCGTATTGTTTTGCCACTCGGTCCAAAATCCGTCCAGCGGCGTATTGGTTTGCCTTTCGGTCCACCAACCTTCCAGCGGCGTATTGCTTTGCCTTTCGGTCCACAATCCGTCCAGCGGCGTATTGCTTTGCCATTCGGCCCACCAACCTTCCAGCGGCGTATTGCTTTGCCACTCGGTCCAAAATCCGTCCAGCGGCGTATTGGTTTGCCATTCGGCCCACCAACCTTCCAGCGGCGTATTGCTTTGCCACTCGGTCCAAAATCCGTCCAGCGGCGAATTGGTTTGCCTTTCGGTCCACCAACCTTCCAGCGGCGTATTGCTTTGCCATTCGGTCCACCAACCTTCCAGCGGCGTATTGTTTTGCCACTCGGTCCAAAATCCGTCCAGCGGCGTATTGCTTTGCCTTTCGGTCCACCAACCTTCCAGCGGCGAATTGGTTTGCCTTTCGGTCCACCAACCTTCCAGCGGCGTATTGCTTTGCCATTCGGTCCAAAATCCGTCCAGCGGCGTATTGGTTTGCCATTCGGTCCACCAACCTTCCAGCGGCGTAATGTTTTGCCACTCGGTCCAAAATCCGTCCAGCGGCGTATTGTTTTGCCTTTCGGTCCACCAACCTTCCAGCGGCGAATTGGTTTGCCTTTCGGTCCACCAACCTTCCAGCGGCGTATTGCTTTGCCATTCGGTCCAAAACCCGTCCAGCGGCGTATTGTTTTGCCTTTCGGTCTACCAACTTCCAGCGGCGAATTGGTTTGCCTTTCGGTCCACCAACCTTCCAGCGGCGTATTGCTTTGCCATTCGGTCCAAAATCCGTCCAGCGGCGTATTGGTGTGCCAGTCGGCCCACCAACCTTCCAGCGGCGTATTGTTTTGCCACTCGGTCCAAAATCCGTCCAGCGGCGTATTGCTTTGCCTTTCGGTCCACCAACCTTCCAGCGGCGTATTGTTTTGCCACTCGGTCCAAAATCCGTCCAGCGGCGTATAGCTTTGCCATTCGGTCCACCAACCTTCCAGCGGCGTATTGCTTTGCCACTCGGTCCAAAATCCGTCCAGCGGCGTATTGGTTTGCCTTTCGGTCTACCAACCTTCCAGCGGCGTATTGCTTTGCCATTCGGTCCACCAACCTTCCAGCGGCGTATTGCTTTGCCATTCGGTCCACCAACCTTCCAGCGGCGTATTGTTTTGCCACTCGGTCCAAAATCCGTCCAGAGGCGTATTGTTTTGCCATTCGGTCCACCAACCTTCCAGCGGCGTATTGTTTTGCCACTCGGTCCAAAATCCGTCCAGCGGCGTATTGGTTTGCCTTTCGGTCCACCAACCTTCCAGCGGCGTATTGCTTTGCCATTCGGTCCAAGATCCGTCCAGCGGCGTATTGTTTTGCCTTTCGGTCCACCAACCTTCCAGCGGCGTATTGTTTTGCCACTCGGTCCACCAACCTTCCAGTGGCGTATTGCTTTGCCATTCGGTCCACCAACCTTCCAGCGGCGTATTGTTTTGCCACTCGGTCCAAAATCCGTCCAGCGGCGTATTGGTTTGCCATTCGGTCCACCAACCTTCCAGCGGCGTATTGTTTTGCCACTCGGTCCACCAACCTTCCAGCGGCGTATTGGTTTGCCTTTCGGTCCACCAACCTTTAAGCGGCGTATTGCTTTGCCATTCGGTCCACCAACCTTCCAGCGGCGTATTGCTTTGCCTTTCGGTCCACAATCCGTCCAGCGGCGTATTGCTTTGCCATTCGGGCCACCAACCTTCCAGCGGCGTATTGTTTTGCCACTCGGTCCAAAATCCGTCCAGCGGCGTATTGCTTTGCCTTCCGGTCCACCAACCTTCCAGCGGCGTAATGTTTTGTCACTCGGTCCACCAACCTTCCAGCGGCGTATTGTTTTGCCACTCGGTCCACCAACCTTCCAGTTTCGTATTGCATTGCCATTCGGTCCACAATCCGTCCAGCGGCGTATTGCTTTGCCATTCGGTCCACCAACCTTCCAGCGGCGTATTGTTTTGCCACTCGGTCCAAAATCCGTCCAGCGGCGTATAGCTTTGCCATTCGGTCCACCAACCTTCCAGCGGCGTATTGCTTTGCCACTCGGTCCAAAATCCGTCCAGCGGCGTATTGTGTTGCCTTTCGGTCTACCGACCTTCCAGCGGCGTATTGGTTTGCCTTTCGGTCCACCAACCTTCCAGCGGCGTATTGCTTTGCCTTTCGGTCCACAATCCGTCCAGCGGCGTATTGCTTTGCCATTCGGTCCACCAACCTTCCAGCGGCGTATTGTTTTGCCACTCGGTCCAAAATCCGTCCAGCGGCGTATTGCTTTGCCTTTCGGTCCACCAACCTTCAAGCGGCGTATTGTTTTGCCTTTCGGTCTACCAACCTTCCAGCGGCGTATTGGTTTGCCTTTCGGTCCACCAACCTTCCAGCGGCGTATTGCTTTGCCATTCGGTCCAAAATCCGTCCAGCGGCGTATTGCTTTGCCTTTCGGTCCACCAACCTTCCAGCGGCGTATTGTTTTGCCACTCGGTCCAAAATCCGTCCAGCGGCGTATTGTTTTGCCACTCGGTCCAAAATCCGTCCAGCGGCGTATAGCTTTGCCATTCGGTCCACCAACCTTCCAGCGGCGTATGGCTTTGCCACTCGGTCCAAAATCCGTCCAGCGGCGTATTGGTTTGCCTTTCGGTCCACCCACCTTCCAGGGGCGTATTGTTTTGCCACTCGGTCCACCAACCTTCCAGCGGCGTATTGCTTTGCCACTCGGTCCAAAATCCGTCCAGCGGCGTATTGGTTTGCCATTTGGTCCACCAACCTTCCAGCGGCGTATTGTTTTGCCACTCGGTCCAAAATCCGTCCAGCGGCGTATTTCATTGCCTTTCGGTCCACCAACCTTCCAGCGGCGTATTGTTTTGTCACTCGGTCCAAAATCCGTCCAGCGGCGTATTGGTTTGCCATTCGGTCCACCAACCTTCCAGCGGCGTATTGTTTTGCCACTCGGTCCACCAACCTTCCAGCGGCGTAATGCTTTGCCATTCGGTCCAAAATCCGTCCAGCGGCGTATTGTTTTGCCTTTCGGTCCACCAACCTTCCAGCGGCGTATTGTTTTGCCACTCGGTCCACCAACCTTCCAGTGGCGTATTGCTTTGCCATTCGGTCCACCAACCTTCCAGCGGCGTATTGCTTTGCCATTCGGTCCACCAACCTTCCAGCGGCGTATTGTTTTGCCACTCGGTCCACCAACCTTCCAGCGGCGTATTGCTTTGCCACTCGGTCCAAAATCCGTCCAGCGGCGTATAGCTTTGCCATTCGGTCCACCAACCTTCCAGCGGCGTATTGCTTTGCCACTCGGTCCAAAATCCGTCCAGCGGCGTATTGGTTTGAGTTTCGGTGCACCCACCTTCCAGGGGCGTATTGTTTTGCCACTCGGTCCACCAACCTTCCAGCGGCGTAATGCTTTGCCACTCGGTCCAAAATCCGTCCAGCGGCGTATTGGTTTGCCATTCGGTCCACCAACCTTCCAGCGGCGTAATGTTTTGCCACTCGGTCCAAAATCCGTCCAGCGGCGTATTGTTTTGCCTTTCGGTCTACCAACCTTCCAGCGGCGAATTGGTTTGCCTTTCGGTCCACCAACCTTCCAGCGGCGTATTGCTTTGCCATTCGGTCCAAAATCCGTCCAGCGGCGTATTGGTTTGCCATTCGGTCCACCAACCTTCCAGCGGCGTATTGCTTTGCCTTTCGGTCCACAATCCGTCCAGCGGCGTATTGCTTTGCCATTCGGCCCACCAACCTTCCAGCGGCGTATTGCTTTGCCACTCGGTCCAAAATCCGTAAAGCGGCGTATTGGTTTGCCATTCGGTCCACCAACCTTCCAGCGGCGTAATGTTTTGCCACTCGGTCCAAAATCCGTCCAGCGGCGTATTGTTTTGCCTTTCGGTCTACCAACCTTCCAGCGGCGAATTGGTTTGCCTTTCGGTCCACCAACCTTCCAGCGGCGTATTGCTTTGCCATTCGGTCCACCAACCTTCCAGCGGCGTATTGTTTTGCCACTCGGTCCAAAATCCGTCCAGCGGCGTATTGCTTTGCCTTTCGGTCCACCAACCTTCCAGCGGCGAATTGGTTTGCCTTTCGGTCCACCAACCTTCCAGCGGCGTATTGCTTTGCCATTCGGTCCAAAATCCGTCCAGCGGCGTATTGGTTTGCCATTCGGTCCACCAACCTTCCAGCGGCGTATTGTTTTGCCACTCGGTCCACCAACCTTCCAGCGGCGTATTGGTTTGCCTTTCGGTCCACCAACCTTTAAGCGGCGTATAGCTTTGCCTTTCGGTCCACAATCCGTCCAGCGGCGTATTGTTTTGCCATTCGGTCCACCAACCTTCCAGCGGCGTATTGGTTTACCTTTCGGTCTACCAACCTTCCAGCGGCGTATTGCTTTGCCACTCGGTCGAAAATCCGTCCAGCGGCGTATTGCTTTGCCATTCGGTCCACCAACCTTCCAGCGGCGTATTGCTTTGCCTTTCGGTCCACAATCCGTCCAGCGGCGTATTGCTTTGCCATTCGGGCCACCAACCTTCCAGCGGCGTATTGTTTTGCCACTCGGTCCAAAATCCGTCCAGCGGCGTATTGCTTTGCCTTCCGGTCCACCAACCTTCCAGCGGCGTAATGTTTTGTCACTCGGTCCACCAACCTTCCAGCGGCGTATTGTTTTGCCACTCGGTCCACCAACCTTCCAGTTTCGTATTGCATTGCCATTCGGTCTACCAACCTTCCAGCGGCGTATTGCTTTGCCTTTCGGTCCACCAACCTTCCAGCGGCGTATTGCTTTGCCATTCGGTCCAAAATCCGTCCAGCGGCGTATTGGTTTGCCATTCGGTCCACCAACCTTCCAGCGGCGTATTGCTTTGCCTTTCGGTCCACAATCCGTCCAGCGGCGTATTGCTTTGCCATTCGGTCCACCAACCTTCCAGCGGCGTATTGCTTTGCCACTCGGTCCAAAATCCGTCCAGCGGCGTAATGCTTTGCCTTTCGGTCCACCAACCTTCCAGCGGCGTAATGTTTTGCCACTCGGTCCAAAATCCGTCCAGCGGCGTATTGTTTTGCCTTTCGGTCTACCAACCTTCCAGCGGCGAATTGGTTTGCCTTTCGGTCCACCAACCTTCCAGCGGCGTATTGCTTTGCCATTCGGTCCACCAACCTTCCAGCGGCGTATTGTTTTGCCACTCGGTCCAAAATCCGTCCAGCGGCGTATTGCTTTGCCTTTCGGTCCACCAACCTTCCAGCGGCGAATTGGTTTGCCTTTCGGTCCACCAACCTTCCAGCGGCGTATTGCTTTGCCATTCGGTCCAAAATCCGTCCAGCGGCGTATTGGTTTGCCATTCGGTCCACCAACCTTCCAGCGGCGTATTGTTTTGCCACTCGGTCCACCAACCTTCCAGCGGCGTATTGGTTTGCCTTTCGGTCCACCAACCTTTAAGCGGCGTATAGCTTTGCCTTTCGGTCCACAATCCGTCCAGCGGCGTATTGTTTTGCCATTCGGTCCACCAACCTTCCAGCGGCGTATTGGTTTACCTTTCGGTCTACCAACCTTCCAGCGGCGTATTGCTTTGCCACTCGGTCGAAAATCCGTCCAGCGGCGTATTGCTTTGCCATTCGGTCCACCAACCTTCCAGCGGCGTATTGCTTTGCCTTTCGGTCCACAATCCGTCCAGCGGCGTATTGCTTTGCCATTCGGGCCACCAACCTTCCAGCGGCGTATTGTTTTGCCACTCGGTCCAAAATCCGTCCAGCGGCGTATTGCTTTGCCTTCCGGTCCACCAACCTTCCAGCGGCGTAATGTTTTGTCACTCGGTCCACCAACCTTCCAGCGGCGTATTGTTTTGCCACTCGGTCCACCAACCTTCCAGTTTCGTATTGCATTGCCATTCGGTCTACCAACCTTCCAGCGGCGTATTGCTTTGCCTTTCGGTCCACCAACCTTCCAGCGGCGTATTGCTTTGCCATTCGGTCCAAAATCCGTCCAGCGGCGTATTGGTTTGCCATTCGGTCCACCAACCTTCCAGCGGCGTATTGCTTTGCCTTTCGGTCCACAATCCGTCCAGCGGCGTATTGCTTTGCCATTCGGTCCACCAACCTTCCAGCGGCGTATTGCTTTGCCACTCGGTCCAAAATCCGTCCAGCGGCGTAATGCTTTGCCTTTCGGTCCACCAACCTTCCAGCGGCGTATTGTTTTGCCACTCGGTCCAAAATCCGTCCAGCGGCGTATTGGTTTGCCATTCGGTCCACCAACCTTCCAGCGGCGTATTGCTTTGCCATTCGGTCCAAAATCCGTCCAGCGGCGTATTGGTTTGCCATTCGGTCCACCAACCTTCCAGCGGCGTATTGCTTTGCCTTTCGGTCCACAATCCGTCCAGCGGCGTATTGCTTTGCCATTCGGTCCACCAACCTTCCAGCGGCGTATTGTTTTGCCACTCGGTCCAAAATCCGTCCAGCGGCGTATTGGTTTGCCTTTCGGTCCACCCACCTTCCAGGGGCGTATTCTTTTGCCACTCGGTCCACCAACCTTCCAGCGGCGTATTGCTTTGCCACTCGGTCCAAAATCCGTCCAGCGGCGTATTGGTTTGCCTTTCGGTCCACCCACCTTCCAGGGGCGTATTCTTTTGCCACTCGGTCCACCAACCTTCCAGCGGCGTAATGTTTTGCCACTCGGTCCAAAATCCGTCCAGCGGCGTATTGGTTTGCCAGTCGGTCCACCAACCTTCCAGCGGCGTAATGTTTTGCCACTCGGTCCAAAATCCGTCCAGCGGCGTAATGTTTTGCCTTTCGGTCTACCAACCTTCCAGCGGCGTATTGCTTTGCCACTCGGTCCAAAATCCGTCCAGCGGCGTATTGGTTTGCCTTTCGGTCCACCCACCTTCCAGGGGCGTATTCTTTTGCCACTCGGTCCACCAACCTTCCAGCGGCGTATTGCTTTGCCACTCGGTCCAAAATCCGTCCAGCGGCGTATTGGTTTGCCTTTCGGTCCACCCACCTTCCAGGGGCGTATTCTTTTGCCACTCGGTCCACCAACCTTCCAGCGGCGTAATGTTTTGCCACTCGGTCCAAAATCCGTCCAGCGGCGTATTGGTTTGCCAGTCGGTCCACCAACCTTCCAGCGGCGTAATGTTTTGCCACTCGGTCCAAAATCCGTCCAGCGGCGTAATGTTTTGCCTTTCGGTCTACCAACCTTCCAGCGGCGAATTGGTTTGCCTTTCGGTCCACCAACCTTCCAGCGGCGTATTGCTTTGCCATTCGGTCCAAAATCCGTCCAGCGGCGTATTGGTTTGCCATTCGGTCCACCAACCTTCCAGCGGCGTATTGCTTTGCCTTTCGGTCCACAGTCCGTCCAGCGGCGTATTGCTTTGCCATTCGGTCCACCAACCTTCCAGCGGCGTATTGTTTTGCCACTCGGTCCAAAATCCGTCCAGCGTCGTATTGCTTTGCCTTTCGGTCCACCAACCTTCCAGCGGCGTATTGTTTTGCCACTCGGTCCAAAATTCGTCCAGCGGCGTATTGGTTTGCCATTCGGTCCACCAACCTTCCAGCGGCGTATTGTTTTGCCACTCGGTCCAAAATCCGTCCAGCGGCGTATAGCTTTGCCATTCGGTCCACCAACCTTCCAGCGGCGTATTGCTTTGCCACTCGGTCCAAAATCCGTCCAGCGGCGTAATGTTTTGCCTTTCGGTCTACCAACCTTCCAGCGGCGAATTGGTTTGCCTTTCGGTCCACCAACCTTCCAGCGGCGTATTGCTTTGCCATTCGGGCCACCAACCTTCCAGCGGCGTATTGGTTTGCCATTCGGTCCACCAACCTTCCAGCGGCGTATTGCTTTGCCTTTCGGTCCACAGTCCGTCCAGCGGCGTATTGCTTTGCCATTCGGTCCACCAACCTTCCAGCGGCGTATTGTTTTGCCACTCGGTCCAAAATCCGTCCAGCGTCGTATTGCTTTGCCTTTCGGTCCACCAACCTTCCAGCGGCGTATTGTTTTGCCACTCGGTCCAAAATTCGTCCAGCGGCGTATTGGTTTGCCATTCGGTCCACCAACCTTCCAGCGGCGTATTGTTTTGCCACTCGGTCCAAAATCCGTCCAGCGGCGTATAGCTTTGCCATTCGGTCCACCAACCTTCCAGCGGCGTATTGCTTTGCCACTCGGTCCAAAATCCGTCCAGCGGCGTATTGGTTTGCCTTTCGGTCTACCAACCTTCCAGCGGCGTAATGCTTTGCCATTCGGTCCACCAACCTTCCAGCGGCGTATTGCTTTGCCATTCGGTCCACCAACCTTCCAGCGGCGTATTGTTTTGCCACTCGGTCCAAAATCCGTCCAGCGGCGTATTGTTTTGCCACTCGGTCCAAAATCCGTCCAGCGGCGTATTGTTTTGCCACTCGGTCCAAAATCCGTCCAGCGGCGTATTGGTTTGCCTTTCGGTCCACCCACCTTCCAGGGGCGTATTGCTTTGCCACTCGGTCGAAAATCCGTCCAGCGGCGTATTGCTTTGCCATTCGGTCCACCAACCTTCCAGCGGCGTATTGCTTTGCCATTCGGTCCAAAATCCGTCCAGCGGCGTATTGGTTTGCCATTCGGTCCACCAACCTTCCAGCGGCGTATTGCTTTGCCTTTCGGTCCACAATCCGTCCAGCGGCGTATTGCTTTGCCATTCGGTCCACCAACCTTCCAGCGGCGTATTGCTTTGCCACTCGGTCCAAAATCCGTCCAGCGGCGTAATGCTTTGCCTTTCGGTCCACCAACCTTCCAGCGGCGTATTGTTTTGCCACTCGGTCCAAAATCCGTCCAGCGGCGTATTGGTTTGCCATTCGGTCCACCAACCTTCCAGCGGCGTATTGCTTTGCCATTCGGTCCAAAATCCGTCCAGCGGCGTATTGGTTTGCCATTCGGTCCACCAACCTTCCAGCGGCGTATTGCTTTGCCTTTCGGTCCACAATCCGTCCAGCGGCGTATTGCTTTGCCATTCGGTCCACCAACCTTCCAGCGGCGTATTGTTTTGCCACTCGGTCCAAAATCCGTCCAGCGGCGTATTGGTTTGCCTTTCGGTCCACCCACCTTCCAGGGGCGTATTCTTTTGCCACTCGGTCCACCAACCTTCCAGCGGCGTAATGTTTTGCCACTCGGTCCAAAATCCGTCCAGCGGCGTATTGGTTTGCCAGTCGGTCCACCAACCTTCCAGCGGCGTAATGTTTTGCCACTCGGTCCAAAATCCGTCCAGCGGCGTAATGTTTTGCCTTTCGGTCTACCAACCTTCCAGCGGCGTATTGCTTTGCCACTCGGTCCAAAATCCGTCCAGCGGCGTATTGGTTTGCCTTTCGGTCCACCCACCTTCCAGGGGCGTATTCTTTTGCCACTCGGTCCACCAACCTTCCAGCGGCGTATTGCTTTGCCACTCGGTCCAAAATCCGTCCAGCGGCGTATTGGTTTGCCTTTCGGTCCACCCACCTTCCAGGGGCGTATTCTTTTGCCACTCGGTCCACCAACCTTCCAGCGGCGTAATGTTTTGCCACTCGGTCCAAAATCCGTCCAGCGGCGTATTGGTTTGCCAGTCGGTCCACCAACCTTCCAGCGGCGTAATGTTTTGCCACTCGGTCCAAAATCCGTCCAGCGGCGTAATGTTTTGCCTTTCGGTCTACCAACCTTCCAGCGGCGAATTGGTTTGCCTTTCGGTCCACCAACCTTCCAGCGGCGTATTGCTTTGCCATTCGGTCCAAAATCCGTCCAGCGGCGTATTGGTTTGCCATTCGGTCCACCAACCTTCCAGCGGCGTATTGCTTTGCCTTTCGGTCCACAGTCCGTCCAGCGGCGTATTGCTTTGCCATTCGGTCCACCAACCTTCCAGCGGCGTATTGTTTTGCCACTCGGTCCAAAATCCGTCCAGCGTCGTATTGCTTTGCCTTTCGGTCCACCAACCTTCCAGCGGCGTATTGTTTTGCCACTCGGTCCAAAATTCGTCCAGCGGCGTATTGGTTTGCCATTCGGTCCACCAACCTTCCAGCGGCGTATTGTTTTGCCACTCGGTCCAAAATCCGTCCAGCGGCGTATAGCTTTGCCATTCGGTCCACCAACCTTCCAGCGGCGTATTGCTTTGCCACTCGGTCCAAAATCCGTCCAGCGGCGTATTGGTTTGCCTTTCGGTCTACCAACCTTCCAGCGGCGTAATGCTTTGCCATTCGGTCCACCAACCTTCCAGCGGCGTATTGCTTTGCCATTCGGTCCACCAACCTTCCAGCGGCGTATTGTTTTGCCACTCGGTCCAAAATCCGTCCAGCGGCGTATTGTTTTGCCACTCGGTCCAAAATCCGTCCAGCGGCGTATTGTTTTGCCACTCGGTCCAAAATCCGTCCAGCGGCGTATTGGTTTGCCTTTCGGTCCACCCACCTTCCAGGGGCGTATTGCTTTGCCATTCGGTCCACCAACCTTCCAGCGGCGTATTGCTTTGCCATTCGGTCCACCAACCTTCCAGCGGCGTATTGTTTTGCCACTCGGTCCACCAACCTTCCAGCGGCGTATTGCTTTGCCACTCGGTCCAAAATCCGTCCAGCGGCGTAATGGTTTGCCATTCGGTCCACCAACCTTCCAGCGGCGTATTGTTTTGCCACTCGGTCCAAAATCCGTCCAGCGGCGTATTGTTTTGCCTTTCGGTCTACCAACCTTCCAGCGGCGTATTGCTTTGCCTTTCGGTCCACCAACCTTCCAGCGGCGTATTGCTTTGCCATTCGGTCTACCAACCTTCCAGCGGCGTATTGCTTTGCCTTTCGGTCCACCAACCTTCCAGCGGCGTATTGCTTTGCCATTCGGTCCAAAATCCGTCCAGCGGCGTATTGGTTTGCCATTCGGTCCACCAACCTTCCAGCGGCGTATTGTTTTGCCACTCGGTCCAAAATCCGTCCAGCGGCGTATTGCTTTGCCATTCGGTCCACCAACCTTCCAGCGGCGTATTGTTTTGCCACTCGGTCCACCAACCTTCCAGCGGCGTAATGCTTTGCCATTCGGTCTAAAATCCGTCCAGCGGCGTATTGGTTTGCCATTCGGTCCACCAACCTTCCAGCGGCGTATTGTTTTGCCACTCGGTCCAAAATCCGTCCAGCGGCGTATTGGTTTGCCATTCGGTCCACCAACCTTCCAGCGGCGTATTGTTTTGCCACTCGGTCCAAAATCCGTCCAGCGGCGTATTGCTTTGCCATTCGGTCCACCAACCTTCCAGCGGCGTATTGTTTTGCCACTCGGTCCACCAACCTTCCAGCGGCGTATTGGTTTGCCTTTCGGTCTACCAACCTTCCAGCGGCGTATTGCTTTGCCACTCGGTCCAAAATCCGTCCAGCGGCGTATTGGTTTGCCTTTCGGTCCACCCACCTTCCAGGGGCGTATTGTTTTGCCACTCGGTCCACCAACCTTCCAGCGGCGTATTGCTTTGCCATTCGGTCCACCCACCTTCCAGGGGCGTATTGTATTGCCACTCGGTCCAAAATCCGTCCAGCGGCGTATTGCTTTGCCTTTCGGTCCACCAACCTTCCAGCGGCGTATTGATTTGCCACTCGGTCCAAAATCCGTCCAGCGGCGTATTGGTTAGCCATTCGGTCCACCAACCTTCCAGCGGCGTATTGTTTTGCCACTCGGTCCAAAATCCGTCCAGCGGCGTATAGCTTTGCCATTCGGTCCACCAACCTTCCAGCGGCGTATTGCTTTGCCACTCGGTCCAAAATCCGTCCAGCGGCGTATTGGTTTGCCTTTCGGTCCACCCACCTTCCAGGGGCGTATTGTTTTGCCACTCGGTCCACCAACCTTCCAGCGGCGTATTGCTTTGCCACTCGGTCCAAAATCCGTCCAGCGGCGTATTGGTTTGCCATTCGGTCCACCAACCTTCCAGCGGCGTAATGTTTTGCCTTTCGGTCTACCAACCTTCCAGCGGCGTATTGCTTTGCCTTTCGGTCCACCAACCTTCCAGCGGCGTATTGCTTTGCCATTCGGTCCAAAATTCGTCCAGCGGCGTATTGGTTTGCCATTCGGTCCACCAACCTTCCAGCGGCGTATTGTTTTGCCACTCGGTCCACCAACCTTCCAGCGGCGTATTGGTTTGCCATTCGGTCCACCAACCTTCCAGCGGCGTATTGTTTTGCCACTCGGTCCAAAATCCGTCCAGCGGCGTATTGCTTTGCCATTCGGTCCACCAACCTTCCAGCGGCGTAATGTTTTGCCACTCGGTCCAAAATCCGTCCAGCGGCGTATTGGTTTGCCAGTCGGTCCAAAATCCGTCCAGCGGCGTATTGGTTTGCCAGTCGGTCCACCAACCTTCCAGCGGCGTAATGTTTTGCCACTCGGTCCAAAATCCGTCCAGCGGCGTAATGTTTTGCCTTTCGGTCTACCAACCTTCCAGCGGCGAATTGGTTTCCCTTTCGGTCCACCAACCTTCCAGCGGCGTATTGCTTTGCCATTCGGTCCAAAATCCGTCCAGCGGCGTATTGGTTTGCCATTCGGTCCACCAACCTTCCAGCGGCGTATTGCTTTGCCTTTCGGTCCACAGTCCGTCCAGCGGCGTATTGCTTTGCCATTCGGTCCACCAACCTTCCAGCGGCGTATTGTTTTGCCACTCGGTCCAAAATCCGTCCAGCGTCGTATTGCTTTGCCTTTCGGTCCACCAACCTTCCAGCGGCGTATTGTTTTGCCACTCGGTCCAAAATTCGTCCAGCGGCGTATTGGTTTGCCATTCGGTCCACCAACCTTCCAGCGGCGTATTGTTTTGCCACTCGGTCCAAAATCCGTCCAGCGGCGTATAGCTTTGCCATTCGGTCCACCAACCTTCCAGCGGCGTATTGCTTTGCCACTCGGTCCAAAATCCGTCCAGCGGCGTATTGGTTTGCCTTTCGGTCTACCAACCTTCCAGCGGCGTAATGCTTTGCCATTCGGTCCACCAACCTTCCAGCGGCGTATTGCTTTGCCATTCGGTCCACCAACCTTCCAGCGGCGTATTGTTTTGCCACTCGGTCCAAAATCCGTCCAGCGGCGTATTGTTTTGCCACTCGGTCCAAAATCCGTCCAGCGGCGTATTGTTTTGCCACTCGGTCCAAAATCCGTCCAGCGGCGTATTGGTTTGCCTTTCGGTCCACCCACCTTCCAGGGGCGTATTGCTTTGCCATTCGGTCCACCAACCTTCCAGCGGCGTATTGCTTTGCCATTCGGTCCACCAACCTTCCAGCGGCGTATTGTTTTGCCACTCGGTCCACCAACCTTCCAGCGGCGTATTGCTTTGCCACTCGGTCCAAAATCCGTCCAGCGGCGTAATGGTTTGCCATTCGGTCCACCAACCTTCCAGCGGCGTATTGTTTTGCCACTCGGTCCAAAATCCGTCCAGCGGCGTATTGTTTTGCCTTTCGGTCTACCAACCTTCCAGCGGCGTATTGCTTTGCCTTTCGGTCCACCAACCTTCCAGCGGCGTATTGCTTTGCCATTCGGTCTACCAACCTTCCAGCGGCGTATTGCTTTGCCTTTCGGTCCACCAACCTTCCAGCGGCGTATTGCTTTGCCATTCGGTCCAAAATCCGTCCAGCGGCGTATTGGTTTGCCATTCGGTCCACCAACCTTCCAGCGGCGTATTGTTTTGCCACTCGGTCCAAAATCCGTCCAGCGGCGTATTGCTTTGCCATTCGGTCCACCAACCTTCCAGCGGCGTATTGTTTTGCCACTCGGTCCAAAATCCGTCCAGCGGCGTATTGCTTTGCCATTCGGTCCACCAACCTTCCAGCGGCGTATTGTTTTGCCACTCGGTCCACCAACCTTCCAGCGGCGTATTGGTTTGCCTTTCGGTCTACCAACCTTCCAGCGGCGTATTGCTTTGCCACTCGGTCCAAAATCCGTCCAGCGGCGTATTGGTTTGCCTTTCGGTCCACCCACCTTCCAGGGGCGTATTGTTTTGCCACTCGGTCCACCAACCTTCCAGCGGCGTATTGCTTTGCCATTCGGTCCACCCACCTTCCAGGGGCGTATTGTATTGCCACTCGGTCCAAAATCCGTCCAGCGGCGTATTGCTTTGCCTTTCGGTCCACCAACCTTCCAGCGGCGTATTGATTTGCCACTCGGTCCAAAATCCGTCCAGCGGCGTATTGGTTAGCCATTCGGTCCACCAACCTTCCAGCGGCGTATTGTTTTGCCACTCGGTCCAAAATCCGTCCAGCGGCGTATAGCTTTGCCATTCGGTCCACCAACCTTCCAGCGGCGTATTGCTTTGCCACTCGGTCCAAAATCCGTCCAGCGGCGTATTGGTTTGCCATTCGGTCCACCAACCTTCCAGCGGCGTATTGTTTTGCCACTCGGTCCACCAACCTTCCAGCGGCGTATTGCTTTGCCACTCGGTCCAAAATCCGTCCAGCGGCGTATTGGTTTGCCATTCGGTCCACCAACCTTCCAGCGGCGTAATGTTTTGCCTTTCGGTCTACCAACCTTCCAGCGGCGTATTGCTTTGCCTTTCGGTCCACCAACCTTCCAGCGGCGTATTGCTTTCCCATTCGGTCTAAAATTCGTCCAGCGGCGTATTGGTTTGCCATTCGGTCCACCAACCTTCCAGCGGCGTATTGTTTTGCCACTCGGTCCACCAACCTTCCAGCGGCGTATTGGTTTGCCATTCGGTCCACCAACCTTCCAGCGGCGTATTGTTTTGCCACTCGGTCCAAAATCCGTCCAGCGGCGTATTGCTTTGCCATTCGGTCCACCAACCTTCCAGCGGCGTATTGTTTTGCCACTCGGTCCACCAACCTTCCAGCGGCGTATTGGTTTGCCTTTCGGTCCACCAACCTTTAAGCGGCGTATAGCTTTGCCTTTCGGTCCACAATCCGTCCAGCGGCGTATTGCTTTGCCATTCGGTCCACCAACCTTCCAGCGGCGTATTGGTTTGCCTTTCGGTCTACCAACCTTCCAGCGGCGTATTGTTTTGCCACTCGGTCCACCAACCTTCCAGCGGCGTATTGCTTTGCCACTCGGTCCAAAATAAGTCCAGCGGCGTATTGCTCTGCCATTCGGTCCACCAACCTTCCAGCGGCGTATTGCTTTGCCTTTCGGTCCACAATCCGTCCAGCGGCGTATTGTTTTGCCACTCGGTCCAAAATCCGTCCAGCGGCGTATTGGTTTGCCATTCGGTCCACCAACCTTCCAGCGGCGTATTGTTTTGCCACTCGGTCCAAAATCCGTCCAGCGGCGTATAGCTTTGCCATTCGGTCCACCAACCTTCCAGCGGCGTATTGCTTTGCCACTCGGTCCAAAATCCGTCCAGCGGCGTATTGGTTTGCCTTTCGGTCTACCAACCTTCCAGCGGCGTAATGCTTTGCCATTCGGTCCACCAACCTTCCAGCGGCGTATTGCTTTGCCATTCGGTCCACCAACCTTCCAGCGGCGTATTGTTTTGCCACTCGGTCCAAAATCCGTCCAGCGGCGTATTGTTTTGCCACTCGGTCCAAAATCCGTCCAGCGGCGTATTGTTTTGCCACTCGGTCCAAAATCCGTCCAGCGGCGTATTGGTTTGCCTTTCGGTCCACCCACCTTCCAGGGGCGTATTGCTTTGCCATTCGGTCCTCCAACCTTCCAGCGGCGTATTGCTTTGCCATTCGGTCCACCAACCTTCCAGCGGCGTATTGTTTTGCCACTCGGTCCACCAACCTTCCAGCGGCGTATTGCTTTGCCACTCGGTCCAAAATCCGTCCAGCGGCGTATTGGTTTGCCATTCGGTCCACCAACCTTCCAGCGGCGTAATGTTTTGCCTTTCGGTCTACCAACCTTCCAGCGGCGTATTGCTTTGCCTTTCGGTCCACCAACCTTCCAGCGGCGTATTGCTTTGCCATTCGGTCCAAAATTCGTCCAGCGGCGTATTGGTTTGCCATTCGGTCCACCAACCTTCCAGCGGCGTATTGTTTTGCCACTCGGTCCACCAACCTTCCAGCGGCGTATTGGTTTGCCATTCGGTCCACCAACCTTCCAGCGGCGTATTGTTTTGCCACTCGGTCCAAAATCCGTCCAGCGGCGTATTGCTTTGCCATTCGGTCCACCAACCTTCCAGCGGCGTATTGTTTTGCCACTCGGTCCACCAACCTTCCAGCGGCGTATTGGTTTGCCTTTCGGTCCACCAACCTTTAAGCGGCGTATAGCTTTGCCTTTCGGTCCACAATCCGTCCAGCGGCGTATTGCTTTGCCATTCGGTCCACCAACCTTCCAGCGGCGTATTGGTTTGCCTTTCGGTCTACCAACCTTCCAGCGGCGTATTGTTTTGCCACTCGGTCCACCAACCTTCCAGCGGCGTATTGCTTTGCCACTCGGTCCAAAATAAGTCCAGCGGCGTATTGCTCTGCCATTCGGTCCACCAACCTTCCAGCGGCGTATTGCTTTGCCTTTCGGTCCACAATCCGTCCAGCGGCGTATTGTTTTGCCACTCGGTCCAAAATCCGTCCAGCGGCGTATTGGTTTGCCATTCGGTCCACCAACCTTCCAGCGGCGTATTGGTTTGCCTTTCGGTCCACCAACCTTTAAGCGGCGTATAGCTTTGCCTTTCGGTCCACAATCCGTCCAGCGGCGTATTGCTTTGCCATTCGGTCCACCAACCTTCCAGCGGCGTATTGGTTTGCCTTTCGGTCTACCAACCTTCCAGCGGCGTATTGTTTTGCCACTCGGTCCACCAACCTTCCAGCGGCGTATTGCTTTGCCACTCGGTCCAAAATAAGTCCAGCGGCGTATTGCTCTGCCATTCGGTCCACCAACCTTCCAGCGGCGTATTGCTTTGCCTTTCGGTCCACAATCCGTCCAGCGGCGTATTGTTTTGCCACTCGGTCCAAAATCCGTCCAGCGGCGTATTGGTTTGCCATTCGGTCCACCAACCTTCCAGCGGCGTAATGTTTTGCCTTTCGGTCTACCAACCTTCCAGCGGCGTATTGCTTTGCCTTTCGGTCCACCAACCTTCCAGCGGCGTATTGCTTTGCCATTCGGTCCTCCAACCTTCCAGCGGCGTATTGCTTTGCCATTCGGTCCACCAACCTTCCAGCGGCGTATTGTTTTGCCACTCGGTCCACCAACCTTCCAGCGGCGTATTGCTTTGCCACTCGGTCCAAAATCCGTCCAGCGGCGTATTGGTTTGCCATTCGGTCCACCAACCTTCCAGCGGCGTAATGTTTTGCCTTTCGGTCTACCAACCTTCCAGCGGCGTATTGCTTTGCCTTTCGGTCCACCAACCTTCCAGCGGCGTATTGCTTTGCCATTCGGTCCAAAATTCGTCCAGCGGCGTATTGGTTTGCCATTCGGTCCACCAACCTTCCAGCGGCGTATTGTTTTGCCACTCGGTCCACCAACCTTCCAGCGGCGTATTGGTTTGCCATTCGGTCCACCAACCTTCCAGCGGCGTATTGTTTTGCCACTCGGTCCAAAATCCGTCCAGCGGCGTATTGCTTTGCCATTCGGTCCACCAACCTTCCAGCGGCGTATTGTTTTGCCACTCGGTCCACCAACCTTCCAGCGGCGTATTGGTTTGCCTTTCGGTCCACCAACCTTTAAGCGGCGTATAGCTTTGCCTTTCGGTCCACAATCCGTCCAGCGGCGTATTGCTTTGCCATTCGGTCCACCAACCTTCCAGCGGCGTATTGGTTTGCCTTTCGGTCTACCAACCTTCCAGCGGCGTATTGTTTTGCCACTCGGTCCACCAACCTTCCAGCGGCGTATTGCTTTGCCACTCGGTCCAAAATAAGTCCAGCGGCGTATTGCTCTGCCATTCGGTCCACCAACCTTCCAGCGGCGTATTGCTTTGCCTTTCGGTCCACAATCCGTCCAGCGGCGTATTGTTTTGCCACTCGGTCCAAAATCCGTCCAGCGGCGTATTGTTTTGCCACTCGGTCCAAAATCCGTCCAGCGGCGTATTGGTTTGCCTTTCGGTCCACCCACCTTCCAGGGGCGTATTGCTTTGCCATTCGGTCCTCCAACCTTCCAGCGGCGTATTGCTTTGCCACTCGGTCCACCAACCTTCCAGCGGCGTATTGTTTTGCCACTCGGTCCACCAACCTTCCAGCGGCGTATTGCTTTGCCACTCGGTCCAAAATCCGTCCAGCGGCGTATTGGTTTGCCATTCGGTCCACCAACCTTCCAGCGGCGTATTGTTTTGCCACTCGGTCCAAAATCCGTCCAGCGGCGTATTGGTTTGCCATTCGGTCCACCAACCTTCCAGCGGCGTATTGCTTTGCCACTCGGTCCAAAATCCGTCCAGCGGCGTATTGGTTTGCCTTTCGGTCCACCCACCTTCCAGGGGCGTATTGTTTTGCCACTCGGTCCACCAACCTTCCAGCGGCGTATTGCTTTGCCACTCGGTCCAAAATCCGTCCAGCGGCGTATTGGTTTGCCATTCGGTCCACCAACCTTCCAGCGGCGTAATGTTTTGCCTTTCGGTCTACCAACCTTCCAGCGGCGTATTGCTTTGCCTTTCGGTCCACCAACCTTCCAGCGGCGTATTGCTTTGCCATTCGGTCCAAAATTCGTCCAGCGGCGTATTGGTTTGCCATTCGGTCCACCAACCTTCCAGCGGCGTATTGTTTTGCCACTCGGTCCACCAACCTTCCAGCGGCGTATTGGTTTGCCTTTCGGTCCACCAACCTTCCAGCGGCGTATTGTTTTGCCACTCGGTCCACCAACCTTCCAGCGGCGTATTGGTTTGCCTTTCGGTCCACCAACCTTTAAGCGGCGTATAGCTTTGCCTTTCGGTCCACAATCCGTCCAGCGGCGTATTGTGTTGCCTTTCGGTCTACCAACCTTCCAGCGGCGTATTGGTTTGCCTTTCGGTCCACCAACCTTCCAGCGGCGTATTGCTTTGCCACTCGGTCCAAAATCCGTCCAGCGGCGTATTGTGTTGCCTTTCGGTCTACCAACCTTCCAGCGGCGTATTGGTTTGCCTTTCGGTCCACCAACCTTCCAGCGGCGTAATGCTTTGCCATTCGGTCCAAAATCCGTCCAGCGGCGTATTGGTTTGCCATTCGGTCCACCAACCTTCCAGCGGCGTATTGCTTTGCCATTCGGTCCACCAACCTTCCAGCGGCGTATTGGTTTGCCTTTCGGTCTACCAACCTTCCAGCGGCGTATTGTTTTGCCACTCGGTCCACCAACCTTCCAGCGGCGTATTGCTTTGCCACTCGGTCCAAAATCCGTCCAGCGGCGTATTGTGTTGCCTTTCGGTCTACCAACCTTCCAGCGGCGTATTGGTTTGCCTTTCGGTCCACCAACCTTCCAGCGGCGTAATGCTTTGCCATTCGGTCCAAAATCCGTCCAGCGGCGTATTGGTTTGCCATTCGGTCCACCAACCTTCCAGCGGCGTATTGCTTTGCCTTTCGGTCCACAATCCGTCCAGCGGCGTATTGCTTTGCCATTCGGTCCACCAACCTTCCAGCGGCGTATTGTTTTGCCACTCGGTCCAAAATCCGTCCAGCGGCGTATTGCTTTGCCTTTCGGTCCACCAACCTTCAAGCGGCGTATTGTTTTGCCTTTCGGTCTACCAACCTTCCAGCGGCGTATTGGTTTGCCTTTCGGTCCACCAACCTTCCAGCGGCGTATTGCTTTGCCATTCGGTCCAAAATCCGTCCAGCGGCGTATTGCTTTGCCTTTCGGTCCACCAACCTTCCAGCGGCGTATTGTTTTGCCACTCGGTCCAAAATCCGTCCAGCGGCGTATTGTTTTGCCACTCGGTCCAAAATCCGTCCAGCGGCGTATAGCTTTGCCATTCGGTCCACCAACCTTCCAGCGGCGTATTGCTTTGCCACTCGGTCCAAAATCCGTCCAGCGGCGTATTGGTTTGCCTTTCGGTCCACCCACCTTCCAGGGGCGTATTGTTTTGCCACTCGGTCCACCAACCTTCCAGCGGCGTATTGCTTTGCCACTCGGTCCAAAATCCGTCCAGCGGCGTATTGGTTTGCCATTCGGTCCACCAACCTTCCAGCGGCGTATTGTTTTGCCACTCGGTCCAAAATCCGTCCAGCGGCGTATTTCATTGCCTTTCGGTCCACCAACCTTCCAGCGGCGTATTGTTTTGCCACTCGGTCCAAAATCCGTCCAGCGGCGTATTGGTTTGCCATTCGGTCCACCAACCTTCCAGCGGCGTATTGTTTTGCCACTCGGTCCACCAACCTTCCAGCGGCGTAATGCTTTGCCATTCGGTCCAAAATCCGTCCAGCGGCGTATTGTTTTGCCTTTCGGTCCACCAACCTTCCAGCGGCGTATTGTTTTGCCACTCGGTCCACCAACCTTCCAGTGGCGTATTGCTTTGCCATTCGGTCCACCAACCTTCCAGCGGCGTATTGCTTTGCCATTCGGTCCACCAACCTTCCAGCGGCGTAATGTTTTGCCACTCGGTCCACCAACCTTCCAGCGGCGTATTGCTTTGCCACTCGGTCCAAAATCCGTCCAGCGGCGTATTGTTTTGCCTTTCGGTCTACCAACCTTCCAGCGGCGTATTGCTTTGCCTTTCGGTCCACCAACCTTCCAGCGGCGTATTGTTTTGCCACTCGGTCCAAAATCCGTCCAGCGGCGTATAGCTTTGCCATTCGGTCCACAAACCTTCCAGCGGCGTATTGCTTTGCCACTCGGTCCAAAATCCGTCCAGCGGCGTATTGGTTTGCCATTCGGTCCACCAACCTTCCAGCGGCGTAATGTTTTGCCACTCGGTCCAAAATCCGTCCAGCGGCGTATTGTGTTGCCTTTCGGTCTACCAACCTTCCAGCGGCGTATTGGTTTGCCTTTCGGTCCACCAACCTTCCAGCGGCGTATTGCTTTGCCATTCGGTCCAAAATCCGTCCAGCGGCGTATTGTTTTGCCTTTCGGTCTACCAACCTTCCAGCGGCGTATTGGTTTGCCTTTCGGTCCACCAACCTTCCAGCGGCGTATTGTTTTGCCACTCGGTCCAAAATCCGTCCAGCGGCGTATTGGTTTGCCATTCGGTCCACCAACCTTCCAGCGGCGTATTGTTTTGCCACTCGGTCCAAAATCGGTCCAGCGGCGTATAGCTTTGCCTTTCGGTCCACCAACCTTCCAGCGGCGTATTGTTTTACCACTCGGTCCAAAATCCGTCCAGCGGCGTATAGCTTTGCCATTCGGTCCACCAACCTTCCAGCGGCGTATTGCTTTGCCACTCGGTCCAAAATCCGTCCAGCGGCGTATTGGTTTGCCTTTCGGTCTACCAACCTTCCAGCGGCGTATTGCTTTGCCACTCGGTCCACCAACCTTCCAGCGGCGTAATGCTTTGCCATTCGGTCCAAAATCCGTCCAGCGGCGTATTGTTTTGCCTTTCGGTCCACCAACCTTCCAGCGGCGTATTGCTTTGCCACTCGGTCCAAAATCCGTCCAGCGGCGTAATGGTTTGCCTTTCGGTCCACCAACCTTTAAGCGGCGTATAGCTTTGCCTTTCGGTCCACAATCCGTCCAGCGGCGTATTGCTTTGCCATTCGGTCCACCAACCTTCCAGCGGCGTATTGGTTTGCCTTTCGGTCTACCAACCTTCCAGCGGCGTATTGTTTTGCCACTCGGTCCACCAACCTTCCAGCGGCGTATTGCTTTGCCACTCGGTCCAAAATAAGTCCAGCGGCGTATTGCTTTGCCATTCGGTCCACCAACCTTCCAGCGGCGTATTGCTTTGCCTTTCGGTCCACAATCCGTCCAGCGGCGTATTGCTTTGCCATTCGGTCCACCAACCTTCCAGCGGCGTATTGTTTTGCCACTCGGTCCAAAATCCGTCCAGCGGCGTATAGCTTTGCCATTCGGTCCACCAACCTTCCAGCGGCGTATTGCTTTGCCACTCGGTCCAAAATCCGTCCAGCGGCGTATTGTGTTGCCTTTCGGTCTACCAACCTTCCAGCGGCGTATTGGTTTGCCTTTCGGTCCACCAACCTTCCAGCGGCGTATTGCTTTGCCATTCGGTCCAAAATCCGTCCAGCGGCGTATTGGTTTGCCATTCGGTCCACCAACCTTCCAGCGGCGTATTGCTTTGCCTTTCGGTCCACAATCCGTCCAGCGGCGTATTGCTTTGCCATTCGGTCCACCAACCTTCCAGCGGCGTATTGTTTTGCCACTCGGTCCAAAATCCGTCCAGCGGCGTATTGATTTGCCTTTCGGTCCACCAACCTTCAAGCGGCGTATTGTTTTGCCTTTCGGTCTACCAACCTTCCAGCGGCGTATTGGTTTGCCTTTCGGTCCACCAACCTTCCAGCGGCGTATTGCTTTGCCATTCGGTCCAAAATCCGTCCAGCGGCGTATTGCTTTGCCTTTCGGTCCAAAATCCGTCCAGCGGCGTATTGGTTTGCCATTCGGTCCACCAACCTTCCAGCGGCGTATTGTTTTGCCACTCGGTCCAAAATCCGTCCAGCGGCGTATAGCTTTGCCATTCGGTCCACCAACCTTCCAGCGGCGTATTGCTTTGCCACTCGGTCCAAAATCCGTCCAGCGGCGTATTGGTTTGCCTTTCGGTCCACCCACCTTCCAGGGGCGTATTGTTTTGCCACTCGGTCCACCAACCTTCCAGCGGCGTATTGCTTTGCCACTCGGTCCAAAATCCGTCCAGCGGCGTATTGGTTTGCCATTCGGTCCACCAACCTTCCAGCGGCGTATTGTTTTGCCACTCGGTCCAAAATCCGTCCAGCGGCGTATTTCATTGCCTTTCGGTCCACCAACCTTCCAGCGGCGTATTGTTTTGCCACTCGGTCCAAAATCCGTCCAGCGGCGTATTGGTTTGCCATTCGGTCCACCAACCTTCCAGCGGCGTATTGTTTTGCCACTCGGTCCACCAACCTTCCAGCGGCGTAATGCTTTGCCATTCGGTCCAAAATCCGTCCAGCGGCGTATTGTTTTGCCTTTCGGTCCACCAACCTTAGAGCGGCGTATTGTTTTGCCACTCGGTCCACCAACCTTCCAGTGGCGTATTGCTTTGCCATTCGGTCCACCAACCTTCCAGCGGCGTATTGCTTTGCCATTCGGTCCACCAACCTTCCAGCGGCGTAATGTTTTGCCACTCGGTCCACCAACCTTCCAGCGGCGTATTGCTTTGCCACTCGGTCCAAAATCCGTCCAGCGGCGTATTGTTTTGCCTTTCGGTCTACCAACCTTCCAGCGGCGTATTGCTTTGCCTTTCGGTCCACCAACCTTCCAGCGGCGTATTGTTTTGCCACTCGGTCCAAAATCCGTCCAGCGGCGTATAGCTTTGCCATTCGGTCCACAAACCTTCCAGCGGCGTATTGCTTTGCCACTCGGTCCAAAATCCGTCCAGCGGCGTATTGGTTTGCCATTCGGTCCACCAACCTTCCAGCGGCGTAATGTTTTGCCACTCGGTCCAAAATCCGTCCAGCGGCGTATTGTGTTGCCTTTCGGTCTACCAACCTTCCAGCGGCGTATTGGTTTGCCTTTCGGTCCACCAACCTTCCAGCGGCGTATTGCTTTGCCACTCGGTCCAAAATCCGTCCAGCGGCGTAATGGTTTGCCTTTCGGTCCACCAACCTTTAAGCGGCGTATAGCTTTGCCTTTCGGTCCACAATCCGTCCAGCGGCGTATTGCTTTGCCATTCGGTCCACCAACCTTCCAGCGGCGTATTGGTTTGCCTTTCGGTCTACCAACCTTCCAGCGGCGTATTGTTTTGCCACTCGGTCCACCAACCTTCCAGCGGCGTATTGCTTTGCCACTCGGTCCAAAATAAGTCCAGCGGCGTATTGCTTTGCCATTCGGTCCACCAACCTTCCAGCGGCGTATTGCTTTGCCTTTCGGTCCACAATCCGTCCAGCGGCGTATTGCTTTGCCATTCGGTCCACCAACCTTCCAGCGGCGTATTGTTTTGCCACTCGGTCCAAAATCCGTCCAGCGGCGTATAGCTTTGCCATTCGGTCCACCAACCTTCCAGCGGCGTATTGCTTTGCCACTCGGTCCAAAATCCGTCCAGCGGCGTATTGTGTTGCCTTTCGGTCTACCAACCTTCCAGCGGCGTATTGGTTTGCCTTTCGGTCCACCAACCTTCCAGCGGCGTATTGCTTTGCCATTCGGTCCAAAATCCGTCCAGCGGCGTATTGGTTTGCCATTCGGTCCACCAACCTTCCAGCGGCGTATTGCTTTGCCTTTCGGTCCACAATCCGTCCAGCGGCGTATTGCTTTGCCATTCGGTCCACCAACCTTCCAGCGGCGTATTGTTTTGCCACTCGGTCCAAAATCCGTCCAGCGGCGTATTGATTTGCCTTTCGGTCCACCAACCTTCAAGCGGCGTATTGTTTTGCCTTTCGGTCTACCAACCTTCCAGCGGCGTATTGGTTTGCCTTTCGGTCCACCAACCTTCCAGCGGCGTATTGCTTTGCCATTCGGTCCAAAATCCGTCCAGCGGCGTATTGCTTTGCCTTTCGGTCCACCAACCTTCCAGCGGCGTATTGTTTTGCCACTCGGTCCAAAATCCGTCCAGCGGCGTATTGTTTTGCCACTCGGTCCAAAATCCGTCCAGCGGCGTATAGCTTTGCCATTCGGTCCACCAACCTTCCAGCGGCGTATTGCTTTGCCACTCGGTCCAAAATCCGTCCAGCGGCGTATTGGTTTGCCTTTCGGTCCACCCACCTTCCAGGGGCGTATTGTTTTGCCACTCGGTCCACCAACCTTCCAGCGGCGTATTGCTTTGCCACTCGGTCCAAAATCCGTCCAGCGGCGTATTGGTTTGCCATTCGGTCCACCAACCTTCCAGCGGCGTATTGTTTTGCCACTCGGTCCAAAATCCGTCCAGCGGCGTATTTCATTGCCTTTCGGTCCACCAACCTTCCAGCGGCGTATTGTTTTGCCACTCGGTCCAAAATCCGTCCAGCGGCGTATAGCTTTGCCATTCGGTCCACCAACCTTCCAGCGGCGTATTGCTTTGCCACTCGGTCCAAAATCCGTCCAGCGGCGTATTGGTTTGCCTTTCGGTCCACCCACCTTCCAGGGGCGTATTGTTTTGCCACTCGGTCCACCAACCTTCCAGCGGCGTATTGCTTTGCCACTCGGTCCAAAATCCGTCCAGCGGCGTATTGGTTTGCCATTCGGTCCACCAACCTTCCAGCGGCGTATTGTTTTGCCACTCGGTCCAAAATCCGTCCAGCGGCGTATTTCATTGCCTTTCGGTCCACCAACCTTCCAGCGGCGTATTGTTTTGCCACTCGGTCCAAAATCCGTCCAGCGGCGTATTGGTTTGCCATTCGGTCCACCAACCTTCCAGCGGCGTATTGTTTTGCCACTCGGTCCACCAACCTTCCAGCGGCGTAATGCTTTGCCATTCGGTCCAAAATCCGTCCAGCGGCGTATTGTTTTGCCTTTCGGTCCACCAACCTTCCAGCGGCGTATTGTTTTGCCACTCGGTCCACCAACCTTCCAGTGGCGTATTGCTTTGCCATTCGGTCCACCAACCTTCCAGCGGCGTATTGCTTTGCCATTCGGTCCACCAACCTTCCAGCGGCGTAATGTTTTGCCACTCGGTCCACCAACCTTCCAGCGGCGTATTGCTTTGCCACTCGGTCCAAAATCCGTCCAGCGGCGTATTGTTTTGCCTTTCGGTCTACCAACCTTCCAGCGGCGTATTGCTTTGCCTTTCGGTCCACCAACCTTCCAGCGGCGTATTGTTTTGCCACTCGGTCCAAAATCCGTCCAGCGGCGTATAGCTTTGCCATTCGGTCCACAAACCTTCCAGCGGCGTATTGCTTTGCCACTCGGTCCAAAATCCGTCCAGCGGCGTATTGGTTTGCCATTCGGTCCACCAACCTTCCAGCGGCGTAATGTTTTGCCACTCGGTCCAAAATCCGTCCAGCGGCGTATTGTGTTGCCTTTCGGTCTACCAACCTTCCAGCGGCGTATTGGTTTGCCTTTCGGTCCACCAACCTTCCAGCGGCGTATTGCTTTGCCATTCGGTCCAAAATCCGTCCAGCGGCGTATTGTTTTGCCTTTCGGTCTACCAACCTTCCAGCGGCGTATTGGTTTGCCTTTCGGTCCACCAACCTTCCAGCGGCGTATTGTTTTGCCACTCGGTCCAAAATCCGTCCAGCGGCGTATTGGTTTGCCATTCGGTCCACCAACCTTCCAGCGGCGTATTGTTTTGCCACTCGGTCCAAAATCGGTCCAGCGGCGTATAGCTTTGCCTTTCGGTCCACCAACCTTCCAGCGGCGTATTGTTTTACCACTCGGTCCAAAATCCGTCCAGCGGCGTATAGCTTTGCCATTCGGTCCACCAACCTTCCAGCGGCGTATTGCTTTGCCACTCGGTCCAAAATCCGTCCAGCGGCGTATTGGTTTGCCTTTCGGTCTACCAACCTTCCAGCGGCGTATTGCTTTGCCACTCGGTCCACCAACCTTCCAGCGGCGTAATGCTTTGCCATTCGGTCCAAAATCCGTCCAGCGGCGTATTGTTTTGCCTTTCGGTCCACCAACCTTCCAGCGGCGTATTGCTTTGCCACTCGGTCCAAAATCCGTCCAGCGGCGTAATGGTTTGCCTTTCGGTCCACCAACCTTTAAGCGGCGTATAGCTTTGCCTTTCGGTCCACAATCCGTCCAGCGGCGTATTGCTTTGCCATTCGGTCCACCAACCTTCCAGCGGCGTATTGGTTTGCCTTTCGGTCTACCAACCTTCCAGCGGCGTATTGTTTTGCCACTCGGTCCACCAACCTTCCAGCGGCGTATTGCTTTGCCACTCGGTCCAAAATAAGTCCAGCGGCGTATTGCTTTGCCATTCGGTCCACCAACCTTCCAGCGGCGTATTGCTTTGCCTTTCGGTCCACAATCCGTCCAGCGGCGTATTGCTTTGCCATTCGGTCCACCAACCTTCCAGCGGCGTATTGTTTTGCCACTCGGTCCAAAATCCGTCCAGCGGCGTATAGCTTTGCCATTCGGTCCACCAACCTTCCAGCGGCGTATTGCTTTGCCACTCGGTCCAAAATCCGTCCAGCGGCGTATTGTGTTGCCTTTCGGTCTACCAACCTTCCAGCGGCGTATTGGTTTGCCTTTCGGTCCACCAACCTTCCAGCGGCGTATTGCTTTGCCATTCGGTCCAAAATCCGTCCAGCGGCGTATTGGTTTGCCATTCGGTCCACCAACCTTCCAGCGGCGTATTGCTTTGCCTTTCGGTCCACAATCCGTCCAGCGGCGTATTGCTTTGCCATTCGGTCCACCAACCTTCCAGCGGCGTATTGTTTTGCCACTCGGTCCAAAATCCGTCCAGCGGCGTATTGATTTGCCTTTCGGTCCACCAACCTTCAAGCGGCGTATTGTTTTGCCTTTCGGTCTACCAACCTTCCAGCGGCGTATTGGTTTGCCTTTCGGTCCACCAACCTTCCAGCGGCGTATTGCTTTGCCATTCGGTCCAAAATCCGTCCAGCGGCGTATTGCTTTGCCTTTCGGTCCACCAACCTTCCAGCGGCGTATTGTTTTGCCACTCGGTCCAAAATCCGTCCAGCGGCGTATTGTTTTGCCACTCGGTCCAAAATCCGTCCAGCGGCGTATAGCTTTGCCATTCGGTCCACCAACCTTCCAGCGGCGTATTGCTTTGCCACTCGGTCCAAAATCCGTCCAGCGGCGTATTGATTTGCCTTTCGGTCCACCCACCTTCCAGGGGCGTATTGTTTTGCCACTCGGTCCACCAACCTTCCAGCGGCGTATTGCTTTGCCACTCGGTCCAAAATCCGTCCAGCGGCGTATTGGTTTGCCATTCGGTCCACCAACCTTCCAGCGGCGTATTGTTTTGCCACTCGGTCCAAAATCCGTCCAGCGGCGTATTTCATTGCCTTTCGGTCCACCAACCTTCCAGCGGCGTATTGTTTTGCCACTCGGTCCAAAATCCGTCCAGCGGCGTATTGGTTTGCCATTCGGTCCACCAACCTTCCAGCGGCGTATTGTTTTGCCACTCGGTCCACCAACCTTCCAGCGGCGTAATGCTTTGCCATTCGGTCCAAAATCCGTCCAGCGGCGTATTGTTTTGCCTTTCGGTCCACCAACCTTCCAGCGGCGTATTGTTTTGCCACTCGGTCCACCAACCTTCCAGTGGCGTATTGCTTTGCCATTCGGTCCACCAACCTTCCAGCGGCGTATTGCTTTGCCATTCGGTCCACCAACCTTCCAGCGGCGTATTGTTTTGCCACTCGGTCCACCAACCATCCAGCGGCGTATTGCTTTGCCACTCGGTCCAAAATCCGTCCAGCGGCGTATTGGTTTGCCATTCGGTCCACCAACCTTCCAGCGGCGTAATGTTTTGCCACTCGGTCCAAAATCCGTCCAGCGGCGTATTGTGTTGCCTTTCGGTCTACCAACCTTCCAGCGGCGTATTGGTTTGCCTTTCGGTCCACCAACCTTCCAGCGGCGTATTGCTTTGCCATTCGGTCCAAAATCCGTCCAGCGGCGTATTGCTTTGCCATTCGGTCCACCAACTTTCCAGCGGCGTATTGTTTTGCCACTCGGTCCAAAATCCGTCCAGCGGCGTATTGCTTTGCCTTTCGGTCCACCAACCTTCAAGCGGCGTATTGTTTTGCCTTTCGGTCTACCAACCTTCCAGCGGCGTATTGGTTTGCCTTTCGGTCCACCAACCTTCCAGCGGCGTATTGCTTTGCCATTCGGTCCAAAATCCGTCCAGCGGCGTATTGCTTTGCCACTCGGTCCAAAATCCGTCCAGCGGCGTATTGTGTTGCCTTTCGGTCTACCAACCTTCCAGCGGCGTATTGGTTTGCCTTTCGGTCCACCAACCTTCCAGCGGCGTATTGTTTTGCCACTCGGTCCAAAATCCGTCCAGCGGCGTATTGGTTTGCCATTCGGTCCACCAACCTTCCAGCGGCGTATTGGTTTGCCTTTCGGTCCACCAACCTTCCAGCGGCGTATTGCTTTGCCATTCGGTCCAAAATCCGTCCAGCGGCGTATTGTTTTGCCTTTCGGTCTACCAACCTTCCAGCGGCGTATTGGTTTGCCTTTCGGTCCACCAACCTTCCAGCGGCGTATTGTTTTGCCACTCGGTCCAAAATCGGTCCAGCGGCGTATAGCTTTGCCTTTCGGTCCACCAACCTTCAAGCGGCGTATTGTTTTGCCTTTCGGTCCACCAACCTTCCAGCGGCGTATTGTTTTGCCACTCGGTCCAAAATCCGTCCAGCGGCGTATTGTTTTGCCACTCGGTCCAAAATCCGTCCAGCGGCGTATAGCTTTGCCATTCGGTCCACCAACCTTCCAGCGGCGTATTGCTTTGCCACTCGGTCCAAAATCCGTCCAGCGGCGTATTGGTTTGCCTTTCGGTCCACCCACCTTCCAGGGGCGTATTGTTTTGCCACTCGGTCCACCAACCTTCCAGCGGCGTATTGCTTTGCCACTCGGTCCAAAATCCGTCCAGCGGCGTATTGCTTTGCCATTCGGTCCACCAACCTTCCAGCGGCGTAATGTTTTGCCACTCGGTCCAAAATCCGTCCAGCGGCGTATTGTGTTGCCTTTCGGTCTACCAACCTTCCAGCGGCGTATTGGTTTGCCTTTCGGTCCACCAACCTTCCAGCGGCGTATTGCTTTGCCATTCGGTCCAAAATCCGTCCAGCGGCGTATTGTTTTGCCTTTCGGTCTACCAACCTTCCAGCGGCGTATTGGTTTGCCTTTCGGTCCACCAACCTTCCAGCGGCGTAATGTTTTGCCACTCGGTCCAAAATCCGTCCAGCGGCGTATTGGTTTGCCATTCGGTCCACCAACCTTCCAGCGGCGTATTGTTTTGCCACTCGGTCCAAAATCGGTCCAGCGGCGTATAGCTTTGCCTTTCGGTCCACCAACCTTCCAGCGGCGTATTGTTTTACCACTCGGTCCAAAATCCGTCCAGCGGCGTATAGCTTTGCCATTCGGTCCACCAACCTTCCAGCGGCGTAATGCTTTGCCATTCGGTCCAAAATCCGTCCAGCGGCGTATTGTTTTGCCTTTCGGTCCACCAACCTTCCAGCGGCGTATTGCTTTGCCACTCGGTCCAAAATCCGTCCAGCGGCGTATTGGTTTGCCTTTCGGTCCACCAACCTTTAAGCGGCGTATAGCTTTGCCTTTCGGTCCACAATCCGTCCAGCGGCGTATTGCTTTGCCATTCGGTCCACCAACCTTCCAGCGGCGTATTGGTTTGCCTTTCGGTCTACCAACCTTCCAGCGGCGTATTGTTTTGCCACTCGGTCCACCAACCTTCCAGCGGCGTATTGCTTTGCCACTCGGTCCAAAATAAGTCCAGCGGCGTATTGCTTTGCCATTCGGTCCACCAACCTTCCAGCGGCGTATTGCTTTGCCTTTCGGTCCACAATCCGTCCAGCGGCGTATTGCTTTGCCATTCGGTCCACCAACCTTCCAGCGGCGTATTGTTTTGCCACTCGGTCCAAAATCCGTCCAGCGGCGTATAGCTTTGCCATTCGGTCCACCAACCTTCCAGCGGCGTATTGCTTTGCCACTCGGTCCAAAATCCGTCCAGCGGCGTATTGTGTTGCCTTTCGGTCTACCAACCTTCCAGCGGCGTATTGGTTTGCCTTTCGGTCCACCAACCTTCCAGCGGCGTATTGCTTTGCCATTCGGTCCAAAATCCGTCCAGCGGCGTATTGGTTTGCCATTCGGTCCACCAACCTTCCAGCGGCGTATTGCTTTGCCTTTCGGTCCACAATCCGTCCAGCGGCGTATTGCTTTGCCATTCGGTCCACCAACCTTCCAGCGGCGTATTGTTTTGCCACTCGGTCCAAAATCCGTCCAGCGGCGTATTGCTTTGCCTTTCGGTCCACCAACCTTCAAGCGGCGTATTGTTTTGCCTTTCGGTCTACCAACCTTCCAGCGGCGTATTGGTTTGCCTTTCGGTCCACCAACCTTCCAGCGGCGTATTGCTTTGCCATTCGGTCCAAAATCCGTCCAGCGGCGTATTGGTTTGCCATTCGGTCCACCAACCTTCCAGCGGCGTATTGCTTTGCCATTCGGTCCAAAATCCGTCCAGCGGCGTATTGGTTTGCCATTCGGTCCACCAACCTTCCAGCGGCGTATTGTTTTGCCACTCGGTCCACCAACCTTCCAGCGGCGTATTGGTTTGCCTTTCGGTCCACCAACCTTTAAGCGGCGTATAGCTTTGCCTTTCGGTCCACAATCCGTCCAGCGGCGTATTGCTTTGCCATTCGGTCCACCAACCTTCCAGCGGCGTATTGGTTTGCCTTTCGGTCTACCAACCTTCCAGCGGCGTATTGCTTTGCCACTCGGTCCAAAATCCGTCCAGCGGCGTATTGCTTTGCCATTCGGTCCACCAACCTTCCAGCGGCGTATTGCTTTGCCTTTCGGTCCACAATCCGTCCAGCGGCGTATTGCTTTGCCATTCGGTCCACCAACCTTCCAGCGGCGTATTGTTTTGCCACTCGGTCCAAAATCCGTCCAGCGGCGTATTGCTTTGCCTTTCGGTCCACCAACCTTCCAGCGGCGTATTGTTTTGTCACTCGGTCCACCAACCTTCCAGCGGCGTATTGTTTTGCCACTCGGTCCACCAACCTTCCAGTGGCGTATTGCATTGCCATTCGGTCCACCAACCTTCCAGCGGCGTATTGCTTTGCCATTCGGTCCACCCACCTTCCAGGGGCGTATTGTATTGCCACTCGGTCCAAAATCCGTCCAGCGGCGTATTGCTTTGCCTTTCGGTCCACCAACCTTCCAGCGGCGTATTGGTTTGCCACTCGGTCCAAAATCCGTCCAGCGGCGTATAGCTTTGCCATTCGGTCCACCAACCTTCCAGCGGCGTATTGCTTTGCCACTCGGTCCAAAATCCGTCCAGCGGCGTATTGGTTTGCCTTTCGGTCCACCCACCTTCCAGGGGCGTATTGTTTTGCCACTCGGTCCACCAACCTTCCAGCGGCGTATTACTTTGCCACTCGGTCCAAAATCCGTCCAGCGGCGTATTGGTTTGCCATTCGGTCCACCATCCTTCCAGCGGCGTAATGTTTTGCCTTTCGGTCTACCAACCTTCCAGCGGCGTATTGCTTTGCCTTTCGGTCCACCAACCTTCCAGCGGCGTATTGCTTTGCCATTCGGTCCAAAATTCGTCCAGCGGCGTATTGGTTTGCCATTCGGTCCACCAACCTTCCAGCGGCGTATTGTTTTGCCACTCGGTCCACCAACCTTCCAGCGGCGTATTGGTTTGCCTTTCGGTCCACCAACCTTTAAGCGGCGTATAGCTTTGCCTTTCGGTCCACAATCCGTCCAGCGGCGTATTGCTTTGCCATTCGGTCCACCAACCTTCCAGCGGCGTATTGGTTTGCCTTTCGGTCTACCTACCTTCCAGCGGCGTATTGCTTTGCCACTCGGTCCAAAATAAGTCCAGCGGCGTATTCCTTTGCCATTCGGTCCACCAACCTTCCAGCGGCGTATTGCTTTGCCTTTCGGTCCACAATCCGTCCAGCGGCGTATAGCTTTGCCATTCGGTCCACCAACCTTCCAGCGGCGTATTGTTTTGCCACTCGGTCCAAAATCCGTCCAGCGGCGTATTGGTTTGCCTTTCGGTCCACCCACCTTCCAGGGGCGTATTGTTTTGCCACTCGGTCCACCAACCTTCCAGCGGCGTATTGCTTTGCCACTCGGTCCAAAATCCGTCCAGCGGCGTATTGGTTTGCCATTCGGTCCACCAACCTTCCAGCGGCGTAATGTTTTGCCACTCGGTCCAAAATCCGTCCAGCGGCGTATTGTGTTGCCTTTCGGTCTACCAACCTTCCAGCGGCGTATTGGTTTGCCTTTCGGTCCACCAACCTTCCAGCGGCGTATTGCTTTGCCATTCGGTCCAAAATCCGTCCAGCGGCGTATTGGTTTGCCATTCGGTCCACCAACCTTCCAGCGGCGTATTGCTTTGCCTTTCTGTCCACAATCCGTCCAGCGGCGTATTGCTTTGCCATTCGGTCCACCAACCTTCCAGCGGCGTATTGCTTTGCCACTCGGTCCAAAATCCGTCCAGCGGCGTATTGTTTTGCCTTTCGGTCCACCAACCTTCCAGCGGCGTATTGTTTTGCCACTCGGCCCACCAACCTTCCAGCGGCGTATTGCTTTGCCTTTCGGTCCACAATCCGTCCAGCGGCGTATTGCTTTGCCTTTCGGTCCACCAACCTTCCAGCGGCGTATTGTTTTGCCACTCGGTCCAAAATCCGTCCAGCGGCGTATAGCTTTGCCGTTCGGTCCACCAACCTTCCAGCGGCGTATTGTTTTGCCACTCGGTCCAAAATCCGTCCAGCGGCGTATTGGTTTGCCATTCGGTCCACCAACCTTCCAGCGGCGTATTGTTTTGCCACTCGGTCCAAAATCCGTCCAGCGGCGTATAGCTTTGCCTTTCGGTCCACCAACTTTCCAGCGGCGTATTGTTTTACCACTCGGTCCAAAATCCGTCCAGCGGCGTATTGGTTTGCCATTCGGTCCACCAACCTTCCAGCGGCGTATTGTTTTGCCACTCGGTCCAAAATCCGTCCAGCGGCGTATAGCTTTGCCTTTCGGTCCACCAACTTTCCAGCGGCGTATTGTTTTGCCACTCGGTCCAAAATCCGTCCAGCGGCGTATAGCTTTGCCTTTCGGTCCACCAACTTTCCAGCGGCGTATTGTTTTACCACTCGGTCCAAAATCCGTCCAGCGGCGTATAGCTTTGCCATTCGGTCCACCAACCTTCCAGCGGCGTATTGTTTTGCCACTCGGTCCACCAACCTTCCAGCGGCGTATTGGTTTGCCTTTCGGTCAACCAACCTTTAAGCGGAGTATAGCTTTGCCTTTCGGTCCACAATCCGTCCAGCGGCGTATTGCTTTGCCATTCGGTCCACCAACCTTCCAGCGGCGTATTGTTTTGCCACTCGGTCCAAAATCCGTCCAGCGGCGTATTGGTTTGCCTTTCGGTCCACCAACCTTCCAGCGGCGTATAGCTTTGCCACTCGGTCCAAAATCCGTCCAGCGGCGTATTGCTTTGCCTTTCGGTCCACCAACCTTCCAGCGGCGTATTGTTTTGCCACTCGGTCCAAAATCCGTCCAGCGGCGTATTGGTTTGCCATTCGGTCCACCAACCTTAAAGCGGCGCATTGCTTTGCCACTCGGTCCAAAATCCGTCCAGCGGCGTATTGGTTTGCCTTTCGGTCCACCCACCTTCCAGGGGCGTATTGTTTTGCCACTCGGTCCACCAACCTTCCAGCGGCGTATTGCTTTGCCACTCGGTCCAAAATCCGTCCAGCGGCGTATTGGTTTGCCATTCGGTCCACCAACCTTCCAGCGGCGTAATGTTTTGCCACTCGGTCCAAAATCCGTCCAGCGGCGTATTGTTTTGCCTTTCGGTCTACCAACCTTCCAGCGGCGTATTGGTTTGCCTTTTGGTCCACCAACCTTCCAGCGGCGTATTGCTTTGCCATTCGGTCCAAAATCCGTCCAGCGGCGTATTGCTTTGCCTTTCGGTCCACCAACCTTCCAGCGGCGTATTGTTTTGCCACTCGGTCCAAAATCCGTCCAGCGGCGTATAGCTTTGCCGTTCGGTCCACCAACCTTCCAGCGGCGTATTGTTTTGCCACTCGGTCCAAAATCCGTCCAGCGGCGTATAGGTTTGCCATTCGGTCCACCAACCTTCCAGCGGCGTATTGTTTTGCCACTCGGTCCAAAATCCGTCCAGCGGCGTATAGCTTTGCCTTTCGGTCCACCAACTTTCCAGCGGCGTATTGTTTTACCACTCGGTCCAAAATCCGTCCAGCGGCGTATTGGTTTGCCATTCGGTCCACCAACCTTCCAGCGGCGTATTGTTTTGCCACTCGGTCCAAAATCCGTCCAGCGGCGTATAGCTTTGCCTTTCGGTCCACCAACTTTCCAGCGGCGTATTGTTTTGCCACTCGGTCCAAAATCCGTCCAGCGGCGTATAGCTTTGCCTTTCGGTCCACCAACTTTCCAGCGGCGTATTGTTTTACCACTCGGTCCAAAATCCGTCCAGCGGCGTATAGCTTTGCCATTCGGTCCACCAACCTTCCAGCGGCGTATTGTTTTGCCACTCGGTCCACCAACCTTCCAGCGGCGTATTGGTTTGCCTTTCGGTCAACCAACCTTTAAGCGGCGTATAGCTTTGCCTTTCGGTCCACAATCCGTCCAGCGGCGTATTGCTTTGCCATTCGGTCCACCAACCTTCCAGCGGCGTATTGTTTTGCCACTCGGTCCAAAATCCGTCCAGCGGCGTATTGGTTTGCCTTTCGGTCCACCAACCTTCCAGCGGCGTATTGCTTTGCCACTCGGTCCAAAATCCGTCCAGCGGCGTATTGCTTTGCCTTTCGGTCCACCAACCTTCCAGCGGCGTATTGTTTTGCCACTCGGTCCAAAATCCGTCCAGCGGCGTATTGGTTTGCCATTCGGTCCACCAACCTTCCAGCGGCGCATTGCTTTGCCACTCGGTCCAAAATCCGTCCAGCGGCGTATTGGTTTGCCTTTCGGTCCACCCACCTTCCAGGGGCGTATTGTTTTGCCACTCGGTCCACCAACCTTCCAGCGGCGTATTGCTTTGCCACTCGGTCCAAAATCCGTCCAGCGGCGTATTGGTTTGCCATTCGGTCCACCAACCTTCCAGCGGCGTAATGTTTTGCCACTCGGTCCAAAATCCGTCCAGCGGTGTATTGTTTTGCCTTTCGGTCTACCAACCTTCCAGCGGCGTATTGGTTTGCCTTTTGGTCCACCAACCTTCCAGCGGCGTATTGCTTTGCCATTCGGTCCAAAATCCGTCCAGCGGCGTATTGCTTTGCCATTCGGTCCAAAATCCGTCCAGCGGCGTATTGGTTTGCCATTCGGTCCACCAACCTTCCAGCGGCGTATTGCTTTGCCTTTCAGTCCACAATCCGTCCAGCGGCGTATTGCTTTGCCATTCGGTCCACCAACCTTCCAGCGGCGTATTGTTTTGCCACTCGGTCCAAAATCCGTCCAGCGGCGTATTGCTTTGCCTTTCGGTCCACCAACCTTCCAGCGGCGTATTGTTTTGCCACTCGGTCCAAAATCCGTCCAGCGGCGTATTGGTTTGCCATTCGGTCCACCAACCTTCCAGCGGCGTATTGTTTTGCCACTCGGTCCAAAATCCGTCCAGCGGCGTATAGCTTTGCCATTCGGTCCACCAACCTTCCAGCGGCGTATTGCTTTGCCACTCGGTCCAAAATCCGTCCAGCGGCGTATTGGTTTGCCTTTCGGTCCACCCACCTTCCAGGGGCGTATTGTTTTGCCACTCGGTCCACCAACCTTCCAGCGGCGTATTGATTTGCCACTCGGTCCAAAATCCGTCCAGCGGCGTATTGGTTTGCCATTCGGTCCACCAACCTTCCAGCGGCGTATTGTTTTGCCTTTCGGTCTACCAACCTTCCAGCGGCGAATTGGTTTGCCTTTCGGTCCACCAACCTTCCAGCGGCGTATTGCTTTGCCATTCGGTCCAAAATCCGTCCAGCGTCGTATTGCTTTGCCTTTCGGTCCACCAACCTTCCAGCGGCGTATTGTTTTGCCACTCGGTCCAAAATCCGTCCAGCGGCGTATTGGTTTGCCATTCGGTCCACCAACCTTCCAGCGGCGTATTGTTTTGCCACTCGGTCCAAAATCCGTCCAGCGGCGTATAGCTTTGCCATTCGGTCCACCAACCTTCCAGCGGCGTATTGCTTTGCCATTCGGTCCACCAACCTTCCAGCGGCGTATTGTTTTGCCATTCGGTCCACCAACCTTCCAGCGGCGTATTGCTTTGCCACTCGGTCCAAAATCCGTCCAGCGGCGTATTGGTTTGCCTTTCGGTCTACCAACCTTCCAGCGGCGTATTGCTTTGCCATTCGGTCCACCAACCTTCCAGCGGCGTATTGTTTTGCCATTCGGTCCACCAACCTTCCAGCGGCGTATTGCTTTGCCTTTCGGTCCACAATCCGTCCAGCGGCGTATTGCTTTGCCATTCGGTCCACCAACCTTCCAGCGGCGTATTGTTTTGCCACTCGGTCCAAAATCCGTCCAGCGGCGTATTGCTTTGCCATTCGGTCCACCAACCTTCCAGCGGCGTATTGCTTTGCCACTCGGTCCAAAATCCGTCCAGCGGCGTATTGGTTTGCCTTTCGGTCCACCAACCTTCCAGCGGCGTATTGCTTTGCCATTCGGTCCAAAATCCGTCCAGCGGCGTATTGCTTTGCCATTCGGTCCACCAACCTTCCAGCGGCGTATTGCTTTGCCACTCGGTCCAAAATCCGTCCAGCGGCGTATAGGTTTGCCATTCGGTCCACCAACCTTCCAGCGGCGTATTGTTTTGCCACTCGGTCCAAAATCCGTCCAGCGGCGTATAGCTTTGCCTTTCGGTCCACCAACTTTCCAGCGGCGTATTGTTTTACCACTCGGTCCAAAATCCGTCCAGCGGCGTATTGGTTTGCCATTCGGTCCACCAACCTTCCAGCGGCGTATTGTTTTGCCACTCGGTCCAAAATCCGTCCAGCGGCGTATAGCTTTGCCTTTCGGTCCACCAACTTTCCAGCGGCGTATTGTTTTGCCACTCGGTCCAAAATCCGTCCAGCGGCGTATAGCTTTGCCTTTCGGTCCACCAACTTTCCAGCGGCGTATTGTTTTACCACTCGGTCCAAAATCCGTCCAGCGGCGTATAGCTTTGCCATTCGGTCCACCAACCTTCCAGCGGCGTATTGTTTTGCCACTCGGTCCACCAACCTTCCAGCGGCGTATTGGTTTGCCTTTCGGTCAACCAACCTTTAAGCGGCGTATAGCTTTGCCTTTCGGTCCACAATCCGTCCAGCGGCGTATTGCTTTGCCATTCGGTCCACCAACCTTCCAGCGGCGTATTGTTTTGCCACTCGGTCCAAAATCCGTCCAGCGGCGTATTGGTTTGCCTTTCGGTCCACCAACCTTCCAGCGGCGTATTGCTTTGCCACTCGGTCCAAAATCCGTCCAGCGGCGTATTGCTTTGCCTTTCGGTCCACCAACCTTCCAGCGGCGTATTGTTTTGCCACTCGGTCCAAAATCCGTCCAGCGGCGTATTGGTTTGCCATTCGGTCCACCAACCTTCCAGCGGCGCATTGCTTTGCCACTCGGTCCAAAATCCGTCCAGCGGCGTATTGGTTTGCCTTTCGGTCCACCCACCTTCCAGGGGCGTATTGTTTTGCCACTCGGTCCACCAACCTTCCAGCGGCGTATTGCTTTGCCACTCGGTCCAAAATCCGTCCAGCGGCGTATTGGTTTGCCATTCGGTCCACCAACCTTCCAGCGGCGTAATGTTTTGCCACTCGGTCCAAAATCCGTCCAGCGGTGTATTGTTTTGCCTTTCGGTCTACCAACCTTCCAGCGGCGTATTGGTTTGCCTTTTGGTCCACCAACCTTCCAGCGGCGTATTGCTTTGCCATTCGGTCCAAAATCCGTCCAGCGGCGTATTGCTTTGCCATTCGGTCCAAAATCCGTCCAGCGGCGTATTGGTTTGCCATTCGGTCCACCAACCTTCCAGCGGCGTATTGCTTTGCCTTTCAGTCCACAATCCGTCCAGCGGCGTATTGCTTTGCCATTCGGTCCACCAACCTTCCAGCGGCGTATTGTTTTGCCACTCGGTCCAAAATCCGTCCAGCGGCGTATTGCTTTGCCTTTCGGTCCACCAACCTTCCAGCGGCGTATTGTTTTGCCACTCGGTCCAAAATCCGTCCAGCGGCGTATTGGTTTGCCATTCGGTCCACCAACCTTCCAGCGGCGTATTGTTTTGCCACTCGGTCCAAAATCCGTCCAGCGGCGTATAGCTTTGCCATTCGGTCCACCAACCTTCCAGCGGCGTATTGCTTTGCCACTCGGTCCAAAATCCGTCCAGCGGCGTATTGGTTTGCCTTTCGGTCCACCCACCTTCCAGGGGCGTATTGTTTTGCCACTCGGTCCACCAACCTTCCAGCGGCGTATTGATTTGCCACTCGGTCCAAAATCCGTCCAGCGGCGTATTGGTTTGCCATTCGGTCCACCAACCTTCCAGCGGCGTATTGTTTTGCCTTTCGGTCTACCAACCTTCCAGCGGCGAATTGGTTTGCCTTTCGGTCCACCAACCTTCCAGCGGCGTATTGCTTTGCCATTCGGTCCAAAATCCGTCCAGCGTCGTATTGCTTTGCCTTTCGGTCCACCAACCTTCCAGCGGCGTATTGTTTTGCCACTCGGTCCAAAATCCGTCCAGCGGCGTATTGGTTTGCCATTCGGTCCACCAACCTTCCAGCGGCGTATTGTTTTGCCACTCGGTCCAAAATCCGTCCAGCGGCGTATAGCTTTGCCATTCGGTCCACCAACCTTCCAGCGGCGTATTGCTTTGCCATTCGGTCCACCAACCTTCCAGCGGCGTATTGTTTTGCCATTCGGTCCACCAACCTTCCAGCGGCGTATTGCTTTGCCACTCGGTCCAAAATCCGTCCAGCGGCGTATTGGTTTGCCTTTCGGTCTACCAACCTTCCAGCGGCGTATTGCTTTGCCATTCGGTCCACCAACCTTCCAGCGGCGTATTGTTTTGCCATTCGGTCCACCAACCTTCCAGCGGCGTATTGCTTTGCCTTTCGGTCCACAATCCGTCCAGCGGCGTATTGCTTTGCCATTCGGTCCACCAACCTTCCAGCGGCGTATTGTTTTGCCACTCGGTCCAAAATCCGTCCAGCGGCGTATTGCTTTGCCATTCGGTCCACCAACCTTCCAGCGGCGTATTGCTTTGCCACTCGGTCCAAAATCCGTCCAGCGGCGTATTGGTTTGCCTTTCGGTCCACCAACCTTCCAGCGGCGTATTGCTTTGCCATTCGGTCCAAAATCCGTCCAGCGGCGTATTGGTTTGCCATTCGGTCCACCAACCTTCCAGCGGCGTATTGCTTTGCCTTTCGGTCCACAATCCGTCCAGCGGCGTATTGCTTTGCCATTCGGTCCACCAACCTTCCAGCGGCGTATTGTTTTGCCACTCGGTCCAAAATCCGTCCAGCGGCGTAATGCTTTGCCTTTCGGTCCACCAACCTTCCAGCGGCGTATTGTTTTGCCACTCGGTCCAAAATCCGTCCAGCGGCGTATTGGTTTGCCATTCGGTCCACCAACCTTCCAGCGGCGTATTGTTTTGCCACTCGGTCCAAAATCCGTCCAGCGGCGTATAGCTTTGCCATTCGGTCCACCAACCTTCCAGCGGCGTATTGCTTTGCCACTCGGTCCAAAATCCGTCCAGCGGCGTATAGCTTTGCCATTCGGTCCACCAACCTTCCAGCGGCGTAATGCTTTGCCATTCGGTCCAAAATCCGTCCAGCGGCGTATTGGTTTGCCATTCGGTCCACCAACCTTCCAGCGGCGTATTGCTTTGCCTTTCGGTCCACAATCCGTCCAGCGGCGTATTGCTTTGCCTTTCGGTCCACCAACCTTCCAGCGGCGTATTGTTTTGCCACTCGGTCCAAAATCCGTCCAGCGGCGTATTGTTTTGCCATTCGGTCCACCAACCTTCCAGCGGCGTATTGCTTTGCCATTCGGTCCAAAATCCGTCCAGCGGCGTATTGGTTTGCCATTCGGTCCACCAACCTTCCAGCGGCGTATTGCTTTGCCTTTCGGTCCACAATCCGTCCAGCGGCGTATTGCTTTGCCATTCGGTCCACCAACCTTCCAGCGGCGTATTGTTTTGCCACTCGGTCCAAAATCCGTCCAGCGGCGTATTGCTTTGCCTTTCGGTCCACCAACCTTCCAGCGGCGTATTGTTTTGCCACTCGGTCCAAAATCCGTCCAGCGGCGTATTGGTTTGCCATTCGGTCCACCAACCTTCCAGCGGCGTATTGTTTTGCCACTCGGTCCAAAATCCGTCCAGCGGCGTATAGTTTTGCCATTCGGTCCACCAACCTTCCAGCGGCGTATTGCTTTGCCACTCGGTCCAAAATCCGTCCGGCGGCGTATTGGTTTGCCTTTCGGTCCACCCACCTTCCAGGGGCGTATTGTTTTGCCACTCGGTCCACCAACCTTCCAGCGGCGTATTGCTTTGCCACTCGGTCCAAAATCCGTCCAGCGGCGTATTGGTTTGCCATTCGGTCCACCAACCTTCCAGCGGCGTAATGTTTTGCCACTCGGTCCAAAATCCGTCCAGCGGCGTATTGATTTGCCTTTCGGTCTACCAACCTTCCAGCGGCGAATTGGTTTGCCTTTCGGTCCACCAACCTTCCAGCGGCGTATTGCTTTGCCATTCGGTCCAAAATCCGTCCAGCGGCGTATTGTTTTGCCATTCGGTCCACCAACCTTCCAGCGGCGTATTGCTTTGCCTTTCGGTCCACAATCCGTCCAGCGGCGTATTGCTTTGCCATTCGGTCCACCAACCTTCCAGCGGCGTATTGTTTTGCCACTCGGTCCAAAATCCGTCCAGCGGCGTATTGGTTTGCCATTCGGTCCACCAACCTTCCAGCGGTGTATTGTTTTGCCACTCGGTCCAAAATCCGTCCAGCGGCGTATAGCTTTGCCATTCGGTCCACCAACCTTCCAGCGGCGTATTGCTTTGCCACTCGGTCCAAAATCCGTCCAGCGGCGTATTGGTTTGCCTTTCGGTCTACCAACCTTCCAGCGGCGTATTGCTTTGCCATTCGGTCCACCAACCTTCCAGCGGCGTATTGCTTTGCCATTCGGTCCACCAACCTTCCAGCGGCGTATTGTTTTGCCACTCGGTGCAAAATCCGTCCAGCGGCGTATTGTTTTGCCATTCGGTCCACCAACCTTCCAGCGGCGTATTGCTTTGCCTTTCGGTCCACAATCCGTCCAGCGGCGTATTGCTTTGCCATTCGGTCCACCAACCTTCCAGCGGCGTATTGTTTTGCCACTCGGTCCAAAATCCGTCCAGCGGCGTATTGCTTTGCCTTTCGGTCCACCAACCTTCCAGCGGCGTATTGTTTTGCCACTCGGTCCAAAATCCGTCCAGCGGCGTATTTCATTGCCTTTCGGTCCACCAACCTTCCAGCGGCGTATTGTTTTGCCACTCGGTCCAAAATCCGTCCAGCGGCGTATTGCTTTGCCATTCGGTCCACCAACCTTCCAGCGGCGTATTGCTTTGCCACTCGGTCCAAAATCCGTCCAGCGGCGTATTGGTTTGCCATTCGGTCCACCAACCTTCCAGCGGCGTATTGTTTTGCCACTCGGTCCACCAACCTTCCAGCGGCGTAATGCTTTGCCATTCGGTCCAAAATCCGTCCAGCGGCGTATTGTTTTGCCTTTCGGTCCACCAACCTTCCAGCGGCGTAATGTTTTGCCACTCGGTCCAAAATCCGTCCAGCGGCGTATTTCATTGCCTTTCGGTCCACCAACCTTCGAGCGGCGTATTGTTTTGCCACTCGGTCCAAAATCCGTCCAGCGGCGTATTTCATTGCCTTTCGGTCCACCAACCTTCCAGCGGCGTATTGCTTTGCCATTCGGTCCAAAATCCGTCCAGCGGCGTATTGGTTTGCCATTCGGCCCACCAACCTTCCAGCGGCGTATTGTTTTGCCACTCGGTCCACCAACCTTCCAGCGGCGTATTGGTTTGCCTTTCGGTCCACCAACCTTCCAGCGGCGTATTGTTTTGCCACTCGGTCCAAAATCCGTCCAGCGGCGTATTGTTTTGCCATTCGGTCCACCAACCTTCCAGCGGCGTATTGGTTTGTCTTTCGGTCCACAATCCGTCCAGCGGCGTATTGCTTTGCCATTCGGTCCACCAACCTTCCAGCGGCGTATTGTTTTGCCACTCGGTCCACCAACCTTCCAGCGGCGTAATGCTTTGCCATTCGGTCCAAAATCCGTCCAGCGGCGTATTGGTTTGCCATTCGGTCCACCAACCTTCCAGCGGCGTATTGTTTTGCCACTCGGTCCAAAATCCGTCCAGCGGCGTATTGTTTTGCCACTCGGTCCACCAACCTTCCAGCGGCGTATTGGTTTGCCTTTCGGTCTACCAACCTTCCAGCGGCGTATTGCTTTGCCTTTCGGTCCACCAACCTTCCAACGGCGTATTGCTTTGCCACTCGGTCCAAAATCCGTCCAGCGGCGTATTGGTTTGCCATTCGGTCCACCAACCTTCCAGCGGCATATTGTTTTGCCACTCGGTCCACCAACCTTCCAGCGGCGTAATGCTTTGCCATTCGGTCCAAAATCCGTCCAGCGGCGTATTGTTTTGCCTTTCGGTCCACCAACCTTCCAGCGGCGTATTGTTTTGCCACTCGGTCCACCAACCTTCCAGTGGCGTATTGTTTTGCCACTCGGTCCAAAATCCGTCCAGCGGCGTATTGTTTTGCCTTTCGGTCTACCAACCTTCCAGCGGCGTATTGCTTTGCCTTTCGGTCCACCAACCTTCCAGCGGCGTATTGCTTTGCCATTCGGTCCAAAATCCGTCCAGCGGCGTATTGGTTTGCCATTCGGTCCACCAACCTTCCAGCGGCGTATTGTTTTGCCACTCGGTCCACCAACCTTCCAGCGGCGTATTGGTTTGCCTTTCGGTCCACCAACCTTTAAGCGGCGTATAGCTTTGCCTTTCGGTCCACAATCCGTCCAGCTACGTATTGCTTTGCCATTCGGTCCACCAACCTTCCAGCGGCGTATTGGTTTGCCTTTCGGTCTACCAACCTTCCAGCGGCGTATTGTTTTGCCACTCGGTCCATAATCCGTCCAGCGGTGTATTGCTTTGCCATTCGGTCCACCAACCTTCCAGCGGCGTATTGATTTGCCTTTCGGTCCACAATCCGTCCCGCGGCGTATTGCTTGTCCATTCGGTCCACCAACCTTCCAGCGGCGTATTGTTTTGCCACTCGGTCCAAAATCCGTCCAGCGGCGTATTGCTTTGCCTTTCGGTCCACCAACCTTCCAGCGGCGTATTGTTTTGTCACTCGGTCCACCAACCGTCCAGCGGCGTATTGTTTTGCCACTCGGTCCACCAACCTTCCAGTGGCGTATTGCATTGCCATTCGGTCCACCAACCTTCCAGCGGCGTATTGCTTTGCCATTCGGTCCACCCACCTTCCAGGGGCGTATTGTATTGCCACTCGGTCCAAAATCCGTCCAGCGGCGTATTGCTTTGCCTTTCGGTCCACCAACCTTCCAGCGGCGTATTGTATTGCCACTCGGTCCAAAATCCGTCCAGCGGCGTATTGCTTTGCCTTTCGGTCCACAATCCGTCCAGCGGCGTATTGCTTTGCCATTCGGTCCACCAACCTTCCAGCGGCGTATTGTTTTGCCACTCGGTCCAAAATCCGTCCAGCGGCGTATTGCTTTGCCTTTCGGTCCACCAACCTTCCAGCGGCGTATTGTTTTGTCACTCGGTCCACCAACCTTCCAGCGGCGTATTGTTTTGCCACTCGGTCCACCAACCTTCCAGTGGCGTATTGCATTGCCATTCGGTCCACCAACCTTCCAGCGGCGTATTGCTTTGCCATTCGGTCCACCCACCTTCCAGGGGCGTATTGTATTGCCACTCGGTCCAAAATCCGTCCAGCGGCGTATAGCTTTGCCATTCGGTCCACCAACCTTCCAGCGGCGTATTGCTTTGCCACTCGGTCCAAAATCCGTCCAGCGGCGTATTGGTTTGCCTTTCGGTCCACCCACCTTCCAGGGGCGTATTGTTTTGCCACTCGGTCCACCAACCTTCCAGCGGCGTATTGCTTTGCCACTCGGTCCAAAATCCGTCCAGCGGCGTATTGGTTTGCCATTCGGTCCACCAACCTTCCAGCGGCGTAATGTTTTGCCTTTCGGTCTACCAACCTTCCAGCGAATCGCGTTATTTACCTTTTCCACACGCTGTGTATCGAAAGCAGCTAAGGATTCACTTCCTAGCCCTCGATATCGTTCGAAATATCGGTAAATCACTCTGGCGACACGGAATCGCGTTATTTACCCTTTCCACACGCTGTGTATCGAAGGAAGCTAAGGATTCACTTCCTAGCCCTCGATATCGTTCGATATAACGATAAATCACTCTGGGCGACTCGGAATCGCGTTATTTACCTTTTCCACACGCTGTGTATCGAAGGAAGCTAAGGATTCACTTCCTAGCCCACGATATCGTTCGATATAACGATAAATCACTCTGGCGGCACGGAATCGCGTTATTTACCTTTTCCACACGCTGTGTATCGAAAGCAGCTAAGGATTCACTTCCTAGCCCTCGATGTCGTTCGATATAACGATAAATCACTCTGGGCGACTCGGAATCGCGTTATTTACCTTTTCCACACGCTGTGTATCGACGGCAGCTAAGGATCCACTTCATAGCCCTCGATATCTTTCGATATAACGATAAATCACTCTGGGCGACTCGGAATCGCGTTATTTACCTTTTCCACACGCTGTGTATCGAAGGCAGCTAAGGATTCACTTCCTAGCCCAGGATATCATTCGATATAACGATAAATCACTCTGGGCGACTCGGAATCGCGTCTTTTACATTTTCCACACACTGTGTATCGAAGGAAGCTAAGGATTCACTTCCTAGCCCTCGATATCGTTCGATATAACGATAAATCACTCTGGGCGACTCGGAATCGCGTTATTTACCTTTTCCACGCGCTGTGTGTCGAATGAAGCTAAGGATCCACTTCCTCGCCCTCGATATCGTTCGATATAACGATAAATCAATCTGGGCGACTCGGAATCGCGTTATTTACCTTTTCCACACGCTGTGTATCGAAGGAAGCTAAGGATCCACTTCCTAGCCCTCGATATCGTTCGATATAACGATAAATCACTCTCGGCGACTCGGAATAGCGTTAATTACCTTTCCCACACGCTGTGTATCGACGGCAGCTAAGGATTCACTTCCTAGCCCTCGATATCGTACGATATAACGATAAATCACTCTCGGCGACTCGGAATAGCGTTATTTACCTTTCCCACACGCTGTGTATCGACGGCAGCTAAGGATTCACTTCCTAGCCCTCGATATCGTACGATATAACGATAAATCACTCTGGCGACACGGAATCGCGTTATTTACCTTTTCCACACGCTGTGTATCGAAGGAAGCTAAGGATCCACTTCCTCGCCCTCGATATCGTTCGATATAACGATAAATCACTCTGGGCGACTCGGAATCGCGTTATTTACCTTTTCCACACGCTGTGTATCGAAGGAAGCTAAGGATCCACTTCCTAGCCCTCGATATCGTTCGATATAACGATAAATCACTCTGGGCGACTCGGAATCGCGTTATTTACCTTTTCCACACGCTGTGTATCGAAGGAAGGTAAGGATTCACTTCCTAGCCCTCGATATCGTTCGATATAACGGTAAATCACTCTGGGCGACTCGGAATCGCGTTATTTACCTTTTCCACACGCTGTGTATCGACGGCAGCTAAGGATCCACTTCCTAGCCCTCGATATCGTTCGATATAACGATAAATCACTCTGGGCGACTCGGAATCGCGTTATTTACCTTTTCCACACGCTGTGTATCGAAGGCAGCTAAGGATTCACTTCCTAGCCCTCGATATCGTTCGATATAACGGTAAATCACTCTGGCGACACGGAATCGCGTTATTTACCTTTTCCACACGCTGTGTATCGAAAGCAGCTAAGGATTCACTTCCTAGCCCTCGATATCGTTCGATATAACGATAAATCACTCTGGCGACACGGAATCGCGTTATTTACCTTTTCCACACGCTGTGTATCGAAGGAAGCTAAGGATTCACTTCCTAGCCCTCGATATCGTTCGATATAACGATAAATCACTCTGGGCGACTCGGAATCGCGTTATTTACCTTTTCCACGCGCTGTGTGTCGAATGAAGCTAAGGATCCACTTCCTCGCCCTCGATATCGTTCGATATAACGATAAATCAATCTGGGCGACTCGGAATCGCGTTATTTACCTTTTCCACACGCTGTGTATCGAAGGAAGCTAAGGATCCACTTCCTAGCCCTCGATATCGTTCGATATAACGATAAATCACTCTCGGCGACTCGGAATAGCGTTAATTACCTTTCCCACACGCTGTGTATCGACGGCAGCTAAGGATTCACTTCCTAGCCCTCGATATCGTACGATATAACGATAAATCACTCTCGGCGACTCGGAATAGCGTTATTTACCTTTCCCACACGCTGTGTATCGACGGCAGCTAAGGATTCACTTCCTAGCCCTCGATATCGTACGATATAACGATAAATCACTCTGGCGACACGGAATCGCGTTATTTACCTTTTCCACACGCTGTGTATCGAAAGCAGCTAAGGATTCACTTCCTAGCCCTCGATATCGTTCGATATAACGATAAATCACTCTGGCGACACGGAATCGCGTTATTTACCTTTTCCACACGCTGTGTATCGAAGGAAGCTAAGGATTCACTTCCTAGCCCTCGATATCGTTCGATATAACGATAAATCACTCTGGGCGACTCGGAATCGCGTTATTTACCTTTTCCACGCGCTGTGTGTCGAATGAAGCTAAGGATCCACTTCCTCGCCCTCGATATCGTTCGATATAACGATAAATCAATCTGGGCGACTCGGAATCGCGTTATTTACCTTTTCCACACGCTGTGTATCGAAGGAAGCTAAGGATCCACTTCCTAGCCCTCGATATCGTTCGATATAACGATAAATCACTCTCGGCGACTCGGAATAGCGTTAATTACCTTTCCCACACGCTGTGTATCGACGGCAGCTAAGGATTCACTTCCTAGCCCTCGATATCGTACGATATAACGATAAATCACTCTCGGCGACTCGGAATAGCGTTATTTACCTTTCCCACACGCTGTGTATCGACGGCAGCTAAGGATTCACTTCCTAGCCCTCGATATCGTACGATATAACGATAAATCACTCTGGCGACACGGAATCGCGTTATTTACCTTTTCCACACGCTGTGTATCGAAGGAAGCTAAGGATCCACTTCCTCGCCCTCGATATCGTTCGATATAACGATAAATCACTCTGGGCGACTCGGAATCGCGTTATTTACCTTTTCCACACGCTGTGTATCGAAGGAAGCTAAGGATCCACTTCCTAGCCCTCGATATCGTTCGATATAACGATAAATCACTCTGGGCGACTCGGAATCGCGTTATTTACCTTTTCCACACGCTGTGTATCGAAGGAAGGTAAGGATTCACTTCCTAGCCCTCGATATCGTTCGATATAACGGTAAATCACTCTGGGCGACTCGGAATCGCGTTATTTACCTTTTCCACACGCTGTGTATCGACGGCAGCTAAGGATCCACTTCCTAGCCCTCGATATCGTTCGATATAACGATAAATCACTCTGGGCGACTCGGAATCGCGTTATTTACCTTTTCCACACGCTGTGTATCGAAGGCAGCTAAGGATTCACTTCCTAGCCCTCGATATCGTTCGATATAACGGTAAATCACTCTGGCGACACGGAATCGCGTTATTTACCTTTTCCACACGCTGTGTATCGAAAGCAGCTAAGGATTCACTTCCTAGCCCTCGATATCGTTCGATATAACGATAAATCACTCTGGGCGACTCGGAATAGCGTTATTTACCTTTCCCACACGCTGTGTATCGACGGCAGCTGAGGATTCACTTCCTAGCCCTCGATATCCCTCAATATAACGATAAATCACTCTGGGCGACTCGGAATCGCGTTTTTTACATTTTCCACACACTGTGTATCGAAGGAAGCTAAGGATTCACTGCCTAGCCCTCGATATCGTTCGATATAACGATAAATCACTCTGGGCGACTCGGAATCGCGTTATTTACCTTTTCCACACGCTGTGTGTCGAATGAAGCTAAGGATCCACTTCCTCGCCCTCGATATCGTTCGATATAACGATAAATCACTCTGGGCGACTCGGAATCGCGTTATTTACCTTTTCCACACGCTGTGTGTCGACGGCAGCTAAGGATTCACTTCCTAGCCCTCGATATCGTACGATATAACGATAAATCACTCTGGGCGACTCGGAATCGCGTTATTTACCTTTTCCACACGCTGTGTGTCACATGAAGCTAAGGATCCACTTCCTCGCCCTCGATATCGTTCGATATAACGATAAATCACTCTCGGCGACTCGGAATAGCGTTATTTACCTTTCCCACACGCTGTGTATCGACGGCAGCTAAGGATTCACTTCCTAGCCCTCGATATCGTTCGATATAACGATAAATCACTCTGGGCGACTCGGAATCGCGTTATTTACCTTTTCCACACGCTGTGTGTCGAATGAAGCTAAGGATCCACTTCCTCGCCCTCGATATCGTTCGATATAACGATAAATCACTCTGGGCGACTCGGAATCGCGTTATTTACCTTTTCCACACGCTGTGTATCGAAGGAAGCTAAGGATTCACTTCCTAGCCCTGGATATCGTTCGATATAACGATAAATCACTCTGGGCGACTCGGAATCGCGTTATTTACCTTTTCCACACGCTGTGTATCGACGGCAGCTAAGGATCCACTTCCTAGCCCTCGATATCGTTCGATATAACGATAAATCACTCTCGGCGACTCGGAATAGCGTTATTTACCTTTCCCACACGCTGTGTATCGACGGCAGCTAAGGATCCACTTCCTAGCCCTCGATATCGTTCGATATAACGATAAATCACTCTCGGCGACTCGGAATAGCGTTAATTACCTTTCCCACACGCTGTGTATCGACGGCAGCTAAGGATTCACTTCCTAGCCCTCGATATCGTACGATATAACGATAAATCACTCTCGGCGACTCGGAATAGCGTTATTTACCTTTCCCACACGCTGTGTATCGACGGCAGCTAAGGATTCACTTCCTAGCCCTCGATATCGTACGATATAACGATAAATCACTCTGGCGACACGGAATCGCGTTATTTACCTTTTCCACACGCTGTGTATCGAAGGAAGCTAAGGATCCACTTCCTCGCCCTCGATATCGTTCGATATAACGATAAATCACTCTGGGCGACTCGGAATCGCGTTATTTACCTTTTCCACACGCTGTGTATCGAAGGAAGCTAAGGATCCACTTCCTAGCCCTCGATATCGTTCGATATAACGATAAATCACTCTGGGCGACTCGGAATCGCGTTATTTACCTTTTCCACACGCTGTGTATCGAAGGAAGGTAAGGATTCACTTCCTAGCCCTCGATATCGTTCGATATAACGGTAAATCACTCTGGGCGACTCGGAATCGCGTTATTTACCTTTTCCACACGCTGTGTATCGACGGCAGCTAAGGATCCACTTCCTAGCCCTCGATATCGTTCGATATAACGATAAATCACTCTGGGCGACTCGGAATCGCGTTATTTACCTTTTCCACACGCTGTGTATCGAAGGCAGCTAAGGATTCACTTCCTAGCCCTCGATATCGTTCGATATAACGGTAAATCACTCTGGCGACACGGAATCGCGTTATTTACCTTTTCCACACGCTGTGTATCGAAAGCAGCTAAGGATTCACTTCCTAGCCCTCGATATCGTTCGATATAACGATAAATCACTCTGGGCGACTCGGAATAGCGTTATTTACCTTTCCCACACGCTGTGTATCGACGGCAGCTGAGGATTCACTTCCTAGCCCTCGATATCGTTCGATATAACGATAAATCACTCTGGGCGACTCGGAATCGCGTTATTTACCTTTTCCACACGCTGTGTGTCGAATGAAGCTAAGGATCCACTTCCTCGCCCTCGATATCGTTCGATATAACGATAAATCACTCTGGGCGACTCGGAATCGCGTTATTTACCTTTTCCACACGCTGTGTATCGAAGGAAGCTAAGGATCCACTTCCTAGCCCTCGATATCGTTCGATATAACGATAAATCACTCTCGGCGACTCGGAATAGCGTTATTTACCTTTCCCACACGCTGTGTATCGACGGCAGCTAAGGATTCACTTCCTAGCCCTCGATATATTTCGATATAACGATAAATCACTCTGGGCGACTCGGAATCGCGTTATTTACCTTTTCCACACGCTGTGTGTCGAATGAAGCTAAGGATCCACTTCCGCGCCCTCGATATCGTTCGATATAACGATAAATCACTCTGGGCGACTCGGAATCGCGTTATTTACCTTTTCCACACGCTGTGTATCGACGGCAGCTAAGGATCCACTTCCTAGCCCTCGATATCGTTCGATATAACGATAAATCACTCTGGGCGACTCGGAATCGCGTTATTTACCTTTTCCACACGCTGTGTATCGAAAGCAGCTAAGGATTCACTTCCTAGCCCTCGATATCGTTCGATATAACGATAAATCACTCTCGGCGACTCGGAATAGCGTTATTTACCTTTCCCACACGCTGTGTATCGACGGCAGCTAAGGATTCACTTCCTAGCCCTCGATATCCCTCAATATAACGACAAATCACTCTGGGCGACTCGGAATCGCGTTATTTACCTTTTCCACACGCTGTGTATCGAAGGAAGCTAAGGATCCACTTCCTAGCCCTCGATATCGTTCGATATAACGATAAATCACTCTCGGCGACTCGGAATAGCGTTATTTACCTTTCCCACACGCTGTGTATCGACGGCAGCTAAGGATTCACTTCCTAGCCCTCGATATATTTCGATATAACGATAAATCACTCTGGGCGACTCGGAATCGCGTTATTTACCTTTTCCACACGCTGTGTGTCGAATGAAGCTAAGGATCCACTTCCGCGCCCTCGATATCGTTCGATATAACGATAAATCACTCTGGGCGACTCGGAATCGCGTTATTTACCTTTTCCACACGCTGTGTATCGACGGCAGCTAAGGATCCACTTCCTAGCCCTCGATATCGTTCGATATAACGATAAATCACTCTGGGCGACTCGGAATCGCGTTATTTACCTTTTCCACACGCTGTGTATCGACGGCAGCTAAGGATCCACTTCCTAGCCCTCGATATCGTTCGATATAACGATAAATCACTCTCGGCGACTCGGAATAGCGTTATTTACCTTTCCCACACGCTGTGTATCGACGGCAGCTAAGGATTCACTTCCTAGCCCTCGATATCCCTCAATATAACGACAAATCACTCTGGGCGACTCGGAATCGCGTTTTTTACATTTTCCACACACTGTGTATCGAAGGAAGCTAAGGATTCACTTCCTAGCCCTCGATATCGTTCGATATAACGATAAATCACTCTGGGCGACACGGAATCGCGTTATTTACCTTTTCCACACGCTGTGTGTCGAATGAAGCTAAGGATCCACTTCCTCGCCCTCGATATCGTTCGATATAACGATAAATCACTCTGGGCGACTCGGAATCGCGTTATTTACCTTTTCCACACGCTGTGTATCGAAGGAAGCTAAGGATCCACTTCCTAGCCCTCGATATCGTTCGATATAACGATAAATCACTCTCGGCGACTCGGAATAGCGTTATTTACCTTTCCCACACGCTGTGTATCGACGGCAGCTAAGGATTCACTTCCTAGCCCTCGATATATTTCGATATAACGATAAATCACTCTGGGCGACTCGGAATCGCGTTATTTACCTTTTCCACACGCTGTGTGTCGAATGAAGCTAAGGATCCACTTCCGCGCCCTCGATATCGTTCGATATAACGATAAATCACTCTGGGCGACTCGGAATCGCGTTATTTACCTTTTCCACACGCTGTGTATCGAAGGAAGCTAAGGATTCACTTCCTAGCCCTGGATATCGTTCGATATAACGATAAATCACTCTGGGCGACTCGGAATCGCGTTATTTACCTTTTCCACACGCTGTGTATCGACGGCAGCTAAGGATCCACTTCCTAGCCCTCGATATCGTTCGATATAACGATAAATCACTCTCGGCGACTCGGAATAGCGTTATTTACCTTTCCCACACGCTGTGTATCGACGGCAGCTAAGGATTCACTTCCTAGCCCTCGATATCCCTCAATATAACGACAAATCACTCTGGGCGACTCGGAATCGCGTTTTTTACATTTTCCACACACTGTGTATCGAAGGAAGCTAAGGATTCACTTCCTAGCCCTCGATATCGTTCGATATAACGATAAATCACTCTGGGCGACTCGGAATCGCGTTATTTACCTTTTCCACACGCTGTGTGTCGAATGAAGCTAAGGATCCACTTCCTCGCCCTCGATATCGTTCGATATAACGATAAATCACTCTGGGCGACTCGGAATCGCGTTATTTACCTTTTCCACACGCTGTGTATCGAAGGAAGCTAAGGATCCACTTCCTAGCCCTCGATATCGTTCGATATAACGATAAATCACTCTCGGCGACTCGGAATAGCGTTATTTACCTTTCCCACACGCTGTGTATCGACGGCAGCTAAGGATTCACTTCCTAGCCCTCGATATATTTCGATATAACGATAAATCACTCTGGGCAACTCGGAATCGCGTTATTTACCTTTTCCACACGCTGTGTGTCGAATGAAGCTAAGGATCCACTTCCGCGCCCTCGATATCGTTCGATATAACGATAAATCACTCTGGGCGACTCGGAATCGCGTTATTTACCTTTTCCACACGCTGTGTATCGAAGGAAGCTAAGGATTCACTTCCTAGCCCTGGATATCGTTCGATATAACGATAAATCACTCTGGGCGACTCGGAATCGCGTTATTTACCTTTTCCACACGCTGTGTATCGACGGCAGCTAAGGATCCACTTCCTAGCCCTCGATATCGTTCGATATAACGATAAATCACTCTCGGCGACTCGGAATAGCGTTATTTACCTTTCCCACACGCTGTGTATCGACGGCAGCTAAGGATTCACTTCCTAGCCCTCGATATCCCTCAATATAACGACAAATCACTCTGGGCGACTCGGAATCGCGTTTTTTACATTTTCCACACACTGTGTATCGAAGGAAGCTAAGGATTCACTTCCTAGCCCTCGATATCGTTCGATATAACGATAAATCACTGTGGGCGACTCGGAATCGCGTTATTTACCTTTTCCACACGCTGTGTATCGAAGGAAGCTAAGGATTCACTTCCTAGCCCACGATATCGTTCGATATAACGATAAATCACTCTGGCGACACGGAATCGCGTTATTTACCTTTTCCACACGCTGTGTATCGAAAGCAGCTAAGGATTCACTTCCTAGCCCTCGATATCGTTCGAAATATCGGTAAATCACTCTGGCGACACAGAATCGCGTTATTTACCTTTTCCACACGCTGTGTTTCGAAGGAAGCTAAGGATTCACTTCCTAGCCCTCGATATCGTTCGATATAACGATAAATCACTCTGGGCGACTCGGAATCGCGTTATTTACCTTTTCCACACGCTGTGTATCGAAGGAAGCTAAGGATTCACTTCCTAGCCCTCGATATCGTTCGATATAACGGTAAATCACTCTGGCGACACGGAATCGCGTTATTTACCTTTTCCACACGCTGTGTATCGAAAATAGCTAAGGATTCACTTCCTAGCCCTCGATATCGTTCGATATAACGATAAATCACTCTGGGCGACTCGGAATAGCGTTATTTACCTTTCCCACACGCTGTGTATCGACGGCAGCTGAGGATTCACTTCCTAGCCCTCGATATCCCTCAATATAACGATAAATCACTCTGGGCGACTCGGAATCGCGTTTTTTACATTTTCCACACACTGTGTATCGAAGGAAGCTAAGGATTCACTGCCTAGCCCTCGATATCGTTCGATATAACGATAAATCACTCTGGGCGACTCGGAATCGCGTTATTTACCTTTTCCACACGCTGTGTGTCGAATGAAGCTAAGGATCCACTTCCTCGCCCTCGATATCGTTCGATATAACGATAAATCACTCTTGGCGACTCGGAATCGCGTTATTTACCTTTTCCACACGCTGTGTATCGAAGGAAGCTAAGGATTCACTTCCTAGCCCTGGATATCGTTCGATATAACGATAAATCACTCTAGGCGACTCGGAATCGCGTTATTTACCTTTTCCACACGCTGTGTATCGACGGCAGCTAAGGATCCACTTCCTAGCCCTCGATATCGTTCGATATAACGATAAATCACTCTGGGCGACTCGGAATCGCGTTATTTACCTTTTCCACACGCTGTGTATCGAAGGCAGCTAAGGATTCACTTCCTAGCCCAGGATATCATTCGATATAACGATAAATCACTCTGGGCGACTCGGAATCGTGTTTTTTACATTTTCACACACACTGTGTATCGAAGGAAGCTAAGGATTCACTTCCTAGCCCTCGATATCGTTCGATATAACGATAAATCACTCTGGGCGACTCGGAATCGCGTTATTTACCTTTTCCACACGCTGTGTATCGAAGGAAGCTAAGGATTCACTTCCTAGCCCACGATATCATTCGATATAACGATAAATCACTCTGGGCGACTCGGAATCGCGTCTTTTACATTTTCCACACACTGTGTATCGAAGGAAGCTAAGGATTCACTTCCTAGCCCTCGATATCGTTCGATATAACGATAAATCACTCTGGGCGACTCGGAATCGCGTTATTTACCTTTTCCACAAACTGTGTGTCGAATGAAGCTAAGGATCCACTTCCTCGCCCTCGATATCGTTCGATATAACGATAAATCACTCTGGGCGACTCGGAATCGCGTTATTTACCTTTTCCACATGCTGTGTATCGAAGGAAGCTAAGGATCCACTTCCTAGCCCTCGATATCGTTCGATATAACGATAAATCACTCTCGGCGACTCGGAATAGCGTTATTTACCTTTCCCACACGCTGTGTATCGACGGCAGCTAAGGATTCACTTCCTAGCCCTCGATATCGTACGATATAACGATAAATCACTCTGGGCGACTCGGAATCGCGTTATTTACCTTTTCCACACGCTGTGTGTCGAATGAAGCTAAGGATCCACTTCCTCGCCCTCGATATCGTTCGATATAACGATAAATCACTCTGGGCGACTCGGAATCGCGTTATTTACCTTTTCCACACGCTGTGTATCGAAGGAAGCTAAGGATCCACTTCCTAGCCCTCGATATCGTTCGATATAACGATAAATCACTCTGGGCGACTCGGAATCGCGTTATTTACCTTTTCCACACGCTGTGTGTCGAATGAAGCTAAGGATCCACTTCCTCGCCCTCGATATCGTTCGATATAACGATAAATCACTCTGGGCGACTCGGAATCGCGTTATTTACCTTTTCCACACGCTGTGTATCGAAGGCAGCTAAGGATTCACTTCCTAGCCCAGGATATCATTCGATATAACGATAAATCACTCTGGGCGACTCGGAATCGCGTCTTTTACATTTTCCACACACTGTGTATCGAAGGAAGCTAAGGATTCACTTCCTAGCCCTCGATATCGTTCGATATAACGATAAATCACGCTGGGCGACTCGGAATCGCGTTATTTACCTTTTCCACACGCTGTGTGTCGAATGAAGCTAAGGATCCACTTCCTCGCCCTCGATATCGTTCGATATAACGATAAATCACTCTGGGCGACTCGGAATCGCGTTATTTACCTTTTCCACACGCTGTGTATCGAAGGAAGCTAAGGATCCACTTCCTAGCCCTCGATATCGTTCGATATAACGATAAATCACTCTCGGCGACTCGGAATAGCGTTATTTACCTTTCCCACACGCTGTGTATCGACGGCAGCTAAGGATTCACTTCCTAGCCCTCGATATCGTTCGATATAACGATAAATCACTCTGGGCGACTCGGAATCGCGTTATTTACCTTTTCCACACGCTGTGTATCGACGGCAGCTAAGGATTCACTTCCTAGCCCTCGATATCGTTCGATATATCGGTAAATCACTCTGGCGACACGGAATCGCGTTATTTACCTTTTCCACACGCTGTGTATCGAAGGAAGCTAAGGATCCACTTCCTCGCCCTCGATATCGTTCGATATAACGATAAATCACTCTGGGCGACTCGGAATCGCGTTATTTACCTTTTCCACACGCTGTGTATCGAAGGAAGCTAAGGATCCACTTCCTAGCCCTCGATATCGTTCGATATAACGATAAATCACTCTGGGCGACTCGGAATCGCGTTATTTACCTTTTCCACACGCTGTGTATCGAAGGAAGGTAAGGATTCACTTCCTAGCCCTCGATATCGTTCGATATAACGGTAAATCACTCTGGCGACACGGAATCGCGTTATTTACCTTTTCCACACGCTGTGTATCGAAAGCAGCTAAGGATTCACTTCCTAGCCCTCGATATCGTTCGATATAACGATAAATCACTCTGGGCGACTCGGAATAGCGTTATTTACCTTTCCCACACGCTGTGTATCGACGGCAGCTGAGGATTCATTTCCTAGCCCTCGATATCCCTCAATATAACGATAAATCACTCTGGGCGACTCGGAATCGCGTTTTTTACATTTTCCACACACTGTGTATCGAAGGAAGCTAAGGATTCACTGCCTAGCCCTCGATATCGTTCGATATAACGATAAATCACTCTGGGCGACTCGGAATCGCGTTATTTACCTTTTCCACACGCTGTGTGTCGAATGAAGCTAAGGATCCACTTCCTCGCCCTCGATATCGTTCGATATAACGATAAATCACTCTGGGCGACTCGGAATCGCGTTATTTACCTTTTCCACACGCTGTGTGTCGAATGAAGCTAAGGATCCACTTCCTCGCCCTCGATATCGTTCGATATAACGATAAATCACTCTGGGCGACTCGGAATCGCGTTATTTACCTTTTCCACACGCTGTGTATCGAAGGAAGCTAAGGATCCACTTCCTAGCCCTCGATATCGTTCGATATAACGATAAATCACTCTCGGCGACTCGGAATAGCGTTATTTACCTTTCCCACACGCTGTGTATCGACGGCAACTAAGGATTCACTTCCTAGCCCTCGATATCGTTCGATATAACGATAAATCACTCTGGGCGACTCGGAATCGCGTTATTTACCTTTTCCACACGCTGTGTGTCGAATGAAGCTAAGGATCCACTTCCTCGCCCTCGATATCGTTCGATATAACGATAAATCACTCTGGGCGACTCGGAATCGCGTTATTTACCTTTTCCACACGCTGTGTATCGAAGGAAGCTAAGGATCCACTTCCTAGCCCTCGATATCGTTCGATATAACGATAAATCACTCTGGGCGACTCGGAATCGCGTTATTTACCTTTTCCACACGCTGTGTATCGAAGGAAGGTAAGGATTCACTTCCTAGCCCTCGATATCGTTCGATATAACGGTAAATCACTCTGGCGACACGGAATCGCGTTATTTACCTTTTCCACACGCTGTGTATCGAAAGCAGCTAAGGATTCACTTCCTAGCCCTCGATATCGTTCGATATAACGATAAATCACTCTGGGCGACTCGGAATAGCGTTATTTACCTTTCCCACACGCTGTGTATCGACGGCAGCTGAGGATTCATTTCCTAGCCCTCGATATCCCTCAATATAACGATAAATCACTCTGGGCGACTCGGAATCGCGTTTTTTACATTTTCCACACACTGTGTATCGAAGGAAGCTAAGGATTCACTGCCTAGCCCTCGATATCGTTCGATATAACGATAAATCACTCTGGGCGACTCGGAATCGCGTTATTTACCTTTTCCACACGCTGTGTGTCGAATGAAGCTAAGGATCCACTTCCTCGCCCTCGATATCGTTCGATATAACGATAAATCACTCTGGGCGACTCGGAATCGCGTTATTTACCTTTTCCACACGCTGTGTGTCGAATGAAGCTAAGGATCCACTTCCTCGCCCTCGATATCGTTCGATATAACGATAAATCACTCTGGGCGACTCGGAATCGCGTTATTTACCTTTTCCACACGCTGTGTATCGAAGGAAGCTAAGGATCCACTTCCTAGCCCTCGATATCGTTCGATATAACGATAAATCACTCTCGGCGACTCGGAATAGCGTTATTTACCTTTCCCACACGCTGTGTATCGACGGCAACTAAGGATTCACTTCCTAGCCCTCGATATCGTTCGATATAACGATAAATCACTCTGGGCGACTCGGAATCGCGTTATTTACCTTTTCCACACGCTGTGTGTCGAATGAAGCTAAGGATCCACTTCCTCGCCCTCGATATCGTTCGATATAACGATAAATCACTCTGGGCGACTCGGAATCGCGTTATTTACCTTTTCCACACGCTGTGTATCGAAGGAAGCTAAGGATTCACTTCCTAGCCCACGATATCGTTCGATATAACGATAAATCACTCTGGCGACACGGAATCGCGTTATTTACCTTTTCCACACGCTGTGTATCGAAAGCAGCTAAGGATTCACTTCCTAGCCCTCGATATCGTTCGAAATATCGGTAAATCACTCTGGCGACACAGAATCGCGTTATTTACCTTTTCCACACGCTGTGTATCGAAGGAAGCTAAGGATTCACTTCCTAGCCCTTGATATCGTTCGTTATAACGATAAATCACTCTGGGCGACTCGGAATCGCGTTATTTACCTTTTCCACACGCTGTGTATCGAAAGCAGCTAAGGATTCACTTCCTAGCCCTCGATATCGTTCGATATAACGATAAATCACTCTGGGCGACTCGGAATCGCGTTATTTACCTTTTCCACACGCTGTGTATCGACGGCAGCTAAGGATCCACTTCCTAGCCCTCGATATCGTTCGATATAACGATAAATCACTCTGGGCGACTCGGAATCGCGTTATTTACCTTTTCCACACGCTGTGTATCGAAGGCAGCTAAGGATTCACTTCCTAGCCCTCGATATCGTTCGATATAACGGTAAATCACTCTGGCGACACGGAATCGCGTTATTTACCTTTTCCACACGCTGTGTATCGAAAATAGCTAAGGATTCACTTCCTAGCCCTCGATATCGTTCGATATAACGATAAATCACTCTGGGCGACTCGGAATAGCGTTATTTACCTTTCCCACACGCTGTGTATCGACGGCAGCTGAGGATTCACTTCCTAGCCCTCGATATCCCTCAATATAACGATAAATCACTCTGGGCGACTCGGAATCGCGTTTTTTACATTTTCCACACACTGTGTATCGAAGGAAGCTAAGGATTCACTGCCTAGCCCTCGATATCGTTCGATATAACGATAAATCACTCTGGGCGACTCGGAATCGCGTTATTTACCTTTTCCACACGCTGTGTGTCGAATGAAGCTAAGGATCCACTTCCTCGCCCTCGATATCGTTCGATATAACGATAAATCACTCTTGGCGACTCGGAATCGCGTTATTTACCTTTTCCACACGCTGTGTATCGAAGGAAGCTAAGGATTCATTTCCTAGCCCTGGATATCGTTCGATATAACGATAAATCACTCTAGGCGACTCGGAATCGCGTTATTTACCTTTTCCACACGCTGTGTATCGACGGCAGCTAAGGATCCACTTCCTACCCCTCGATATCGTTCGATATAACGATAAATCACTCTGGGCGACTCGGAATCGCGTTATTTACCTTTTCCACACGCTGTGTATCGAAGGCAGCTAAGGATTCACTTCCTAGCCCAGGATATCATTCGATATAACGATAAATCACTCTGGGCGACTCGGAATCGTGTTTTTTACATTTTCACACACACTGTGTATCGAAGGAAGCTAAGGATTCACTTCCTAGCCCTCGATATCGTTCGATATAACGATAAATCACTCTGGGCGACTCGGAATCGCGTTATTTACCTTTTCCACACGCTGTGTATCGAAGGAAGCTAAGGATTCACTTCCTAGCCCACGATATCGTTCGATATAACGATAAATCACTCTGGCGGCACGGAATCGCGTTATTTACCTTTTCCACACGCTGTGTATCGAAAGCAGCTAAGGATTCACTTCCTAGCCCTCGATGTCGTTCGATATAACGATAAATCACTCTGGGCGACTCGGAATCGCGTTATTTACCTTTTCCACACGCTGTGTATCGACGGCAGCTAAGGATCCACTTCCTAGCCCTCGATATCTTTCGATATAACGATAAATCACTCTGGGCGACTCGGAATCGCGTTATTTACCTTTTCCACACGCTGTGTATCGAAGGCAGCTAAGGATTCACTTCCTAGCCCAGGATATCATTCGATATAACGATAAATCACTCTGGGCGACTCGGAATCGCGTCTTTTACATTTTCCACACACTGTGTATCGAAGGAAGCTAAGGATTCACTTCCTAGCCCTCGATATCGTTCGATATAACGATAAATCACTCTGGGCGACTCGGAATCGCGTTATTTACCTTTTCCACACGCTGTGTGTCGAATGAAGCTAAGGATCCACTTCCTCGCCCTCGATATCGTTCGATATAACGATAAATCAATCTGGGCGACTCGGAATCGCGTTATTTACCTTTTCCACATGCTGTGTATCGAAGGAAGCTAAGGATCCACTTCCTAGCCCTCGATATCGTTCGATATAACGATAAATCACTCTCGGCGACTCGGAATAGCGTTATTTACCTTTCCCACACGCTGTGTATCGACGGCAGCTAAGGATTCACTTCCTAGCCCTCGATATCGTACGATATAACGATAAATCACTCTGGGCGACTCGGAATCGCGTTATTTACCTTTTCCACACGCTGTGTGTCGAATGAAGCTAAGGATCCACTTCCTCGCCCTCGATATCGTTCGATATAACGATAAATCACTCTGGGCGACTCGGAATCGCGTTATTTACCTTTTCCACACGCTGTGTATCGAAGGAAGCTAAGGATTCACTTCCTAGCCCACGATATCGTTCGATATAACGATAAATCACTCTGGCGGCACGGAATCGCGTTATTTACCTTTTCCACACGCTGTGTATCGAAAGCAGCTAAGGATTCACTTCCTAGCCCTCGATGTCGTTCGATATAACGATAAATCACTCTGGGCGACTCGGAATCGCGTTATTTACCTTTTCCACACGCTGTGTATCGACGGCAGCTAAGGATCCACTTCCTAGCCCTCGATATCTTTCGATATAACGATAAATCACTCTGGGCGACTCGGAATCGCGTTATTTACCTTTTCCACACGCTGTGTATCGAAGGCAGCTAAGGATTCACTTCCTAGCCCAGGATATCATTCGATATAACGATAAATCACTCTGGGCGACTCGGAATCGCGTCTTTTACATTTTCCACACACTGTGTATCGAAGGAAGCTAAGGATTCACTTCCTAGCCCTCGATATCGTTCGATATAACGATAAATCACTCTGGGCGACTCGGAATCGCGTTATTTACCTTTTCCACAAACTGTGTGTCGAATGAAGCTAAGGATCCACTTCCTCGCCCTCGATATCGTTCGATATAACGATAAATCACTCTGGGCGACTCGGAATCGCGTTATTTACCTTTTCCACATGCTGTGTATCGAAGGAAGCTAAGGATCCACTTCCTAGCCCTCGATATCGTTCGATATAACGATAAATCACTCTCGGCGACTCGGAATAGCGTTATTTACCTTTCCCACACGCTGTGTATCGACGGCAGCTAAGGATTCACTTCCTAGCCCTCGATATCGTACGATATAACGATAAATCACTCTGGGCGACTCGGAATCGCGTTATTTACCTTTTCCACACGCTGTGTGTCGAATGAAGCTAAGGATCCACTTCCTCGCCCTCGATATCGTTCGATATAACGATAAATCACTCTGGGCGACTCGGAATCGCGTTATTTACCTTTTCCACACGCTGTGTATCGAAGGAAGCTAAGGATCCACTTCCTAGCCCTCGATATCGTTCGATATAACGATAAATCACTCTGGGCGACTCGGAATCGCGTTATTTACCTTTTCCACACGCTGTGTGTCGAATGAAGCTAAGGATCCACTTCCTCGCCCTCGATATCGTTCGATATAACGATAAATCACTCTGGGCGACTCGGAATCGCGTTATTTACCTTTTCCACACGCTGTGTATCGAAGGCAGCTAAGGATTCACTTCCTAGCCCAGGATATCATTCGATATAACGATAAATCACTCTGGGCGACTCGGAATCGCGTCTTTTACATTTTCCACACACTGTGTATCGAAGGAAGCTAAGGATTCACTTCCTAGCCCTCGATATCGTTCGATATAACGATAAATCACGCTGGGCGACTCGGAATCGCGTTATTTACCTTTTCCACACGCTGTGTGTCGAATGAAGCTAAGGATCCACTTCCTCGCCCTCGATATCGTTCGATATAACGATAAATCACTCTGGGCGACTCGGAATCGCGTTATTTACCTTTTCCACACGCTGTGTATCGAAGGAAGCTAAGGATCCACTTCCTAGCCCTCGATATCGTTCGATATAACGATAAATCACTCTCGGCGACTCGGAATAGCGTTATTTACCTTTCCCACACGCTGTGTATCGACGGCAGCTAAGGATTCACTTCCTAGCCCTCGATATCGTTCGATACAACGATAAATCACTCTGGGCGACTCGGAATCGCGTTATTTACCTTTTCCACACGCTGTGTATCGACGGCAGCTAAGGATTCACTTCCTAGCCCTCGATATCGTTCGATATATCGGTAAATCACTCTGGCGACACGGAATCGCGTTATTTACCTTTTCCACACGCTGTGTATCGAAGGAAGCTAAGGATCCACTTCCTCGCCCTCGATATCGTTCGATATAACGATAAATCACTCTGGGCGACTCGGAATCGCGTTATTTACCTTTTCCACATGCTGTGTATCGAAGGAAGCTAAGGATCCACTTCCTAGCCCTCGATATCGTTCGATATAACGATAAATCACTCTCGGCGACTCGGAATAGCGTTATTTACCTTTCCCACACGCTGTGTATCGACGGCAGCTAAGGATTCACTTCCTAGCCCTCGATATCGTACGATATAACGATAAATCACTCTGGGCGACTCGGAATCGCGTTATTTACCTTTTCCACACGCTGTGTGTCGAATGAAGCTAAGGATCCACTTCCTCGCCCTCGATATCGTTCGATATAACGATAAATCACTCTGGGCGACTCGGAATCGCGTTATTTACCTTTTCCACACGCTGTGTATCGAAGGAAGCTAAGGATCCACTTCCTAGCCCTCGATATCGTTCGATATAACGATAAATCACTCTGGGCGACTCGGAATCGCGTTATTTACCTTTTCCACACGCTGTGTGTCGAATGAAGCTAAGGATCCACTTCCTCGCCCTCGATATCGTTCGATATAACGATAAATCACTCTGGGCGACTCGGAATCGCGTTATTTACCTTTTCCACACGCTGTGTATCGAAGGCAGCTAAGGATTCACTTCCTAGCCCAGGATATCATTCGATATAACGATAAATCACTCTGGGCGACTCGGAATCGCGTCTTTTACATTTTCCACACACTGTGTATCGAAGGAAGCTAAGGATTCACTTCCTAGCCCTCGATATCGTTCGATATAACGATAAATCACGCTGGGCGACTCGGAATCGCGTTATTTACCTTTTCCACACGCTGTGTGTCGAATGAAGCTAAGGATCCACTTCCTCGCCCTCGATATCGTTCGATATAACGATAAATCACTCTGGGCGACTCGGAATCGCGTTATTTACCTTTTCCACACGCTGTGTATCGAAGGAAGCTAAGGATCCACTTCCTAGCCCTCGATATCGTTCGATATAACGATAAATCACTCTCGGCGACTCGGAATAGCGTTATTTACCTTTCCCACACGCTGTGTATCGACGGCAGCTAAGGATTCACTTCCTAGCCCTCGATATCGTTCGATATAACGATAAATCACTCTGGGCGACTCGGAATCGCGTTATTTACCTTTTCCACACGCTGTGTATCGACGGCAGCTAAGGATTCACTTCCTAGCCCTCGATATCGTTCGATATATCGGTAAATCACTCTGGCGACACGGAATCGCGTTATTTACCTTTTCCACACGCTGTGTATCGAAGGAAGCTAAGGATCCACTTCCTCGCCCTCGATATCGTTCGATATAACGATAAATCACTCTGGGCGACTCGGAATCGCGTTATTTACCTTTTCCACACGCTGTGTATCGAAGGAAGCTAAGGATCCACTTCCTAGCCCTCTATATCGTTCGATATAACGATAAATCACTCTGGGCGACTCGGAATCGCGTTATTTACCTTTTCCACACGCTGTGTATCGAAGGAAGGTAAGGATTCACTTCCTAGCCCTCGATATCGTTCGATATAACGGTAAATCACTCTGGCGACACGGAATCGCGTTATTTACCTTTTCCACACGCTGTGTATCGAAAGCAGCTAAGGATTCACTTCCTAGCCCTCGATATCGTTCGATATAACGATAAATCACTCTGGGCGACTCGGAATAGCGTTATTTACCTTTCCCACACGCTGTGTATCGACGGCAGCTGAGGATTCATTTCCTAGCCCTCGATATCCCTCAATATAACGATAAATCACTCTGGGCGACTCGGAATCGCGTTTTTTACATTTTCCACACACTGTGTATCGAAGGAAGCTAAGGATTCACTGCCTAGCCCTCGATATCGTTCGATATAACGATAAATCACTCTGGGCGACTCGGAATCGCGTTATTTACCTTTTCCACACGCTGTGTGTCGAATGAAGCTAAGGATCCACTTCCTCGCCCTCGATATCGTTCGATATAACGATAAATCACTCTGGGCGACTCGGAATCGCGTTATTTACCTTTTCCACACGCTGTGTGTCGAATGAAGCTAAGGATCCACTTCCTCGCCCTCGATATCGTTCGATATAACGATAAATCACTCTGGGCGACTCGGAATCGCGTTATTTACCTTTTCCACACGCTGTGTATCGAAGGAAGCTAAGGATCCACTTCCTAGCCCTCGATATCGTTCGATATAACGATAAATCACTCTCGGCGACTCGGAATAGCGTTATTTACCTTTCCCACTCGCTGTGTATCGACGGCAACTAAGGATTCACTTCCTAGCCCTCGATATCGTTCGATATAACGATAAATCACTCTGGGCGACTCGGAATCGCGTTATTTACCTTTTCCACACGCTGTGTGTCGAATGAAGCTAAGGATCCACTTCCTCGCCCTCGATATCGTTCGATATAACGATAAATCACTCTGGGCGACTCGGAATCGCGTTATTTACCTTTTCCACACGCTGTGTATCGAAGGAAGCTAAGGATTCACTTCCTAGCCCTGGATATCGTTCGATATAACGATAAATCACTCTGGGCGACTCGGAATCGCGTTATTTACCTTTTCCACACGCTGTGTATCGACGGCAGCTAAGGATCCACTTCCTAGCCCTCGATATCGTTCGATATAACGATAAATCACTCTCGGCGACTCGGAATAGCGTTATTTACCTTTCCCACACGCTGTGTATCGACGGCAGCTAAGGATTCACTTCCTAGCCCTCGATATCCCTCAATATAACGACAAATCACTCTGGGCGACTCGGAATCGCGTTTTTTACATTTTCCACACACTGTGTATCGAAGGAAGCCAAGGATTCACTTCCTAGCCCTCGATATCGTTCGATATAACGATAAATCACTCTGGGCGACTCGGAATCGCGTTATTTACCTTTTCCACACGCTGTGTGTCGAATGAAGCTAAGGATCCACTTCCTCGCCCTCGATATCGTTCGATATAACGATAAATCACTCTGGGCGACACGGAATCGCGTTATTTACCTTTTCCACACGCTGTATATCGAAGGAAGCTAAGGATCCACTTCCTAGCCCTCGATATCGTTCGATATAACGATAAATCACTCTCGGCGACTCGGAATAGCGTTATTTACCTTTCCCACACGCTTTGTATCGACGGCAGCTAAGGATTCACTTCCTAGCCCTCGATATCGTTCGATATAACGATAAATCACTCTGGGCGACTCGGAATCGCGTTATTTACCTTTTCCACACGCTGTGTGTCGAATGAAGCTAAGGATCCACTTCCTAGCCCTCGATATCGTTCGATATAACGATAAATCACTCTGGGCGACTCGGAATCGCGTTATTTACCTTTTCCACACGCTGTGTATCGACGGCAGCTAAGGATTCACTTCCTAGCCCTCGATATCGTTCGATATATCGGTAAATCACTCTGGCGACACGGAATCGCGTTATTTACCTTTTCCACACGCTGTGTATCGAAGGAAGCTAAGGATCCACTTCCTCGCCCTCGATATCGTTCGATATAACGATAAATCACTCTGGGCGACTCGGAATCGCGTTATTTACCTTTTCCACACGCTGTGTATCGAAGGAAGCTAAGGATCCACTTCCTAGCCCTCGATATCGTTCGATATAACGATAAATCACTCTGGGCGACTCGGAATCGCGTTATTTACCTTTTCCACACGCTGTGTATCGAAGGCAGCTAAGGATTCACTTCCTAGCCCAGGATATCATTCGATATAACGATAAATCACTCTGGGCGACTCGGAATCGTGTTTTTTACATTTTCACACACACTGTGTATCGAAGGAAGCTAAGGATTCACTTCCTAGCCCTCGATATCGTTCGATATAACGATAAATCACTCTGGGCGACTCGGAATCGCGTTATTTACCTTTTCCACACGCTGTGTATCGAAGGAAGCTAAGGATTCACTTCCTAGCCCACGATATCGTTCGATATAACGATAAATCACTCTGGCGGCACGGAATCGCGTTATTTACCTTTTCCACACGCTGTGTATCGAAAGCAGCTAAGGATTCACTTCCTAGCCCTCGATGTCGTTCGATATAACGATAAATCACTCTGGGCGACTCGGAATCGCGTTATTTACCTTTTCCACACGCTGTGTATCGACGGCAGCTAAGGATCCACTTCCTAGCCCTCGATATCTTTCGATATAACGATAAATCACTCTGGGCGACTCGGAATCGCGTTATTTACCTTTTCCACACGCTGTGTATCGAAGGCAGCTAAGGATTCACTTCCTAGCCCAGGATATCATTCGATATAACGATAAATCACTCTGGGCGACTCGGAATCGCGTCTTTTACATTTTCCACACACTGTGTATCGAAGGAAGCTAAGGATTCACTTCCTAGCCCTCGATATCGTTCGATATAACGATAAATCACTCTGGGCGACTCGGAATCGCGTTATTTACCTTTTCCACACGCTGTGTGTCGAATGAAGCTAAGGATCCACTTCCTCGCCCTCGATATCGTTCGATATAACGATAAATCAATCTGGGCGACTCGGAATCGCGTTATTTACCTTTTCCACATGCTGTGTATCGAAGGAAGCTAAGGATCCACTTCCTAGCCCTCGATATCGTTCGATATAACGATAAATCACTCTCGGCGACTCGGAATAGCGTTATTTACCTTTCCCACACGCTGTGTATCGACGGCAGCTAAGGATTCACTTCCTAGCCCTCGATATCGTACGATATAACGATAAATCACTCTGGGCGACTCGGAATCGCGTTATTTACCTTTTCCACACGCTGTGTGTCGAATGAAGCTAAGGATCCACTTCCTCGCCCTCGATATCGTTCGATATAACGATAAATCACTCTGGGCGACTCGGAATCGCGTTATTTACCTTTTCCACACGCTGTGTATCGAAGGAAGCTAAGGATTCACTTCCTAGCCCACGATATCGTTCGATATAACGATAAATCACTCTGGCGGCACGGAATCGCGTTATTTACCTTTTCCACACGCTGTGTATCGAAAGCAGCTAAGGATTCACTTCCTAGCCCTCGATGTCGTTCGATATAACGATAAATCACTCTGGGCGACTCGGAATCGCGTTATTTACCTTTTCCACACGCTGTGTATCGACGGCAGCTAAGGATCCACTTCCTAGCCCTCGATATCTTTCGATATAACGATAAATCACTCTGGGCGACTCGGAATCGCGTTATTTACCTTTTCCACACGCTGTGTATCGAAGGCAGCTAAGGATTCACTTCCTAGCCCAGGATATCATTCGATATAACGATAAATCACTCTGGGCGACTCGGAATCGCGTCTTTTACATTTTCCACACACTGTGTATCGAAGGAAGCTAAGGATTCACTTCCTAGCCCTCGATATCGTTCGATATAACGATAAATCACTCTGGGCGACTCGGAATCGCGTTATTTACCTTTTCCACAAACTGTGTGTCGAATGAAGCTAAGGATCCACTTCCTCGCCCTCGATATCGTTCGATATAACGATAAATCACTCTGGGCGACTCGGAATCGCGTTATTTACCTTTTCCACATGCTGTGTATCGAAGGAAGCTAAGGATCCACTTCCTAGCCCTCGATATCGTTCGATATAACGATAAATCACTCTCGGCGACTCGGAATAGCGTTATTTACCTTTCCCACACGCTGTGTATCGACGGCAGCTAAGGATTCACTTCCTAGCCCTCGATATCGTACGATATAACGATAAATCACTCTGGGCGACTCGGAATCGCGTTATTTACCTTTTCCACACGCTGTGTGTCGAATGAAGCTAAGGATCCACTTCCTCGCCCTCGATATCGTTCGATATAACGATAAATCACTCTGGGCGACTCGGAATCGCGTTATTTACCTTTTCCACACGCTGTGTATCGAAGGAAGCTAAGGATCCACTTCCTAGCCCTCGATATCGTTCGATATAACGATAAATCACTCTGGGCGACTCGGAATCGCGTTATTTACCTTTTCCACACGCTGTGTGTCGAATGAAGCTAAGGATCCACTTCCTCGCCCTCGATATCGTTCGATATAACGATAAATCACTCTGGGCGACTCGGAATCGCGTTATTTACCTTTTCCACACGCTGTGTATCGAAGGCAGCTAAGGATTCACTTCCTAGCCCAGGATATCATTCGATATAACGATAAATCACTCTGGGCGACTCGGAATCGCGTCTTTTACATTTTCCACACACTGTGTATCGAAGGAAGCTAAGGATTCACTTCCTAGCCCTCGATATCGTTCGATATAACGATAAATCACGCTGGGCGACTCGGAATCGCGTTATTTACCTTTTCCACACGCTGTGTGTCGAATGAAGCTAAGGATCCACTTCCTCGCCCTCGATATCGTTCGATATAACGATAAATCACTCTGGGCGACTCGGAATCGCGTTATTTACCTTTTCCACACGCTGTGTATCGAAGGAAGCTAAGGATCCACTTCCTAGCCCTCGATATCGTTCGATATAACGATAAATCACTCTCGGCGACTCGGAATAGCGTTATTTACCTTTCCCACACGCTGTGTATCGACGGCAGCTAAGGATTCACTTCCTAGCCCTCGATATCGTTCGATATAACGATAAATCACTCTGGGCGACTCGGAATCGCGTTATTTACCTTTTCCACACGCTGTGTATCGAAGGCAGCTAAGGATTCACTTCCTAGCCCAGGATATCATTCGATATAACGATAAATCACTCTGGGCGACTCGGAATCGCGTCTTTTACATTTTCCACACACTGTGTATCGAAGGAAGCTAAGGATTCACTTCCTAGCCCTCGATATCGTTCGATATAACGATAAATCACGCTGGGCGACTCGGAATCGCGTTATTTACCTTTTCCACACGCTGTGTGTCGAATGAAGCTAAGGATCCACTTCCTCGCCCTCGATATCGTTCGATATAACGATAAATCACTCTGGGCGACTCGGAATCGCGTTATTTACCTTTTCCACACGCTGTGTATCGAAGGAAGCTAAGGATCCACTTCCTAGCCCTCGATATCGTTCGATATAACGATAAATCACTCTCGGCGACTCGGAATAGCGTTATTTACCTTTCCCACACGCTGTGTATCGACGGCAGCTAAGGATTCACTTCCTAGCCCTCGATATCGTTCGATATAACGATAAATCACTCTGGGCGACTCGGAATCGCGTTATTTACCTTTTCCACACGCTGTGTATCGACGGCAGCTAAGGATTCACTTCCTAGCCCTCGATATCGTTCGATATAACGATAAATCACTCTCGGCGACTCGGAATAGCGTTATTTACCTTTCCCACACGCTGTGTATCGACGGCAGCTAAGGATTCACTTCCTAGCCCTCGATATCGTTCGATATAACGATAAATCACTCTGGGCGACTCGGAATCGCGTTATTTACCTTTTCCACACGCTGTGTATCGAAGGCAGCTAAGGATTCACTTCCTAGCCCAGGATATCATTCGATATAACGATAAATCACTCTGGGCGACTCGGAATCGCGTCTTTTACATTTTCCACACACTGTGTATCGAAGGAAGCTAAGGATTCACTTCCTAGCCCTCGATATCGTTCGATATAACGATAAATCACGCTGGGCGACTCGGAATCGCGTTATTTACCTTTTCCACACGCTGTGTGTCGAATGAAGCTAAGGATCCACTTCCTCGCCCTCGATATCGTTCGATATAACGATAAATCACTCTGGGCGACTCGGAATCGCGTTATTTACCTTTTCCACACGCTGTGTGTCGAATGAAGCTAAGGATCCACTTCCTCGCCCTCGATATCGTTCGATATAACGATAAATCACTCTGGGCGACTCGGAATCGCGTTATTTACCTTTTCCACACGCTGTGTATCGAAGGAAGCTAAGGATTCACTTCCTAGCCCACGATATCGTTCGATATAACGATAAATCACTCTGGCGGCACGGAATCGCGTTATTTACCTTTTCCACACGCTGTGTATCGAAAGCAGCTAAGGATTCACTTCCTAGCCCTCGATGTCGTTCGATATAACGATAAATCACTCTGGGCGACTCGGAATCGCGTTATTTACCTTTTCCACACGCTGTGTATCGACGGCAGCTAAGGATCCACTTCCTAGCCCTCGATATCTTTCGATATAACGATAAATCACTCTGGGCGACTCGGAATCGCGTTATTTACCTTTTCCACACGCTGTGTATCGAAGGCAGCTAAGGATTCACTTCCTAGCCCAGGATATCATTCGATATAACGATAAATCACTCTGGGCGACTCGGAATCGCGTCTTTTACATTTTCCACACACTGTGTATCGAAGGAAGCTAAGGATTCACTTCCTAGCCCTCGATATCGTTCGATATAACGATAAATCACTCTGGGCGACTCGGAATCGCGTTATTTACCTTTTCCACAAACTGTGTGTCGAATGAAGCTAAGGATCCACTTCCTCGCCCTCGATATCGTTCGATATAACGATAAATCACTCTGGGCGACTCGGAATCGCGTTATTTACCTTTTCCACATGCTGTGTATCGAAGGAAGCTAAGGATCCACTTCCTAGCCCTCGATATCGTTCGATATAACGATAAATCACTCTCGGCGACTCGGAATAGCGTTATTTACCTTTCCCACACGCTGTGTATCGACGGCAGCTAAGGATTCACTTCCTAGCCCTCGATATCGTACGATATAACGATAAATCACTCTGGGCGACTCGGAATCGCGTTATTTACCTTTTCCACACGCTGTGTGTCGAATGAAGCTAAGGATCCACTTCCTCGCCCTCGATATCGTTCGATATAACGATAAATCACTCTGGGCGACTCGGAATCGCGTTATTTACCTTTTCCACACGCTGTGTATCGAAGGAAGCTAAGGATCCACTTCCTAGCCCTCGATATCGTTCGATATAACGATAAATCACTCTGGGCGACTCGGAATCGCGTTATTTACCTTTTCCACACGCTGTGTGTCGAATGAAGCTAAGGATCCACTTCCTCGCCCTCGATATCGTTCGATATAACGATAAATCACTCTGGGCGACTCGGAATCGCGTTATTTACCTTTTCCACACGCTGTGTATCGAAGGCAGCTAAGGATTCACTTCCTAGCCCAGGATATCATTCGATATAACGATAAATCACTCTGGGCGACTCGGAATCGCGTCTTTTACATTTTCCACACACTGTGTATCGAAGGAAGCTAAGGATTCACTTCCTAGCCCTCGATATCGTTCGATATAACGATAAATCACGCTGGGCGACTCGGAATCGCGTTATTTACCTTTTCCACACGCTGTGTGTCGAATGAAGCTAAGGATCCACTTCCTCGCCCTCGATATCGTTCGATATAACGATAAATCACTCTGGGCGACTCGGAATCGCGTTATTTACCTTTTCCACACGCTGTGTATCGAAGGAAGCTAAGGATCCACTTCCTAGCCCTCGATATCGTTCGATATAACGATAAATCACTCTCGGCGACTCGGAATAGCGTTATTTACCTTTCCCACACGCTGTGTATCGACGGCAGCTAAGGATTCACTTCCTAGCCCTCGATATCGTTCGATATAACGATAAATCACTCTGGGCGACTCGGAATCGCGTTATTTACCTTTTCCACACGCTGTGTATCGAAGGCAGCTAAGGATTCACTTCCTAGCCCAGGATATCATTCGATATAACGATAAATCACTCTGGGCGACTCGGAATCGCGTCTTTTACATTTTCCACACACTGTGTATCGAAGGAAGCTAAGGATTCACTTCCTAGCCCTCGATATCGTTCGATATAACGATAAATCACGCTGGGCGACTCGGAATCGCGTTATTTACCTTTTCCACACGCTGTGTGTCGAATGAAGCTAAGGATCCACTTCCTCGCCCTCGATATCGTTCGATATAACGATAAATCACTCTGGGCGACTCGGAATCGCGTTATTTACCTTTTCCACACGCTGTGTATCGAAGGAAGCTAAGGATCCACTTCCTAGCCCTCGATATCGTTCGATATAACGATAAATCACTCTCGGCGACTCGGAATAGCGTTATTTACCTTTCCCACACGCTGTGTATCGACGGCAGCTAAGGATTCACTTCCTAGCCCTCGATATCGTTCGATATAACGATAAATCACTCTGGGCGACTCGGAATCGCGTTATTTACCTTTTCCACACGCTGTGTATCGACGGCAGCTAAGGATTCACTTCCTAGCCCTCGATATCGTTCGATATAACGATAAATCACTCTCGGCGACTCGGAATAGCGTTATTTACCTTTCCCACACGCTGTGTATCGACGGCAGCTAAGGATTCACTTCCTAGCCCTCGATATCGTTCGATATAACGATAAATCACTCTGGGCGACTCGGAATCGCGTTATTTACCTTTTCCACACGCTGTGTATCGAAGGCAGCTAAGGATTCACTTCCTAGCCCAGGATATCATTCGATATAACGATAAATCACTCTGGGCGACTCGGAATCGCGTCTTTTACATTTTCCACACACTGTGTATCGAAGGAAGCTAAGGATTCACTTCCTAGCCCTCGATATCGTTCGATATAACGATAAATCACGCTGGGCGACTCGGAATCGCGTTATTTACCTTTTCCACACGCTGTGTGTCGAATGAAGCTAAGGATCCACTTCCTCGCCCTCGATATCGTTCGATATAACGATAAATCACTCTGGGCGACTCGGAATCGCGTTATTTACCTTTTCCACACGCTGTGTATCGAAGGAAGCTAAGGATCCACTTCCTAGCCCTCGATATCGTTCGATATAACGATAAATCACTCTCGGCGACTCGGAATAGCGTTATTTACCTTTCCCACACGCTGTGTATCGACGGCAGCTAAGGATTCACTTCCTAGCCCTCGATATCGTTCGATATAACGATAAATCACTCTGGGCGACTCGGAATCGCGTTATTTACCTTTTCCACACGCTGTGTATCGACGGCAGCTAAGGATTCACTTCCTAGCCCTCGATATCGTTCGATATATCGGTAAATCACTCTGGCGACACGGAATCGCGTTATTTACCTTTTCCACACGCTGTGTATCGAAGGAAGCTAAGGATCCACTTCCTCGCCCTCGATATCGTTCGATATAACGATAAATCACTCTGGGCGACTCGGAATCGCGTTATTTACCTTTTCCACACGCTGTGTATCGAAGGAAGCTAAGGATCCACTTCCTAGCCCTCGATATCGTTCGATATAACGATAAATCACTCTGGGCGACTCGGAATCGCGTTATTTACCTTTTCCACACGCTGTGTATCGAAGGAAGGTAAGGATTCACTTCCTAGCCCTCGATATCGTTCGATATAACGGTAAATCACTCTGGCGACACGGAATCGCGTTATTTACCTTTTCCACACGCTGTGTATCGAAAGCAGCTAAGGATTCACTTCCTAGCCCTCGATATCGTTCGATATAACGATAAATCACTCTGGGCGACTCGGAATAGCGTTATTTACCTTTCCCACACGCTGTGTATCGACGGCAGCTGAGGATTCATTTCCTAGCCCTCGATATCCCTCAATATAACGATAAATCACTCTGGGCGACTCGGAATCGCGTTTTTTACATTTTCCACACACTGTGTATCGAAGGAAGCTAAGGATTCACTGCCTAGCCCTCGATATCGTTCGATATAACGATAAATCACTCTGGGCGACTCGGAATCGCGTTATTTACCTTTTCCACACGCTGTGTGTCGAATGAAGCTAAGGATCCACTTCCTCGCCCTCGATATCGTTCGATATAACGATAAATCACTCTGGGCGACTCGGAATCGCGTTATTTACCTTTTCCACACGCTGTGTGTCGAATGAAGCTAAGGATCCACTTCCTCGCCCTCGATATCGTTCGATATAACGATAAATCACTCTGGGCGACTCGGAATCGCGTTATTTACCTTTTCCACACGCTGTGTATCGAAGGAAGCTAAGGATCCACTTCCTAGCCCTCGATATCGTTCGATATAACGATAAATCACTCTCGGCGACTCGGAATAGCGTTATTTACCTTTCCCACACGCTGTGTATCGACGGCAACTAAGGATTCACTTCCTAGCCCTCGATATCGTTCGATATAACGATAAATCACTCTGGGCGACTCGGAATCGCGTTATTTACCTTTTCCACACGCTGTGTGTCGAATGAAGCTAAGGATCCACTTCCTCGCCCTCGATATCGTTCGATATAACGATAAATCACTCTGGGCGACTCGGAATCGCGTTATTTACCTTTTCCACACGCTGTGTATCGAAGGAAGCTAAGGATTCACTTCCTAGCCCTGGATATCGTTCGATATAACGATAAATCACTCTGGGCGACTCGGAATCGCGTTATTTACCTTTTCCACACGCTGTGTATCGACGGCAGCTAAGGATCCACTTCCTAGCCCTCGATATCGTTCGATATAACGATAAATCACTCTCGGCGACTCGGAATAGCGTTATTTACCTTTCCCACACGCTGTGTATCGACGGCAGCTAAGGATTCACTTCCTAGCCCTCGATATCCCTCAATATAACGACAAATCACTCTGGGCGACTCGGAATCGCGTTTTTTACATTTTCCACACACTGTGTATCGAAGGAAGCTAAGGATTCACTTCCTAGCCCTCGATATCGTTCGATATAACGATAAATCACTCTGGGCGACTCGGAATCGCGTTATTTACCTTTTCCACACGCTGTGTGTCGAATGAAGCTAAGGATCCACTTCCTCGCCCTCGATATCGTTCGATATAACGATAAATCACTCTGGGCGACTCGGAATCGCGTTATTTACCTTTTCCACACGCTGTGTATCGAAAGCAGCTAAGGATTCACTTCCTAGCCCTCGATATCGTTCGATATATCGGTAAATCACTCTGGCGACACGGAATCGCGTTATTTACCTTTTCCACACGCTGTGTATCGAAGGAAGCTAAGGATTCACTTCCTAGCCCTCGATATCGTTCGATATAACGATAAATCACTCTGGGCGACTCGGAATCGCGTTATTTACCTTTTCCACACGCTGTGTATCGACGGCAGCTAAGGATTCACTTCCTAGCCCTCGATATCGTTCGATATATCGGTAAATCACTCTGGCGACACGGAATCGCGTTATTTACCTTTTCCACACGCTGTGTATCGAAGGAAGCTAAGGATCCACTTCCTCGCCCTCGATATCGTTCGATATAACGATAAATCACTCTGGGCGACTCGGAATCGCGTTATTTACCTTTTCCACACGCTGTGTATCGAAGGAAGCTAAGGATCCACTTCCTAGCCCTCGATATCGTTCGATATAACGATAAATCACTCTGGGCGACTCGGAATCGCGTTATTTACCTTTTCCACACGCTGTGTATCGAAGGAAGGTAAGGATTCACTTCCTAGCCCTCGATATCGTTCGATATAACGGTAAATCACTCTGGGCGACTCGGAATCGCGTTATTTACCTTTTCCACACGCTGTGTATCGACGGCAGCTAAGGATCCACTTCCTAGCCCTCGATATCGTTCGATATAACGATAAATCACTCTGGGCGACTCGGAATCGCGTTATTTACCTTTTCCACACGCTGTGTATCGAAGGCAGCTAAGGATTCACTTCCTAGCCCTCGATATCGTTCGATATAACGGTAAATCACTCTGGCGACACGGAATCGCGTTATTTACCTTTTCCACACGCTGTGTATCGAAAGCAGCTAAGGATTCACATCCTAGCCCTCGATATCGTTCGATATAACGATAAATCACTCTGGGCGACTCGGAATAGCGTTATTTACCTTTCCCACACGCTGTGTATCGACGGCAGCTGAGGATTCACTTCCTAGCCGTCGATATCCCTCAATATAACGATAAATCACTCTGGGCGACTCGGAATCGCGTTTTTTACATTTTCCACACACTGTGTATCGAAGGAAGCTAAGGATTCACTGCCTAGCCCTCGATATCGTTCGATATAACGATAAATCACTCTGGGCGACTCGGAATCGCGTTATTTACCTTTTCCACACGCTGTGTGTCGAATGAAGCTAAGGATCCACTTCCTCGCCCTCGATATCGTTCGATATAACGATAAATCACTCTGGGCGACTCGGAATCGCGTTATTTACCTTTTCCACACGCTGTGTGTCGAATGAAGCTAAGGATCCACTTCCTCGCCCTCGATATCGTTCGATATAACGATAAATCACTCTGGGCGACTCGGAATCGCGTTATTTACCTTTTCCACACGCTGTGTGTCGAATGAAGCTAAGGATCCACTTCCTCGCCCTCGATATCGTTCGATATAACGATAAATCACTCTGGGCGACTCGGAATCGCGTTATTTACCTTTTCCACACGCTGTGTATCGAAGGAAGCTAAGGATTCACTTCCTAGCCCTGGATATCGTTCGATATAACGATAAATCACTCTGGGCGACTCGGAATCGCGTTATTTACCTTTTCCACACGCTGTGTATCGACGGCAGCTAAGGATCCACTTCCTAGCCCTCGATATCGTTCGATATAACGATAAATCACTCTCGGCGACTCGGAATAGCGTTATTTACCTTTCCCACACGCTGTGTATCGACGGCAGCTAAGGATTCACTTCCTAGCCCTCGATATCCCTCAATATAACGACAAATCACTCTGGGCGACTCGGAATCGCGTTTTTTACATTTTCCACACACTGTGTATCGAAGGAAGCTAAGGATTCACTTCCTAGCCCTCGATATCGTTCGATATAACGATAAATCACTCTGGGCGACTCGGAATCGCGTTATTTACCTTTTCCACACGCTGTGTGTCGAATGAAGCTAAGGATCCACTTCCTCGCCCTCGATATTGTTCGATATAACGATAAATCACTCTGGGCGACTCGGAATCGCGTTATTTACCTTTTCCACACGCTGTGTATCGAAGGAAGCTAAGGATCCACTTCCTAGCCCTCGATATCGTTCGATATAACGATAAATCACTCTCGGCGACTCGGAATAGCGTTATTTACCTTTCCCACACGCTGTGTATCGACGGCAGCTAAGGATTCACTTCCTAGCCCTCGATATCGTTCGATATAAAGATAAATCACTCTGGGCGACTCGGAATCGCGTTATTTACCTTTTCCACACGCTGTGTGTCGAATGAAGCTAAGGATCCACTTCCTCGCCCTCGATATCGTTCGATATAACGATAAATCACTCTGGGCGACTCGGAATCGCGTTATTTACCTTTTCCACACGCTGTGTATCGAAGGAAGCTAAGGATTCACTTCCTAGCCCTGGATATCGTTCGATATAACGATAAATCACTCTGGGCGACTCGGAATCGCGTTATTTACCTTTTCCACACTCTGTGTATCGACGGCAGCTAAGGATCCACTTCCTAGCCCTCGATATCGTTCGATATAACGATAAATCACTCTCGGCGACTCGGAATAGCGTTATTTACCTTTTCCACACGCTGTGTATCGAAGGAAGCTAAGGATTCACTTTCTAGCCCTGGATATCGTTCGATATAACGATAAATCACTCTGGGCGACTCGGAATCGCGTTATTTACCTTTTCCACACGCTGTGTATCGACGGCAGCTAAGGATCCACTTCCTAGCCCTCGATATCCCTCAATATAACGACAAATCACTCTGGGCGACTCGGAATCGCGTTTTTTACATTTTCCACACACTGTGTATCGAAGGAAGCTAAGGATTCACTTCCTAGCCCTCGATATCGTTCGATATAACGATAAATCACTCTGGGCGACTCGGAATCGCGTTATTTACCTTTTCCACACGCTGTGTGTCGAATGAAGCTAAGGATCCACTTCCTCGCCCTCGATATCGTTCGATATAACGATAAATCACTCTGGGCGACTCGGAATCGCGTTATTTACCTTTTCCACGCGCTGTGTATCGAAAGCAGCTAAGGATTCACTTCCTAGCCCTCGATATCGTTCGATATATCGGTAAATCACTCTGGCGACACGGAATCGCGTTATTTACCTTTTCCACACGCTGTGTATCGAAGGAAGCTAAGGATTCACTTCCTAGCCCTCGATATCGTTCGATATAACGATAAATCACTCTGGGCGACTCGGAATCGCGTTATTTACCTTTTCCACACGCTGTGTATCGAAGGAAGCTAAGGATTCACTTCCTAGCCCTCGATATCGTTCGATATAACGATAAATCACTCTGGGCGACTCGGAATCGCGTTATTTACCTTTTCCACACGCTGTGTATCGAAGGAAGCTAAGGATTCACTTCCTAGCCCACGATATCGTTCGATATAACGATAAATCACTCTGGCGGCACGGAATCGCGTTATTTACCTTTTCCACACGCTGTGTATCGAAAGCAGCTAAGGATTCACTTCCTAGCCCTCGATATCGTTCGATATATCGGTAAATCACTCTGGCGACACGGAATCGCGTTATTTACCTTTTCCACACGCTGTGTATCGAAGGAAGCTAAGGATTCACTTCCTAGCCCTCGATATCGTTCGATATAACGATAAATCACTCTGGGCGACTCGGAATCGCGTTATTTACCTTTTCCACACGCTGTGTATCGAAGGAAGCTAAGGATTCACTTCCTAGCCCACGATATCGTTCGATATAACGATAAATCACTCTGGCGACACCGAATCGCGTTATTTACCTTTTCCACACGCTGTGTATCGAAAGCAGCTAAGGATTCACTTCCTAGCCCTCGATATCGTTCGAAATATCGGTAAATCACTCTGGCGACACGGAATCGCGTTATTTACCTTTTCCACACGCTGTGTATCGAAGGAAGCTAAGGATTCACTTCCTAGCCCTAGATATCGTTCGATATAACGATAAATCACTCTGGGCGACTCGGAATCGCGTTATTTACCTTTTCCACACGCTGTGTATCGAAGGAAGCTAAGGATTCACTTCCTAGCCCACGATATCGTTCGATATAACGATAAATCACTCTGGCGGCACGGAATCGCGTTATTTACCTTTTCCACACGCTGTGTATCGAAAGCAGCTAAGGATTCACTTCCTAGCCCTCGATATCGTTCGATATAACGATAAATCACTCTGGGCGACTCGGAATCGCGTTATTTACCTTTTCCACACGCTGTGTATCGACGGCAGCTAAGGATCCACTTCCTAGCCCTCGATATCGTTCGATATAACGATAAATCACTCTGGGCGACTCGGAATCGCGTTATTTACCTTTTCCACACGCTGTGTATCGAAGGCAGCTAAGGATTCACTTCCTAGCCCTCGATATCGTTCGATATAACGGTAAATCACTCTGGCGACACGGAATCGCGTTATTTACCTTTTCCACACGCTGTGTATCGAAAGCAGCTAAGGATTCACTTCCTATCCCTCGATATCGTTCGATATAACGGTAAATCACTCTGGCGACACGGAATCGCGTTATTTACCTTTTCCACACACTGTGTATCGAAGGAAGCTAAGGATTAACTGCCTAGCCCTCGATATCGTTCGATATAACGATAAATCACTCTGGCGACACGGAATCGCGTTATTTACCTTTTCCACACGCTGTGTGTCGAATGAAGCTAAGGATCCACTTCCTCGCCCTCGATATCGTTCGAAATATCGGTAAATCACTCTGGCGACACGGAATCGCGTTATTTACCTTTTCCACACGCTGTGTATCGAAGGAAGCTAAGGATTCACTTCCTAGCCCTCGATATCGTTCGATATAACGATAAATCACTCTGGCGACACGGAATCGCGATATTTACCTTTTCCACACGCTGTGTATCGAAGGAAGCTAAGGATTCACTTCCTAGCCCTCGATATCGTTCGATATAACGATAAATCACTCTGGGCGACTCGGAATCGCGTTTTTTACATTTTCCACACACTGTGTATCGAAGGAAGCTAAGGATTCACTGCCTAGCCCTCGATATCGTTCGATATAACGATAAATCACTCTGGGCGACTCGGAATCGCGTTATTTACCTTTTCCACACGCTGTGTGTCGAATGAAGCTAAGGATCCACTTCCTCGCCCTCGATATCGTTCGAAATATCGGTAAATCACTCTGGCGACACAGAATCGCGTTATTTACCTTTTCCACACGCTGTGTATCGAAGGAAGCTAAGGATTCACTTCCTAGCCCTCGATATCGTTCGATATAACGATAAATCACTCTGGGCGACTCGGAATCGCGTTATTTACCTTTTCCACACGCTGTGTATCGAAGGAAGCTAAGGATTCACTTCCTAGCCCACGATATCGTTCGATATAACGATAAATCACTCTGGCGGCACGGAATCGCGTTATTTACCTTTTCCACACGCTGTGTATCGAAAGCAGCTAAGGATTCACTTCCTAGCCCTCGATATCGTTCGATATATCGGTAAATCACTCTGGCGACACGGAATCGCGTTATTTACCTTTTCCACACGCTGTGTATCGAAGGAAGCTAATGATTCACTTCCTAGCCCTCGATATCGTTCGATATAACGATAAATCACTCTGGGCGACTCGGAATCGCGTTATTTACCTTTTCCACACGCTGTGTATCGAAGGAAGCTAAGGATTCACTTCCTAGCCCACGATATCGTTCGATATAACGATAAATCACTCTGGCGACACCGAATCGCGTTATTTACCTTTTCCACACGCTGTGTATCGAAAGCAGCTAAGGATTCACTTCCTAGCCCTCGATATCGTTCGAAATATCGGTAAATCACTCTGGCGACACGGAATCGCGTTATTTACCTTTTCCACACGCTGTGTATCGAAGGAAGCTAAGGATTCACTTCCTAGCCCTAGATATCGTTCGATATAACGATAAATCACTCTGGGCGACTCGGAATCGCGTTATTTACCTTTTCCACACGCTGTGTATCGAAGGAAGCTAAGGATTCACTTCCTAGCCCACGATATCGTTCGATATAACGATAAATCACTCTGGCGGCACGGAATCGCGTTATTTACCTTTTCCACACGCTGTGTATCGAAAGCAGCTAAGGATTCACTTCCTAGCCCTCGATATCGTTCGATATAACGATAAATCACTCTGGGCGACTCGGAATCGCGTTATTTACCTTTTCCACACGCTGTGTATCGACGGCAGCTAAGGATCCACTTCCTAGCCCTCGATATCGTTCGATATAACGATAAATCACTCTGGGCGACTCGGAATCGCGTTATTTACCTTTTCCACACGCTGTGTATCGAAGGCAGCTAAGGATTCACTTCCTAGCCCTCGATATCGTTCGATATAACGGTAAATCACTCTGGCGACACGGAATCGCGTTATTTACCTTTTCCACACGCTGTGTATCGAAAGCAGCTAAGGATTCACTTCCTATCCCTCGATATCGTTCGATATAACGGTAAATCACTCTGGCGACACGGAATCGCGTTATTTACCTTTTCCACACACTGTGTATCGAAGGAAGCTAAGGATTAACTGCCTAGCCCTCGATATCGTTCGATATAACGATAAATCACTCTGGCGACACGGAATCGCGTTATTTACCTTTTCCACACGCTGTGTGTCGAATGAAGCTAAGGATCCACTTCCTCGCCCTCGATATCGTTCGAAATATCGGTAAATCACTCTGGCGACACGGAATCGCGTTATTTACCTTTTCCACACGCTGTGTATCGAAGGAAGCTAAGGATTCACTTCCTAGCCCTCGATATCGTTCGATATAACGATAAATCACTCTGGCGACACGGAATCGCGATATTTACCTTTTCCACACGCTGTGTATCGAAGGAAGCTAAGGATTCACTTCCTAGCCCTCGATATCGTTCGATATAACGATAAATCACTCTGGGCGACTCGGAATCGCGTTTTTTACATTTTCCACACACTGTGTATCGAAGGAAGCTAAGGATTCACTGCCTAGCCCTCGATATCGTTCGATATAACGATAAATCACTCTGGGCGACTCGGAATCGCGTTATTTACCTTTTCCACACGCTGTGTGTCGAATGAAGCTAAGGATCCACTTCCTCGCCCTCGATATCGTTCGAAATATCGGTAAATCACTCTGGCGACACAGAATCGCGTTATTTACCTTTTCCACACGCTGTGTATCGAAGGAAGCTAAGGATTCACTTCCTAGCCCTCGATATCGTTCGATATAACGATAAATCACTCTGGGCGACTCGGAATCGCGTTATTTACCTTTTCCACACGCTGTGTATCGAAGGAAGCTAAGGATTCACTTCCTAGCCCACGATATCGTTCGATATAACGATAAATCACTCTGGCGGCACGGAATCGCGTTATTTACCTTTTCCACACGCTGTGTATCGAAAGCAGCTAAGGATTCACTTCCTAGCCCTCGATATCGTTCGATATAACGATAAATCACTCTGGGCGACTCGGAATCGCGTTATTTACCTTTTCCACACGCTGTGTATCGACGGCAGCTAAGGATCCACTTCCTAGCCCTCGATATCGTTCGATATAACGATAAATCACTCTGGGCGACTCGGAATCGCGTTATTTACCTTTTCCACACGCTGTGTATCGAAGGCAGCTAAGGATTCACTTCCTAGCCCTCGATATCGTTCGATATAACGGTAAATCACTCTGGCGACACGGAATCGCGTTATTTACCTTTTCCACACGCTGTGTATCGAAAGCAGCTAAGGATTCACTTCCTAGACCTCGATATCGTTCGATATAACGATAAATCACTCTGGGCGACTCGGAATAGCGTTATTTACCTTTCCCACACGCTGTGTATCGACGGCAGCTGAGGATTCACTTCCTAGCCCTCGATATCCCTCAATATAACGATAAATCACTCTGGGCGACTCGGAATCGCGTTTTTTACATTTTCCACACACTGTGTATCGAAGGAAGCTAAGGATCCACTTCCTCGCCCTCGATATCGTTCGATATAACGATAAATCACTCTTGGCGACTCGGAATCGCGTTATTTACCTTTTCCACACGCTGTGTGTCGAATGAAGCTAAGGATCCACTTCCTCGCCCTCGATATCGTTCGAAATATCGGTAAATCACTCTGGCGACACGGAATCGCGTTATTTACCTTTTCCACACGCTGTGTATCGAAGGAAGCTAAGGATTCACTTCCTAGCCCTCGATATCGTTCGATATAACGATAAATCACTCTGGGCGACTCGGAATCGCGTTATTTACCTTTTCCACACGCTGTGTATCGAAGGAAGCTAAGGATTCACTTCCTAGCCCACGATATCGTTCGATATAACGATAAATCACTCTGGCGGCACGGAATCGCGTTATTTACCTTTTCCACACGCTGTGTATCGAAAGCAGCTAAGGATTCACTTCCTAGCCCTCGATATCGTTCGATATAACGATAAATCACTCTGGGCGACTCGGAATCGCGTTATTTACCTTTTCCACACGCTGTGTATCGAAGGAAGCTAAGGATTCACTTCCTAGCCCACGATATCGTTCGATATAACGATAAATCACTCTGGCGGCACGGAATCGCGTTATTTACCTTTTCCACACGCTGTGTATCGAAAGCAGCTAAGGATTCACTTCCTAGCCCTCGATATCGTTCGATATAACGATAAATCACTCTGGGCGACTCGGAATCGCGTTATTTACCTTTTCCACACGCTGTGTATCGACGGCAGCTAAGGATCCACTTCCTAGCCCTCGATATCGTTCGATATAACGATAAATCACACTGGGCGACTCGGAATCGCGTTATTTACCTTTTCCACACGCTGTGTATCGAAGGCAGCTAAGGATTCACTTCCTAGCCCTCGATATCGTTCGATATAACGGTAAATCACTCTGGCGACACGGAATCGCGTTATTTACCTTTTCCACACGCTGTGTATCGAAAGCAGCTAAGGATTCACTTCCTAGCCCTCGATATCGTTCGATATAACGATAAATCACTCTGGGCGACTCGGAATAGCGTTATTTACCTTTCCCACACGCTGTGTATCGACGGCAGCTGAGGATTCACTTCCTAGCCCTCGATATCCCTCAATATAACGATAAATCACTCTGGGCGACTCGGAATCGCGTTTTTTACATTTTCCACACACTGTGTATCGAAGGAAGCTAAGGATTCACTTCCTAGCCCTCGATATCGTTCGATATAACGGTAAATCACTCTGGCGACACGGAATCGCGTTATTTACCTTTTCCACACGCTGTGTATCGAAAGCAGCTAAGGATTCACTTCCTAGCCCTCGATATCGTTCGATATAACGATAAATCACTCTGGGCGACTCGGAATAGCGTTATTTACCTTTCCCACACGCTGTGTATCGACGGCAGCTGAGGATTCACTTCCTAGCCCTCGATATCCCTCAATATAACGATAAATCACTCTTGGCGACTCGGAATCGCGTTATTTACCTTTTCCACACGCTGTGTGTCGAATGAAGCTAAGGATCCACTTCCTCGCCCTCGATATCGTTCGAAATATCGGTAAATCACTCTGGCGACACGGAATCGCGTTATTTACCTTTTCCACACGCTGTGTATCGACGGCAGCTAAGGATCCACTTCCTAGCCCTCGATATCGTTCGATATAACGATAAATCACTCTGGGCGACTCGGAATCGCGTTATTTACCTTTTCCACACGCTGTGTATCGAAGGCAGCTAAGGATTCACTTCCTAGCCCTCGATATCGTTCGATATAACGATAAATCACTCTGGGCGACTCGGAATCGCGTTATTTACCTTTTCCACACGCTGTGTATCGAAGGCAGCTAAGGATTCACTTCCTAGCCCAGGATATCATTCGATATAACGATAAATCACTCTGGGCGACTCGGAATCGTGTTTTTTACATTTTCCACACACTGTGTATCGAAGGAAGCTAAGGATTCACTTCCTAGCCCTCGATATCGTTCGATATAACGATAAATCACTCTGGGCGACTCGGAATAGCGTTATTTACCTTTCCCACACGCTGTGTATCGACGGCAGCTGAGGATTCACTTCCTAGCCCTCGATATCCCTCAATATAACGATAAATCACTCTGGGCGACTCGGAATCGCGTTTTTTACATTTTCCACACACTGTGTATCGAAGGAAGCTAAGGATTCACTTCCTAGCCCTCGATATCGTTCGATATAACGGTAAATCACTCTGGCGACACGGAATCGCGTTATTTACCTTTTCCACACGCTGTGTATCGAAAGCAGCTAAGGATTCACTTCCTAGCCCTCGATATCGTTCGATATAACGATAAATCACTCTGGGCGACTCGGAATAGCGTTATTTACCTTTCCCACACGCTGTGTATCGACGGCAGCTGAGGATTCACTTCCTAGCCCTCGATATCCCTCAATATAACGATAAATCACTCTTGGCGACTCGGAATCGCGTTATTTACCTTTTCCACACGCTGTGTGTCGAATGAAGCTAAGGATCCACTTCCTCGCCCTCGATATCGTTCGAAATATCGGTAAATCACTCTGGCGACACGGAATCGCGTTATTTACCTTTTCCACACGCTGTGTATCGACGGCAGCTAAGGATCCACTTCCTAGCCCTCGATATCGTTCGATATAACGATAAATCACTCTGGGCGACTCGGAATCGCGTTATTTACCTTTTCCACACGCTGTGTATCGAAGGCAGCTAAGGACTCACTTCCTAGCCCTCGATATCGTTCGATATAACGATAAATCACTCTGGGCGACTCGGAATCGCGTTATTTACCTTTTCCACACGCTGTGTATCGAAGGCAGCTAAGGATTCACTTCCTAGCCCAGGATATCATTCGATATAACGATAAATCACTCTGGGCGACTCGGAATCGTGTTTTTTACATTTTCCACACACTGTGTATCGAAGGAAGCTAAGGATTCACTTCCTAGCCCTCGATATCGTTCGATATAACGATAAATCACTCTGGGCGACTCGGAATCGCGTTATTTACCTTTTCCACACGCTGTGTGTCGAATGAAGCTAAGGATCCACTTCCTCGCCCTCGATATCGTTCGATATAACGATAAATCACTCTGGGCGACTCGGAATCGCGTTATTTACCTTTTCCACACGCTGTGTATCGAAGGAAGCTAAGGATTCACTTCCTAGCCCTCGATATCGTTCGATATAACGATAAATCACTCTGGGCGACTCGGAATCGCGTTTTTTACATTTTCCACACACTGTGTATCGAAGGAAGCTAAGGATTCACTTCCTAGCCCACGATATCGTTCGATATAACGATAAATCACTCTGGCGACACGGAATCGCGTTATTTACCTTTTCCACACGCTGTGTATCGAAAGCAGCTAAGGATTCACTTCCTAGCCCTCGATATCGTTCGAAATATCGGTAAATCACTCTGGCGACACGGAATCGCGTTATTTACCCTTTCCACACGCTGTGTATCGAAGGAAGCTAAGGATTCACTTCCTAGCCCTCGATATCGTTCGATATAACGATAAATCACTCTGGGCGACTCGGAATCGCGTTATTTACCTTTTCCACACGCTGTGTATCGAAGGAAGCTAAGGATTCACTTCCTAGCCCACGATATCGTTCGATATAACGATAAATCACTCTGGCGGCACGGAATCGCGTTATTTACCTTTTCCACACGCTGTGTATCGAAAGCAGCTAAGGATTCACTTCCTAGCCCTCGATATCGTTCGAAATATCGGTAAATCACTCTGGCGACACGGAATCGCGTTATTTACCCTTTCCACACACTGTGTATCGAAGGAAGCTAAGGATTCACTTCCTAGCCCTCGATATCGTTCGATATAACGATAAATCACTCTGGGCGACTCGGAATCGCGTTATTTACCTTTTCCACACGCTGTGTATCGAAGGAAGCTAAGGATTCACTTCCTAGCCCACGATATCGTTCGATATAACGATAAATCACTCTGGCGGCACGGAATCGCGTTATTTACCTTTTCCACACGCTGTGTATCGAAAGCAGCTAAGGATTCACTTCCTAGCCCTCGATGTCGTTCGATATAACGATAAATCACTCTGGGAGACTCGGAATCGCGTTATTTACCTTTTCCACACGCTGTGTATCGACGGCAGCTAAGGATCCACTTCCTAGCCCTCGATATCTTTCGATATAACGATAAATCACTCTGGGCGACTCGGAATCGCGTTATTTACCTTTTCCACACGCTGTGTATCGAAGGCAGCTAAGGATTCACTTCCTAGCCCAGGATATCATTCGATATAACGATAAATCACTCTGGGCGACTCGGAATCGCGTCTTTTACATTTTCCACACACTGTGTATCGAAGGAAGCTAAGGATTCACTTCCTAGCCCTCGATATCGTTCGATATAACGATAAATCACTCTGGGCGACTCGGAATCGCGTTATTTACCTTTTCCACGCGCTGTGTGTCGAATGAAGCTAAGGATCCACTTCCTCGCCCTCGATATCGTTCGATATAACGATAAATCACTCTGGGCGACTCGGAATCGCGTTATTTACCTTTTCCACACGCTGTGTATCGAAGGAAGCTAAGGATCCACTTCCTAGCCCTCGATATCGTTCGATATAACGATAAATCACTCTCGGCGACTCGGAATAGCGTTATTTACCTTTCCCACACGCTGTGTATCGACGGCAGCTAAGGATTCACTTCCTAGCCCTCGATATCGTACGATATAACGATAAATCACTCTGGGCGACTCGGAATCGCGTTATTTACCTTTCCCACACGCTGTGTGTCGAATGAAGCTAAGGATTCACTTCCTAGCCCTCGATATCCCTCAATATAACGATAAATCACTCTGGGCGACTCGGAATCGCGTTTTTTACATTTTCCACACACTGTGTATCGAAGGAAGCTAAGGATTCACTTCCTAGCCCTCGATATCGTTCGATATAACGGTAAATCACTCTGGCGACACGGAATCGCGTTATTTACCTTTTCCACACGCTGTGTATCGAAAGCAGCTAAGGATTCACTTCCTAGCCCTCGATATCGTTCGATATAACGATAAATCACTCTGGGCGACTCGGAATAGCGTTATTTACCTTTCCCACACGCTGTGTATCGACGGCAGCTGAGGATTCACTTCCTAGCCCTCGATATCCCTCAATATAACGATAAATCACTCTTGGCGACTCGGAATCGCGTTATTTACCTTTTCCACACGCTGTGTGTCGAATGAAGCTAAGGATCCACTTCCTCGCCCTCGATATCGTTCGAAATATCGGTAAATCACTCTGGCGACACGGAATCGCGTTATTTACCTTTTCCACACGCTGTGTATCGACGGCAGCTAAGGATCCACTTCCTAGCCCTCGATATCGTTCGATATAACGATAAATCACTCTGGGCGACTCGGAATCGCGTTATTTACCTTTTCCACACGCTGTGTATCGAAGGCAGCTAAGGATTCACTTCCTAGCCCAGGATATCATTCGATATAACGATAAATCACTATGGGCGACTCGGAATCGTGTTTTTTACATTTTCCACACACTGTGTATCGAAGGAAGCTAAGGATTCACTTCCTAGCCCTCGATATCGTTCGATATAACGATAAATCACTCTGGGCGACTCGGAATCGCGTTATTTACCTTTTCCACACGCTGTGTGTCGAATGAAGCTAAGGATCCACTTCCTCGCCCTCGATATCGTTCGATATAACGATAAATCACTCTGGGCGACTCGGAATCGCGTTATTTACCTTTTCCACACGCTGTGTATCGAAGGAAGCTAAGGATTCACTTCCTAGCCCTCGATATCGTTCGATATAACGATAAATCACTCTGGGCGACTCGGAATCGCGTTTTTTACATTTTCCACACACTGTGTATCGAAGGAAGCTAAGGATTCACTTCCTAGCCCACGATATCGTTCGATATAACGATAAATCACTCTGGCGACACGGAATCGCGTTATTTACCTTTTCCACACGCTGTGTATCGAAAGCAGCTAAGGATTCACTTCCTAGCCCTCGATATCGTTCGAAATATCGGTAAATCACTCTGGCGACACGGAATCGCGTTATTTACCCTTTCCACACGCTGTGTATCGAAGGCAGCTAAGGATTCACTTCCTAGCCCAGGATATCATTCGATATAACGATAAATCACTCTGGGCGACTCGGAATCGCGTCTTTTACATTTTCCACACACTGTGTATCGAAGGAAGCTAAGGATTCACTTCCTAGCCCTCGATATCGTTCGATATAACGATAAATCACTCTGGGCGACTCGGAATCGCGTTATTTACCTTTTCCACACGCTGTGTGTCGAATGAAGCTAAGGATCCACTTCCTCGCCCTCGATATCGTTCGATATAACGATAAATCACTCTGGGCGACTCGGAATCGCGTTATTTACCTTTTCCACACGCTGTGTATCGAAGGAAGCTAAGGATCCACTTCCTAGCCCTCGATATCGTTCGATATAACGATAAATCACTCTCGGCGACTCGGAATAGCGTTATTTACCTTTCCCACACGCTGTGTATCGACGGCAGCTAAGGATTCACTTCCTAGCCCTCGATATCGTACGATATAACGATAAATCACTCTGGGCGACTCGGAATCGCGTTATTTACCTTTCCCACACGCTGTGTGTCGAATGAAGCTAAGGATTCACTTCCTAGCCCTCGATATCCCTCAATATAACGATAAATCACTCTGGGCGACTCGGAATCGCGTTTTTTACATTTTCCACACACTGTGTATCGAAGGAAGCTAAGGATTCACTTCCTAGCCCTCGATATCGTTCGATATAACGGTAAATCACTCTGGCGACACGGAATCGCGTTATTTACCTTTTCCACACGCTGTGTATCGAAAGCAGCTAAGGATTCACTTCCTAGCCCTCGATATCGTTCGATATAACGATAAATCACTCTGGGCGACTCGGAATAGCGTTATTTACCTTTCCCACACGCTGTGTATCGACGGCAGCTGAGGATTCACTTCCTAGCCCTCGATATCCCTCAATATAACGATAAATCACTCTTGGCGACTCGGAATCGCGTTATTTACCTTTTCCACACGCTGTGTGTCGAATGAAGCTAAGGATCCACTTCCTCGCCCTCGATATCGTTCGAAATATCGGTAAATCACTCTGGCGACACGGAATCGCGTTATTTACCTTTTCCACACGCTGTGTATCGACGGCAGCTAAGGATCCACTTCCTAGCCCTCGATATCGTTCGATATAACGATAAATCACTCTGGGCGACTCGGAATCGCGTTATTTACCTTTTCCACACGCTGTGTATCGAAGGCAGCTAAGGATTCACTTCCTAGCCCTCGATATCGTTCGATATAACGATAAATCACTCTGGGCGACTCGGAATCGCGTTATTTACCTTTTCCACACGCTGTGTATCGAAGGCAGCTAAGGATTCACTTCCTAGCCCAGGATATCATTCGATATAACGATAAATCACTATGGGCGACTCGGAATCGTGTTTTTTACATTTTCCACACACTGTGTATCGAAGGAAGCTAAGGATTCACTTCCTAGCCCTCGATATCGTTCGATATAACGATAAATCACTCTGGGCGACTCGGAATCGCGTTATTTACCTTTTCCACACGCTGTGTGTCGAATGAAGCTAAGGATCCACTTCCTCGCCCTCGATATCGTTCGATATAACGATAAATCACTCTGGGCGACTCGGAATCGCGTTATTTACCTTTTCCACACGCTGTGTATCGAAGGAAGCTAAGGATTCACTTCCTAGCCCTCGATATCGTTCGATATAACGATAAATCACTCTGGGCGACTCGGAATCGCGTTTTTTACATTTTCCACACACTGTGTATCGAAGGAAGCTAAGGATTCACTTCCTAGCCCACGATATCGTTCGATATAACGATAAATCACTCTGGCGACACGGAATCGCGTTATTTACCTTTTCCACACGCTGTGTATCGAAAGCAGCTAAGGATTCACTTCCTAGCCCTCGATATCGTTCGAAATATCGGTAAATCACTCTGGCGACACGGAATCGCGTTATTTACCCTTTCCACACGCTGTGTATCGAAGGAAGCTAAGGATTCACTTCCTAGCCCTCGATATCGTTCGATATAACGATAAATCACTCTGGGCGACTCGGAATCGCGTTATTTACCTTTTCCACACGCTGTGTATCGAAGGAAGCTAAGGATTCACTTCCTAGCCCACGATATCGTTCGATATAACGATAAATCACTCTGGCGGCACGGAATCGCGTTATTTACCTTTTCCACACGCTGTGTATCGAAAGCAGCTAAGGATTCACTTCCTAGCTCTCGATATCGTTCGAAATATCGGTAAATCACTCTGGCGACACGGAATCGCGTTATTTACCCTTTCCACACGCTGTGTATCGAAGGAAGCTAAGGATTCACTTCCTAGCCCTCGATATCGTTCGATATAACGATAAATCACTCTGGGCGACTCGGAATCGCGTTATTTACCTTTTCCACACGCTGTGTATCGAAGGAAGCTAAGGATTCACTTCCTAGCCCACGATATCGTTCGATATAACGATAAATCACTCTGGCGGCACGGAATCGCGTTATTTACCTTTTCCACACGCTGTGTATCGAAAGCAGCTAAGGATTCACTTCCTAGCCCTCGATGTCGTTCGATATAACGATAAATCACTCTGGGAGACTCGGAATCGCGTTATTTACCTTTTCCACACGCTGTGTATCGACGGCAGCTAAGGATCCACTTCCTAGCCCTCGATATCTTTCGATATAACGATAAATCACTCTGGGCGACTCGGAATCGCGTTATTTACCTTTTCCACACGCTGTGTATCGAAGGCAGCTAAGGATTCACTTCCTAGCCCAGGATATCATTCGATATAACGATAAATCACTCTGGGCGACTCGGAATCGCGTCTTTTACATTTTCCACACACTGTGTATCGAAGGAAGCTAAGGATTCACTTCCTAGCCCTCGATATCGTTCGATATAACGATAAATCACTCTGGGCGACTCGGAATCGCGTTATTTACCTTTTCCACACGCTGTGTGTCGAATGAAGCTAAGGATCCACTTCCTCGCCCTCGATATCGTTCGATATAACGATAAATCACTCTGGGCGACTCGGAATCGCGTTATTTACCTTTTCCACACGCTGTGTATCGAAGGAAGCTAAGGATCCACTTCCTAGCCCTCGATATCGTTCGATATAACGATAAATCACTCTCGGCGACTCGGAATAGCGTTATTTACCTTTCCCACACGCTGTGTATCGACGGCAGCTAAGGATTCACTTCCTAGCCCTCGATATCGTACGATATAACGATAAATCACTCTGGGCGACTCGGAATCGCGTTATTTACCTTTTCCACACGCTGTGTGTCGAATGAAGCTAAGGATCCACTTCCTCGCCCTCGATATCGTTCGATATAACGATAAATCACTCTGGCGACACGGAATCGCGTTATTTACCTTTTCCACACGCTGTGTATCGAAAGCAGCTAAGGATTCACTTCCTAGCCCTCGATATCGTTCGAAATATCGGTAAATCACTCTGGCGACACGGAATCGCGTTATTTACCTTTTCCACACGCTGTGTATCGAAGGAAGCTAAGAATTCACTTCCTAGCCCTCGATATCGTTCGATATAACGATAAATCACTCTGGGCGACTCGGAACCGCGTTATTTACCTTTTCCACACGCTGTGTATCGAAGGCAGCTAAGGATTCACTTCCTAGCCCAGGATATCATTCGATATAACGATAAATCACTCTGGGCGACTCGGAATCGCGTCTTTTACATTTTCCACACACTGTGTATCGAAGGAAGCTAAGGATTCACTTCCTAGCCCTCGATATCGTTCGATATAACGGTAAATCACTCTGGGCGACTCGGAATCGCGTTATTTACCTTTTCCACACGCTGTGTATCGACGGCAGCTAAGGATCCACTTCCTAGCCCTCGATATCGTTCGATATAACGATAAATCACTCTGGGCGACTCGGAATCGCGTTATTTACCTTTTCCACACGTTGTGTATCGAAGGCAGCTAAGGATTCACTTCCTAGCCCTCGATATCGTTCGATATAACGGTAAATCACTCTGGCGACACGGAATCGCGTTATTTACCTTTTCCACACGCTGTGTATCGAAAGCAGCTAAGGATTCACTTCCTAGCCCTCGATATCGTTCGATATAACGATAAATCACTCTCGGCGACTCGGAATAGCGTTATTTACCTTTCCCACACGCTGTGTATCGACGGCAGCTGAGGATTCACTTCCTAGCCCTCGATATCCCTCAATATAACGATAAATCACTCTGGGCGACTCGGAATCGCGTTTTTTACATTTTCCACACACTGTGTATCGAAGGAAGCTAAGGATTCACTGCCTAGCCCTCGATATCGTTCGATATAACGATAAATCACTCTGGGCGACTCGGAATCGCGTTATTTACCTTTTCCACACGCTGTGTGTCGAATGAAGCTAAGGATCCACTTCCTAGCCCTCGATATCGTTCGATATAACGATAAATCACTCTGGGCGACTCGGAATCGCGTTATTTACCTTTTCCACACGCTGTGTGTCGAATGAAGCTAAGGATCCACTTCCTCGCCCTCGATATCGTTCGATATAACGATAAATCACTCTGGGCGACTCGGAATCGCGTTATTTACCTTTTCCACACGCTGTGTATCGAAGGAAGCTAAGGATCCACTTCCTAGCCCTCGATATCGTTCGATATAACGATAAATCACTCTCGGCGACTCGGAATAGCGTTATTTACCTTTCCCACACGCTGTGTATCGACGGCAGCTAAGGATTCACTTCCTAGCCCTCGATATCGTACGATATAACGATAAATCACTCTGGGCGACTCGGAATCGCGTTATTTACCTTTTCCACACGCTGTGTGTCGAATGAAGCTAAGGATCCACTTCCTCGCCCTCGATATCGTTCGATATAACGATAAATCACTCTGGGCGACTCGGAATCGCGTTATTTACCTTTTCCACACGCTGTGTATCGAAGGAAGCTAAGGATCCACTTCCTAGCCCTCGATATCGTTCGATATAACGATAAATCACTCTGGGCGACTCGGAATCGCGTTATTTACCTTTTCCACACGCTGTGTGTCGAATGAAGCTAAGGATCCACTTCCTCGCCCTCGATATCGTTCGATATAACGATAAATCACTCTGGGCGACTCGGAATCGCGTTATTTACCTTTTCCACACGCTGTGTATCGAAAGCAGCTAAGGATTCACTTCCTAGCCCTCGATATCGTTCGAAATATCGGTAAATCACTCTGGCGACACGGAATCGCGTTATTTACCTTTCCCACACGCTGTGTATCGACGGCAGCTGAGGATTCACTTCCTAGCCCTCGATATCCCTCAATATAACGATAAATCACTCTGGGCGACTCGGAATCGCGTTTTTTACATTTTCCACACACTGTGTATCGAAGGAAGCTAAGGATTCACTGCCTAGCCCTCGATATCGTTCGATATAACGATAAATCACTCTGGGCGACTCGGAATCGCGTTATTTACCTTTTCCACACGCTGTGTGTCGAATGAAGCTAAGGATCCACTTCCTCGCCCTCGATATCGTTCGATATAACGATAAATCACTCTTGGCGACTCGGAATCGCGTTATTTACCTTTTCCACACGCTGTGTATCGAAGGAAGCTAAGGATTCACTTCCTAGCCCTCAATATCGTTCGATATAACGATAAATCACTCTGGGCGACTCGGAATCGCGTTATTTACCTTTTCCACACGCTGTGTATCGAAGGAAGCTAAGGATCCACTTCCTAGCCCTCGATATCTTTCGATATAACGATAAATCACTCTGGGCGACTCGGAATCGCGTTATTTACCTTTTCCACACGCTGTGTATCGAAGGCAGCTAAGGATTCACTTCCTAGCCCAGGATATCATTCGATATAACGATAAATCACTCTGGGCGACTCGGAATCGCGTTATTTACCTTTTCCACACGCTGTGTATCGACGGCAGCTAAGGATCCACTTCCTAGCCCTCGATATCGTTCGATATAACGATAAATCACTCTCGGCGACTCGGAATAGCGTTATTTACCTTTCCCACACGCTGTGTATCGACGGCAGCTAAGGATTCACTTCCTAGCCCTCGATATCCCTCAATATAACGACAAATCACTCTGGGCGACTCGGAATCGCGTCTTTTACATTTTCCACACGCTGTGTATCGAAAGCAGCTAAGGATTCACTTCCTAGCCCTCGATATCGTTCGATATAACGATAAATCACTCTCGGCGACTCGGAATAGCGTTATTTACCTTTCCCACACGCTGTGTATCGACGGCAGCTGAGGATTCACTTCCTAGCCCTCGATATCCCTCAATATAACGATAAATCACTCTGGGCGACTCGGAATCGCGTTTTTTACATTTTCCACACACTGTGTATCGAAGGAAGCTAAGGATTCACTGCCTAGCCCTCGATATCGTTCGATATAACGATAAATCACTCTGGGCGACTCGGAATCGCGTTATTTACCTTTTCCACACGCTGTGTGTCGAATGAAGCTAAGGATCCACTTCCTAGCCCTCGATATCGTTCGATATAACGATAAATCACTCTGGGCGACTCGGAATCGCGTTATTTACCTTTTCCACACGCTGTGTGTCGAATGAAGCTAAGGATCCACTTCCTCGCCCTCGATATCGTTCGATATAACGATAAATCACTCTGGGCGACTCGGAATCGCGTTATTTACCTTTTCCACACGCTGTGTATCGAAGGAAGCTAAGGATCCACTTCCTAGCCCTCGATATCGTTCGATATAACGATAAATCACTCTCGGCGACTCGGAATAGCGTTATTTACCTTTCCCACACGCTGTGTATCGACGGCAGCTAAGGATTCACTTCCTAGCCCTCGATATCGTACGATATAACGATAAATCACTCTGGGCGACTCGGAATCGCGTTATTTACCTTTTCCACACGCTGTGTGTCGAATGAAGCTAAGGATCCACTTCCTCGCCCTCGATATCGTTCGATATAACGATAAATCACTCTGGGCGACTCGGAATCGCGTTATTTACCTTTTCCACACGCTGTGTATCGAAGGAAGCTAAGGATCCACTTCCTAGCCCTCGATATCGTTCGATATAACGATAAATCACTCTGGGCGACTCGGAATCGCGTTATTTACCTTTTCCACACGCTGTGTGTCGAATGAAGCTAAGGATCCACTTCCTCGCCCTCGATATCGTTCGATATAACGATAAATCACTCTGGGCGACTCGGAATCGCGTTATTTACCTTTTCCACACGCTGTGTATCGAAAGCAGCTAAGGATTCACTTCCTAGCCCTCGATATCGTTCGAAATATCGGTAAATCACTCTGGCGACACGGAATCGCGTTATTTACCTTTCCCACACGCTGTGTATCGACGGCAGCTGAGGATTCACTTCCTAGCCCTCGATATCCCTCAATATAACGATAAATCACTCTGGGCGACTCGGAATCGCGTTTTTTACATTTTCCACACACTGTGTATCGAAGGAAGCTAAGGATTCACTGCCTAGCCCTCGATATCGTTCGATATAACGATAAATCACTCTGGGCGACTCGGAATCGCGTTATTTACCTTTTCCACACGCTGTGTGTCGAATGAAGCTAAGGATCCACTTCCTCGCCCTCGATATCGTTCGATATAACGATAAATCACTCTTGGCGACTCGGAATCGCGTTATTTACCTTTTCCACACGCTGTGTATCGAAGGAAGCTAAGGATTCACTTCCTAGCCCTCAATATCGTTCGATATAACGATAAATCACTCTGGGCGACTCGGAATCGCGTTATTTACCTTTTCCACACGCTGTGTATCGAAGGAAGCTAAGGATCCACTTCCTAGCCCTCGATATCTTTCGATATAACGATAAATCACTCTGGGCGACTCGGAATCGCGTTATTTACCTTTTCCACACGCTGTGTATCGAAGGCAGCTAAGGATTCACTTCCTAGCCCAGGATATCATTCGATATAACGATAAATCACTCTGGGCGACTCGGAATCGCGTTATTTACCTTTTCCACACGCTGTGTATCGACGGCAGCTAAGGATCCACTTCCTAGCCCTCGATATCGTTCGATATAACGATAAATCACTCTCGGCGACTCGGAATAGCGTTATTTACCTTTCCCACACGCTGTGTATCGACGGCAGCTAAGGATTCACTTCCTAGCCCTCGATATCCCTCAATATAACGACAAATCACTCTGGGCGACTCGGAATCGCGTCTTTTACATTTTCCACACGCTGTGTATCGAAAGCAGCTAAGGATTCACTTCCTAGCCCTCGATATCGTTCGATATAACGATAAATCACTCTCGGCGACTCGGAATAGCGTTATTTACCTTTCCCACACGCTGTGTATCGACGGCAGCTGAGGATTCACTTCCTAGCCCTCGATATCCCTCAATATAACGATAAATCACTCTGGGCGACTCGGAATCGCGTTTTTTACATTTTCCACACACTGTGTATCGAAGGAAGCTAAGGATTCACTGCCTAGCCCTCGATATCGTTCGATATAACGATAAATCACTCTGGGCGACTCGGAATCGCGTTATTTACCTTTTCCACACGCTGTGTGTCGAATGAAGCTAAGGATCCACTTCCTAGCCCTCGATATCGTTCGATATAACGATAAATCACTCTGGGCGACTCGGAATCGCGTTATTTACCTTTTCCACACGCTGTGTGTCGAATGAAGCTAAGGATCCACTTCCTCGCCCTCGATATCGTTCGATATAACGATAAATCACTCTGGGCGACTCGGAATCGCGTTATTTACCTTTTCCACACGCTGTGTATCGAAGGAAGCTAAGGATCCACTTCCTAGCCCTCGATATCGTTCGATATAACGATAAATCACTCTCGGCGACTCGGAATAGCGTTATTTACCTTTCCCACACGCTGTGTATCGACGGCAGCTAAGGATTCACTTCCTAGCCCTCGATATCGTACGATATAACGATAAATCACTCTGGGCGACTCGGAATCGCGTTATTTACCTTTTCCACACGCTGTGTGTCGAATGAAGCTAAGGATCCACTTCCTCGCCCTCGATATCGTTCGATATAACGATAAATCACTCTGGGCGACTCGGAATCGCGTTATTTACCTTTTCCACACGCTGTGTATCGAAGGAAGCTAAGGATCCACTTCCTAGCCCTCGATATCGTTCGATATAACGATAAATCACTCTGGGCGACTCGGAATCGCGTTATTTACCTTTTCCACACGCTGTGTGTCGAATGAAGCTAAGGATCCACTTCCTCGCCCTCGATATCGTTCGATATAACGATAAATCACTCTGGGCGACTCGGAATCGCGTTATTTACCTTTTCCACACGCTGTGTATCGAAAGCAGCTAAGGATTCACTTCCTAGCCCTCGATATCGTTCGAAATATCGGTAAATCACTCTGGCGACACGGAATCGCGTTATTTACCTTTCCCACACGCTGTGTATCGACGGCAGCTGAGGATTCACTTCCTAGCCCTCGATATCCCTCAATATAACGATAAATCACTCTGGGCGACTCGGAATCGCGTTTTTTACATTTTCCACACACTGTGTATCGAAGGAAGCTAAGGATTCACTGCCTAGCCCTCGATATCGTTCGATATAACGATAAATCACTCTGGGCGACTCGGAATCGCGTTATTTACCTTTTCCACACGCTGTGTGTCGAATGAAGCTAAGGATCCACTTCCTCGCCCTCGATATCGTTCGATATAACGATAAATCACTCTTGGCGACTCGGAATCGCGTTATTTACCTTTTCCACACGCTGTGTATCGAAGGAAGCTAAGGATTCACTTCCTAGCCCTCAATATCGTTCGATATAACGATAAATCACTCTGGGCGACTCGGAATCGCGTTATTTACCTTTTCCACACGCTGTGTATCGAAGGAAGCTAAGGATCCACTTCCTAGCCCTCGATATCTTTCGATATAACGATAAATCACTCTGGGCGACTCGGAATCGCGTTATTTACCTTTTCCACACGCTGTGTATCGAAGGCAGCTAAGGATTCACTTCCTAGCCCAGGATATCATTCGATATAACGATAAATCACTCTGGGCGACTCGGAATCGCGTTATTTACCTTTTCCACACGCTGTGTATCGACGGCAGCTAAGGATCCACTTCCTAGCCCTCGATATCGTTCGATATAACGATAAATCACTCTCGGCGACTCGGAATAGCGTTATTTACCTTTCCCACACGCTGTGTATCGACGGCAGCTAAGGATTCACTTCCTAGCCCTCGATATCCCTCAATATAACGACAAATCACTCTGGGCGACTCGGAATCGCGTCTTTTACATTTTCCAAACACTGTGTATCGAAGGAAGCTAAGGATTCACTTCCTAGTCCTCGATATCGTTCGATATAACGATAAATCACTCTGGGCGACTCGGAATCGCGTTATTTACCTTTTCCACACGCTGTGTGTCGAATGAAGCTAAGGATCCACTTCCTCGCCCTCGATATCGTTCGATATAACGATAAATCACTCTGGGCGACTCGGAATCGCGTTATTTACCTTTTCCACACGCTGTGTATCGAAGGAAGCTAAGGATCCACTTCCTAGCCCTCGATATCGTTCGATATAACGATAACTCACTCTCGGCGACTCTTAATAGCGTTATTTACCTTTCCCACGCGCTGTGTATCGACGGCAGCTAAGGATTCACTTCCTAGCCCTCGATATCGTTCGATATAACGATAAATCACTCTGGGCGACTCGGAATCGCGTTATTTACCTTTTCCACACGCTGTGTGTCGAATGAAGCTAAGGATCCACTTCCTCGCCCTCGATATCGTTCGATATAACGATAAATCACTCTGGGCGACTCGGAATCGCGTTATTTACCTTTTCCACACGCTGTGTATCGAAGGAAGCTAAGGATTCACTTCCTAGCCCTCGATATCGTTCGATATAACGATAAATCACTCTGGGCGACTCGGAATCGCGTTTTTTACATTTTCCACACACTGTGTATCGAAGGAAGCTAAGGATTCACTTCCTAGCCCACGATATCGTTCGATATAACGATAAATCACTCTGGCGACACGGAATCGCGTTATTTACCTTTTCCACACGCTGTGTATCGAAAGCAGCTAAGGATTCACTTCCTAGCCCTCGATATCGTTCGAAATATCGGTAAATCACTCTGGCGACACGGAATCGCGTTATTTACCCTTTCCACACGCTGTGTATCGAAGGAAGCTAAGGATTCACTTCCTAGCCCTCGATATCGTTCGATATAACGATAAATCACTCTGGGCGACTCGGAATCGCGTTATTTACCTTTTCCACACGCTGTGTATCGAAGGAAGCTAAGGATTCACTTCCTAGCCCACGATATCGTTCGATATAACGATAAATCACTCTGGCGGCACGGAATCGCGTTATTTACCTTTTCCACACGCTGTGTATCGAAAGCAGCTAAGGATTCACTTCCTAGCCCTCGATGTCGTTCGATATAACGATAAATCACTCTGGGAGACTCGGAATCGCGTTATTTACCTTTTCCACACGCTGTGTATCGACGGCAGCTAAGGATCCACTTCCTAGCCCTCGATATCTTTCGATATAACGATAAATCACTCTGGGCGACTCGGAATCGCGTTATTTACCTTTTCCACACGCTGTGTATCGAAGGCAGCTAAGGATTCACTTCCTAGCCCAGGATATCATTCGATATAACGATAAATCACTCTGGGCGACTCGGAATCGCGTCTTTTACATTTTCCACACACTGTGTATCGAAGGAAGCTAAGGATTCACTTCCTAGCCCTCGATATCGTTCGATATAACGATAAATCACTCTGGGCGACTCGGAATCGCGTTATTTACCTTTTCCACACGCTGTGTGTCGAATGAAGCTAAGGATCCACTTCCTCGCCCTCGATATCGTTCGATATAACGATAAATCACTCTGGGCGACTCGGAATCGCGTTATTTACCTTTTCCACACGCTGTGTATCGAAGGAAGCTAAGGATCCACTTCCTAGCCCTCGATATCGTTCGATATAACGATAAATCACTCTCGGCGACTCGGAATAGCGTTATTTACCTTTCCCACACGCTGTGTATCGACGGCAGCTAAGGATTCACTTCCTAGCCCTCGATATCGTACGATATAACGATAAATCACTCTGGGCGACTCGGAATCGCGTTATTTACCTTTTCCACACGCTGTGTGTCGAATGAAGCTAAGGATCCACTTCCTCGCCCTCGATATCGTTCGATATAACGATAAATCACTCTGGCGACACGGAATCGCGTTATTTACCTTTTCCACACGCTGTGTATCGAAAGCAGCTAAGGATTCACTTCCTAGCCCTCGATATCGTTCGAAATATCGGTAAATCACTCTGGCGACACGGAATCGCGTTATTTACGATTTCCACACGCTGTGTATCGAAGGAAGCTAAGGATTCACTTCCTAGCCCTCGATATCGTTCGATATAACGATAAATCACTCTGGGCGACTCGGAATCGCGTTATTTACCTTTTCCACACGCTGTGTATCGAAGGCAGCTAAGGATTCACTTCCTAGCCCAGGATATCATTCGATATAACGATAAATCACTCTGGGCGACTCGGAATCGCGTCTTTTACATTTTCCACACACTGTGTATCGAAGGAAGCTAAGGATTCACTTCCTAGCCCTCGATATCGTTCGATATAACGGTAAATCACTCTGGGCGACTCGGAATCGCGTTATTTACCTTTTCCACACGCTGTGTATCGACGGCAGCTAAGGATCCACTTCCTAGCCCTCGATATCGTTCGATATAACGATAAATCACTCTGGGCGACTCGGAATCGCGTTATTTACCTTTTCCACACGCTGTGTATCGAAGGAAGCTAAGGATTCACTTCCTAGCCCTGGATATCGTTCGATATAACGATAAATCACTCTGGGCGACTCGGAATCGCGTTATTTACCTTTTCCACACGCTGTGTATCGACGGCAGCTAAGGATCCACTTCCTAGCCCTCGATATCGTTCGATATAACGATAAATCACTCTCGGCGACTCGGAATAGCGTTATTTACCTTTCCCACACGCTGTGTATCGACGGCAGCTAAGGATTCACTTCCTAGCCCTCGATATCCCTCAATATAACGACAAATCACTCTGGGCGACTCGGAATCGCGTTTTTTACATTTTCCACACACTGTGTATCGAAGGAAGCCAAGGATTCACTTCCTAGCCCTCGATATCGTTCGATATAACGATAAATCACTCTGGGCGACTCGGAATCGCGTTATTTACCTTTTCCACACGCTGTGTGTCGAATGAAGCTAAGGATCCACTTCCTCGCCCTCGATATCGTTCGATATAACGATAAATCACTCTGGGCGACTCGGAATCGCGTTATTTACCTTTTCCACACGCTGTATATCGAAGGAAGCTAAGGATCCACTTCCTAGCCCTCGATATCGTTCGATATAACGATAAATCACTCTCGGCGACTCGGAATAGCGTTATTTACCTTTCCCACACGCTTTGTATCGACGGCAGCTAAGGATTCACTTCCTAGCCCTCGATATCGTTCGATATAACGATAAATCACTCTGGGCGACTCGGAATCGCGTTATTTACCTTTTCCACACGCTGTGTGTCGAATGAAGCTAAGGATCCACTTCCTCGCCCTCGATATCGTTCGATATAACGATAAATCACTCTGGGCGACTCGGAATCGCGTTATTTACCTTTTCCACACGCTGTGTATCGAAGGAAGCTAAGGATTCACTTCCAAGCCCTGGATATCGTTCGATATAACGATAAATCACTTTGGGCGACTCGGAATCGCGTTATTTACCTTTTCCACACGCTGTGTATCGACGGCAGCTAAGGATCCACTTCCTAGCCCTCGATATCGTTCGATATAACGATAAATCACTCTCGGCGACTCGGAATAGCGTTATTTACCTTTCCCACACGCTGTGTATCGACGGCAGCTAAGGATTCACTTCCTAGCCCTCGATATCCCTCAATATAACGACAAATCACTCTGGGCGACTCGGAATCGCGTTTTTTACATTTTCCACACACTGTGTATCGAAGGAAGCTAAGGATTCACTTCCTAGCCCTCGATATCGTTCGATATAACGATAAATCACTCTGGGCGACTCGGAATCGCGTTATTTACCTTTTCCACACGCTGTGTGTCGAATGAAGCTAAGGATCCACTTCCTCGCCCTCGATATCGTTCGATATAACGATAAATCACTCTGGGCGACTCGGAATCGCGTTATTTACCTTTTCCACACGCTGTGTATCGAAAGCAGCTAAGGATTCACTTCCTAGCCCTCGATATCGTTCGATATATCGGTAAATCACTCTGGCGACACGGAATCGCGTTATTTACCTTTTCCACACGCTGTGTATCGAAGGAAGCTAAGGATTCACTTCCTAGCCCTCGATATCGTTCGATATAACGATAAATCACTCTGGGCGACTCGGAATCGCGTTATTTACCTTTTCCACACGCTGTGTATCGACGGCAGCTAAGGATTCACTTCCTAGCCCTCGATATCGTTCGATATATCGGTAAATCACTCTGGCGACACGGAATCGCGTTATTTACCTTTTCCACACGCTGTGTATCGAAGGAAGCTAAGGATCCACTTCCTCGCCCTCGATATCGTTCGATATAACGATAAATCACTCTGGGCGACTCGGAATCGCGTTATTTACCTTTTCCACACGCTGTGTATCGAAGGAAGCTAAGGATCCACTTCCTAGCCCTCGATATCGTTCGATATAACGATAAATCACTCTCGGCGACTCGGAATAGCGTTATTTACCTTTCCCACACGCTGTGTATCGACGGCAGCTAAGGATTCACTTCCTAGCCCTCGATATCCCTCAATATAACGACAAATCACTCTGGGCGACTCGGAATCGCGTTTTTTACATTTTCCACACACTGTGTATCGAAGGAAGCTAAGGATTCACTTCCTAGCCCTCGATATCGTTCGATATAACGATAAATCACTCTGGGCGACTCGGAATCGCGTTATTTACCTTTTCCACACGCTGTGTGTCGAATGAAGCTAAGGATCCACTTCCTCGCCCTCGATATCGTTCGATATAACGATAAATCACTCTGGGCGACTCGGAATCGCGTTATTTACCTTTTCCACACGCTGTGTATCGAAAGCAGCTAAGGATTCACTTCCTAGCCCTCGATATCGTTCGATATATCGGTAAATCACTCTGGCGACACGGAATCGCGTTATTTACCTTTTCCACACGCTGTGTATCGAAGGAAGCTAAGGATTCACTTCCTAGCCCTCGATATCGTTCGATATAACGATAAATCACTCTGGGCGACTCGGAATCGCGTTATTTACCTTTTCCACACGCTGTGTATCGACGGCAGCTAAGGATTCACTTCCTAGCCCTCGATATCGTTCGATATATCGGTAAATCACTCTGGCGACACGGAATCGCGTTATTTACCTTTTCCACACGCTGTGTATCGAAGGAAGCTAAGGATCCACTTCCTCGCCCTCGATATCGTTCGATATAACGATAAATCACTCTGGGCGACTCGGAATCGCGTTATTTACCTTTTCCACACGCTGTGTATCGAAGGAAGCTAAGGATCCACTTCCTAGCCCTCGATATCGTTCGATATAACGATAAATCACTCTGGGCGACTCGGAATCGCGTTATTTACCTTTTCCACACGCTGTGTATCGAAGGCAGCTAAGGATTCACTTCCTAGCCCTCGATATCGTTCGATATAACGGTAAATCACTCTGGCGACACGGAATCGCGTTATTTACCTTTTCCACACGCTGTGTATCGAAAGCAGCTAAGGATTCACTTCCTAGCCCTCGATATCGTTCGATATAACGATAAATCACTCTGGGCGACTCGGAATAGCGTTATTTACCTTTCCCACACGCTGTGTATCGACGGCAGCTGAGGATTCACTTCCTAGCCGTCGATATCCCTCAATATAACGATAAATCACTCTGGGCGACTCGGAATCGCGTTTTTTACATTTTCCACACACTGTGTATCGAAGGAAGCTAAGGATTCACTGCCTAGCCCTCGATATCGTTCGATATAACGATAAATCACTCTGGGCGACTCGGAATCGCGTTATTTACCTTTTCCACACGCTGTGTGTCGAATGAAGCTAAGGATCCACTTCCTCGCCCTCGATATCGTTCGATATAACGATAAATCACTCTGGGCGACTCGGAATCGCGTTATTTACCTTTTCCACACGCTGTGTGTCGAAGGAAGCTAAGGATTCACTTCCTAGCCCTCGATATCGTTCGATATAACGATAAATCACTCTGGGCGACTCGGAATCGCGTTATTTACCTTTTCCACACGCTGTGTATCGACGGCAGCTAAGGATTCACTTCCTAGCCCTCGATATCGTTCGATATATCGGTAAATCACTCTGGCGACACGGAATCGCGTTATTTACCTTTTCCACACGCTGTGTATCGAAGGAAGCTAAGGATCCACTTCCTCGCCCTCGATATCGTTCGATATAACGATAAATCACTCTGGGCGACTCGGAATCGCGTTATTTACCTTTTCCACACGCTGTGTATCGAAGGAAGCTAAGGATCCACTTCCTAGCCCTCGATATCGTTCGATATAACGATAAATCACTCTCGGCGACTCGGAATAGCGTTATTTACCTTTCCCACACGCTGTGTATCGACGGCAGCTAAGGATTCACTTCCTAGCCCTCGATATCCCTCAATATAACGACAAATCACTCTGGGCGACTCGGAATCGCGTTTTTTACATTTTCCACACACTGTGTATCGAAGGAAGCTAAGGATTCACTTCCTAGCCCTCGATATCGTTCGATATAACGATAAATCACTCTGGGCGACTCGGAATCGCGTTATTTACCTTTTCCACACGCTGTGTGTCGAATGAAGCTAAGGATCCACTTCCTCGCCCTCGATATCGTTCGATATAACGATAAATCACTCTGGGCGACTCGGAATCGCGTTATTTACCTTTTCCACACGCTGTGTATCGAAAGCAGCTAAGGATTCACTTCCTAGCCCTCGATATCGTTCGATATATCGGTAAATCACTCTGGCGACACGGAATCGCGTTATTTACCTTTTCCACACGCTGTGTATCGAAGGAAGCTAAGGATTCACTTCCTAGCCCTCGATATCGTTCGATATAACGATAAATCACTCTGGGCGACTCGGAATCGCGTTATTTACCTTTTCCACACGCTGTGTATCGACGGCAGCTAAGGATTCACTTCCTAGCCCTCGATATCGTTCGATATATCGGTAAATCACTCTGGCGACACGGAATCGCGTTATTTACCTTTTCCACACGCTGTGTATCGAAGGAAGCTAAGGATCCACTTCCTCGCCCTCGATATCGTTCGATATAACGATAAATCACTCTGGGCGACTCGGAATCGCGTTATTTACCTTTTCCACACGCTGTGTATCGAAGGAAGCTAAGGATCCACTTCCTAGCCCTCGATATCGTTCGATATAACGATAAATCACTCTGGGCGACTCGGAATCGCGTTATTTACCTTTTCCACACGCTGTGTATCGAAGGCAGCTAAGGATTCACTTCCTAGCCCTCGATATCGTTCGATATAACGGTAAATCACTCTGGCGACACGGAATCGCGTTATTTACCTTTTCCACACGCTGTGTATCGAAAGCAGCTAAGGATTCACTTCCTAGCCCTCGATATCGTTCGATATAACGATAAATCACTCTGGGCGACTCGGAATAGCGTTATTTACCTTTCCCACACGCTGTGTATCGACGGCAGCTGAGGATTCACTTCCTAGCCGTCGATATCCCTCAATATAACGATAAATCACTCTGGGCGACTCGGAATCGCGTTTTTTACATTTTCCACACACTGTGTATCGAAGGAAGCTAAGGATTCACTGCCTAGCCCTCGATATCGTTCGATATAACGATAAATCACTCTGGGCGACTCGGAATCGCGTTATTTACCTTTTCCACACGCTGTGTGTCGAATGAAGCTAAGGATCCACTTCCTCGCCCTCGATATCGTTCGATATAACGATAAATCACTCTGGGCGACTCGGAATCGCGTTATTTACCTTTTCCACACGCTGTGTGTCGAATGAAGCTAAGGATCCACTTCCTCGCCCTCGATATCGTTCGATATAACGATAAATCACTCTGGGCGACTCGGAATCGCGTTATTTACCTTTTCCACACGCTGTGTGTCGAATGAAGCTAAGGATCCACTTCCTCGCCCTCGATATCGTTCGATATAACGATAAATCACTCTGGGCGACTCGGAATCGCGTTATTTACCTTTTCCACACGCTGTGTATCGAAGGAAGCTAAGGATTCACTTCCTAGCCCTGGATATCGTTCGATATAACGATAAATCACTCTGGGCGACTCGGAATCGCGTTATTTACCTTTTCCACACGCTGTGTATCGACGGCAGCTAAGGATCCACTTCCTAGCCCTCGATATCGTTCGATATAACGATAAATCACTCTCGGCGACTCGGAATAGCGTTATTTACCTTTCCCACACGCTGTGTATCGACGGCAGCTAAGGATTCACTTCCTAGCCCTCGATATCCCTCAATATAACGACAAATCACTCTGGGTGACTCGGAATCGCGTTTTTTACATTTTCCACACACTGTGTATCGAAGGAAGCTAAGGATTCACTTCCTAGCCCTCGATATCGTTCGATATAACGATAAATCACTCTGGGCGACTCGGAATCGCGTTATTTACCTTTTCCACACGCTGTGTGTCGAATGAAGCTAAGGATCCACTTCCTCGCCCTCGATATTGTTCGATATAACGATAAATCACTCTGGGCGACTCGGAATCGCGTTATTTACCTTTTCCACACGCTGTGTATCGAAGGAAGCTAAGGATCCACTTCCTAGCCCTCGATATCGTTCGATATAACGATAAATCACTCTCGGCGACTCGGAATAGCGTTATTTACCTTTCCCACACGCTGTGTATCGACGGCAGCTAAGGATTCACTTCCTAGCCCTCGATATCCCTCAATATAACGACAAATCACTCTGGGCGACTCGGAATCGCGTCTTTTACATTTTCCAAACACTGTGTATCGAAGGAAGCTAAGGATTCACTTCCTAGTCCTCGATATCGTTCGATATAACGATAAATCACTCTGGGCGACTCGGAATCGCGTTATTTACCTTTTCCACACGCTGTGTGTCGAATGAAGCTAAGGATCCACTTCCTCGCCCTCGATATCGTTCGATATAACGATAAATCACTCTGGGCGACTCGGAATCGCGTTATTTACCTTTTCCACACGCTGTGTATCGAAGGAAGCTAAGGATCCACTTCCTAGCCCTCGATATCGTTCGATATAACGATAACTCACTCTCGGCGACTCTTAATAGCGTTATTTACCTTTCCCACACGCTGTGTATCGACGGCAGCTAAGGATTCACTTCCTAGCCCTCGATATCGTTCGATATAACGATAAATCACTCTGGGCGACTCGGAATCGCGTTATTTACCTTTTCCACACGCTGTGTGTCGAATGAAGCTAAGGATCCACTTCCTCGCCCTCGATATCGTTCGATATAACGATAAATCACTCTGGGCGACTCGGAATCGCGTTATTTACCTTTTCCACACGCTGTGTATCGAAGGAAGCTAAGGATTCACTTCCTAGCCCTCGATATCGTTCGATATAACGATAAATCACTCTGGGCGACTCGGAATCGCGTTTTTTACATTTTCCACACACTGTGTATCGAAGGAAGCTAAGGATTCACTTCCTAGCCCACGATATCGTTCGATATAACGATAAATCACTCTGGCGACACGGAATCGCGTTATTTACCTTTTCCACACGCTGTGTATCGAAAGCAGCTAAGGATTCACTTCCTAGCCCTCGATATCGTTCGAAATATCGGTAAATCACTCTGGCGACACGGAATCGCGTTATTTACCCTTTCCACACGCTGTGTATCGAAGGAAGCTAAGGATTCACTTCCTAGCCCTCGATATCGTTCGATATAACGATAAATCACTCTGGGCGACTCGGAATCGCGTTATTTACCTTTTCCACACGCTGTGTATCGAAGGAAGCTAAGGATTCACTTCCTAGCCCACGATATCGTTCGATATAACGATAAATCACTCTGGCGGCACGGAATCGCGTTATTTACCTTTTCCACACGCTGTGTATCGAAAGCAGCTAAGGATTCACTTCCTAGCCCTCGATGTCGTTCGATATAACGATAAATCACTCTGGGAGACTCGGAATCGCGTTATTTACCTTTTCCACACGCTGTGTATCGACGGCAGCTAAGGATCCACTTCCTAGCCCTCGATATCTTTCGATATAACGATAAATCACTCTGGGCGACTCGGAATCGCGTTATTTACCTTTTCCACACGCTGTGTATCGAAGGCAGCTAAGGATTCACTTCCTAGCCCAGGATATCATTCGATATAACGATAAATCACTCTGGGCGACTCGGAATCGCGTCTTTTACATTTTCCACACACTGTGTATCGAAGGAAGCTAAGGATTCACTTCCTAGCCCTCGATATCGTTCGATATAACGATAAATCACTCTGGGCGACTCGGAATCGCGTTATTTACCTTTTCCACACGCTGTGTGTCGAATGAAGCTAAGGATCCACTTCCTCGCCCTCGATATCGTTCGATATAACGATAAATCACTCTGGGCGACTCGGAATCGCGTTATTTACCTTTTCCACACGCTGTGTATCGAAGGAAGCTAAGGATCCACTTCCTAGCCCTCGATATCGTTCGATATAACGATAAATCACTCTCGGCGACTCGGAATAGCGTTATTTACCTTTCCCACACGCTGTGTATCGACGGCAGCTAAGGATTCACTTCCTAGCCCTCGATATCGTACGATATAACGATAAATCACTCTGGGCGACTCGGAATCGCGTTATTTACCTTTTCCACACGCTGTGTGTCGAATGAAGCTAAGGATCCACTTCCTCGCCCTCGATATCGTTCGATATAACGATAAATCACTCTGGCGACACGGAATCGCGTTATTTACCTTTTCCACACGCTGTGTATCGAAAGCAGCTAAGGATTCACATCCTAGCCCTCGATATCGTTCGAAATATCGGTAAATCACTCTGGCGACACGGAATCGCGTTATTTACCTTTTCCACACGCTGTGTATCGAAGGAAGCTAAGGATTCACTTCCTAGCCCTCGATATCGTTCGATATAACGATAAATCACTCTGGGCGACTCGGAATCGCGTTATTTACCTTTTCCACACGCTGTGTATCGAAGGCAGCTAAGGATTCACTTCCTAGCCCAGGATATCATTCGATATAACGATAAATCACTCTGGGCGACTCGGAATCGCGTCTTTTACATTTTCCACACACTGTGTATCGAAGGAAGCTAAGGATTCACTTCCTAGCCCTCGATATCGTTCGATATAACGGTAAATCACTCTGGGCGACTCGGAATCGCGTTATTTACCTTTTCCACACGCTGTGTATCGACGGCAGCTAAGGATCCACTTCCTAGCCCTCGATATCGTTCGATATAACGATAAATCACTCTGGGCGACTCGGAATCGCGTTATTTACCTTTCCCACACGCTGTGTATCGACGGCAGCTAAGGATTCACTTCCTAGCCCTCGATATCCCTCAATATAACGACAAATCACTCTGGGTGACTCGGAATCGCGTTTTTTACATTTTCCACACACTGTGTATCGAAGGAAGCTAAGGATTCACTTCCTAGCCCTCGATATCGTTCGATATAACGATAAATCACTCTGGGCGACTCGGAATCGCGTTATTTACCTTTTCCACACGCTGTGTGTCGAATGAAGCTAAGGATCCACTTCCTCGCCCTCGATATTGTTCGATATAACGATAAATCACTCTGGGCGACTCGGAATCGCGTTATTTACCTTTTCCACACGCTGTGTATCGAAGGAAGCTAAGGATCCACTTCCTAGCCCTCGATATCGTTCGATATAACGATAAATCACTCTCGGCGACTCGGAATAGCGTTATTTACCTTTCCCACACGCTGTGTATCGACGGCAGCTAAGGATTCACTTCCTAGCCCTCGATATCCCTCAATATAACGACAAATCACTCTGGGCGACTCGGAATCGCGTCTTTTACATTTTCCAAACACTGTGTATCGAAGGAAGCTAAGGATTCACTTCCTAGTCCTCGATATCGTTCGATATAACGATAAATCACTCTGGGCGACTCGGAATCGCGTTATTTACCTTTTCCACACGCTGTGTGTCGAATGAAGCTAAGGATCCACTTCCTCGCCCTCGATATCGTTCGATATAACGATAAATCACTCTGGGCGACTCGGAATCGCGTTATTTACCTTTTCCACACGCTGTGTATCGAAGGAAGCTAAGGATCCACTTCCTAGCCCTCGATATCGTTCGATATAACGATAACTCACTCTCGGCGACTCTTAATAGCGTTATTTACCTTTCCCACACGCTGTGTATCGACGGCAGCTAAGGATTCACTTCCTAGCCCTCGATATCGTTCGATATAACGATAAATCACTCTGGGCGACTCGGAATCGCGTTATTTACCTTTTCCACACGCTGTGTGTCGAATGAAGCTAAGGATCCACTTCCTCGCCCTCGATATCGTTCGATATAACGATAAATCACTCTGGGCGACTCGGAATCGCGTTATTTACCTTTTCCACACGCTGTGTATCGAAGGAAGCTAAGGATTCACTTCCTAGCCCTCGATATCGTTCGATATAACGATAAATCACTCTGGGCGACTCGGAATCGCGTTTTTTACATTTTCCACACACTGTGTATCGAAGGAAGCTAAGGATTCACTTCCTAGCCCACGATATCGTTCGATATAACGATAAATCACTCTGGCGACACGGAATCGCGTTATTTACCTTTTCCACACGCTGTGTATCGAAAGCAGCTAAGGATTCACTTCCTAGCCCTCGATATCGTTCGAAATATCGGTAAATCACTCTGGCGACACGGAATCGCGTTATTTACCCTTTCCACACGCTGTGTATCGAAGGAAGCTAAGGATTCACTTCCTAGCCCTCGATATCGTTCGATATAACGATAAATCACTCTGGGCGACTCGGAATCGCGTTATTTACCTTTTCCACACGCTGTGTATCGAAGGAAGCTAAGGATTCACTTCCTAGCCCACGATATCGTTCGATATAACGATAAATCACTCTGGCGGCACGGAATCGCGTTATTTACCTTTTCCACACGCTGTGTATCGAAAGCAGCTAAGGATTCACTTCCTAGCCCTCGATGTCGTTCGATATAACGATAAATCACTCTGGGAGACTCGGAATCGCGTTATTTACCTTTTCCACACGCTGTGTATCGACGGCAGCTAAGGATCCACTTCCTAGCCCTCGATATCTTTCGATATAACGATAAATCACTCTGGGCGACTCGGAATCGCGTTATTTACCTTTTCCACACGCTGTGTATCGAAGGCAGCTAAGGATTCACTTCCTAGCCCAGGATATCATTCGATATAACGATAAATCACTCTGGGCGACTCGGAATCGCGTCTTTTACATTTTCCACACACTGTGTATCGAAGGAAGCTAAGGATTCACTTCCTAGCCCTCGATATCGTTCGATATAACGATAAATCACTCTGGGCGACTCGGAATCGCGTTATTTACCTTTTCCACACGCTGTGTGTCGAATGAAGCTAAGGATCCACTTCCTCGCCCTCGATATCGTTCGATATAACGATAAATCACTCTGGGCGACTCGGAATCGCGTTATTTACCTTTTCCACACGCTGTGTATCGAAGGAAGCTAAGGATCCACTTCCTAGCCCTCGATATCGTTCGATATAACGATAAATCACTCTCGGCGACTCGGAATAGCGTTATTTACCTTTCCCACACGCTGTGTATCGACGGCAGCTAAGGATTCACTTCCTAGCCCTCGATATCGTACGATATAACGATAAATCACTCTGGGCGACTCGGAATCGCGTTATTTACCTTTTCCACACGCTGTGTGTCGAATGAAGCTAAGGATCCACTTCCTCGCCCTCGATATCGTTCGATATAACGATAAATCACTCTGGCGACACGGAATCGCGTTATTTACCTTTTCCACACGCTGTGTATCGAAAGCAGCTAAGGATTCACATCCTAGCCCTCGATATCGTTCGAAATATCGGTAAATCACTCTGGCGACACGGAATCGCGTTATTTACCTTTTCCACACGCTGTGTATCGAAGGAAGCTAAGGATTCACTTCCTAGCCCTCGATATCGTTCGATATAACGATAAATCACTCTGGGCGACTCGGAATCGCGTTATTTACCTTTTCCACACGCTGTGTATCGAAGGCAGCTAAGGATTCACTTCCTAGCCCAGGATATCATTCGATATAACGATAAATCACTCTGGGCGACTCGGAATCGCGTCTTTTACATTTTCCACACACTGTGTATCGAAGGAAGCTAAGGATTCACTTCCTAGCCCTCGATATCGTTCGATATAACGGTAAATCACTCTGGGCGACTCGGAATCGCGTTATTTACCTTTTCCACACGCTGTGTATCGACGGCAGCTAAGGATCCACTTCCTAGCCCTCGATATCGTTCGATATAACGATAAATCACTCTGGGCGACTCGGAATCGCGTTATTTACCTTTTCCACACGCTGTGTATCGAAGGAAGCTAAGGATTCACTTCCTAGCCCTGGATATCGTTCGATATAACGATAAATCACTCTGGGCGACTCGGAATCGCGTTATTTACCTTTTCCACACGCTGTGTATCGACGGCAGCTAAGGATCCACTTCCTAGCCCTCGATTTCGTTCGATATAACGATAAATCACTCTCGGCGACTCGGAATAGCGTTATTTACCTTTCCCACACGCTGTGTATCGACGGCAGCTAAGGATTCACTTCCTAGCCCTCGATATCCCTCAATATAACGACAAATCACTCTGGGCGACTCGGAATCGCGTTTTTTACATTTTCCACACACTGTGTATCGAAGGAAGCCAAGGATTCACTTCCTAGCCCTCGATATCGTTCGATATAACGATAAATCACTCTGGGCGACTCGGAATCGCGTTATTTACCTTTTCCACACGCTGTGTGTCGAATGAAGCTAAGGATCCACTTCCTCGCCCTCGATATCGTTCGATATAACGATAAATCACTCTGGGCGACTCGGAATCGCGTTATTTACCTTTTCCACACGCTGTATATCGAAGGAAGCTAAGGATCCACTTCCTAGCCCTCGATATCGTTCGATATAACGATAAATCACTCTCGGCGACTCGGAATAGCGTTATTTACCTTTCCCACACGCTTTGTATCGACGGCAGCTAAGGATTCACTTCCTAGCCCTCGATATCGTTCGATATAACGATAAATCACTCTGGGCGACTCGGAATCGCGTTATTTACCTTTTCCACACGCTGTGTGTCGAATGAAGCTAAGGATCCACTTCCTCGCCCTCGATATCGTTCGATATAACGATAAATCACTCTGGGCGACTCGGAATCGCGTTATTTACCTTTTCCACACGCTGTGTATCGAAGGAAGCTAAGGATTCACTTCCTAGCCCTGGATATCGTTCGATATAACGATAAATCACTCTGGGCGACTCGGAATCGCGTTATTTACCTTTTCCACACGCTGTGTGTCGAATGAAGCTAAGGATCCACTTCCTCGCCCTCGATATCGTTCGATATAACGATAAATCACTCTGGGCGACTCGGAATCGCGTTATTTACCTTTTCCACACGCTGTGTATCGAAGGAAGCTAAGGATCCACTTCCTAGCCCTCGATATCGTTCGATATAACGATAAATCACTCTCGGCGACTCGGAATAGCGTTATTTACCTTTCCCACACGCTGTGTATCGACGGCAGCTAAGGATTCACTTCCTAGCCCTCGATATCGTACGATATAACGATAAATCACTCTGGGCGACTCGGAATCGCGTTATTTACCTTTTCCACACGCTGTGTGTCGAATGAAGCTAAGGATCCACTTCCTCGCCCTCGATATCGTTCGATATAACGATAAATCACTCTGGCGACACGGAATCGCGTTATTTACCTTTTCCACACGCTGTGTATCGAAAGCAGCTAAGGATTCACTTCCTAGCCCTCGATATCGTTCGAAATATCGGTAAATCACTCTGGCGACACGGAATCGCGTTATTTACCTTTTCCACACGCTGTGTATCGAAGGAAGCTAAGGATTCACTTCCTAGCCCTCGATATCGTTCGATATAACGATAAATCACTCTGGGCGACTCGGAATCGCGTTATTTACCTTTTCCACACGCTGTGTATCGAAGGCAGCTAAGGATTCACTTCCTAGCCCAGGATATCATTCGATATAACGATAAATCACTCTGGGCGACTCGGAATCGCGTCTTTTACATTTTCCACACACTGTGTATCGAAGGAAGCTAAGGATTCACTTCCTAGCCCTCGATATCGTTCGATATAACGGTAAATCACTCTGGGCGACTCGGAATCGCGTTATTTACCTTTTCCACACGCTGTGTATCGACGGCAGCTAAGGATCCACTTCCTAGCCCTCGATATCGTTCGATATAACGATAAATCACTCTGGGCGACTCGGAATCGCGTTATTTACCTTTTCCACACGCTGTGTATCGAAGGAAGCTAAGGATTCACTTCCTAGCCCTGGATATCGTTCGATATAACGATAAATCACTCTGGGCGACTCGGAATCGCGTTATTTACCTTTTCCACACGCTGTGTATCGACGGCAGCTAAGGATCCACTTCCTAGCCCTCGATATCGTTCGATATAACGATAAATCACTCTCGGCGACTCGGAATAGCGTTATTTACCTTTCCCACACGCTGTGTATCGACGGCAGCTAAGGATTCACTTCCTAGCCCTCGATATCCCTCAATATAACGACAAATCACTCTGGGCGACTCGGAATCGCGTTTTTTACATTTTCCACACACTGTGTATCGAAGGAAGCCAAGGATTCACTTCCTAGCCCTCGATATCGTTCGATATAACGATAAATCACTCTGGGCGACTCGGAATCGCGTTATTTACCTTTTCCACACGCTGTGTGTCGAATGAAGCTAAGGATCCACTTCCTCGCCCTCGATATCGTTCGATATAACGATAAATCACTCTGGGCGACTCGGAATCGCGTTATTTACCTTTTCCACACGCTGTATATCGAAGGAAGCTAAGGATCCACTTCCTAGCCCTCGATATCGTTCGATATAACGATAAATCACTCTCGGCGACTCGGAATAGCGTTATTTACCTTTCCCACACGCTTTGTATCGACGGCAGCTAAGGATTCACTTCCTAGCCCTCGATATCGTTCGATATAACGATAAATCACTCTGGGCGACTCGGAATCGCGTTATTTACCTTTTCCACACGCTGTGTGTCGAATGAAGCTAAGGATCCACTTCCTCGCCCTCGATATCGTTCGATATAACGATAAATCACTCTGGGCGACTCGGAATCGCGTTATTTACCTTTTCCACACGCTGTGTATCGAAGGAAGCTAAGGATTCACTTCCTAGCCCTGGATATCGTTCGATATAACGATAAATCACTCTGGGCGACTCGGAATCGCGTTATTTACCTTTTCCACACGCTGTGTATCGACGGCAGCTAAGGATCCACTTCCTAGCCCTCGATATCGTTCGATATAACGATAAATCACTCTCGGCGACTCGGAATAGCGTTATTTACCTTTCCCACACGCTGTGTATCGACGGCAGCTAAGGATTCACTTCCTAGCCCTCGATATCCCTCAATATAACGACAAATCACTCTGGGCGACTCGGAATCGCGTTTTTTACATTTTCCACACACTGTGTATCGAAGGAAGCTAAGGATTCACTTCCTAGCCCTCGATATCGTTCGATATAACGATAAATCACTCTGGGCGACTCGGAATCGCGTTATTTACCTTTTCCACACGCTGTGTGTCGAATGAAGCTAAGGATCCACTTCCTCGCCCTCGATATCGTTCGATATAACGATAAATCACTCTGGGCGACTCGGAATCGCGTTATTTACCTTTTCCACACGCTGTGTATCGAAAGCAGCTAAGGATTCACTTCCTAGCCCTCGATATCGTTCGATATATCGGTAAATCACTCTGGCGACACGGAATCGCGTTATTTACCTTTTCCACACGCTGTGTATCGAAGGAAGCTAAGGATTCACTTCCTAGCCCTCGATATCGTTCGATATAACGATAAATCACTCTGGGCGACTCGGAATCGCGTTATTTACCTTTTCCACACGCTGTGTATCGACGGCAGCTAAGGATTCACTTCCTAGCCCTCGATATCGTTCGATATATCGGTAAATCACTCTGGCGACACGGAATCGCGTTATTTACCTTTTCCACACGCTGTGTATCGAAGGAAGCTAAGGATCCACTTCCTCGCCCTCGATATCGTTCGATATAACGATAAATCACTCTGGGCGACTCGGAATCGCGTTATTTACCTTTTCCACACGCTGTGTATCGAAGGAAGCTAAGGATCCACTTCCTAGCCCTCGATATCGTTCGATATAACGATAAATCACTCTGGGCGACTCGGAATCGCGTTATTTACCTTTTCCACACGCTGTGTATCGAAGGAAGGTAAGGATTCACTTCCTAGCCCTCGATATCGTTCGATATAACGGTAAATCACTCTGGGCGACTCGGAATCGCGTTATTTACCTTTTCCACACGCTGTGTATCGACGGCAGCTAAGGATCCACTTCCTAGCCCTCGATATCGTTCGATATAACGATAAATCACTCTGGGCGACTCGGAATCGCGTTATTTACCTTTTCCACACGCTGTGTATCGAAGGCAGCTAAGGATTCACTTCCTAGCCCTCGATATCGTTCGATATAACGGTAAATCACTCTGGCGACACGGAATCGCGTTATTTACCTTTTCCACACGCTGTGTATCGAAAGCAGCTAAGGATTCACTTCCTAGCCCTCGATATCGTTCGATATAACGATAAATCACTCTGGGCGACTCGGAATAGCGTTATTTACCTTTCCCACACGCTGTGTATCGACGGCAGCTGAGGATTCACTTCCTAGCCGTCGATATCCCTCAATATAACGATAAATCACTCTGGGCGACTCGGAATCGCGTTTTTTACATTTTCCACACACTGTGTATCGAAGGAAGCTAAGGATTCACTGCCTAGCCCTCGATATCGTTCGATATAACGATAAATCACTCTGGGCGACTCGGAATCGCGTTATTTACCTTTTCCACACGCTGTGTGTCGAATGAAGCTAAGGATCCACTTCCTCGCCCTCGATATCGTTCGATATAACGATAAATCACTCTGGGCGACTCGGAATCGCGTTATTTACCTTTTCCACACGCTGTGTGTCGAATGAAGCTAAGGATCCACTTCCTCGCCCTCGATATCGTTCGATATAACGATAAATCACTCTGGGCGACTCGGAATCGCGTTATTTACCTTTTCCACACGCTGTGTGTCGAATGAAGCTAAGGATCCACTTCCTCGCCCTCGATATCGTTCGATATAACGATAAATCACTCTGGGCGACTCGGAATCGCGTTATTTACCTTTTCCACACGCTGTGTATCGAAGGAAGCTAAGGATTCACTTCCTAGCCCTGGATATCGTTCGATATAACGATAAATCACTCTGGGCGACTCGGAATCGCGTTATTTACCTTTTCCACACGCTGTGTATCGACGGCAGCTAAGGATCCACTTCCTAGCCCTCGATATCGTTCGATATAACGATAAATCACTCTCGGCGACTCGGAATAGCGTTATTTACCTTTCCCACACGCTGTGTATCGACGGCAGCTAAGGATTCACTTCCTAGCCCTCGATATCCCTCAATATAACGACAAATCACTCTGGGCAACTCGGAATCGCGTTTTTTACATTTCCCACACACTGTGTATCGAAGGAAGCTAAGGATTCACTTCCTAGCCCTCGATATCGTTCGATATAACGATAAATCACTCTGGGCGACTCGGAATCGCGTTATTTACCTTTTCCACACGCTGTGTGTCGAATGAAGCTAAGGATCCACTTCCTCGCCCTCGATATTGTTCGATATAACGATAAATCACTCTGGGCGACTCGGAATCGCGTTATTTACCTTTTCCACACGCTGTGTATCGAAGGAAGCTAAGGATCCACTTCCTAGCCCTCGATATCGTTCGATATAACGATAAATCACTCTCGGCGACTCGGAATAGCGTTATTTACCTTTCCCACACGCTGTGTATCGACGGCAGCTAAGGATTCACTTCCTAGCCCTCGATATCGTTCGATATAAAGATAAATCACTCTGGGCGACTCGGAATCGCGTTATTTACCTTTTCCACACGCTGTGTGTCGAATGAAGCTAAGGATCCACTTCCTCGCCCTCGATATCGTTCGATATAACGATAAATCACTCTGGGCGACTCGGAATCGCGTTATTTACCTTTTCCACACGCTGTGTATCGAAGGAAGCTAAGGATTCACTTCCTAGCCCTGGATATCGTTCGATATAACGATAAATCACTCTGGGCGACTCGGAATCGCGTTATTTACCTTTTCCACACTCTGTGTATCGACGGCAGCTAAGGATCCACTTCCTAGCCCTCGATATCGTTCGATATAACGATAAATCACTCTCGGCGACTCGGAATAGCGTTATTTACCTTTTCCACACGCTGTGTATCGAAGGAAGCTAAGGATTCACTTTCTAGCCCTGGATATCGTTCGATATAACGATAAATCACTCTGGGCGACTCGGAATCGCGTTATTTACCTTTTCCACACGATGTGTATCGACGGCAGCTAAGGATCCACTTCCTAGCCCTCGATATCCCTCAATATAACGACAAATCACTCTGGGCGACTCGGAATCGCGTTTTTTACATTTTCCACACACTGTGTATCGAAGGAAGCTAAGGATTCACTTCCTAGCCCTCGATATCGTTCGATATAACGATAAATCACTCTGGGCGACTCGGAATCGCGTTATTTACCTTTTCCACACGCTGTGTGTCGAATGAAGCTAAGGATCCACTTCCTCGCCCTCGATATCGTTCGATATAACGATAAATCACTCTGGGCGACTCGGAATCGCGTTATTTACCTTTTCCACGCGCTGTGTATCGAAAGCAGCTAAGGATTCACTTCCTAGCCCTCGATATCGTTCGATATATCGGTAAATCACTCTGGCGACACGGAATCGCGTTATTTACCTTTTCCACACGCTGTGTATCGAAGGAAGCTAAGGATTCACTTCCTAGCCCTCGATATCGTTCGATATAACGATAAATCACTCTGGGCGACTCGGAATCGCGTTATTTACCTTTTCCACACGCTGTGTATCGAAGGAAGCTAAGGATTCACTTCCTAGCCCTGGATATCGTTCGATATAACGATAAATCACTCTGGGCGACTCGGAATCGCGTTATTTACCTTTTCCACACGCTGTGTGTCGAATGAAGCTAAGGATCCACTTCCTCGCCCTCGATATCGTTCGATATAACGATAAATCACTCTGGGCGACTCGGAATCGCGTTATTTACCTTTTCCACACGCTGTGTATCGAAGGAAGCTAAGGATCCACTTCCTAGCCCTCGATATCGTTCGATATAACGATAAATCACTCTCGGCGACTCGGAATAGCGTTATTTACCTTTCCCACACGCTGTGTATCGACGGCAGCTAAGGATTCACTTCCTAGCCCTCGATATCGTACGATATAACGATAAATCACTCTGGGCGACTCGGAATCGCGTTATTTACCTTTTCCACACGCTGTGTGTCGAATGAAGCTAAGGATCCACTTCCTCGCCCTCGATATCGTTCGATATAACGATAAATCACTCTGGCGACACGGAATCGCGTTATTTACCTTTTCCACACGCTGTGTATCGAAAGCAGCTAAGGATTCACTTCCTAGCCCTCGATATCGTTCGAAATATCGGTAAATCACTCTGGCGACACGGAATCGCGTTATTTACCTTTTCCACACGCTGTGTATCGAAGGAAGCTAAGGATTCACTTCCTAGCCCTCGATATCGTTCGATATAACGATAAATCACTCTGGGCGACTCGGAATCGCGTTATTTACCTTTTCCACACGCTGTGTATCGAAGGCAGCTAAGGATTCACTTCCTAGCCCAGGATATCATTCGATATAACGATAAATCACTCTGGGCGACTCGGAATCGCGTCTTTTACATTTTCCACACACTGTGTATCGAAGGAAGCTAAGGATTCACTTCCTAGCCCTCGATATCGTTCGATATAACGGTAAATCACTCTGGGCGACTCGGAATCGCGTTATTTACCTTTTCCACACGCTGTGTATCGACGGCAGCTAAGGATCCACTTCCTAGCCCTCGATATCGTTCGATATAACGATAAATCACTCTGGGCGACTCGGAATCGCGTTATTTACCTTTTCCACACGCTGTGTATCGAAGGAAGCTAAGGATTCACTTCCTAGCCCTGGATATCGTTCGATATAACGATAAATCACTCTGGGCGACTCGGAATCGCGTTATTTACCTTTTCCACACGCTGTGTATCGACGGCAGCTAAGGATCCACTTCCTAGCCCTCGATATCGTTCGATATAACGATAAATCACTCTCGGCGACTCGGAATAGCGTTATTTACCTTTCCCACACGCTGTGTATCGACGGCAGCTAAGGATTCACTTCCTAGCCCTCGATATCCCTCAATATAACGACAAATCACTCTGGGCGACTCGGAATCGCGTTTTTTACATTTTCCACACACTGTGTATCGAAGGAAGCCAAGGATTCACTTCCTAGCCCTCGATATCGTTCGATATAACGATAAATCACTCTGGGCGACTCGGAATCGCGTTATTTACCTTTTCCATACGCTGTGTGTCGAATGAAGCTAAGGATCCACTTCCTCGCCCTCGATATCGTTCGATATAACGATAAATCACTCTGGGCGACTCGGAATCGCGTTATTTACCTTTTCCACACGCTGTATATCGAAGGAAGCTAAGGATCCACTTCCTAGCCCTCGATATCGTTCGATATAACGATAAATCACTCTCGGCGACTCGGAATAGCGTTATTTACCTTTCCCACACGCTTTGTATCGACGGCAGCTAAGGATTCACTTCCTAGCCCTCGATATCGTTCGATATAACGATAAATCACTCTGGGCGACTCGGAATCGCGTTATTTACCTTTTCCACACGCTGTGTGTCGAATGAAGCTAAGGATCCACTTCCTCGCCCTCGATATCGTTCGATATAACGATAAATCACTCTGGGCGACTCGGAATCGCGTTATTTACCTTTTCCACACGCTGTGTATCGAAGGAAGCTAAGGATTCACTTCCTAGCCCTGGATATCGTTCGATATAACGATAAATCACTCTGGGCGACTCGGAATCGCGTTATTTACCTTTTCCACACGCTGTGTATCGACGGCAGCTAAGGATCCACTTCCTAGCCCTCGATATCGTTCGATATAACGATAAATCACTCTCGGCGACTCGGAATAGCGTTATTTACCTTTCCCACACGCTGTGTATCGACGGCAGCTAAGGATTCACTTCCTAGCCCTCGATATCCCTCAATATAACGACAAATCACTCTGGGCGACTCGGAATCGCGTTTTTTACATTTTCCACACACTGTGTATCGAAGGAAGCTAAGGATTCACTTCCTAGCCCTCGATATCGTTCGATATAACGATAAATCACTCTGGGCGACTCGGAATCGCGTTATTTACCTTTTCCACACGCTGTGTGTCGAATGAAGCTAAGGATCCACTTCCTCGCCCTCGATATCGTTCGATATAACGATAAATCACTCTGGGCGACTCGGAATCGCGTTATTTACCTTTTCCACACGCTGTGTATCGAAAGCAGCTAAGGATTCACTTCCTAGCCCTCGATATCGTTCGATATATCGGTAAATCACTCTGGCGACACGGAATCGCGTTATTTACCTTTTCCACACGCTGTGTATCGAAGGAAGCTAAGGATTCACTTCCTAGCCCTCGATATCGTTCGATATAACGATAAATCACTCTGGGCGACTCGGAATCGCGTTATTTACCTTTTCCACACGCTGTGTATCGACGGCAGCTAAGGATTCACTTCCTAGCCCTCGATATCGTTCGATATATCGGTAAATCACTCTGGCGACACGGAATCGCGTTATTTACCTTTTCCACACGCTGTGTATCGAAGGAAGCTAAGGATCCACTTCCTCGCCCTCGATATCGTTCGATATAACGATAAATCACTCTGGGCGACTCGGAATCGCGTTATTTACCTTTTCCACACGCTGTGTATCGAAGGAAGCTAAGGATCCACTTCCTAGCCCTCGATATCGTTCGATATAACGATAAATCACTCTGGGCGACTCGGAATCGCGTTATTTACCTTTTCCACACGCTGTGTATCGAAGGAAGGTAAGGATTCACTTCCTAGCCCTCGATATCGTTCGATATAACGGTAAATCACTCTGGGCGACTCGGAATCGCGTTATTTACCTTTTCCACACGCTGTGTATCGACGGCAGCTAAGGATCCACTTCCTAGCCCTCGATATCGTTCGATATAACGATAAATCACTCTGGGCGACTCGGAATCGCGTTATTTACCTTTTCCACACGCTGTGTATCGAAGGCAGCTAAGGATTCACTTCCTAGCCCTCGATATCGTTCGATATAACGGTAAATCACTCTGGCGACACGGAATCGCGTTATTTACCTTTTCCACACGCTGTGTATCGAAAGCAGCTAAGGATTCACTTCCTAGCCCTCGATATCGTTCGATATAACGATAAATCACTCTGGGCGACTCGGAATAGCGTTATTTACCTTTCCCACACGCTGTGTATCGACGGCAGCTGAGGATTCACTTCCTAGCCGTCGATATCCCTCAATATAACGATAAATCACTCTGGGCGACTCGGAATCGCGTTTTTTACATTTTCCACACACTGTGTATCGAAGGAAGCTAAGGATTCACTGCCTAGCCCTCGATATCGTTCGATATAACGATAAATCACTCTGGGCGACTCGGAATCGCGTTATTTACCTTTTCCACACGCTGTGTGTCGAATGAAGCTAAGGATCCACTTCCTCGCCCTCGATATCGTTCGATATAACGATAAATCACTCTGGGCGACTCGGAATCGCGTTATTTACCTTTTCCACACGCTGTGTGTCGAATGAAGCTAAGGATCCACTTCCTCGCCCTCGATATCGTTCGATATAACGATAAATCACTCTGGGCGACTCGGAATCGCGTTATTTACCTTTTCCACACGCTGTGTGTCGAATGAAGCTAAGGATCCACTTCCTCGCCCTCGATATCGTTCGATATAACGATAAATCACTCTGGGCGACTCGGAATCGCGTTATTTACCTTTTCCACACGCTGTGTATCGAAGGAAGCTAAGGATTCACTTCCTAGCCCTGGATATCGTTCGATATAACGATAAATCACTCTGGGCGACTCGGAATCGCGTTATTTACCTTTTCCACACGCTGTGTATCGACGGCAGCTAAGGATCCACTTCCTAGCCCTCGATATCGTTCGATATAACGATAAATCACTCTCGGCGACTCGGAATAGCGTTATTTACCTTTCCCACACGCTGTGTATCGACGGCAGCTAAGGATTCACTTCCTAGCCCTCGATATCCCTCAATATAACGACAAATCACTCTGGGCGACTCGGAATCGCGTTTTTTACATTTTCCACACACTGTGTATCGAAGGAAGCTAAGGATTCACTTCCTAGCCCTCGATATCGTTCGATATAACGATAAATCACTCTGGGCGACTCGGAATCGCGTTATTTACCTTTTCCACACGCTGTGTGTCGAATGAAGCTAAGGATCCACTTCCTCGCCCTCGATATTGTTCGATATAACGATAAATCACTCTGGGCGACTCGGAATCGCGTTATTTACCTTTTCCACACGCTGTGTATCGAAGGAAGCTAAGGATCCACTTCCTAGCCCTCGATATCGTTCGATATAACGATAAATCACTCTCGGCGACTCGGAATAGCGTTATTTACCTTTCCCACACGCTGTGTATCGACGGCAGCTAAGGATTCACTTCCTAGCCCTCGATATCGTTCGATATAAAGATAAATCACTCTGGGCGACTCGGAATCGCGTTATTTACCTTTTCCACACGCTGTGTGTCGAATGAAGCTAAGGATCCACTTCCTCGCCCTCGATATCGTTCGATATAACGATAAATCACTCTGGGCGACTCGGAATCGCGTTATTTACCTTTTCCACACGCTGTGTATCGAAGGAAGCTAAGGATTCACTTCCTAGCCCTGGATATCGTTCGATATAACGATAAATCACTCTGGGCGACTCGGAATCGCGTTATTTACCTTTTCCACACTCTGTGTATCGACGGCAGCTAAGGATCCACTTCCTAGCCCTCGATATCGTTCGATATAACGATAAATCACTCTCGGCGACTCGGAATAGCGTTATTTACCTTTTCCACACGCTGTGTATCGAAGGAAGCTAAGGATTCACTTTCTAGCCCTGGATATCGTTCGATATAACGATAAATCACTCTGGGCGACTCGGAATCGCGTTATTTACCTTTTCCACACGATGTGTATCGACGGCAGCTAAGGATCCACTTCCTAGCCCTCGATATCCCTCAATATAACGACAAATCACTCTGGGCGACTCGGAATCGCGTTTTTTACATTTTCCACACACTGTGTATCGAAGGAAGCTAAGGATTCACTTCCTAGCCCTCGATATCGTTCGATATAACGATAAATCACTCTGGGCGACTCGGAATCGCGTTATTTACCTTTTCCACACGCTGTGTGTCGAATGAAGCTAAGGATCCACTTCCTCGCCCTCGATATCGTTCGATATAACGATAAATCACTCTGGGCGACTCGGAATCGCGTTATTTACCTTTTCCACGCGCTGTGTATCGAAAGCAGCTAAGGATTCACTTCCTAGCCCTCGATATCGTTCGATATATCGGTAAATCACTCTGGCGACACGGAATCGCGTTATTTACCTTTTCCACACGCTGTGTATCGAAGGAAGCTAAGGATTCACTTCCTAGCCCTCGATATCGTTCGATATAACGATAAATCACTCTGGGCGACTCGGAATCGCGTTATTTACCTTTTCCACACGCTGTGTATCGAAGGAAGCTAAGGATTCACTTCCTAGCCCACGATATCGTTCGATATAACGATAAATCACTCTGGCGACACGGAATCGCGTTATTTACCTTTTCCACACGCTGTGTATCGAAAGCAGCTAAGGATTCACTTCCTAGCCCTCGATATCGTTCGAAATATCGGTAAATCACTCTGGCGACACGGAATCGCGTTATTTACCTTTTCCACACGCTGTGTATCGAAGGAAGCTAAGGATTCACTTCCTAGCCCTCGATATCGTTCGATATAACGATAAATCACTCTGTGCGACTCGGAATCGCGTTATTTACCTTTTCCACACGCTGTGTATCGAAGGAAGCTAAGGATTCACTTCCTAGCCCACGATATCGTTCGATATAACGATAAATCACTCTGGCGGCACGGAATCGCGTTATTTACCTTTTCCACACGCTGTGTATCGAAAGCAGCTAAGGATTCACTTCCTAGCCCTCGATATCGTTCGATATATCGGTAAATCACTCTGGCGACACGGAATCGCGTTATTTACCTTTTCCACACGCTGTGTATCGAAGGAAGCTAAGGATTCACTTCCTAGCCCTCGATATCGTTCGATATAACGATAAATCACTCTGGGCGACTCGGAATCGCGTTATTTACCTTTTCCACACGCTGTGTATCGAAGGAAGCTAAGGATTCACTTCCTAGCCCACGATATCGTTCGATATAACGATAAATCACTCTGGCGACACCGAATCGCGTTATTTACCTTTTCCACACGCTGTGTATCGAAAGCAGCTAAGGATTCACTTCCTAGCCCTCGATATCGTTCGAAATATCGGTAAATCACTCTGGCGACACGGAATCGCGTTATTTACCTTTTCCACACGCTGTGTATCGAAGGAAGCTAAGGATTCACTTCCTAGCCCTCGATATCGTTCGATATAACGATAAATCACTCTGGGCGACTCGGAATCGCGTTATTTACCTTTTCCACACGCTGTGTATCGAAGGAAGCTAAGGATTCACTTCCTAGCCCACGATATCGTTCGATATAACGATAAATCACTCTGGCGGCACGGAATCGCGTTATTTACCTTTTCCACACGCTGTGTATCGAAAGCAGCTAAGGATTCACTTCCTAGCCCTCGATATCGTTCGATATAACGATAAATCACTCTGGGCGACTCGGAATCGCGTTATTTACCTTTTCCACACGCTGTGTATCGACGGCAGCTAAGGATCCACTTCCTAGCCCTCGATATCGTTCGATATAACGATAAATCACTCTGGGCGACTCGGAATCGCGTTATTTACCTTTTCCACACGCTGTGTATCGAAGGCAGCTAAGGATTCACTTCCTAGCCCTCGATATCGTTCGATATAACGGTAAATCACTCTGGCGACACGGAATCGCGTTATTTACCTTTTCCACACGCTGTGTATCGAAAGCAGCTAAGGATTCACTTCCTATCCCTCGATATCGTTCGATATAACGGTAAATCACTCTGGCGACACGGAATCGCGTTATTTACCTTTTCCACACACTGTGTATCGAATGAAGCTAAGGATCCACTTCCTCGCCCTCGATATCGTTCGATATAACGATAAATCACTCTGGGCGACTCGGAATCGCGTTATTTACCTTTTCCACACGCTGTGTGTCGAATGAAGCTAAGGATCCACTTCCTCGCCCTCGATATCGTTCGATATAACGATAAATCACTCTGGGCGACTCGGAATCGCGTTATTTACCTTTTCCACACGCTGTGTATCGAAGGAAGCTAAGGATTCACTTCCTAGCCCTGGATATCGTTCGATATAACGATAAATCACTCTGGGCGACTCGGAATCGCGTTATTTACCTTTTCCACACGCTGTGTATCGACGGCAGCTAAGGATCCACTTCCTAGCCCTCGATATCGTTCGATATAACGATAAATCACTCTCGGCGACTCGGAATAGCGTTATTTACCTTTCCCACACGCTGTGTATCGACGGCAGCTAAGGATTCACTTCCTAGCCCTCGATATCCCTCAATATAACGACAAATCACTCTGGGCGACTCGGAATCGCGTTTTTTACATTTTCCACACACTGTGTATCGAAGGAAGCTAAGGATTCACTTCCTAGCCCTCGATATCGTTCGATATAACGATAAATCACTCTGGGCGACTCGGAATCGCGTTATTTACCTTTTCCACACGCTGTGTGTCGAATGAAGCTAAGGATCCACTTCCTCGCCCTCGATATTGTTCGATATAACGATAAATCACTCTGGGCGACTCGGAATCGCGTTATTTACCTTTTCCACACGCTGTGTATCGAAGGAAGCTAAGGATCCACTTCCTAGCCCTCGATATCGTTCGATATAACGATAAATCACTCTCGGCGACTCGGAATAGCGTTATTTACCTTTCCCACACGCTGTGTATCGACGGCAGCTAAGGATTCACTTCCTAGCCCTCGATATCGTTCGATATAAAGATAAATCACTCTGGGCGACTCGGAATCGCGTTATTTACCTTTTCCACACGCTGTGTGTCGAATGAAGCTAAGGATCCACTTCCTCGCCCTCGATATCGTTCGATATAACGATAAATCACTCTGGGCGACTCGGAATCGCGTTATTTACCTTTTCCACACGCTGTGTATCGAAGGAAGCTAAGGATTCACTTCCTAGCCCTGGATATCGTTCGATATAACGATAAATCACTCTGGGCGACTCGGAATCGCGTTATTTACCTTTTCCACACTCTGTGTATCGACGGCAGCTAAGGATCCACTTCCTAGCCCTCGATATCGTTCGATATAACGATAAATCACTCTCGGCGACTCGGAATAGCGTTATTTACCTTTTCCACACGCTGTGTATCGAAGGAAGCTAAGGATTCACTTTCTAGCCCTGGATATCGTTCGATATAACGATAAATCACTCTGGGCGACTCGGAATCGCGTTATTTACCTTTTCCACACGCTGTGTATCGACGGCAGCTAAGGATCCACTTCCTAGCCCTCGATATCCCTCAATATAACGACAAATCACTCTGGGCGACTCGGAATCGCGTTTTTTACATTTTCCACACACTGTGTATCGAAGGAAGCTAAGGATTCACTTCCTAGCCCTCGATATCGTTCGATATAACGATAAATCACTCTGGGCGACTCGGAATCGCGTTATTTACCTTTTCCACACGCTGTGTGTCGAATGAAGCTAAGGATCCACTTCCTCGCCCTCGATATCGTTCGATATAACGATAAATCACTCTGGGCGACTCGGAATCGCGTTATTTACCTTTTCCACGCGCTGTGTATCGAAAGCAGCTAAGGATTCACTTCCTAGCCCTCGATATCGTTCGATATAACGATAAATCACTCTGGCGACACGGAATCGCGTTATTTACCTTTTCCACACGCTGTGTGTCGAATGAAGCTAAGGATCCACTTCCTCGCCCTCGATATCGTTCGAAATATCGGTAAATCACTCTGGCGACACGGAATCGCGTTATTTACCTTTTCCACACGCTGTGTATCGACGGAAGCTAAGGATTCACTTCCTAGCCCTCGATATCGTTCGATATAACGATAAATCACTCTGGCGACACGGAATCGCGATATTTACCTTTTCCACACGCTGTGTATCGAAGGAAGCTAAGGATTCACTTCCTAGCCCTCGATATCGTTCGATATAACGATAAATCACTCTGGGCGACTCGGAATCGCGTTTTTTACATTTTCCACACGCTGTGTATCGAAAGCAGCTAAGGATTCACTTCCTAGCCCTCGATATCGTTCGATATAACGATAAATCACTCTGGGCGACTCGGAATCGCGTTATTTACCTTTTCCACACGCTGTGTATCGACGGCAGCTAAGGATCCACTTCCTAGCCCTCGATATCGTTCGATATAACGATAAATCACTCTGGGCGACTCGGAATCGCGTTATTTACCTTTTCCACACGCTGTGTATCGAAGGCAGCTAAGGATTCACTTCCTAGCCCTCGATATCGTTCGATATAACGGTAAATCACTCTGGCGACACGGAATCGCGTTATTTACCTTTTCCACACGCTGTGTATCGAAAGCAGCTAAGGATTCACTTCCTATCCCTCGATATCGTTCGATATAACGGTAAATCACTCTGGCGACACGGAATCGCGTTATTTACCTTTTCCACACACTGTGTATCGAAGGAAGCTAAGGATTCACTGCCTAGCCCTCGATATCGTTCGATATAACGATAAATCACTCTGGCGACACGGAATCGCGTTATTTACCTTTTAAACACGCTGTGTGTCGAATGAAGCTAAGGATCCACTTCCTCGCCCTCGATATCGTTCGAAATATCGGTAAATCACTCTGGCGACACGGAATCGCGTTATTTACCTTTTCCACACGCTGTGTATCGAAGGAAGCTAAGGATTCACTTCCTAGCCCTCGATATCGTTCGATATATCGGTAAATCACTCTGGCGACACGGAATCGCGTTATTTACCTTTTCCACACGCTGTGTATCGAAGGAAGCTAAGGATCCACTTCCTCGCCCTCGATATCGTTCGATATAACGATAAATCACTCTGGGCGACTCGGAATCGCGTTATTTACCTTTTCCACACGCTGTGTATCGAAGGAAGCTAAGGATCCACTTCCTAGCCCTCGATATCGTTCGATATAACGATAAATCACTCTGGGCGACTCGGAATCGCGTTATTTACCTTTCCCACACGCTGTGTATCGACGGCAGCTAAGGATTCACTTCCTAGCCCTCGATATCGTTCGATATAAAGATAAATCACTCTGGGCGACTCGGAATCGCGTTATTTACCTTTTCCACACGCTGTGTGTCGAATGAAGCTAAGGATCCACTTCCTCGCCCTCGATATCGTTCGATATAACGATAAATCACTCTGGGCGACTCGGAATCGCGTTATTTACCTTTTCCACACGCTGTGTATCGAAGGAAGCTAAGGATTCACTTCCTAGCCCTGGATATCGTTCGATATAACGATAAATCACTCTGGGCGACTCGGAATCGCGTTATTTACCTTTTCCACACTCTGTGTATCGACGGCAGCTAAGGATCCACTTCCTAGCCCTCGATATCGTTCGATATAACGATAAATCACTCTCGGCGACTCGGAATAGCGTTATTTACCTTTTCCACACGCTGTGTATCGAAGGAAGCTAAGGATTCACTTTCTAGCCCTGGATATCGTTCGATATAACGATAAATCACTCTGGGCGACTCGGAATCGCGTTATTTACCTTTTCCACACGCTGTGTATCGACGGCAGCTAAGGATCCACTTCCTAGCCCTCGATATCCCTCAATATAACGACAAATCACTCTGGGCGACTCGGAATCGCGTTTTTTACATTTTCCACACACTGTGTATCGAAGGAAGCTAAGGATTCACTTCCTAGCCCTCGATATCGTTCGATATAACGATAAATCACTCTGGGCGACTCGGAATCGCGTTATTTACCTTTTCCACACGCTGTGTGTCGAATGAAGCTAAGGATCCACTTCCTCGCCCTCGATATCGTTCGATATAACGATAAATCACTCTGGGCGACTCGGAATCGCGTTATTTACCTTTTCCACGCGCTGTGTATCGAAAGCAGCTAAGGATTCACTTCCTAGCCCTCGATATCGTTCGATATAACGATAAATCACTCTGGCGACACGGAATCGCGTTATTTACCTTTTCCACACGCTGTGTGTCGAATGAAGCTAAGGATCCACTTCCTCGCCCTCGATATCGTTCGAAATATCGGTAAATCACTCTGGCGACACGGAATCGCGTTATTTACCTTTTCCACACGCTGTGTATCGAAGGAAGCTAAGGATTCACTTCCTAGCCCTCGATATCGTTCGATATAACGATAAATCACTCTGGCGACACGGAATCGCGATATTTACCTTTTCCACACGCTGTGTATCGAAGGAAGCTAAGGATTCACTTCCTAGCCCTCGATATCGTTCGATATAACGATAAATCACTCTGGGCGACTCGGAATCGCGTTTTTTACATTTTCCACACGCTGTGTATCGAAAGCAGCTAAGGATTCACTTCCTAGCCCTCGATATCGTTCGATATAACGATAAATCACTCTGGGCGACTCGGAATCGCGTTATTTACCTTTTCCACACGCTGTGTATCGACGGCAGCTAAGGATCCACTTCCTAGCCCTCGATATCGTTCGATATAACGATAAATCACTCTGGGCGACTCGGAATCGCGTTATTTACCTTTTCCACACGCTGTGTATCGAAGGCAGCTAAGGATTCACTTCCTAGCCCTCGATATCGTTCGATATAACGGTAAATCACTCTGGCGACACGGAATCGCGTTATTTACCTTTTCCACACGCTGTGTATCGAAAGCAGCTAAGGATTCACTTCCTATCCCTCGATATCGTTCGATATAACGGTAAATCACTCTGGCGACACGGAATCGCGTTATTTACCTTTTCCACACACTGTGTATCGAAGGAAGCTAAGGATTCACTGCCTAGCCCTCGATATCGTTCGATATAACGATAAATCACTCTGGCGACACGGAATCGCGTTATTTACCTTTTAAACACGCTGTGTGTCGAATGAAGCTAAGGATCCACTTCCTCGCCCTCGATATCGTTCGAAATATCGGTAAATCACTCTGGCGACACGGAATCGCGTTATTTACCTTTTCCACACGCTGTGTATCGAAGGAAGCTAAGGATTCACTTCCTAGCCCTCGATATCGTTCGATATAACGATAAATCACTCTGGCGACACGGAATCGCGATATTTACCTTTTCCACACGCTGTGTATCGAAGGAAGCTAAGGATTCACTTCCTAGCCCTCGATATCGTTCGATATAACGATAAATCACTCTGGGCGACTCGGAATCGCGTTTTTTACATTTTCCACACACTGTGTATCGAAGGAAGCTAAGGATTCACTTCCTAGCCCTCGATATCGTTCGATATAACGATAAATCACTCTGGGCGACTCGGAATCGCGTTATTTACCTTTTCCACACGCTGTGTATCGAAGGAAGCTAAGGATTCACTTCCTAGCCCACGATATCGTTCGATATAACGATAAATCACTCTGGCGGCACGGAATCGCGTTATTTACCTTTTCCACACGCTGTGTATCGAAAGCAGCTAAGGATTCACTTCCTAGCCCTCGATATCGTTCGATATAACGATAAATCACTCTGGGCGACTCGGAATCGCGTTATTTACCTTTTCCACACGCTGTGTATCGACGGCAGCTAAGGATCCACTTCCTAGCCCTCGATATCGTTCGATATAACGATAAATCACTCTGGGCGACTCGGAATCGCGTTATTTACCTTTTCCACACGCTGTGTATCGAAGGCAGCTAAGGATTCACTTCCTAGCCCTCGATATCGTTCGATATAACGATAAATCACTCTGGGCGACTCGGAATAGCGTTATTTACCTTTCCCACACGCTGTGTATCGACGGCAGCTGAGGATTCACTTCCTAGCCCTCGATATCCCTCAATATAACGATAAATCACTCTGGGCGACTCGGAATCGCGTTTTTTACATTTTCCACACACTGTGTATCGAAGGAAGCTAAGGATCCACTTCCTCGCCCTCGATATCGTTCGATATAACGATAAATCACTCTTGGCGACTCGGAATCGCGTTATTTACCTTTTCCACACGCTGTGTGTCGAATGAAGCTAAGGATCCACTTCCTCGCCCTCGATATCGTTCGAAATATCGGTAAATCACTCTGGCGACACGGAATCGCGTTATTTACCTTTTCCACACGCTGTGTATCGAAGGAAGCTAAGGATTCACTTCCTAGCCCTCGATATCGTTCGATATAACGATAAATCACTCTGGGCGACTCGGAATTGCGTTATTTACCTTTTCCACACGCTGTGTATCGAAGGAAGCTAAGGATTCACTTCCTAGCCCACGATATCGTTCGATATAACGATAAATCACTCTGGCGGCACGGAATCGCGTTATTTACCTTTTCCACACGCTGTGTATCGAAAGCAGCTAAGGATTCACTTCCTAGCCCTCGATATCGTTCGATATAACGATAAATCACTCTGGGCGACTCGGAATCGCGTTATTTACCTTTTCCACACGCTGTGTATCGAAGGAAGCTAAGGATTCACTTCCTAGCCCACGATATCGTTCGATATAACGATAAATCACTCTGGCGGCACGGAATCGCGTTATTTACCTTTTCCACACGCTGTGTATCGAAAGCAGCTAAGGATTCACTTCCTAGCCCTCGATATCGTTCGATATAACGATAAATCACTCTGGGCGACTCGGAATCGCGTTATTTACCTTTTCCACACGCTGTGTATCGACGGCAGCTAAGGATCCACTTCCTAGCCCTCGATATCGTTCGATATAACGATAAATCACTCTGGGCGACTCGGAATCGCGTTATTTACCTTTTCCACACGCTGTGTATCGAAGGCAGCTAAGGATTCACTTCCTAGCCCTCGATATCGTTCGATATAACGGTAAATCACTCTGGCGACACGGAATCGCGTTATTTACCTTTTCCACACGCTGTGTATCGAAAGCAGCTAAGGATTCACTTCCTAGCCCTCGATATCGTTCGATATAACGATAAATCACTCTGGGCGACTCGGAATAGCGTTATTTACCTTTCCCACACGCTGTGTATCGACGGCAGCTGAGGATTCACTTCCTAGCCCTCGATATCCCTCAATATAACGATAAATCACTCTGGGCGACTCGGAATCGCGTTTTTTACATTTTCCACACACTGTGTATCGAAGGAAGCTAAGGATTCACTTCCTAGCCCTCGATATCGTTCGATATAACGGTAAATCACTCTGGCGACACGGAATCGCGTTATTTACCTTTTCCACACGCTGTGTATCGAAAGCAGCTAAGGATTCACTTCCTAGCCCTCGATATCGTTCGATATAACGATAAATCACTCTGGGCGACTCGGAATAGCGTTATTTACCTTTCCCACACGCTGTGTATCGACGGCAGCTGAGGATTCACTTCCTAGCCCTCGATATCCCTCAATATAACGATAAATCACTCTTGGCGACTCGGAATCGCGTTATTTACCTTTTCCACACGCTGTGTGTCGAATGAAGCTAAGGATCCACTTCCTCGCCCTCGATATCGTTCGAAATATCGGTAAATCACTCTGGCGACACGGAATCGCGTTATTTACCTTTTCCACACGCTGTGTATCGACGGCAGCTAAGGATCCACTTCCTAGCCCTCGATATCGTTCGATATAACGATAAATCACTCTGGGCGACTCGGAATCGCGTTATTTACCTTTTCCACACGCTGTGTATCGAAGGCAGCTAAGGATTCACTTCCTAGCCCTCGATATCGTTCGATATAACGATAAATCACTCTGGGCGACTCGGAATCGCGTTATTTACCTTTTCCACACGCTGTGTATCGAAGGCAGCTAAGGATTCACTTCCTAGCCCAGGATATCATTCGATATAACGATAAATCACTCTGGGCGACTCGGAATCGTGTTTTTTACATTTTCCACACACTGTGTATCGAAGGAAGCTAAGGATTCACTTCCTAGCCCTCGATATCGTTCGATATAACGATAAATCACTCTGGGCGACTCGGAATAGCGTTATTTACCTTTCCCACACGCTGTGTATCGACGGCAGCTGAGGATTCACTTCCTAGCCCTCGATATCCCTCAATATAACGATAAATCACTCTGGGCGACTCGGAATCGCGTTTTTTACATTTTCCACACACTGTGTATCGAAGGAAGCTAAGGATTCACTTCCTAGCCCTCGATATCGTTCGATATAACGGTAAATCACTCTGGCGACACGGAATCGCGTTATTTACCTTTTCCACACGCTGTGTATCGAAAGCAGCTAAGGATTCACTTCCTAGCCCTCGATATCGTTCGATATAACGATAAATCACTCTGGGCGACTCGGAATAGCGTTATTTACCTTTCCCACACGCTGTGTATCGACGGCAGCTGAGGATTCACTTCCTAGCCCTCGATATCCCTCAATATAACGATAAATCACTCTTGGCGACTCGGAATCGCGTTATTTACCTTTTCCACACGCTGTGTGTCGAATGAAGCTAAGGATCCACTTCCTCGCCCTCGATATCGTTCGAAATATCGGTAAATCACTCTGGCGACACGGAATCGCGTTATTTACCTTTTCCACACGCTGTGTATCGACGGCAGCTAAGGATCCACTTCCTAGCCCTCGATATCGTTCGATATAACGATAAATCACTCTGGGCGACTCGGAATCGCGTTATTTACCTTTTCCACACGCTGTGTATCGAAGGCAGCTAAGGATTCACTTCCTAGCCCTCGATATCGTTCGATATAACGATAAATCACTCTGGGCGACTCGGAATCGCGTTATTTACCTTTTCCACACGCTGTGTATCGAAGGCAGCTAAGGATTCACTTCCTAGCCCAGGATATCATTCGATATAACGATAAATCACTCTGGGCGACTCGGAATCGTGTTTTTTACATTTTCCACACACTGTGTATCGAAGGAAGCTAAGGATTCACTTCCTAGCCCTCGATATCGTTCGATATAACGATAAATCACTCTGGGCGACTCGGAATCGCGTTATTTACCTTTTCCACACGCTGTGTGTCGAATGAAGCTAAGGATCCACTTCCTCGCCCTCGATATCGTTCGATATAACGATAAATCACTCTGGGCGACTCGGAATCGCGTTATTTACCTTTTCCACACGCTGTGTATCGAAGGAAGCTAAGGATTCACTTCCTAGCCCTCGATATCGTTCGATATAACGATAAATCACTCTGGGCGACTCGGAATCGCGTTTTTTACATTTTCCACACACTGTGTATCGAAGGAAGCTAAGGATTCACTTCCTAGCCCACGATATCGTTCGATATAACGATAAATCACTCTGGCGACACGGAATCGCGTTATTTACCTTTTCCACACGCTGTGTATCGAAAGCAGCTAAGGATTCACTTCCTAGCCCTCGATATCGTTCGAAATATCGGTAAATCACTCTGGCGACACGGAATCGCGTTATTTACCCTTTCCACACGCTGTGTATCGAAGGAAGCTAAGGATTCACTTCCTAGCCCTCGATATCGTTCGATATAACGATAAATCACTCTGGGCGACTCGGAATCGCGTTATTTACCTTTTCCACACGCTGTGTATCGAAGGAAGCTAAGGATTCACTTCCTAGCCCACGATATCGTTCGATATAACGATAAATCACTCTGGCGGCACGGAATCGCGTTATTTACCTTTTCCACACGCTGTGTATCGAAAGCAGCTAAGGATTCACTTCCTAGCCCTCGATATCGTTCGAAATATCGGTAAATCACTCTGGCGACACGGAATCGCGTTATTTACCCTTTCCACACGCTGTGTATCGAAGGAAGCTAAGGATTCACTTCCTAGCCCTCGATATCGTTCGATATAACGATAAATCACTCTGGGCGACTCGGAATCGCGTTATTTACCTTTTCCACACGCTGTGTATCGAAGGAAGCTAAGGATTCACTTCCTAGCCCACGATATCGTTCGATATAACGATAAATCACTCTGGCGGCACGGAATCGCGTTATTTACCTTTTCCACACGCTGTGTATCGAAAGCAGCTAAGGATTCACTTCCTAGCCCTCGATGTCGTTCGATATAACGATAAATCACTCTGGGAGACTCGGAATCGCGTTATTTACCTTTTCCACACGCTGTGTATCGACGGCAGCTAAGGATCCACTTCCTAGCCCTCGATATCTTTCGATATAACGATAAATCACTCTGGGCGACTCGGAATCGCGTTATTTACCTTTTCCACACGCTGTGTATCGAAGGCAGCTAAGGATTCACTTCCTAGCCCAGGATATCATTCGATATAACGATAAATCACTCTGGGCGACTCGGAATCGCGTCTTTTACATTTTCCACACACTGTGTATCGAAGGAAGCTAAGGATTCACTTCCTAGCCCTCGATATCGTTCGATATAACGATAAATCACTCTGGGCGACTCGGAATCGCGTTATTTACCTTTTCCACACGCTGTGTGTCGAATGAAGCTAAGGATCCACTTCCTCGCCCTCGATATCGTTCGATATAACGATAAATCACTCTGGGCGACTCGGAATCGCGTTATTTACCTTTTCCACACGCTGTGTATCGAAGGAAGCTAAGGATCCACTTCCTAGCCCTCGATATCGTTCGATATAACGATAAATCACTCTCGGCGACTCGGAATAGCGTTATTTACCTTTCCCACACGCTGTGTATCGACGGCAGCTAAGGATTCACTTCCTAGCCCTCGATAACGTACGATATAACGATAAATCACTCTGGGCGACTCGGAATCGCGTTATTTACCTTTTCCACACGCTGTGTGTCGAATGAAGCTAAGGATCCACTTCCTCGCCCTCGATATCGTTCGATATAACGATAAATCACTCTGGCGACACGGAATCGCGTTATTTACCTTTTCCACACGCTGTGTATCGAAAGCAGCTAAGGATTCACTTCCTAGCCCTCGATATCGTTCGAAATATCGGTAAATCACTCTGGCGACACGGAATCGCGTTATTTACCTTTTCCACACGCTGTGTATCGAAGGAAGCTAAGAATTCACTTCCTAGCCCTCGATATCGTTCGATATAACGATAAATCACTCTGGGCGACTCGGAACCGCGTTATTTACCTTTTCCACACGCTGTGTATCGAAGGCAGCTAAGGATTCACTTCCTAGCCCAGGATATCATTCGATATAACGATAAATCACTCTGGGCGACTCGGAATCGCGTCTTTTACATTTTCCACACACTGTGTATCGAATGAAGCTAAGGATCCACTTCCTCGCCCTCGATATCGTTCGATATAACGATAAATCACTCTGGGCGACTCGGAATCGCGTTATTTACCTTTTCCACACGCTGTGTATCGAAGGAAGCTAAGGATTCACTTCCTAGCCCTCGATATCGTTCGATATAACGATAAATCACTCTGGGCGACTCGGAATCGCGTTATTTACCTTTTCCACACGCTGTGTGTCGAATGAAGCTAAGGATTCACTTCCTAGCCCTCGATATCGTTCGATATAACGGTAAATCACTCTGGGCGACTCGGAATCGCGTTATTTACCTTTTCCACACGCTGTGTATCGACGGCAGCTAAGGATCCACTTCCTAGCCCTCGATATCGTTCGATATAACGATAAATCACTCTGGGCGACTCGGAATCGCGTTATTTACCTTTTCCACACGTTGTGTATCGAAGGCAGCTAAGGATTCACTTCCTAGCCCTCGATATCGTTCGATATAACGGTAAATCACTCTGGCGACACGGAATCGCGTTATTTACCTTTTCCACACGCTGTGTATCGAAAGCAGCTAAGGATTCACTTCCTAGCCCTCGATATCGTTCGATATAACGATAAATCACTCTCGGCGACTCGGAATAGCGTTATTTACCTTTCCCACACGCTGTGTATCGACGGCAGCTGAGGATTCACTTCCTAGCCCTCGATATCCCTCAATATAACGATAAATCACTCTGGGCGACTCGGAATCGCGTTTTTTACATTTTCCACACACTGTGTATCGAAGGAAGCTAAGGATTCACTGCCTAGCCCTCGATATCGTTCGATATAACGATAAATCACTCTGGGCGACTCGGAATCGCGTTATTTACCTTTTCCACACGCTGTGTGTCGAATGAAGCTAAGGATCCACTTCCTAGCCCTCGATATCGTTCGATATAACGATAAATCACTCTGGGCGACTCGGAATCGCGTTATTTACCTTTTCCACACGCTGTGTGTCGAATGAAGCTAAGGATCCACTTCCTCGCCCTCGATATCGTTCGATATAACGATAAATCACTCTGGGCGACTCGGAATCGCGTTATTTACCTTTTCCACACGCTGTGTATCGAAGGAAGCTAAGGATCCACTTCCTAGCCCTCGATATCGTTCGATATAACGATAAATCACTCTCGGCGACTCGGAATAGCGTTATTTACCTTTCCCACACGCTGTGTATCGACGGCAGCTAAGGATTCACTTCCTAGCCCTCGATATCGTACGATATAACGATAAATCACTCTGGGCGACTCGGAATCGCGTTATTTACCTTTTCCACACGCTGTGTGTCGAATGAAGCTAAGGATCCACTTCCTCGCCCTCGATATCGTTCGATATAACGATAAATCACTCTGGGCGACTCGGAATCGCGTTATTTACCTTTTCCACACGCTGTGTATCGAAGGAAGCTAAGGATCCACTTCCTAGCCCTCGATATCGTTCGATATAACGATAAATCACTCTGGGCGACTCGGAATCGCGTTATTTACCTTTTCCACACGCTGTGTGTCGAATGAAGCTAAGGATCCACTTCCTCGCCCTCGATATCGTTCGATATAACGATAAATCACTCTGGGCGACTCGGAATCGCGTTATTTACCTTTTCCACACGCTGTGTATCGAAAGCAGCTAAGGATTCACTTCCTAGCCCTCGATATCGTTCGAAATATCGGTAAATCACTCTGGCGACACGGAATCGCGTTATTTACCTTTCCCACCCGCTGTGTATCGACGGCAGCTGAGGATTCACTTCCTAGCCCTCGATATCCCTCAATATAACGATAAATCACTCTGGGCGACTCGGAATCGCGTTTTTTACATTTTCCACACACTGTGTATCGAAGGAAGCTAAGGATTCACTGCCTAGCCCTCGATATCGTTCGATATAACGATAAATCACTCTGGGCGACTCGGAATCCCGTTATTTACCTTTTCCACACGCTGTGTGTCGAATGAAGCTAAGGATCCACTTCCTCGCCCTCGATATCGTTCGATATAACGATAAATCACTCTTGGCGACTCGGAATCGCGTTATTTACCTTTTCCACACGCTGTGTATCGAAGGAAGCTAAGGATTCACTTCCTAGCCCTCAATATCGTTCGATATAACGATAAATCACTCTGGGCGACTCGGAATCGCGTTATTTACCTTTTCCACACGCTGTGTATCGAAGGAAGCTAAGGATCCACTTCCTAGCCCTCGATATCTTTCGATATAACGATAAATCACTCTGGGCGACTCGGAATCGCGTTATTTACCTTTTCCACACGCTGTGTATCGAAGGCAGCTAAGGATTCACTTCCTAGCCCTCAATATCGTTCGATATAACGATAAATCACTCTGGGCGACTCGGAATCGCGTTATTTACCTTTTCCACACGCTGTGTGTCGAATGAAGCTAAGGATCCACTTCCTCGCCCTCGATATCGTTCGATATAACGATAAATCACTCTGGGCGACTCGGAATCGCGTTATTTACCTTTTCCACACGCTGTGTGTCGAATGAAGCTAAGGATTCACTTCCTAGCCCTCGATATCGTTCGATATAACGATAAATCACTCTGGGCGACTCGGAATCGCGTTATTTACCTTTTCCACACGCTGTGTGTCGAATGAAGCTAAGGATCCACTTCCTCGCCCTCGATATCGTTCGATATAACGATAAATCACTCTGGGCGACTCGGAATCGCGTTATTTACCTTTTCCACACGCTGTGTATCGAAGGAAGCTAAGGATCCACTTCCTAGCCCTCGATATACGTTCGATATAACGATAAATCACTCTCGGCGACTCGGAATAGCGTTATTTACCTTTCCCACACGCTGTGTATCGACGGCAGCTAAGGATTCACTTCCTAGCCCTCGATATCGTACGATATAACGATAAATCACTCTGGGCGACTCGGAATCGCGTTATTTACCTTTTCCACACGCTGTGTGTCGAATGAAGCTAAGGATCCACTTCCTCGCCCTCGATATCGTTCGATATAACGATAAATCACTCTGGCGACACGGAATCGCGTTATTTACCTTTTCCACACGCTGTGTATCGAAAGCAGCTAAGGATTCACTTCCTAGCCCTCGATATCGTTCGAAATATCGGTAAATCACTCTGGCGACACGGAATCGCGTTATTTACCTTTTCCACACGCTGTGTATCGAAGGAAGCTAAGGATTCACTTCCTAGCCCTCGATATCGTTCGATATAACGATAAATCACTCTGGGCGACTCGGAATCGCGTTATTTACCTTTTCCACACGCTGTGTATCGAAGGCAGCTAAGGATTCACTTCCTAGCCCAGGATATCATTCGATATAACGATAAATCACTCTGGGCGACTCGGAATCGCGTCTTTTACATTTTCCACACACTGTGTATCGAAGGAAGCTAAGGATTCACTTCCTAGCCCTCGATATCGTTCGATATAACGGTAAATCACTCTGGGCGACTCGGAATCGCGTTATTTACCTTTTCCACACGCTGTGTATCGACGGCAGCTAAGGATCCACTTCCTAGCCCTCGATATCGTTCGATATAACGATAAATCACTCTGGGCGACTCGGAATCGCGTTATTTACCTTTTCCACACGTTGTGTATCGAAGGCAGCTAAGGATTCACTTCCTAGCCCTCGATATCGTTCGATATAACGGTAAATCACTCTGGCGACACGGAATCGCGTTATTTACCTTTTCCACACGCTGTGTATCGAAAGCAGCTAAGGATTCACTTCCTAGCCCTCGATATCGTTCGATATAACGATAAATCACTCTCGGCGACTCGGAATAGCGTTATTTACCTTTCCCACACGCTGTGTATCGACGGCAGCTGAGGATTCACTTCCTAGCCCTCGATATCCCTCAATATAACGATAAATCACTCTGGGCGACTCGGAATCGCGTTTTTTACATTTTCCACACACTGTGTATCGAAGGAAGCTAAGGATTCACTGCCTAGCCCTCGATATCGTTCGATATAACGATAAATCACTCTGGGCGACTCGGAATCGCGTTATTTACCTTTTCCACACGCTGTGTGTCGAATGAAGCTAAGGATCCACTTCCTCGCCCTCGATATCGTTCGATATAACGATAAATCACTCTGGGCGACTCGGAATCGCGTTATTTACCTTTTCCACACGCTGTGTATCGAAAGCAGCTAAGGATTCACTTCCTAGCCCTCGATATCGTTCGAAATATCGGTAAATCACTCTGGCGACACGGAATCGCGTTATTTACCTTTCCCACACGCTGTGTATCGACGGCAGCTGAGGATTCACTTCCTAGCCCTCGATATCCCTCAATATAACGATAAATCACTCTGGGCGACTCGGAATCGCGTTTTTTACATTTTCCACACACTGTGTATCGAAGGAAGCTAAGGATTCACTGCCTAGCCCTCGATATCGTTCGATATAACGATAAATCACTCTGGGCGACTCGGAATCGCGTTATTTACCTTTTCCACACGCTGTGTGTCGAATGAAGCTAAGGATCCACTTCCTCGCCCTCGATATCGTTCGATATAACGATAAATCACTCTTGGCGACTCGGAATCGCGTTATTTACCTTTTCCACACGCCGTGTATCGAAGGAAGCTAAGGATTCACTTCCTAGCCCTCAATATCGTTCGATATAACGATAAATCACTCTGGGCGACTCGGAATCGCGTTATTTACCTTTTCCACACGCTGTGTATCGAAGGAAGCTAAGGATCCACTTCCTAGCCCTCGATATCTTTCGATATAACGATAAATCACTCTGGGCGACTCGGAATCGCGTTATTTACCTTTTCCACACGCTGTGTATCGAAGGCAGCTAAGGATTCACTTCCTAGCCCAGGATATCATTCGATATAACGATAAATCACTCTGGGCGACTCGGAATCGCGTCTTTTACATTTTCCAAACACTGTGTATCGAAGGAAGCTAAGGATTCACTTCCTAGTCCTCGATATCGTTCGATATAACGATAAATCACTCTGGGCGACTCGGAATCGCGTTATTTACCTTTTCCACACGCTGTGTGTCGAATGAAGCTAAGGATCCACTTCCTCGCCCTCGATATCGTTCGATATAACGATAAATCACTCTGGGCGACTCGGAATCGCGTTATTTACCTTTTCCACACGCTGTGTATCGAAGGAAGCTAAGGATCCACTTCCTAGCCCTCGATATCGTTCGATATAACGATAACTCACTCTCGGCGACTCTTAATAGCGTTATTTACCTTTCCCACACGCTGTGTATCGACGGCAGCTAAGGATTCACTTCCTAGCCCTCGATATCGTTCGATATAACGATAAATCACTCTGGGCGACTCGGAATCGCGTTATTTACCTTTTCCACACGCTGTGTGTCGAATGAAGCTAAGGATCCACTTCCTCGCCCTCGATATCGTTCGATATAACGATAAATCACTCTGGGCGACTCGGAATCGCGTTATTTACCTTTTCCACACGCTGTGTATCGAAGGAAGCTAAGGATTCACTTCCTAGCCCTCGATATCGTTCGATATAACGATAAATCACTCTGGGCGACTCGGAATCGCGTTTTTTACATTTTCCACACACTGTGTATCGAAGGAAGCTAAGGATTCACTTCCTAGCCCACGATATCGTTCGATATAACGATAAATCACTCTGGCGACACGGAATCGCGTTATTTACCTTTTCCACACGCTGTGTATCGAAAGCAGCTAAGGATTCACTTCCTAGCCCTCGATATCGTTCGAAATATCGGTAAATCACTCTGGCGACACGGAATCGCGTTATTTACCCTTTCCACACGCTGTGTATCGAAGGAAGCTAAGGATTCACTTCCTAGCTCTCGATATCGTTCGATATAACGATAAATCACTCTGGGCGACTCGGAATCGCGTTATTTACCTTTTCCACACGCTGTGTATCGAAGGAAGCTAAGGATTCACTTCCTAGCCCACGATATCGTTCGATATAACGATAAATCACTCTGGCGGCACGGAATCGCGTTATTTACCTTTTCCACACGCTGTGTATCGAAAGCAGCTAAGGATTCACTTCCTAGCCCTCGATGTCGTTTGATATAACGATAAATCACTCTGGGAGACTCGGAATCGCGTTATTTACCTTTTCCACACGCTGTGTATCGACGGCAGCTAAGGATCCACTTCCTAGCCCTCGATATCTTTCGATATAACGATAAATCACTCTGGGCGACTCGGAATCGCGTTATTTACCTTTTCCACACGCTGTGTATCGAAGGCAGCTAAGGATTCACTTCCTAGCCCAGGATATCATTCGATATAACGATAAATCACTCTGGGCGACTCGGAATCGCGTCTTTTACATTTTCCACACACTGTGTATCGAAGGAAGCTAAGGATTCACTTCCTAGCCCTCGATATCGTTCGATATAACGATAAATCACTCTGGGCGACTCGGAATCGCGTTATTTACCTTTTCCACACGCTGTGTGTCGAATGAAGCTAAGGATCCACTTCCTCGCCCTCGATATCGTTCGATATAACGATAAATCACTCTGGGCGACTCGGAATCGCGTTATTTACCTCTTCCACACGCTGTGTATCGAAGGAAGCTAAGGATCCACTTCCTAGCCCTCGATATCGTTCGATATAACGATAAATCACTCTCGGCGACTCGGAATAGCGTTATTTACCTTTCCCACACGCTGTGTATCGACGGCAGCTAAGGATTCACTTCCTAGCCCTCGATATCGTACGATATAACGATAAATCACTCTGGGCGACTCGGAATCGCGTTATTTACCTTTTCCACACGCTGTGTGTCGAATGAAGCTAAGGATCCACTTCCTCGCCCTCGATATCGTTCGATATAACGATAAATCACTCTGGCGACACGGAATCGCGTTATTTACCTTTTCCACACGCTGTGTATCGAAAGCAGCTAAGGATTCACTTCCTAGCCCTCGATATCGTTCGAAATATCGGTAAATCACTCTGGCGACACGGAATCGCGTTATTTACCTTTTCCACACGCTGTGTATCGAAGGAAGCTAAGGATTCACTTCCTAGCCCTCGATATCGTTCGATATAACGATAAATCACTCTGGGCGACTCGGAATCGCGTTATTTACCTTTTCCACACGCTGTGTATCGAAGGCAGCTAAGGATTCACTTCCTAGCCCAGGATATCATTCGATATAACGATAAATCACTCTGGGCGACTCGGAATCGCGTTATTTACCTTTTCCACACGCTGTGTGTCGAATGAAGCTAAGGATCCACTTCCTCGCCCTCGATATCGTTCGATATAACGATAAATCACTCTGGGCGACTCGGAATCGCGTTATTTACCTTTTCCACACGCTGTGTGTCGAATGAAGCTAAGGATCCACTTCCTCGCCCTCGATATCGTTCGATATAACGATAAATCACTCTGGGCGACTCGGAATCCCGTTATTTACCTTTTCCACACGCTGTGTGTCGAATGAAGCTAAGGATCCACTTCCTCGCCCTCGATATCGTTCGATATAACGATAAATCACTCTTGGCGACTCGGAATCGCGTTATTTACCTTTTCCACACGCTGTGTATCGAAGGAAGCTAAGGATTCACTTCCTAGCCCTCAATATCGTTCGATATAACGATAAATCACTCTGGGCGACTCGGAATCGCGTTATTTACCTTTTCCACACGCTGTGTATCGAAGGAAGCTAAGGATCCACTTCCTAGCCCTCGATATCTTTCGATATAACGATAAATCACTCTGGGCGACTCGGAATCGCGTTATTTACCTTTTCCACACGCTGTGTATCGAAGGCAGCTAAGGATTCACTTCCTAGCCCAGGATATCATTCGATATAACGATAAATCACTCTGGGCGACTCGGAATCGCGTTATTTACCTTTTCCACACGCTGTGTATCGACGGCAGCTAAGGATCCACTTCCTAGCCCTCGATATCGTTCGATATAACGATAAATCACTCTCGGCGACTCGGAATAGCGTTATTTACCTTTCCCACACGCTGTGTATCGACGGCAGCTAAGGATTCACTTCCTAGCCCTCGATATCCCTCAATATAACGACAAATCACTCTGGGCGACTCGGAATCGCGTCTTTTACATTTTCCAAACACTGTGTATCGAAGGAAGCTAAGGATTCACTTCCTAGTCCTCGATATCGTTCGATATAACGATAAATCACTCTGGGCGACTCGGAATCGCGTTATTTACCTTTTCCACACGCTGTGTGTCGAATGAAGCTAAGGATCCACTTCCTCGCCCTCGATATCGTTCGATATAACGATAAATCACTCTGGGCGACTCGGAATCGCGTTATTTACCTTTTCCACACGCTGTGTATCGAAGGAAGCTAAGGATCCACTTCCTAGCCCTCGATATCGTTCGATATAACGATAAATCACTCTGGGCGACTCGGAATCGCGTTATTTACCTTTTCCACACGCTGTGTGTCGAATGAAGCTAAGGATCCACTTCCTCGCCCTCGATATCGTTCGATATAACGATAAATCACTCTGGGCGACTCGGAATCGCGTTATTTACCTTTTCCACACGCTGTGTATCGAAAGCAGCTAAGGATTCACTTCCTAGCCCTCGATATCGTTCGAAATATCGGTAAATCACTCTGGCGACACGGAATCGCGTTATTTACCTTTCCCACACGCTGTGTATCGACGGCAGCTGAGGATTCACTTCCTAGCCCTCGATATCCCTCAATATAACGATAAATCACTCTGGGCGACTCGGAATCGCGTTTTTTACATTTTCCACACACTGTGTATCGAAGGAAGCTAAGGATTCACTGCCTAGCCCTCGATATCGTTCGATATAACGATAAATCACTCTGGGCGACTCGGAATCGCGTTATTTACCTTTTCCACACGCTGTGTATCGAAGGAAGCTAAGGATCCACTTCCTAGCCCTCGATATCGTTCGATATAACGATAACTCACTCTCGGCGACTCGGAATCGCGTTATTTACCTTTTCCACACGCTGTGTATCGAAGGAAGCTAAGGATCCACTTCCTAGCCCTCGATATCTTTCGATATAACGATAAATCACTCTGGGCGACTCGGAATCGCGTTATTTACCTTTTCCACACGCTGTGTATCGAAGGCAGCTAAGGATTCACTTCCTAGCCCAGGATATCATTCGATATAACGATAAATCACTCTGGGCGACTCGGAATCGCGTTATTTACCTTTTCCACACGCTGTGTATCGAAGGAAGCTAAGGATCCACTTCCTAGCCCTCGATATCTTTCGATATAACGATAAATCACTCTGGGCGACTCGGAATCGCGTTATTTACCTTTTCCACACGCTGTGTATCGAAGGCAGCTAAGGATTCACTTCCTAGCCCAGGATATCATTCGATATAACGATAAATCACTCTGGGCGACTCGGAATCGCGTCTTTTACATTTTCCAAACACTGTGTATCGAAGGAAGCTAAGGATTCACTTCCTAGTCCTCGATATCGTTCGATATAACGATAAATCACTCTGGGCGACTCGGAATCGCGTTATTTACCTTTTCCACACGCTGTGTGTCGAATGAAGCTAAGGATCCACTTCCTCGCCCTCGATATCGTTCGATATAACGATAAATCACTCTGGGCGACTCGGAATCGCGTTATTTACCTTTTCCACACGCTGTGTATCGAAGGAAGCTAAGGATCCACTTCCTAGCCCTCGATATCGTTCGATATAACGATAACTCACTCTCGGCGACTCTTAATAGCGTTATTTACCTTTCCCACACGCTGTGTATCGACGGCAGCTAAGGATTCACTTCCTAGCCCTCGATATCGTTCGATATAACGATAAATCACTCTGGGCGACTCGGAATCGCGTTATTTACCTTTTCCACACGCTGTGTGTCGAATGAAGCTAAGGATCCACTTCCTCGCCCTCGATATCGTTCGATATAACGATAAATCACTCTGGGCGACTCGGAATCGCGTTATTTACCTTTTCCACACGCTGTGTATCGAAGGAAGCTAAGGATTCACTTCCTAGCCCTCGATATCGTTCGATATAACGATAAATCACTCTGGGCGACTCGGAATCGCGTTTTTTACATTTTCCACACACTGTGTATCGAAGGAAGCTAAGGATTCACTTCCTAGCCCACGATATCGTTCGATATAACGATAAATCACTCTGGCGACACGGAATCGCGTTATTTACCTTTTCCACACGCTGTGTATCGAAAGCAGCTAAGGATTCACTTCCTAGCCCTCGATATCGTTCGAAATATCGGTAAATCACTCTGGCGACACGGAATCGCGTTATTTACCCTTTCCACACGCTGTGTATCGAAGGAAGCTAAGGATTCACTTCCTAGCTCTCGATATCGTTCGATATAACGATAAATCACTCTGGGCGACTCGGAATCGCGTTATTTACCTTTTCCACACGCTGTGTATCGAAGGAAGCTAAGGATTCACTTCCTAGCCCACGATATCGTTCGATATAACGATAAATCACTCTGGCGGCACGGAATCGCGTTATTTACCTTTTCCACACGCTGTGTATCGAAAGCAGCTAAGGATTCACTTCCTAGCCCTCGATGTCGTTTGATATAACGATAAATCACTCTGGGAGACTCGGAATCGCGTTATTTACCTTTTCCACACGCTGTGTATCGACGGCAGCTAAGGATCCACTTCCTAGCCCTCGATATCTTTCGATATAACGATAAATCACTCTGGGCGACTCGGAATCGCGTTATTTACCTTTTCCACACGCTGTGTATCGAAGGAAGCTAAGGATTCACTTCCTAGCCCTCGATATCGTTCGATATAACGATAAATCACTCTGGGCGACTCGGAATCGCGTTTTTTACATTTTCCACACACTGTGTATCGAAGGAAGCTAAGGATTCACTTCCTAGCCCACGATATCGTTCGATATAACGATAAATCACTCTGGCGACACGGAATCGCGTTATTTACCTTTTCCACACGCTGTGTATCGAAAGCAGCTAAGGATTCACTTCCTAGCCCTCGATATCGTTCGAAATATCGGTAAATCACTCTGGCGACACGGAATCGCGTTATTTACCCTTTGCACACGCTGTGTATCGAAGGAAGCTAAGGATTCACTTCCTAGCTCTCGATATCGTTCGATATAACGATAAATCACTCTGGGCGACTCGGAATCGCGTTATTTACCTTTTCCACACGCTGTGTATCGAAGGAAGCTAAGGATTCACTTCCTAGCCCACGATATCGTTCGATATAACGATAAATCACTCTGGCGGCACGGAATCGCGTTATTTACCTTTTCCACACGCTGTGTATCGAAAGCAGCTAAGGATTCACTTCCTAGCCCTCGATGTCGTTTGATATAACGATAAATCACTCTGGGCGACTCGGAATCGCGTTATTTACCTTTTCCACACGCTGTGTGTCGAATGAAGCTAAGGATCCACTTCCTCGCCCTCGATATCGTTCGATATAACGATAAATCACTCTGGCGACACGGAATCGCGTTATTTACCTTTTCCACACGCTGTGTATCGAAAGCAGCTAAGGATTCACTTCCTAGCCCTCGATATCGTTCGAAATATCGGTAAATCACTCTGGCGACACGGAATCGCGTTATTTACCTTTTCCACACGCTGTGTATCGAAGGAAGCTAAGGATTCACTTCCTAGCCCTCGATATCGTTCGATATAACGATAAATCACTCTGGGCGACTCGGAATCGCGTTATTTACCTTTTCCACACGCTGTGTATCGAAGGCAGCTAAGGATTCACTTCCTAGCCCAGGATATCATTCGATATAACGATAAATCACTCTGGGCGACTCGGAATCGCGTCTTTTACATTTTCCACACACTGTGTATCGAAGGAAGCTAAGGATTCACTTCCTAGCCCTCGATATCGTTCGATATAACGGTAAATCACTCTGGGCGACTCGGAATCGCGTTATTTACCTTTTCCACACGCTGTGTATCGACGGCAGCTAAGGATCCACTTCCTAGCCCTCGATATCGTTCGATATAACGATAAATCACTCTGGGCGACTCGGAATCGCGTTATTTACCTTTTCCACACGTTGTGTATCGAAGGCAGCTAAGGATTCACTTCCTAGCCCTCGATATCGTTCGATATAACGGTAAATCACTCTGGCGACACGGAATCGCGTTATTTACCTTTTCCACACGCTGTGTATCGAAAGCAGCTAAGGATTCACTTCCTAGCCCTCGATATCGTTCGATATAACGATAAATCACTCTCGGCGACTCGGAATTGCGTTATTTACCTTTCCCACACGCTGTGTATCGACGGCAGCTGAGGATTCACTTCCTAGCCCTCGATATCCCTCAATATAACGATAAATCACTCTGGGCGACTCGGAATCGCGTTTTTTACATTTTCCACACACTGTGTATCGAAGGAAGCTAAGGATTCACTGCCTAGCCCTCGATATCGTTCGATATAACGATAAATCACTCTGGGCGACTCGGAATCGCGTTATTTACCTTTTCCACACGCTGTGTGTCGAATGAAGCTAAGGATCCACTTCCTAGCCCTCGATATCGTTCGATATAACGATAAATCACTCTGGGCGACTCGGAATCGCGTTATTTACCTTTTCCACACGCTGTGTGTCGAATGAAGCTAAGGATCCACTTCCTCGCCCTCGATATCGTTCGATATAACGATAAATCACTCTGGGCGACTCGGAATCGCGTTATTTACCTTTTCCACACGCTGTGTATCGAAGGAAGCTAAGGATCCACTTCCTAGCCCTCGATATCGTTCGATATAACGATAAATCACTCTCGGCGACTCGGAATAGCGTTATTTACCTTTCCCACACGCTGTGTATCGACGGCAGCTGAGGATTCACTTCCTAGCCCTCGATATCCCTCAATATAACGATAAATCACTCTGGGCGACTCGGAATCGCGTTTTTTACATTTTCCACACACTGTGTATCGAAGGAAGCTAAGGATTCACTGCCTAGCCCTCGATATCGTTCGATATAACGATAAATCACTCTGGGCGACTCGGAATCGCGTTATTTACCTTTTCCACACGCTGTGTGTCGAATGAAGCTAAGGATCCACTTCCTCGCCCTCGATATCGTTCGATATAACGATAAATCACTCTTGGCGACTCGGAATCGCGTTATTTACCTTTTCCACACGCTGTGTATCGAAGGAAGCTAAGGATTCACTTCCTAGCCCTCAATATCGTTCGATATAACGATAAATCACTCTGGGCGACTCGGAATCGCGTTATTTACCTTTTCCACACGCTGTGTATCGAAGGAAGCTAAGGATCCACTTCCTAGCCCTCGATATCTTTCGATATAACGATAAATCACTCTGGGCGACTCGGAATCGCGTTATTTACCTTTTCCACACGCTGTGTATCGACGGCAGCTAAGGATTCACTTCCTAGCCCTCGATATCCCTCAATATAACGACAAATCACTCTGGGCGACTCGGAATCGCGTTTTTTACATTTTCCACACACTGTGTATCGAAGGAAGCTAAGGATTCACTTCCTAGCCCTCGATATCGTTCGATATAACGATAAATCACTCTGGGCGACTCGGAATCGCGTTATTTACCTTTTCCACACGCTGTGTGTCGAATGAAGCTAAGGATCCACTTCCTCGCCCTCGATATCGTTCGATATAACGATAAATCACTCTGGGCGACTCGGAATCGCGTTATTTACCTTTTCCACACGCTGTGTATCGAAGGAAGCTAAGGATTCACTTCCTAGCCCTCGATACGTTCGAAATATCGGTAAATCACTCTGGCGACACAGAATCGCGTTATTTACCTTTTCCACACGCTGTGTATCGAAAGCAGCTAAGGATTCACTTCCTAGCCCTCGATATCGTTCGAAATATCGGTAAATCACTCTGGCGACACGGAATCGCGTTATTTACCTTTTCCACACGCTGTGTATCGAAGGAAGCTAAGGATTCACTTCCTAGCCCTCGATGTCGTTCGATATAACGATAAATCACTCTGGGCGACTCGGAATCGCGTTATTTACCTTTTCCACACGCTGTGTATCGAAGGAAGGTAAGGATTCACTTCCTAGCCCTCGATATCGTTCGATATAACGGTAAATCACTCTGGGCGACTCGGAATCGCGTTATTTACCTTTTCCACACGCTGTGTATCGACGGCAGCTAAGGATTCACTTCCTAGCCCTCGATATCGTTCGATATAACGGTAAATCACTCTGGCGACACGGAATCGCGTTATTTACCTTTTCCACACGCTGTGTATCGAAAGCAGCTGAGGATTCACTTCCTAGCCCTCGATATCCCTCAATATAACGATAAATCACTCTGGGCGACTCGGAATCGCGTTTTTTACATTTTCCACACACTGTGTATCGAAGGAAGCTAAGGATTCACTGCCTAGCCCTCGATATCGTTCGATATAACGATAAATCACTCTGGGCGACTCGGAATCGCGTTATTTACCTTTTCCACACGCTGTGTGTCGAATGAAGCTAAGGATCCACTTCCTCGCCCTCGATATCGTTCGATATAACGATAAATCACTCTTGGCCACTCGGAATCGCGTTATTTACCTTTTCCACACGCTGTGTATCGAAGGAAGCTAAGGATTCACTTCCTAGCCCTCGATATCGTTCGATATAACGATAAATCACTCTGGGCGACTCGGAATCGCGTTATTTACCTTTTCCACACGCCGTGTGTCGAAGGAAGCTAAGGATTCACTTCCTAGCCCTCGATATCGTTCGATATAACGATAAATCACTCTGGCGGCACGGAATCGCGTTATTTACCTTTTCCACACGCTGTGTATCGAAAGCAGCTAAGGATTCACTTCCTAGCCCTCGATGTCGTTCGATATAACGATAAATCACTCTGGGCGACTCGGAATCGCGTTATTTACCTTTTCCACACGCCGTGTGTCGAAGGAAGCTAAGGATTCACTTCCTAGCCCTGGATATCGTTCGATATAACGATAAATCACTCTGGGCGACTCGGAATCGCGTTATTTACCTTTTCCACACGCTGTGTATCGACGGCAGCTAAGGATTCACTTCCTAGCCCACGATATCGTTCGATATAACGATAAATCACTCTGGCGGCACGGAATCGCGTTATTTACCTTTTCCACACGCTGTGTATCGAAAGCAGCTAAGGATTCACTTCCTAGCCCTCGATGTCGTTCGATATAACGATAAATCACTCTGGGCGACTCGGAATCGCGTTATTTACCTTTTCCACACGCTGTGTATCGAAGGAAGGTAAGGATTCACTTCCTAGCCCTCGATATCGTTCGATATAACGGTAAATCACTCTGGGCGACTCGGAATCGCGTTATTTACCTTTTCCACACGCTGTGTATCGACGGCAGCTAAGGATTCACTTCCTAGCCCTCGATATCGTTCGATATAACGGTAAATCACTCTGGCGACACGGAATCGCGTTATTTACCTTTTCCACACGCTGTGTATCGAAAGCAGCTAAGGATTCACTTCCTAGCCCTCGATATCGTTCGATATAACGATAAATCACTCTCGGCGACTCGGAATAGCGTTATTTACCTTTCCCACACGCTGTGTATCGACGGCAGCTGAGGATTCACTTCCTAGCCCTCGATATCCCTCAATATAACGATAAATCACTCTGGGCGACTCGGAATCGCGTTTTTTACATTTTCCACACACTGTGTATCGAAGGAAGCTAAGGATTCACTGCCTAGCCCTCGATATCGTTCGATATAACGATAAATCACTCTGGGCGACTCGGAATCGCATTATTTACCTTTTCCACACGCTGTGTGTCGAATGAAGCTAAGGATCCACTTCCTCGCCCTCGATATCGTTCGATATAACGATAAATCACTCTTGGCGACTCGGAATCGCGTTATTTACCTTTTCCACACGCTGTGTATCGAAGGAAGCTAAGGATTCACTTCCTAGCCCTCGATATCGTTCGAAATATCGGTAAATCACTCTGGCGACACGGAATCGCGTTATTTACCTTTTCCACACGCTGTGTATCGAAGGAAGCTAAGGATTCACTTCCTAGCCCTCGATATCGTTCGATATAACGATAAATCACTCTGGGCGACTCGGAATCGCGTTATTTACCTTTTCCACACGCTGTGTATCGAAGGAAGCTAAGGATTCACTTCCTAGCCCACGATATCGTTCGATATAACGATAAATCACTCTGGCGGCACGGAATCGCGTTATTTACCTTTTCCACACGCTGTGTATCGAAAGCAGCTAAGGATTCACTTCCTAGCCCTCGATGTCGTTCGATATAACGATAAATCACTCTGGGCGACTCGGAATCGCGTTATTTACCTTTTCCACACGCTGTGTATCGAAGGAAGGTAAGGATTCACTTCCTAGCCCTCGATATCGTTCGATATAACGGTAAATCACTCTGGGCGACTCGGAATCGCGTTATTTACCTTTTCCACACGCTGTGTATCGACGGCAGCTAAGGATTCACTTCCTAGCCCTCGATATCGTTCGATATAACGGTAAATCACTCTGGCGACACGGAATCGCGTTATTTACCTTTTCCACACGCTGTGTATCGAAAGCAGCTAAGGATTCACTTCCTAGCCCTCGATATCGTTCGATATAACGATAAATCACTCTCGGCGACTCGGAATAGCGTTATTTACCTTTCCCACACGCTGTGTATCGACGGCAGCTGAGGATTCACTTCCTAGCCCTCGATATCCCTCAATATAACGATAAATCACTCTGGGCGACTCGGAATCGCGTTTTTTACATTTTCCACACACTGTGTATCGAAGGAAGCTAAGGATTCACTGCCTAGCCCTCGATATCGTTCGATATAACGATAAATCACTCTGGGCGACTCGGAATCGCGTTATTTACCTTTTCCACACGCTGTGTGTCGAATGAAGCTAAGGATCCACTTCCTCGCCCTCGATATCGTTCGATATAACGATAAATCACTCTTGGCGACTCGGAATCGCGTTATTTACCTTTTCCACACGCTGTGTATCGAAGGAAGGTAAGGATTCACTTCCTAGCCCTCGATATCGTTCGATATAACGGTAAATCACTCTGGGCGACTCGGAATCGCGTTATTTACCTTTTCCACACGCTGTGTATCGACGGCAGCTAAGGATTCACTTCCTAGCCCACGATATCGTTCGATATAACGATAAATCACTCTGGCGACACGGAATCGCGTTATTTACCTTTTCCACACGCTGTGTATCGAAAGCAGCTAAGGATTCACTTCCTAGCCCTCGATATCGTTCGATATAACGATAAATCACTCTCGGCGACTCGGAATAGCGTTATTTACCTTTCCCACACGCTGTGTATCGACGGCAGCTGAGGATTCACTTCCTAGCCCTCGATATCGTTCGATATAACGATAAATCACTCTGGGCGACTCGGAATCGCGTTATTTACCTTTTCCACACGCTGTGTGTCGAATGAAGCTAAGGATCCACTTCCTCGCCCTCGATATCGTTCGATATAACGATAAATCACTCTTGGCGACTCGGAATCGCGTTATTTACCTTTTCCACACGCTGTGTATCGAAGGAAGCTAAGGATTCACTTCCTAGCCCTCGATATCGTTCGATATAACGATAAATCACTCTGGGCGACTCGGAATCGCGTTATTTACCTTTTCCACACGCCGTGTGTCGAAGGAAGCTAAGGATTCACTTCCTAGCCCTGGATATCGTTCGATATAACGATAAATCACTCTGGGCGACTCGGAATCGCGTTATTTACCTTTTCCACACGCTGTGTATCGACGGCAGCTAAGGATCCATTTCCTAGCCCTCGATATCGTTCGATATAACGATAAATCACTCTCGGCGACTCGGAATAGCGTTATTTACCTTTCCCACACGCTGTGTATCGACGGCAGCTAAGGATTCACTTCCTAGCCCTCGATATCGTTCGATATAACGATAAATCACTCTGGGCGACTCGGAATCGCGTTATTTACCTTTTCCACACGCTGTGTATCGAAGGAAGCTAAGGATTCACTTCCTAGCCCACGATATCGTTCGATATAACGATAAATCACTCTGGCGGCACGGAATCGCGTTATTTACCTTTTCCACACGCTGTGTATCGAAAGCAGCTAAGGATTCACTTCCTAGCCCTCGATGTCGTTCGATATAACGATAAATCACTCTGGGCGACTCGGAATCGCGTTATTTACCTTTTCCACACGCTGTGTATCGAAGGAAGGTAAGGATTCACTTCCTATCCCTCGATATCGTTCGATATAACGGTAAATCACTCTGGGCGACTCGGAATCGCGTTATTTACCTTTTCCACACGCTGTGTATCGACGGCAGCTAAGGATTCACTTCCTAGCCCTCGATATCGTTCGATATATCGGTAAATCACTCTGGCGACACGGAATCGCGTTATTTACCTTTTCCACACGCTGTGTATCGAAGGAAGCTAAGGATCCACTTCCTCGCCCTCGATATCGTTCGATATAACGATAAATCACTCTGGGCGACTCGGAATCGCGTTATTTACCTTTTCCACACGCTGTGCATCGAAGGAAGCTAAGGATCCACTTCCTAGCCCTCGATATCGTTCGATATAACGATAAATCACTCTGGGCGACTCGGAATCGCGTTATTTACCTTTTCCACACGCTGTGTATCGAAGGAAGGTAAGGATTCACTTCCTAGCCCTCGATATCGTTCGATATAACGGTAAATCACTCTGGGCGACTCGGAATCGCGTTATTTACCTTTTCCACACGCTGTGTGTCGAATGAAGCTAAGGATCCACTTCCTCGCCCTCGATATCGTTCGATATAACGATAAATCACTCTTGGCGACTCGGAATCGCGTTATTTACCTTTTCCACACGCTGTGTATCGAAGGAAGGTAAGGATTCACTTCCTAGCCCTCGATATCGTTCGATATAACGGTAAATCACTCTGGGCGACTCGGAATCGCGTTATTTACCTTTTCCACACGCTGTGTATCGAAGGCAGCTAAGGATTCACTTCCTAGCCCAGGATATCATTCGATATAACGATAAATCACTCTGGGCGACTCGGAATCGCGTCTTTTACATTTTCCACACACTGTGTATCGAAGGAAGCTAAGGATTCACTTCCTAGCCCTCGATATCGTTCGATATAACGATAAATCACTCTGGGCGACTCGGAATCGCGTTATTTACCTTTTCCACACGCTGTGTGTCGAATGAAGCTAAGGATCCACTTCCTCGCCCTCGATATCGTTCGATATAACGATAAATCACTCTGGGCGACTCGGAATCGCGTTATTTACCTTTTCCACACGCTGTGTATCGAAGGAAGCTAAGGATCCACTTCCTAGCCCTCGATATCGTTCGATATAACGATAAATCACTCTCGGCGACTCGGAATAGCGTTATTTACCTTTCCCACACGCTGTGTATCGACGGCAGCTAAGGATTCACTTCCTAGCCCTCGATATCGTTCGATATAACGATAAATCACTCTGGGCGACTCGGAATCGCGTTATTTACCTTTTCCACACGCTGTGTGTCGAATGAAGCTAAGGATCCACTTCCTCGCCCTCGATATCGTTCGATATAACGATAAATCACTCTGGGCGACTCGGAATCGCGTTATTTACCTTTTCCACACGCTGTGTATCGAAGGAAGCTAAGGATTCACTTCCTAGCCCTGGATATCGTTCGATATAACGACAAATCACTCTGGGCGACTCGGAATCGCGTTATTTACCTTTTCCACACGCTGTGTATCGACGGCAGCTAAGGATCCACTTCCTAGCCCTCGATATCGTTCGATATAACGATAAATCACTCTCGGCGACTCGGAATAGCGTTATTTACCTTTCCCACACGCTGTGTATCGACGGCAGCTAAGGATTCACTTCCTAGCCCTCGATATCGTTCGATATAACGATAAATCACTCTCGGCGACTTGGAATAGCGTTATTTACCTTTCCCACACGCTGTGTATCGACGGCAGCTGAGGATTCACTTCCTAGCCCTCGATATCCCTCAATATAACGATAAATCACTCTGGGCGACTCGGAATCGCGTTTTTTACATTTTCCACACACTGTGTATCGAAGGAAGCTAAGGATTCACTGCCTAGCCCTCGATATCGTTCGATATAACGATAAATCACTCTGGGCGACTCGGAATCGCGTTATTTACCTTTTCCACACGCTGTGTGTCGAATGAAGCTAAGGATCCACTTCCTCGCCCTCGATATCGTTCGATATAACGATAAATCACTCTGGGCGACTCGGAATCGCGTTATTTACCTTTTCCACACGCTGTGTATCGAAGGAAGCTAAGGATCCACTTCCTAGCCCTCGATATCGTTCGATATAACGATAAATCACTCTCGGCGACTCTTAATAGCGTTATTTACCTTTTCCACACGCTGTGTATCGAAGGAAGCTAAGGATTCACTTCCTAGCCCTCGATATCGTTCGATATATCGGTAAATCACTCTGGCGACACGGAATCGCGTTATTTACCTTTTCCACACGCTGTGTATCGAAGGAAGCTAAGGATCCACTTCCTCGCCCTCGATATCGTTCGATATAACGATAAATCACTCTGGGCGACTCGGAATCGCGTTATTTACCTTTTCCACACGCTGTGCATCGAAGGAAGCTAAGGATCCACTTCCTAGCCCTCGATATCGTTCGATATAACGATAAATCACTCTGGGCGACTCGGAATCGCGTTATTTACCTTTTCCACACGCTGTGTATCGAAGGAAGGTAAGGATTCACTTCCTAGCCCTCGATATCGTTCGATATAACGGTAAATCACTCTGGGCGACTCGGAATCGCGTTATTTACCTTTTCCACACGCTGTGTGTCGAATGAAGCTAAGGATCCACTTCCTCGCCCTCGATATCGTTCGATATAACGATAAATCACTCTTGGCGACTCGGAATCGCGTTATTTACCTTTTCCACACGCTGTGTATCGAAGGAAGCTAAGGATTCACTTCCTAGCCCTGGATATCGTTCGATATAACGATAAATCACTCTAGGCGACTCGGAATCGCGTTATTTACCTTTCCCACACGCTGTGTATCGACGGCAGCTAAGGATCCACTTCCTAGCCCTCGATATCGTTCGATATAACGATAAATCACTCTCGGCGACTTGGAATAGCGTTATTTACCTTTCCCACACGCTGTGTATCGACGGCAGCTGAGGATTCACTTCCTAGCCCTCGATATCCCTCAATATAACGATAAATCACTCTGGGCGACTCGGAATCGCGTTTTTTACATTTTCCACACACTGTGTATCGAAGGAAGCTAAGGATTCACTGCCTAGCCCTCGATATCGTTCGATATAACGATAAATCACTCTGGGCGACTCGGAATCGCGTTATTTACCTTTTCCACACGCTGTGTGTCGAATGAAGCTAAGGATCCACTTCCTCGCCCTCGATATCGTTCGATATAACGATAAATCACTCTGGGCGACTCGGAATCGCGTTATTTACCTTTTCCACACGCTGTGTATCGAAGGAAGCTAAGGATCCACTTCCTAGCCCTCGATATCGTTCGATATAACGATAAATCACTCTCGGCGACTCTTAATAGCGTTATTTACCTTTTCCACACGCTGTGTATCGAAGGAAGCTAAGGATTCACTTCCTAGCCCTCGATATCGTTCGAAATATCGGTAAATCACTCTGGCGACACGGAATCGCGTTATTTACCTTTTCCACACGCTGTGTATCGAAAGCAGCTAAGGATTCACTTCCTAGCCCTCGATATCGTTCGAAATATCGGTAAATCACTCTGGCGACACGGAATCGCGTTATTTACCTTTTCCACACGCTGTGTATCGAAGGAAGCTAAGGATTCACTTCCTAGCCCTCGATATCGTTCGATATAACGATAAATCACTCTGGGCGACTCGGAATCGCGTTATTTACCTTTTCCACACGCTGTGTATCGAAGGAAGCTAAGGATTCACTTCCTAGCCCACGATATCGTTCGATATAACGATAAATCACTCTGGCGGCACGGAATCGCGTTATTTACCTTTTCCACACGCTGTGTATCGAAAGCAGCTAAGGATTCACTTCCTAGCCCTCGATGTCGTTCGATATAACGATAAATCACTCTGGGCGACTCGGAATCGCGTTATTTACCTTTTCCACACGCTGTGTATCGAAGGAAGGTAAGGATTCACTTCCTAGCCCTCGATATCGTTCGATATAACGGTAAATCACTCTGGGCGACTCGGAATCGCGTTATTTACCTTTTCCACACGCTGTGTATCGACGGCAGCTAAGGATCCACTTCCTAGCCCTCGATATCGTTCGATATAACGATAAATCACTCTCGGCGACTCGGAATAGCGTTATTTACCTTTCCCACACGCTGTGTATCGACGGCAGCTAAGGATTCACTTCCTAGCCCTCGATATCCCTCAATATAACGTCAAATCACTCTGGGCGACTCGGAATCGCGTTTTTTACATTTTCCACACACTGTGTATCGAAGGAAGCTAAGGATTCACTTCCTAGCCCTCGATATCGTTCGATATAACGATAAATCACTCTGGGCGACTCGGAATCGCGTTATTTACCTTTTCCACACGCTGTGTGTCGAATGAAGCTAAGGATCCACTTCCTCGCCCTCGATATCGTTCGATATAACGATAAATCACTCTGGGCGACTCGGAATCGCGTTATTTACCTTTTCCACACGCTGTGTATCGAAGGAAGCTAAGGATCCACTTCCTAGCCCTCGATATCGTTCGATATAACGATAAATCACTCTCGGCGACTCTTAATAGCGTTATTTACCTTTTCCACACGCTGTGTATCGAAGGAAGCTAAGGATTCACTTCCTAGCCCTCGATATCGTTCGAAATATCGGTAAATCACTCTGGCGACACGGAATCGCGTTATTTACCTTTTCCACACGCTGTGTATCGAAAGCAGCTAAGGATTCACTTCCTAGCCCTCGATATCGTTCGAAATATCGGTAAATCACTCTGGCGACACGGAATCGCGTTATTTACCTTTTCCACACGCTGTGTATCGAAGGAAGCTAAGGATTCACTTCCTAGCCCTCGATATCGTTCGATATAACGATAAATCACTCTGGGCGACTCGGAATCGCGTTATTTACCTTTTCCACACGCTGTGTATCGAAGGAAGCTAAGGATTCACTTCCTAGCCCATGATATCGTTCGATATAACGATAAATCACTCTGGCGGCACGGAATCGCGTTATTTACCTTTTCCACACGCTGTGTATCGAAAGCAGCTAAGGATTCACTTCCTAGCCCTCGATGTCGTTCGATATAACGATAAATCACTCTGGGCGACTCGGAATCGCGTTATTTACCTTTTCCACACGCTGTGTATCGAAGGAAGGTAAGGATTCACTTCCTAGCCCTCGATATCGTTCGATATAACGGTAAATCACTCTGGGCGACTCGGAATCGCGTTATTTACCTTTTCCACACGCTGTGTATCGACGGCAGCTAAGGATTCACTTCCTAGCCCTCGATATCGTTCGATATATCGGTAAATCACTCTGGCGACACGGAATCGCGTTATTTACCTTTTCCACACGCTGTGTATCGAAGGAAGCTAAGGATCCACTTCCTCGCCCTCGATATCGTTCGATATAACGATAAATCACTCTGGGCGACTCGGAATCGCGTTATTTACCTTTTCCACACGCTGTGCATCGAAGGAAGCTAAGGATCCACTTCCTAGCCCTCGATATCGTTCGATATAACGATAAATCACTCTGGGCGACTCGGAATCGCGTTATTTACCTTTTCCACACGCTGTGTATCGAAGGAAGGTAAGGATTCACTTCCTAGCCCTCGATATCGTTCGATATAACGGTAAATCACTCTGGGCGACTCGGAATCGCGTTATTTACCTTTTCCACACGCTGTGTGTCGAATGAAGCTAAGGATCCACTTCCTCGCCCTCGATATCGTTCGATATAACGATAAATCACTCTTGGCGACTCGGAATCGCGTTATTTACCTTTTCCATACGCTGTGTATCGAAGGAAGCTAAGGATTCACTTCCTAGCCCTGGATATCGTTCGATATAACGATAAATCACTCTAGGCGACTCGGAATCGCGTTATTTACCTTTTCCACACGCTGTGTATCGACGGCAGCTAAGGATCCACTTCCTAGCCCTCGATATCGTTCGATATAACGATAAATCACTCTGGGCGACTCGGAATCGCGTTATTTACCTTTTCCACACGCTGTGTATCGAAGGCAGCTAAGGATTCACTTCCTAGCCCAGGATATCATTCGATATAACGATAAATCACTCTGGGCGACTCGGAATCGCGTCTTTTACATTTTCCACACACTGTGTATCGAAGGAAGCTAAGGATTCACTTCCTAGCCCTCGATATCGTTCGATATAACGATAAATCACTCTGGGCGACTCGGAATCGCGTTATTTACCTTTTCCACACGCTGTGTGTCGAATGAAGCTAAGGATCCACTTCCTCGCCCTCGATATCGTTCGATATAACGATAAATCACTCTGGGCGACTCGGAATCGCGTTATTTACCTTTTCCACACGCTGTGTATCGAAGGAAGCTAAGGATCCACTTCCTAGCCCTCGATATCGTTCGATATAACGATAAATCACTCTCGGCGACTCGGAATAGCGTTATTTACCTTTCCCACACGCTGTGTATCGACGGCAGCTAAGGATTCACTTCCTAGCCCTCGATATCGTTCGATATAACGATAAATCACTCTGGGCGACTCGGAATCGCGTTATTTACCTTTTCCACACGCTATGTATCGAAGGAAGCTAAGGATTCACTTCCTAGCCCACGATATCGTTCGATATAACGATAAATCACTCTGGCGGCACGGAATCGCGTTATTTACCTTTTCCACACGCTGTGTATCGAAAGCAGCTAAGGATTCACTTCCTAGCCCTCGATGTCGTTCGATATAACGATAAATCACTCTGGGCGACTCGGAATCGCGTTATTTACCTTTTCCACACGCTGTGTATCGAAGGAAGGTAAGGATTCACTTCCTAGCCCTCGATATCGTTCGATATAACGGTAAATCACTCTGGGCGACTCGGAATCGCGTTATTTACCTTTTCCACACGCTGTGTATCGACGGCAGCTAAGGATTCACTTCCTAGCCCTCGATATCGTTCGATATATCGGTAAATCACTCTGGCGACACGGAATCGCGTTATTTACCTTTTCCACACGCTGTGTATCGAAGGAAGCTAAGGATCCACTTCCTCGCCCTCGATATCGTTCGATATAACGATAAATCACTCTGGGCGACTCGGAATCGCGTTATTTACCTTTTCCACACGCTGTGTATCGAAGGAAGGTAAGGATTCACTTCCTAGCCCTCGATATCGTTCGATATAACGGTAAATCACTCTGGGCGACTCGGAATCGCGTTATTTACCTTTTCCACACGCTGTGTGTCGAATGAAGCTAAGGATCCACTTCCTCGCCCTCGATATCGTTCGATATAACGATAAATCACTCTTGGCGACTCGGAATCGCGTTATTTACCTTTTCCACACGCTGTGTATCGAAGGAAGCTAAGGATTCACTTCCTAGCCCTGGATATCGTTCGATATAACGATAAATCACTCTAGGCGACTCGGAATCGCGTTATTTACCTTTTCCACACGCTGTGTATCGACGGCAGCTAAGGATCCACTTCCTAGCCCTCGATATCGTTCGATATAACGATAAATCACTCTGGGCGACTCGGAATCGCGTTATTTACCTTTTCCACACGCTGTGTATCGAAGGCAGCTAAGGATTCACTTCCTAGCCCAGGATATCATTCGATATAACGATAAATCACTCTGGGCGACTCGGAATCGCGTCTTTTACATTTTCCACACACTGTGTATCGAAGGAAGCTAAGGATTCACTTCCTAGCCCTCGATATCGTTCGATATAACGATAAATCACTCTGGGCGACTCGGAATCGCGTTATTTACCTTTTCCACACGCTGTGTGTCGAATGAAGCTAAGGATCCACTTCCTCGCCCTCGATATCGTTCGATATAACGATAAATCACTCTGGGCGACTCGGAATCGCGTTATTTACCTTTTCCACACGCTGTGTATCGAAGGAAGCTAAGGATCCACTTCCTAGCCCTCGATATCGTTCGATATAACGATAAATCACTCTCGGCGACTCGGAATAGCGTTATTTACCTTTCCCACACGCTGTGTATCGACGGCAGCTAAGGATTCACTTCCTAGCCCTCGATATCGTTCGATATAACGATAAATCACTCTGGGCGACTCGGAATCGCGTTATTTACCTTTTTCATACGCTGTGTGTCGAATGAAGCTAAGGATCCACTTCCTCGCCCTCGATATCGTTCGATATAACGATAAATCACTCTGGGCGACTCGGAATCGCGTTATTTACCTTTTCCACACGCTGTGTATCGAAGGAAGCTAAGGATTCACTTCCTAGCCCTGGATATCGTTCGATATAACGACAAATCACTCTGGGCGACTCGGAATCGCGTTATTTACCTTTTCCACACGCTGTGTATCGACGGCAGCTAAGGATCCACTTCCTAGCCCTCGATATCGTTCGATATAACGATAAATCACTCTGGGCGACTCGGAATCGCGTTATTTACCTTTTCCACACGCTGTGTATCGACGGCAGCTAAGGATCCACTTCCTAGCTCTCGATATCGTTCGATATAACGATAAATCACTCTCGGCGACTCGGAATAGCGTTATTTACCTTTCCCACACGCTGTGTATCGACGGCAGTAAGGATTCACTTCCTAGCCCTCGATATCCCTCAATATAACGACAAATCACTCTGGGCGACTCGGAATCGCGTTTTTTACATTTTCCACACACTGTGTATCGAAGGAAGCTAAGGATCCACTTCCTCGCCCTCGATATCGTTCGATATAACGATAAATCACTCTGGGCGACTCGGACTCGCGTTATTTACCTTTTCCACACGCTGTGTATCGAAGGAAGCTAAGGATTCACTTCCTAGCCCTGGATATCGTTCGATATAACGATAAATCACTCTGGGCGACTCGGAATCGCGTTATTTACCTTTTCCACACGCTGTGTATCGAAGGAAGCTAAGGATCCACTTCCTAGCCCTCGATATCGTTCGATATAACGATAAATCACTCTCGGCGACTCGGAATAGCGTTATTTACCTTTCCCACACGCTGTGTATCGACGGCAGCTAAGGATTCACTTCCTAGCCCTCGATATCGTTCGATATAACGATAAATCACTCTGGGCGACTCGGAATCGCGTTATTTACCTTTTCCACACGCTGTGTGTCGAATGAAGCTAAGGATCCACTTCCTCGCCCTCGATATCGTTCGATATAACGATAAATCACTCCGGGCGACTCGGAATCGCGTTATTTACCTTTTCCACACGCTGTGTATCGAAGGAAGCTAAGGATTCACTTCCTAGCCCTGGATATCGTTCGATATAACGATAAATCACTCTGGGCGACTCGGAATCGCGTTATTTACCTTTTCCACACGCTGTGTATCGACGGCAGCTAAGGATCCACTTCCTAGCCCTCGATATCGTTCGATATAACGATAAATCACTCTCGGCGACTCGGAATAGCGTTATTAACCTTTCCCACACGCTGTGTATCGACGGCAGCTAAGGATTCACTTCCTAGCCCTCGATATCCCTCAATATAACGACAAATCACTCTGGGCGACTCGGAATCGCGTTTTTTACATTTTCCACACACTGTGTATCGAAGGAAGCTAAGGATTCACTTCCTAGCACTCGATATCGTTTGATATAACGATAAATCACTCTGGGCGACTCGGAATCGCGTTATTTACCTTTTCCACACGCTGTGTGTCGAATGAAGCTAAGGATCCACTTCCTCGCCCTCGATATCGTTCGATATAACGATAAATCACTCTGGGCGACTCGGAATCGCGTTATTTACCTTTTCCACACGCTGTGTATCGAAAGCAGCTAAGGATTCACTTCCTAGCCCTCGATATCGTTCGATATAACGATAAATCACTCTGGGCGACTCGGAATCGCGTTATTTACCTTTTCCACACGCTGTGTATCGACGGCAGCTAAGGATTCACTTCCTAGCCCTCGATATCGTTCGATATATCGGTAAATCACTCTGGCGACACGGAATCGCGTTATTTACCTTTTCCACACGCTGTGTATCGAAGGAAGCTAAGGATCCACTTCCTCGCTCTCGATATCGTTCGATATAACGATAAATCACTCTGGGCGACTCGGAATCGCGTTATTTACCTTTTCCACACGCTGTGCATCGAAGGAAGCTAAGGATCCACTTCCTAGCCCTCGATATCGTTCGATATAACGATAAATCACTCTGGGCGACTCGGAATCGCGTTATTTACCTTTTCCACACGCTGTGTATCGAAGGAAGGTAAGGATTCACTTCCTAGCCCTCGATATCGTTCGATATAACGGTAAATCACTCTGGGCGACTCGGAATCGCGTTATTTACCTTTTCCACACGCTGTGTGTCGAATGAAGCTAAGGATCCACTTCCTCGCCCTCGATATCGTTCGATATAACGATAAATCACTCTTGGCGACTCGGAATCGCGTTATTTACCTTTTCCACACGCTGTGTATCGAAGGAAGCTAAGGATTCACTTCCTAGCCCTGGATATCTTTCGATATAACGATAAATCACTCTGGGCGACTCGGAATCGCGTTATTTACCTTTTCCACACGCTGTGTATCGACGGCAGCTAAGGATTCACTTCCTAGCCCAGGATATCATTCGATATAACGATAAATCACTCTGGGCGACTCGGAATCGCGTCTTTTACATTTTCCACACACTGTGTATCGAAGGAAGCTAAGGATTCACTTCCTAGCCCTCGATATCGTTCGATATAACGATAAATCACTCTGGGCGACTCGGAATCGCGTTATTTACCTTTTCCACACGCTGTGTGTCGAATGAAGCTAAGGATCCACTTCCTCGCCCTCGATATCGTTCGATATAACGATAAATCACTCTGGGCGACTCGGAATCGCGTTATTTACCTTTTCCACACGCTGTGTATCGAAGGAAGCTAAGGATCCACTTCCTAGCCCTCGATATCGTTCGATATAACGATAAATCACTCTCGGCGACTCGGAATAGCGTTATTTACCTTTTCCACACGCTGTGTATCGACGGCAGCTAAGGATTCACTTCCTCGCCCTCGATATCGTTCGATATAACGATAAATCACTCTCGGCGACTCGGAATAGCGTTATTTACCTTTCCCACACGCTGTGTATCGACGGCAGCTAAGGATTCACTTCCTAGCCCTCGATATCCCTCAATATAACGACAAATCACTCTGGGCGACTCGGAATCGCGTTATTTACCTTTTCCACACGCTGTGTATCGACGGCAGCTAAGGATCCACTTCCTAGCCCTCGATATCGTTCGATATAACGATAAATCACTCTCGGCGACTCGGAATAGCGTTATTTACCTTTCCCACACGCTGTGTATCGACGGCAGCTAAGGATTCACTTCCTAGCCCTCGATATCGTTCGATATAACGATAAATCACTCTGGGCGACTCGGAATCGCGTTATTTACCTTTTCCACACGCTGTGTGTCGAATGAAGCTAAGGATCCACTTCCTCGCCCTCGATATCGTTCGATATAACGATAAATCACTCTGGGCGACTCGGAATCGCGTTATTTACCTTTTCCACACGCTGTGTATCGAAAGCAGCTAAGGATTCACTTCCTAGCCCTCGATATCGTTCGATATAACGATAAATCACTCTGGGCGACTCGGAATCGCGGTATTTACCTTTTCCACACGCTGTGTATCGACGGCAGCTAAGGATTCACTTCCTAGCCCTCGATATCGTTCGATATAACGATAAATCACTCTGGGCGACTCGGAATCGCGTTATTTACCTTTTCCACACGCTGTGTATCGAAGGAAGGTAAGGATTCACTTCCTAGCCCTCGATATCGTTCGATATAACGGTAAATCACTCTGGGCGACTCGGAATCGCGTTATTTACCTTTTCCACACGCTGTGTATCGACGGCAGCTAAGGATCCACTTCCTAGCCCTCGATATCGTTCGATATAACGATAAATCACTCTGGGCGACTCGGAATCGCGTTATTTACCTTTTCCACACGCTGTGTATCGAAGGCAGCTAAGGATTCACTTCCTAGCCCTCGATATCGTTCGATATAACGGTAAATCACTCTGGGCGACTCGGAATCGCGTTATTTACCTTTTCCACACGCTGTGTATCGACGGCAGCTAAGGATCCACTTCCTAGCCCTCGATATCGTTCGATATAACGATAAATCACTCTGGGCGACTCGGAATCGCGTTATTTACCTTTTCCACACGCTGTGTATCGAAGGCAGCTAAGGATTCACTTCCTAGCCCTCGATATCGTTCGATATAACGGTAAATCACTCTGGCGACACGGAATCGCGTTATTTACCTTTTCCACACGCTGTGTATCGAAAGCAGCTAAGGATTCACTTCCTAGCCCTCGATATCGTTCGATATAACGATAAATCACTCTGGGCGACTCGGAATAGCGTTATTTACCTTTCCCACACGCTGTGTATCGACGGCAGCTGAGGATTCACTTCCTAGCCCTCGATATCCCTCAATATAACGATAAATCACTCTGGGCGACTCGGAATCGCGTTTTTTACATTTTCCACACACTGTGTATCGAAGGAAGCTAAGGATTCACTGCCTAGCCCTCGATATCGTTCGATATAACGATAAATCACTCTCGGCGACTCGGAATAGCGTTATTTACCTTTCCCACACGCTGTGTATCGACGGCAGCTAAGGATTCACTTCCTAGCCCTCGATATCGTTCGATATAACGATAAATCACTCTGGGCGACTCGGAATCGCGTTATTTACCTTTTCCACACGCTGTGTGTCGAATGAAGCTAAGGATCCACTTCCTCGCCCTCGATATCGTTCGATATAACGATAAATCACTCCTTGCCACTCGGAATCGCGTTATTTACCTTTTCCACACGCTGTGTATCGAAGGAAGCTAAGGATTCACTTCCTAGCCCTGGATATCGTTCGATATAACGATAAATCACTCTGGGCGACTCGGAATCGCGTTATTTACCTTTTCCACACGCTGTGTATCGACGGCAGCTAAGGATCCACTTCCTAGCCCTCGATATCGTTCGATATAACGATAAATCACTCTGGGCGACTCGGAATCGCGTTATTTACCTTTTCCACACGCTGTGTGTCGAATGAAGCTAAGGATCCACTTCCTCGCCCTCGATATCGTTCGATATAACGATAAATCACTCTGGGCGACTCAGAATCGCGTTATTTACCTTTTCCACACGCTGTGTATCGAAAGCAGCTAAGGATTCACTTCCTAGCCCTCGATATCGTTCGAAATATCGGTAAATCACTCTGGCGACACGGAATCGCGTTATTTACCTTTTCCACACGCTGTGTATCGAAGGAAGCTAAGGATTCACTTCCTAGCCCTCGATATCGTTCGATATAACGATAAATCACTCTGGGCGACTCGGAATCGCGTTATTTACCTTTTCCACACGCTGTGTGTCGAATGAAGCTAAGGATCCACTTCCTCGCCCTCGATATCGTTCGATATAACGATAAATCACTCTGGGCGACTCAGAATCGCGTTATTTACCTTTTCCACACGCTGTGTATCGAAAGCAGCTAAGGATTCACTTCCTAGCCCTCGATATCGTTCGATATATCGGTAAATCACTCTGGCGACACGGAATCGCGTTATTTACCTTTTCCACACGCTGTGTATCGAAGGAAGCTAAGGATTCACTTCCTAGCCCTCGATATCGTTCGATATAACGATAAATCACTCTGGGCGACTCGGAATCGCGTTATTTACCTTTTCCACACGCTGTGTATCGAAGGAAGCTATGGATTCACTTCCTAGCCCACGATATCGTTCGATATAACGATAAATCACTCTGGCGACACGGAATCGCGTTATTTACCTTTTCCACACGCTGTGTATCGAAAGCAGCTAAGGAGTCACTTCCTAGCCCTCGATATCGTTCGAAATATCGGTAAATCACTCTGGCGACACGGAATCGCGTTATTTACCTTTTCCACACGCTGTGTATCGAAGGAAGCTAAGGATTCACTTCCTAGCCCTCGATATCGTTCGATATAACGATAAATCACTCTGGGCGACTCGGAATCGCGTTATTTACCTTTTCCACACGCTGTGTATCGAAGGAAGCTAAGGATTCACTTCCTAGCCCACGATATCGTTCGATATAACGATAAATCACTCTGGCGGCACGGAATCGCGTTATTTACCTTTTCCACACGCTGTGTATCGAAAGCAGCTAAGGATTCTCTTCCTAGCCCTCGATATCGTTCGATATAACGATAAATCACTCTGGGCGACTCGGAATCGCGTTATTTACCTTTTCCACACGCTGTGTATCGAAGGCAGCTAAGGATTCACTTCCTAGCCCTCGATATCGTTCGATATAACGGTAAATCACACTGGCGACACGGAATCGCGTTATTTACCTTTTCCACACGCTGTGTATCGAAAGCAGCTAAGGATTCACTTCCTAGCCCTCGATATCGTTCGATATAACGATAAATCACTCTGGGCGACTCGGAATAGCGTTATTTACCTTTCCCACACGCTGTGTATCGACGGCAGCTGAGGATTCACTTCCTAGCCCTCGATATCCCTCAATATAACGATAAATCACTCTGGGCGACTCGGAATCGCGTTTTTTACATTTTCCACACACTGTGTATCGAAGGAAGCTAAGGATTCACTGCCTAGCCCTCGATATCGTTCGATATAACGATAAATCACTCTGGGCGACTCGGAATCGCGTTATTTACCTTTTCCACACGCTGTGTGTCGAATGAAGCTAAGGATCCACTTCCTCGCCCTCGATATCGTTCGATATAACGATAAATCACTCTTGGCGACTCGGAATCGCGTTATTTACCTTTTCCACACGCTGTGTATCGAAGGAAGCTAAGGATTCACTTCCTAGCCCTGGATATCGTTCGATATAACGATAAATCACTCTAGGCGACTCGGAATCGCGTTATTTACCTTTTCCACACGCTGTGTATCGACGGCAGCTAAGGATCCACTTCCTAGCCCTCGATATCGTTCGATATAACGATAAATCACTCTGGGCGACTCGGAATCGCGTTATTTACCTTTTCCACACGCTGTGTATCGAAGGCAGCTAAGGATTCACTTCCTAGCCCAGGATATCATTCGATATAACGATAAATCACTCTGGGCGACTCGGAATCGTGTTTTTTACATTTTCCACACACTGTGTATCGAAGGAAGCTAAGGATTCACTTCCTAGCCCTCGATATCGTTCGATATAACGATAACTCACTCTGGGCGACTCGGAATCGCGTTATTTACCTTTTCCACACGCTGTGTATCGAATGAAGCTAAGGATCCACTTCCTCGCCCTCGATATCGTTCGATATAACGATAAATCACTCTGGCGACACGGAATCGCGTTATTTACCTTTTCCACACGCTGTGTATCGAAAGCAGCTAAGGATTCACTTCCTAGCCCTCGATGTCGTTCGATATAACGATAAATCACTCTGGGCGACTCGGAATCGCGTTATTTACCTTTTCCACACGCTGTGTATCGACGGCAGCTAAGGATCCACTTCCTAGCCCTCGATATCTTTCGATATAACGATAAATCACTCTGGGCGACTCGGAATCGCGTTATTTACCTTTTCCACACGCTGTGTATCGAAGGCAGCTAAGGATTCACTTCCTAGCCCTCGATATCGTTCGATATAACGATAAATCACTCTGGGCGACTCGGAATCGCGTCTTTTACATTTTCCACACACTGTGTATCGAAGGAAGCTAAGGATCCATTTCCTCGCCCTCGATATCGTTCGATATAACGATAAATCACTCTGGGCGACTCGGAATCGCGTTATTTACCTTTTCCACACGCTGTGTATCGAAGGAAGCTAAGGATCCACTTCCTAGCCCTCGATATCGTTCGATATAACGATAAATCACTCTCGGCGACTCGGAATAGCGTTATTTACCTTTCCCACACGCTGTGTATCGACGGCAGCTAAGGATTCACTTCCTAGCCCTCGATATCGTTCGATATAACGATAAATCACTCTGGGCGACTCGGAATCGCGTTATTTACCTTTTCCACACGCTGTGTGTCGAATGAAGCTAAGGATTCACTTCCTAGCCCTCGATATCGTTCGATATAACGATAAATCACTCTGGGCGACTCGGAATCGCGTTATTTACCTTTTCCACACGCTGTGTATCGAAGGAAGCTAAGGATTCACTTCCTAGCCCACGATATCGTTCGATATAACGATAAATCACTCTGGCGACACGGAATCGCGTTATTTACCTTTTCCACACGCTGTGTATCGAAAGCAGCTAAGGATTCACTTCCTAGCCCTCGATATCGTTCGAAATATCGGTAAATCACTCTGGCGACACGGAATCGCGTTATTTACCTTTTCCACACGCTGTGTATCGAAAGCAGCTAAGGATTCACTTCCCAGCCCTCGATATCGTTCGAAATATCGGTAAATCACTCTGGCGACACGGAATCGCGTTATTTACCTTTTCCACACGCTGTGTATCGAAGGAAGCTAAGGATTCACTTCCTAGCCCTCGATATCGTTCGATATAACGATAAATCACTCTGGGCGACTCGGAATCGCGTCTTTTACATTTTCCACACACTGTGTATCGAAGGAAGCTAAGGATTCACTTCCTAGCCCTCGATATCGTTCGATATAACGATAAATCACTCTGGGCGACTCGGAATCGCGTTATTTACCTTTTCCACACGCTGTGTGTCGAATGAAGCTAAGGATCCACTTCCTCGCCCTCGATATCGTTCGATATAACGATAAATCACTCTGGGCGACTCGGAATCGCGTTATTTACCTTTTCCACACGCTGTGTATCGAAGGAAGCTAAGGATCCACTTCCTAGCCCTCGATATCGTTCGATATAACGATAAATCACTCTCGGCGACTCGGAATAGCGTTATTTACCTTTCCCACACGCTGTGTATCGACGGCAGCTAAGGATTCACTTCCTAGCCCTCGATATCGTTCGATATAACGATAAATCACTCTGGGCGACTCGGAATCGCGTTATTTACCTTTTCCACACGCTGTGTGTCGAATAAAGCTAAGGATCCACTTCCTCGCCCTCGATATCGTTCGATATAACGATAAATCACTCTGGCGGCACGGAATCGCGTTATTTACCTTTTCCACACGCTGTGTATCGAAAGCAGCTAAGGATTCTCTTCCTAGCCCTCGATATCGTTCGATATAACGATAAATCACTCTGGGCGACTCGGAATCGCGTTATTTACCTTTTCCACACGCTGTGTATCGAAGGCAGCTAAGGATTCACTTCCTAGCCCTCGATATCGTTCGATATAACGGTAAATCACACTGGCGACACGGAATCGCGTTATTTACCTTTTCCACACGCTGTGTATCGAAAGCAGCTAAGGATTCACTTCCTAGCCCTCGATGTCGTTCGATATAACGATAAATCACTCTGGGCGACTCGGAATCGCGTTATTTACCTTTTCCACACGCTGTGTATCGAAGGAAGGTAAGGATTCACTTCCTAGCCCTCGATATCGTTCGATATAACGGTAAATCACTCTGGGCGACTCGGAATCGCGTTATTTACCTTTTCCACACGCTGTGTATCGACGGCAGCTAAGGATCCACTTCCTAGCCCTCGATATCGTTCGATATAACGATAAATCACTCTGGGCGACTCGAAATCGCGTTATTTACCTTTTCCACATGCTGTGTGTCGAATGAAGCTAAGGATCCACTTCCTCGCCCTCGATATCGTTCGATATAACAATAATTCACTCTGGGCGACACGGAATCGCGTTATTTACCTTTTCCACACGCTGTGTATCGAAAGCAGCTAAGGATTCACTTCCTAGCCCTCGATATCGTTCGATATATCGGTAAATCACTCTGGCGACACGGAATCGCGTTATTTACCTTTTCCACACGCTGTGTATCGAAGGAAGCTAAGGATTCACTTCCTAGCCCTCGATATCGTTCGATATAACGATAAATCACTCTGGGCGACTCGGAATCGCGTTATTTACCTTTTCCACACGCTGTGTATCGAAGGAAGCTAAGGATTCACTTCCTAGCCCACGATATCGTTCGATATAACGATAAATCACTCTGGCGACACGGAATCGCGTTATTTACCTTTTCCACACGCTGTGTATCGAAAGCAGCTAAGGATTCACTTCCTAGCCCTCGATATCGTTCGAAATATCGGTAAATCACTCTGGCGACACGGAATCGCGTTATTT